>JAUMHL010000010.1:12561605-12594663 GCA_032362345.1 Sandelia bainsii | reverse complement strand
TCACTGTAGTGTGAACTTTTTATGTTTTCCATAAATTTCACCCGAAAGCCAAATATCCCTAACTTTTTGTGAGTAGTCTATGTAAGTGAGTCTGATTTTAAAACAAAGACTCATGTTTCACATGAAAATATTCCATTCTTCTTTGCTTTGATTTCTACAATAGCTGCTGGGTGCAGTACCTGTGGTAGAAGCTTGAAGTTATTGCCATGGGGTAGAGTGACAGGGTCAGGCCCAAGTCACTAACAGCTAGGTTGATGATGAAGTACTCAGCGGGTTTCAGGAGGTGCTTTTTCTTGTGGGAGATGTAGAGCAGCATGCTGTTACCAAACAGCGAACATATCCCTGCAGTGAAAAGTGTGAGGGAATTTGGTCTCAGACTCATGTTGCGACGTTAAAGCAGTACTGAAACATTTCAAATGCCTATATGCTTTTCTCTGAGAATTCCTTCCATATCTGTACCTAATTACAAGAGCTGTCAAAGCCGTTAGTTAGCTTAACGTAGCATAAAAATAAGGAAACAGCTCTGTCTGAAGGTAAAGTGGACCAAAGTTACTGCTCCCAACCACATATTGGTCTGATAAATCCTGTAAAATAACAATTATTTTTGCATTTTGATTTTTGTACAGATTAAAACATTAATTAATTAAAATAGTAATTAGTGGGTTTTAGGGGTAGTATGAACATGTTGTGACACAGTTAGTTGAGCCCCTCCACTTTTATTCTAAGCTAACTTTTGGCAAAAAAGCAGCACATTTTACAACATACTAATCAAACCATTCATGAATATAAATAACTATCCATCAAAATGTAGAATCTACCTGTACATTCTTCTACCTGACATGCTTAGGTTGGTGTATTGCATTTGAAATTTGGCATCTGTGTGGCAGCCTCAGTGGGTCTGTATGATGACTTACGTGCTTCTGAGCAAGAATGCACTTAATTACAGATATGAAATTGATACTGTATAGTAAATATAGGTGGAAGTTATAAGTAATTGTGTATGTAATATACAAATCACCTAGTAAGGCATTAAAAATACATGTTTTCAAGGCTCCACAGTGTGCTGTCTTGCTTCATGCTGTTTCTCATTTCAGCTTGAGCTAAATGTGAAGAAATGTAATTGTCAGTGTTATTAACTCTTTATTATTCTGATGAGGAATAAAAAGACAAAATAGGTTTCTAATTCTGTGGGCTTAACTCACCAAAAACGGAGTAGACCACTGCCACTGTTACATCTAATGGCACAGGTATGCTGGAGTGGAATGCAATGTCTTCATCTAACATCCCCATCTGAAAACATGTCAGAGTTTTTCAAGAGCAGTGTTAGGAATTGATATTACATTAGCTCTTAATGCTGTCATTTTAACTCACAGTCAGTTAATTGAGTAATGTCTAGATGAGTTTGATAAGTGACCTCAAGGTGTCGAAAATTAGACAAAAATGCATTTGTGTACTCAAAGCTCTTGCAGTGCTGACCACAGACATAATATGGTGCTGACTGTTTGCAATGGCTGTATTAACCTTCTTACGTACTATTAGTCAAAAGGTTTGTTCATATCATAAATGTAAGGTATTCCATATATGTAACTGCTTGAGTATAATTGAATTGTTCACATGGGAAAAAACAAACCTCTTGCATGTACATGTGCTGCCAAAATCTAACATTGTTTTGTAGATTTAAAGATAGGGTGCAGTTGAATTTAGTTTGTGACTGTAGTAACCTTTTTAGTACCTAATGCTGCCTTTAATTAAAGGGACTAATACATGAATATGCTTTTAAGTTAGCAATGTGATCAAATCATCAACACTCTCGATTTGTTTTCATTCAGCATCAGCACCTTAGCTTAATGGTGACTTGAAAACATAGATCAATAGATGATCAGTGAACAAATGCACAAATACACATCATGGTATGTGGTACACTTTTATCAGTAAAGCAAGTTTAGGAGTTCAGAAGACATTTTGCCTACTGACTAATAAAGCACATTTTTTCAACATCTTGACTTGTATGCCAGATGTGCAGGGATTTCTACAGAATCTCACAGTATCCTGATTAATATAACATGTTATTTACACAAGCCTGTATTATCTCTCACATGCAATCGTTCCTAATATTGAGAGAAGTTTCCTTTATTCTGTATTTACATTAATGAAGTTTGTCTGTCCACACTCAGGAGAAAATTAGAAGCCTTAAGCATTTTCCTTTATAGATAAACTATTCTCCCCACATATATGTTGTAGGATACTTGTTTTACCTATGCTGTCATATGGAATAAATTAAAAGCACTGAGCGAAAACAACGTTTAACTCGATCGCTCAGTCCTCCACTGTCTGTGCTGTAACCACAGATTCTGTGGTTGCAAGAAATCTGCAAGAAATCTTTCATGGTTGCCTGTGATAGTGAGAGAAACGCAGGTGTTTATAAAACCTAGTATGAATTTATTATGTAAAAAGTATTAGAAATTCCACAAAGTGCATTTGAAAAATATCCCGAACGGGCAAACTGACTTAAAGCTGCTGACTGAGCGCTTCAGAAACGCAGCTAGAGAAAGAGAAAGAAACGTTTTCTGTCCACTTTCCATCTGCAGTCCTTTGAGTGACATTGAATCCGGTCTGATAAGACACTGCTGCGGCTACAGAACTCATTTTTTATCACTTGCGCTTAGTTAACAATAGTCAAAAACTACGAATTAAAATTATAAAAATTTAAATTTAAATTATACTTAAATGATAAGACTAAAGATTCAAACATTTCCACATATTCCGCGGAATTGTCGCATCTGATATAATTTAAATATTTCTTACCTCAGTGAATAAGTGTTGAATTTCCTAAATCCGCGTGTTCTAATAGCTTGCTATGAATGATCCGAATAAGGTCCCAGTAAGTTTTCGGAATTACTGTTTAACCTTGGCCCAAGTCCCAGAGATGTTGACTCCTCTCACACGGGCGGTAAGAGTGGCATCGGCTGCAAGGTACCACAGAGAGCAACACTGTGTCCGATACTGCGCGTCCGTGTTAATAGGAGGTTTTACTGTAATGATTTGGAGCAGCAGAGCCCACAAACTTCAAATAATTCATAATAATTATGAATTTGAACATGGCATGGCAATGATGAAAACATACAGTATGTCAAAAATTAATGTCTTCATGCCTGAAAATGAGTCTTAGTTTTATCATTTCGTTTGCATGAAACTCTTGTTATCATTTCTGTTACAGTAGTTATAAAAGTATGTTTAAGATTGCAAATTAACTATTATCATAGTGCTTTCAGTTTCCACGTTGACTGGTTTACATGAGTATATTTTCTGCACATTATCTTCTTATTCCAGCACATCATACTGCATACTACAGTGGACAACCAAATGTTTTATACTCTGGATTTGAAACCCTAACCAAGGTGAAAGTGAAGACTTTCAGCATCAAGAGTGTGGAGAGCGTTCACCTCTGCGTTGTTCACAATGGATGTGGCTTATGTCATTCTTTTATACACAGACCTTCAATTTGTGAATAGTTCAGAGATACTAGCAACAATGAAAGTCAGTGCCTTAACCTTTTTGTCATTGTTTGCTTTCTAATCCAATGTCCTGGAGTACAAATGTCATACAATATACTCTGAATTCATGGTTTTTGCCATTTTTACTCAACATGTGTTTTAGTCAGGATGACATACTTTAAGATTTAATTTTTGGAGACCCTGCTATCTCTACTATTTATTTAAATTGACATTGTTTTTAATTTGAGCAATGCAGTTCCGCATGGATGAGTTTGTAATAACAGACTATCCAAAGGCCCTTGGAGTGGAAATTGTTCATTTGAATGTTTATTGTTTCAGCAGTGTGGTGCTTTATAGAATGATTGTCAATTTCTGCCCTGTATACATCCCTTTCAAAAGTATGAGTTTCCCATGGTGTCTGCAGTGATGTGCTGCTTTTAAGTGCAGCGTGATATTGCGTATCCCTCATGTAAACATAAATTAAATCAATCACAGGGGGTCAAAGGCACACATGGTGTCACTTGAAAATTAATTTTGAATTTGTCTCTGAAAATGCAGAAAGGGAAACGATCCAGCTTGTCACACCTTGAAAGCAGGGATTATCTTCAGAAGAACTGCACATAGTAAAAGATAGTGCCTTTCATGCCATGCTTGCTTTCTTTTTGTGAATTCACATACACACAAACCATCATACATGCACTGACTAACTTACTGAGCCAAAGCTTGAGATGAAAGCTGCACTCAAGGTGTAATGGTATTGTCAGAAAATGAATTATGATGGCCACAGAGGGTAGAAAGTAATGGATGTCCTAGATAAGATAAACAGTTTGGACATCAAAGTGGTCTGGTAGGAATACAGAATAAGCATTTAATACAATTTTTGCCTTACAAGGAAAACCTGAAGCTGCTTGTAGATAGTCACGACTATGGAGGATTGGGCAGAATATTAATCATGCCTTTGCTAAAACATAAAACTTTTGATTGGTAACAGTATTTGTGCACATGCAGTGTCACTTTGTAGGGTTTTGTTTTCAATATAACATTTTGTCCTACAAATGAAGCACAAGTTGGGGGGGCTAAGTGAAGTGTCAGAAGTCAAATTTCCCCATTAAATCATGCCTAGACTGAAGATTTTGAAGGGGGCAGTGGAAATAGGCTTTGCAGAAACTGGCTCATTTGAATCCAAAACATGATCAAGCAGCCCAGATGTGGCAAACTTTGTTTATTCATCTCTGATAAAGAGCTTGCTAAATAATGAAGGTGAGACTCGAATCAGCAAAAGTACTGCCAACAGAACGTAGCAGTCTCTACAAGCCCACCCAATGTGTTTGGTCTTATTTCTCTTCCTTAGATGAGATTTAGAGACTGCTACAAGCTACACTTTCACAACACAATTATACCTCACACATTAAATAATTGGTCAGTTTGTGTATAATGTCCTGAAAGTTAGATTTGTCCATTTATGTGGGATTTCTTCAATGTCATTTGTAGAGTCTATGTGGCCTGGTTGATATTTGTGCCTCACATTTAGCTCTTATACATTTTAAAAGCTTGGGTATTACAGTAGTGCAACTATCAAAGTGAGTTTGCACTAGAATGTGATGTTATATAAAATCCCTATGGTCCAGCAAGCAAGAACGGAACAGATTCAAATGTTGACCAAATAGCATATAAACAGTATGCTGCATATTCTAGGACTTTGACTCAAAAAGGACAAATCTCGTAGATAAGAAAATGACAAGTCATTTCTGGTAAACACTGCAGTTACTTAGAATTAAAGTTTAATACAGAAATTTCCCACCCCTTTAAAAGTAATGTTGATTCAGCACCGAAAGGTAAAGTGGGTTAAGTTGCAAGGAGAGTACATGGTATATTGTCAGTTAAAGTAGCCACAGTTTCCTATTCTATACACATATGACTCACACCGTATACAAACTTGTTGGGGTTTTTCAGTAGAAAAATGAGATCAGGCACAAAGACTTAAGTGATTCTGAGCTATACCTTAAGAAAATGGTTTGAAATACTTTATAACAAATAAATGGGAAAAAGAACTGCATAGGGCATAGACTGAATATTTTCAGTATAAGTATCATGAGAATTAACAGTGCAAGATAGATCTCTTTCATATACAACCCAGAACAGCCAGCCTTCATTTTCAATTTAATGCAGCAGCGACAGTGTGACATTGTCTGGAAATTTAACCTACTAAATGTGTTGTGGGGTGTTTCATGTGTTCATACGGTTTCAACACTAAATTACACCAGGGTTTTACTTGAATAATCTTGCAGGTGTTCCACATAATACAACTTGGGTGCTGGTAAGTCACAGGAAAAATATGGCCAGAACCTGAACTGCATCAGTTCAGCTCCATTAGATCCATCTCTTCTGTAAATTCATTTGTTAAGTGATATAAAGCAGAGGCCACAAAATATCAATAAGTAATCACCAAAGCTTAAAATATGACAAAACCGAAAATGAAACCATCCTAGACACCACCCAAAGCTTGTGTGGATGTGTCGGCTGTGTTTGTTTGTTCCTGCCCTAGTTCCACTGTAATCAAGGACACAGTGAGTAAAAAACAAGATACTGGTCATTGGCCCGATCCAACAAAGAAACCAGTTTGCTCAATTAACAGTAACTTGTGCTGTGTTATTCCTCAGAAATGATCCAGCAACACATTAATGACGCCACCAAGACTGCCTTCTTTCACCTACCTAGAAGGTTTCTAGCCTGGAATAACTTCTCTGCTGACATCAGACAGTCCCTCACTGAATTTATCAATAAATACAGGCTGTGTGCCTTTCTTTCTCTCTCCCTCTCTCTCTTGCATCTTCTGTCCTTTTTCCAGGTCTTCATGATGGGGAGGAGTTCATGTGGTCCAGCTCCTATCTGGTAGGCCACAGCAGGATGTTGCTCAACACTCTTCCTGATCATATTCTTTGTATGTTACCTTTTTCTCTCTGCACTCTACACTCTGTCAGATGGCCACCCACCCTGTCTTCACCTGGATCTGTTGGAGGTTTATTCAGTTAAAGGGAGTTTTTCCTCTCCACCAACACTTGCTTAAGGGAAATTTATTGGGTATTTTCTCTATAATTCTGTAAGATCTTGATCTTAACATAATAAAGATCTTAAGATGATTTTTATTGTGAATATAATAATAATAACAATAAAAATAATAAATAAAATAAAAATAAAGCTGAATTGAAAGGAGGGAGGGTTTGAAATGAGGAATTTAAATGCTGCTTTCTACACAGAACCACAGATAATAATTTAATAATTAATTATAATCAAAACTTTTATAAGATTGGTTGTTTGCCAGAAGGTTGACCATGCCATTATTGCAATTATTGCCACTGCCACCTGCAGGACAATATAGATATAACACACATTCAATACTGTGCAGACATAGAGCCTCATTCACAAAGCATTCTTAAGAAGAAGTTTCTTCTTAAAACCCACAGGACAATTCTGACATTCACTAGTGTTTTGTTATTTGGGATTTGTTCTTACATAAGAACAAAATCCACGCACACTCAACAGTGTTGACATGTTTTTGCAAAATAACTGGTTGTTGCATTTTTGTCGATTCTGTAGTTGTAATTTGAATCTTATATGAGATATAAATTACTTATTACTCACATTTTGATCATTAATAACATTTTAAATTATTTTACAAAGCATTGTGGTCTTGCGAAAAAACAAAAACTGCACTATTTGAATTCACCATGAAGCACCACAGTGTCCTGAGCTACTCCTGGCACAGAACTCATTCAGCTTAGATAACTAAGTGAAAGCCTTTCTCACACTTTTTTCCCCTTAGATTTGAGCTCGATATCATCATTTTTTATGTGTGTGTATGTGTGTACTTGTGTATGTCTGCTGTTCACTTCCTGCAGTGGTGCCTCTGCTTCAGAACTATTTGAAGTCTGACTCTGCACCGTCTTCTCTGTGAGAGTCCTGCGAGAGTGCACATGGCCCTACAGTCACATGACCTCTTATGGGCACCTGTGGGGCGTTTATGCTCAATAGGAACAACTGGAATGTGCTGTCAACTAATGAGGACTGTGAAATTCATCAATATAAGAACGCAAATCTGCAGTTTAAGAACACGTCATTTTTAAGGACTTTTTCTGCAGCTGCGCCTGCAATGTAACAACATAATCTAAAAATAGACATACGAATCAAATGCTGTGTGTAGGTGGGTGTGTGTGTTCTGATTACAACAAGGGGGTGGGGGTCTTTTCTTCAAAGTTTGCTTTCACTCATGACACCGCAGTTGTGTCATCCATGCAAAAGAAGAACAAGAATGTCATCCTTATGAGCACATTACATAAGTCTGCAGAAATCAGCGCTCAAGAGGACAGAAAACCAGCCCTCATCCTGGACTACAAGCCCAACAAAGGAGGAGTGGACAACCTCAACAAAGTCACAGGCACATACAGCTGCAAGAGGAGAACCGCCTGAATAATAGACATATCAAGCTACAATGCCTTTGTAATATGGAGTGAGCTTAATCCAACCTGGAGGGCAAGCAAGAGAAATTTGAGGAGGTTCTTTTTGGAGGACCTTGGAAAGGCCCTAGTAATTCCATATGTGCCAGAGAAGAAGATGCAACCTCTGCTCAACAAAAAAACAGGACTTCAAAACAGGGACAACCTGCTCCCACACATGCAAAGTTTCCTACTACTGCACTGAATGATGCACTGAATGTACTGACTAGTTTGCAACAAGCGGTTTTGTGTTTTAAATGTTAAAACATTTTTATGATTATTTTCTGAAGGCACTGAACGGTTTGTAAGGGATAGAGACACATCTCCAAGGCAAAGATTGTTACAACAATGAGCTTCGTTCATGTTGTTAGTTATTATTATATGAATAACAGCTGATGGTTTGTGTGACACAGGGTTCTATATACAAGTTTCATACTCAGTGGTTATAGTGCTGTCAGGTATTTGAATACAATCTGACTGGAGTTCCCACATTTTCCTGGAATCTCTGTGAGTTTCATTAGGGTGCCCTGTTTTGCTGCTCTTAACCAAAAGCAGGTTGGTTGAATTGGAAACTTTCAGTATCCTGTGGATGTAAATGTGTTTGTCTGTTTAGCCTGGTGATACTGTGTACTTTGTTTCTAGCTGAATGTACCTTAGCATTGGCTCCAGTTTCTCACAACTCTGAACAGTAAAAAACAATAAAGAAAAAGATGACAATGAGGATTACTCTAATTATAGGTATATTAGTATTAGCAGAATTACTGGTATTCAAAGTGTGACACCTAGACAAGGGCTCATGACTAGTGACACATTTTACTGGCTGGAAATAATCTGCAAGTTCAAGCCAATGGCAGAAAAGAAATGGCATGATAATTTGATTACAAGTTGGTTCTTGACTGAACTGCACAATTAAATTCTATGTAGACATGAGCAGTATACTTTTACTGATCATTGGTGGGTTTAAAAAATCAGTAGAAATCTCTACTACTGTTGCACTAGAACCTTGAGTGGATCCACTAAATCATGCCATTTCATATATGTACAGATGAATATCAAGAGGTTTCAAAGTTGAAACACGAGGTGTCCTTGTCATTGTCAGTGTGGACAGTTGTCAATACTCTGTTATATGGTTATAGTTGGATTCTGGGCTCAGTACAGTGATGAAGGTGACTGTTGCAGTCATTAAAGCTTATCAGGTTTATGAGGATAAAAAAACATTCTGTAAAAAAGCAGTGGCAACAAGAAATGCTTCTGGTATAATGTGCAGCATATGCTGTATGAAAGAAAATCAAAATGGAAGTCTGTTATAAGCTAGAGTTGTCATGATCTGACAGCACAATGAAGAGGAATTTTACAAGTGTTTATTTTTGGGTGATGACAGATAATAGACAATTGTCTAAACTTCCATCTCTAAAATGCCCTGAATGAAGCACTGCTATTAAGAGGCCTAGGGTATAATGGGATAAAGGATAATGATCTCTGAACTGCTTGTAAGAACTCTGAGAATAATACAGAACTGCCCATGTACTGTATCAGGAGGCTGTATTTTTCTTTTTTATGTAAAACTGCACTGAAACAGAGCTTTCAATATTTGAGAATATTAAATTTATCACATAAATTTTGTTGGAAGTAAACCTTATTGATTCAGAACCCCACCACCTTCTGCTGCATTCCTCTGTCTTATAATAGCAGATAAGAAGACTACATGACTCTTGTGCTGCCCACTGGTTTACTGTTTCACTGCAGCTAATCTGCAACTGTGTAAACCTCTTAGCAGACAGGAGAGTGGATTGAAGTTGTTGAGTAACTCATACACGTTACACCTCTGTCAATTATTGACTATGGATCACGTGTATTTTGTTTAATTCCTTGCATGAACCTCTCTCTAATTTCTACTTTACAACTGACTGTCTATCAGAGCTCAGTGCTTGTTGCTTACTGACCGTAATAGAGGGATGTCTTAAGACATGGCAGGAAGAAAGTCTTTAGGTGTACTTGTTCTTCACATTGTATGCCTCATTTGTGGTACTGCCCTTTGCTCGGTGAGAAAACTGGTTTATTTAGCTAAGATAGGATTTTGTAATAACTATATTTGCAATTCAATAACATTAAAATGTAATCCTCTTTTGTTTAGCCCACTACAAAAATATCAGGTAAATGAGTTTAGTTTTTTCAAGACAGACTACAGTTTTGATTAACAATTTCATATTAAATTTCCTCTCATTTATTGTCACAGACTATGATGTGGATGGTGGTCGGGACCTTGACATTTTTGATATTAATGAGGGTATGTAAAAAGACGGATAAAGCAGGCACTTTGCTTTCCTGTGCCTTCAGTTATAATTCAGTAAACATTGTAAATCAATTTTCTTTGTGTTTGGTCTTCCACAGAGGCAGGGTTGAATCTTGTAGAAGGGGATATTGTGTTTGATGAGGTGTGTTGTTTAAACTGCTTTTAATTTTCAGTAGCACAGTTGAATTTTGTGAAGACAGCTTTTACTCATTATGTTTCTCCTGTCTTTCTCATTGTTGTTATTAACTGTTACAGAGGAAAACTCGAAATTCCATAATAGGGGATGAGTACAGGTGGCCCAGGACAATGCCATACTTCATGGAAGATGACTTAGGTAAGGTACACTTGACAGAAAAAAAATTAATACATGTAAGATTCTAAAAGCTATTCCAGTTCACCTGCTTTTCTGTATGTATGTTGTTCATTAAAGACTTTTGAGGAATATGCATGTATGCATTTACCTATATTAGCCTTGCTATAAGCATTGGTGGAAAGTAACTACTGTAAATAATGGGGAATTTAATGTACTTTCCATTGCATATTGTCACGTTATAGTTACTAATTACTTTTCAGATTAAATGTTTACATATGACATATTTGAACATGATATTTATAGTATTTAAAATGAAAAATGTTTGAATTTGCAGTTTTTTTAATGTATGCATTGGACCCCAGACAATAAGGGCTTAAAGCCAATGTCAACAAAACACAAGCCTTAAACAAGCAGAAGCACATTATATCAGCCATCATTTTCTCTAAACTCACCACTGGTTTAGAGCTGCTTTTAAATATGTACAACACTGGGTGGATATTGTGTGTATGATATTTGGCATTTTGCAACTGGCAGTGAGTCAGGCCTGAGCCTTATGGAAATGGACATGCTCTCAAAGTGTAGCAGTCTAAAATAATTACCAAATGACTTTTATGAATTTACAGAACATTATGGTCAGTCTTTTAAGGGAATTGGAAAGACATATTTCTTCATCTTTAACCGAATTTATTTATCACCTTCTCTGCAGAGATTAATGCAAAAGGTGTGATTTTGAAGGCCTTTGAGCAGTACCGGCTCAAGACCTGCATTGACTTCAAGCCATGGAGCGGGGAAGCAAACTACATTTCCATATTTAAAGGGGGCGGGTAAGGCAAGAAGAACTTTTATTATTTTATGGTTTGTTCAGATGGCAATACAAGCTCTTTCTATACATTGTATAGCCTATACTGCTTATTATTGTTACAATAAACATCCATATTAAATGTTCTTGTAAATTCTTTGTGATGTTAATGAAAACCTTTTTTTTCCCAAAAGCTGTTTCTCCTCTGTGGGAAACCAGCGAGTTGGGAAACAAAGTTTGTCAATAGGAACAAATTGTGACCGCATCGCCACCATTGAACATGAGTTCCTTCATGCTCTGGGTTTCTGGCATGAGCAATCCAGGGCAGACCGGGATGATTATGTCAAAATCATGTGGGACTACATCTTAGAGGGTACTGAACCTCTCAGTGCTACATGACTTCTATTCGAATGTGTGTGATTAAAATTTTGTCAAATTGAGATGGAGTGTAAAGAAGATTAGATCCATTAAATTTAAAAATCTAAAAAAAGATTTGCATGCTAATGACAGAAAAATCACCTCATCTTATGCAGTGTTTAAGTGATTTGTTGTGTAGGATGTGAAGGAGAGCACTTCATGCAGCAGTTGATTTATTTTGTGTGATAAGCATGTGCATTCAGCAACATAAACAATATACATTATCAACACATCAAGGAATATGATACTGTGTATCTTGGATGCATTTACCTATGCTCATCAAATTGCTGATTTATCAAATTTATGAGTACAGGTGACATCTGGCTCTGAGTCTGTGATTAAAGTACAGAGTACTTTGATATGTCAGATATCTTATCTCAAGGTTTTCAACTTATCAGCTTTTGAAAAACAACAGGGACCCTAATAAACACTTCTAAAATCCATCCCTGCAATTGGAGACTAACTAAGACACTGTTATAATGAATTAAACTGCACTGATAGTGTGATTTATGTCTGATCTACAGGTAAAGAACACAACTTTAACACCTACAGTGACGAGATGTCCAGCTCTTTGGGCGTACCCTATGACTACGGTTCCATGATGCACTATAGTAAAACTGCCTTTAGAAACGGTTCCGAGCCCACCATTGTTACCAAGATCCCTGCTTTCAGTGATGTCATTGGACAGCGCATGGAGTTCAGTGACAGTGACCTGCTCAAGCTGCACCGCCTCTATAACTGCAGTAAGAGTCAACAACCAACTTGCTAGTGATGTTTTATTGTGTGGAACTGTGTTAGCTTGCACCACCACTCTTGGCTTATTATGATACTTATTATTTAGGATGATGTCAGCTGTGAATGAGATTTATCACATGGATTGTAAAAAATCTTCTAGCCCAGGGCTCCACCTTCCTGGACTCATGTGACTTTGAACATGAGAACAACTGTGGTATGGTCCAGAGACAAGGGGATAGAGCCGAATGGATGAGGGTTGGTCAAGCTCCTGGAGGGCCCAACACTGACTACTCCAACATGGGCAAATGCACTGGTGAGAATTATTTTGCAGGAAAATGCAAACACAGTGCCTTAAAACAACACTCATATTCCTGCACTGAGTTACTCTTTTCGAAACTGCAGTTTCAATCTACTGGCTGAGGACAAATCACAGTTTGTGTCCTGATTTCAAACAAAGCTATTATCAGACTTGATCAGTCTGCATTAGTCAAATCTAGTGGCTGTCTTCCAATGTTACTGTATGTTTTTTTTGTGTGAAACTATTTTGTTTCCTTGGACAGCGTTTCCTTGACAATAACACTAAAAATAATTTCTGATACACCAGGCCGCAACCCCCAGAAATTACTACAATATATCACATATGTGACACATGTATCATCTTCCATCTTATCATTAAAGTGTGTTTACAATACTAATCCAGTGACATTTGGATCTTTAGGCTCAGGGTATTTTATGCACTTCAACACCGGCACAGCTAGCATTGGGGACACGGCTCTGCTTGAGAGCAGGCTCCTTTATCCCAAGAGAGGTTTCCAGTGTCTGGAGTTCTTCTACTACAACAGCGCTGGCCCCAGTGACACCCTGAAGATCTATGTCCGAGAGTATGACCAAGCCAACCCAGATGGAAAACTGCGTTTTATAAAAACAATAGATGGTGACAATCACCAAATCACATTACAGCTCAGTATAAGTATAAATAAAATAAAAAATTGCAGGTAAGATGTTCAAAACATTCTGTTTTACCTCCTCTGTTGTAATAGGATCCCCTCAGGAGTTGTGGCAACTGCACCATGTGAGTCTAGACGTCAAAACAAAGTTCCGCGTCGTCTTTCAAGGTACCAAGGAGGGCTCTGGACCCTCGACAGGAGGACTTTCCCTGGATGTCATCAACCTTTCTGAGACCACTTGCCCTGAGTTTATATGGCGTGTGAAAAATTTCAGTGATGTTATGGAAAACACCCCGACAGACACACCTATCTTCAGTCCCCCTTTCACCTCAAAGGAGGGTTACACCTTCCAAATGGCGCTGTACCCCAGCGGTAAGGAGGGCTACCCTGGTGAACTGTCAGCCTTTGCTCATCTGGTGGCTCGTGAAGGGGATACAGGGCAGAAATGGCCATGCCCCTGGAAACAGATAACCATGATGCTGATGGACCAGCACCCAGACATCCAAAAGCGCATGTCCAACCAGCGCAGTGTCACCACTGACCCCAACATGAAGGCAGAAGGTGCAGTGCTTGTCACTGTTAAATGAATTATTCTCAACATTACAACAAATCATGAGAATACTGTTTTGACTTTAATACTATATTTATATGTTTCAACATCTTCTTAAACAGACTTATTTTTCTGGGACGACCCTCGTAAGGTGGGCGTTGAGGTCACAGATACAGATGGGTCCAAGTATTTCAGAGGTCCAGGTGCTGGCACTGCAGTGTATCTCACCCACCTTAGAGCCAAGAGCAGGGATTTTATTAAGGGAGGAGATGCCATCTTTCTCCTCACAATGGAGGGTAAGAACATTACATTACAAACTGAGTGGATTTTCAGTGTCCAAATATATGCATAAAAAGATAAATAAAGGAATGCATCTCTTGGTAAGAATACTGATTTATGTTAATATACTGTACAGTCTGAAACCATACCCATCATCATACCCATCCTCTCGTACATTATAGCACTTATTCATTAGTATTACACATACTGATTTGTCATGCATGTGCCACCAGTATTTCTATAATTATGTACTGTATACCAGTAATACATGATTACATCCACGATTCATTTGCCACTGTCAGAAAAAACATTAATCAATCCCATAATTCAAAGATTCCCTGTTCATTTCATGCTCGTTAATGCTCTGCTCTCTCATTTACTGTCTCTCCTCAGATGTGTCTCATCTGACAGTGAACCAGCCTGTGCCTTCCACAACCCTTCAACCTGTCACCTCTGCACCTACTGATGTCTGCCTCAATGTGCAGTGTCTGAATGATGGAGTCTGTGTGGTGGATGAAGGGAAGGCTGCTTGCAGGTAAGTGCTTTTTCACTGCACTCATTACACTGTGGATATAACAATCTGTGAGCAATAAACTGAGCAATCCAAATTTCTAAAGCTTTCTGTGCAACTGATTAGTTGGACAATCTAGGAAATACCCTTAGTTGCTTACTTACTGGGAGTTAAATGGCAAAATTGATTCCACTGATTGATTTAATAATTTCTCTATGAAAAAATATTAAGCTACTGCTAGCAGCTGGTTAGCTTAGCTGGTAATAATTTAATGGCCCCTCATTTTGCATGCAAAAGCAGTATATAAACATGCTTTTAACTACATTAATCTATAATTAGTTAAAAGCAAACATAAGGCCTTACAGTGCTTATTGATGTTTTACAACTCTGACTCCTCCTGTGAAGCATTTATAGCTGGATACTGGTATGTAAACAGATAATGATAATGACACTTATATAAAATGTCTTTATAGGAAATAACTTAATGTCCTTATATTAAGCTTTTTGTGATATGAACTGTTTATTTTATTTGTTTGTTTTAATACTGCTACTACTACTACAAATGATAAATGGAGGATTTTTAGAGTGAATGAAGTGTTTTGGCTTAGGATAAAAAAACAACAAAAAAAACAGTAGCCTGGCTTTGTCCAAAGGCTACAAAATTTGTTAATCCGCACCTCAAAGGTGCTTGTTCAGTGGCGCAGTGCAAGAAATTTTTGAAATATTTGAAAAGAATAAACCTTTGCCAGTGGCTCTTCCAGATAGAGTGCCACTGCAGTATGAGATGAAGCCTTAGTTCCTGCCTCCAGTTATCCATCATCCTTAATATATTCTTTTTATGAGAGCTATGACTACCACAAGGTCTGATTTCCCTCTCCCGTTCTATTTTTCTCTGGCTTCCAGGTGTGTGGTAGGTGATGACTGGTGGTACTACGGGGATAGCTGTCAGTACAAAGGCTCTGTCATGGACAAAACTACCCTTGCACTTGCCTCTTCTCTGTCTGTACTGGGATTAATGCTGGTGGTCACAGCAGTGAGTGTGATCTGTGTAAAAAAGAAATATGAGAAACGCAGCAGACGTGACAATGTTGTCATGTCAAACATTTGTGCCATTGACAAACCATAGTGATAGACAATGATGTTGTGGAACTTAATGAGCACAAGAAAACAGCAAAAAAATACCGATTATAAGTAAAATAAATCAATATTTTTCATCTTGGCATTGGATTTGAAGATTTGAACCCCAGAACGGTATGATATTGCCCCCTTGTGGTCATTCAATGCAAAAACACTAAAGCAAGAGAAAATATTATTGTGTTAAATAATTTGGAATTAAGTTTTGTATGAATGTCTTAATATCACATAAATATAAAACTTATATCCAGAAAACTAATTTTACATGGTCTCATGATTATTTAAAACAAATCCCAGACAGCATGACTTATATTCCCAAATTTAAAATTTATTATACCAAAGACAGGAACATGTGCGTGTGTCTCTTTTCCATGTGGATATAATTGTATTACTGAACTTGACACAGTCATGCCGGTGGTAACAGTTAACTGTAGGGAGGTGGACTACTATTACCTGTGAGTGTCCATGTATGTGTGTTTGTGTGTATGTATGTATGTGTGCAAGCAAAGATCTGTCTTTTAGTGTTCATTAGATGCAGTGATGACTATAGGACATCACAATCAAACAACGTGGAGCAAACCATAGCAACTGTGTGTGGTTATATTGCATGAAATGTTGGGTTTTCTGACCTGCAATTGCACATATACAGTACATCTGTATGTGTGTGAGTGTGTGTTTCTATGTGTGTGATATATTTGTGGGTCTATAATGTAAGGACACCTCCATAACAGCAAACTCTTGGTAAGCCACACTTCCTCCCCACTACTAAAACCTTCATCGACATACAGGTACATAGTTCCTTTAAAAGCATCAGTATACAACATTTCTCTTATTTACAGTCATTGGAAAAAAAAATCACCATTTCTCTCAGAGAAGATTAGTAAAAGTGACTGAGTCACCATAAAGAGTATGCAACTCCTAGGAGTTAGTATTTCAAATTTCTACAAAAAATTTCTATGCCATTTTACAGGCCAAGAGCCATGATTTACTGAAGAAATACAGTATTTTAAGTGCCCTATCTACAACAGTTAAGTGTGGTATTACTGGTGTACCATTCAACATAGTTCATTGATAATAAAAAGATTATGTGTCTCTGTTTTTAAAAAGTTCTTTCAGCAACTTCACTGATTTCACATTAAAAGATATGTTTTTTTTTTTTTTTACAAAACAAAGAAACAAACAAACCATGGAATTATTATCCATATTAACAAGTGTTGTGGCAAGCTAATGCTATTGCAAATAGACTAGTGTTGATTACATACTCCGCTGGTTGTCTAACGTAAAAACCACTTTCAATAGTCTGTAAAAGGGCACAACCCTAGACACTAGGGGGTGTGCCCACTTTCCAAGAGGGTTGAGTATTATTAAAGGGCTCGTTTGCTTGTTTTTTTCTATGATCTGCTTGGGTAAAAAACAGGTGGAACAGGTTGCAGTGCATGGTTCTCCAAGGATGAGAGCTAGAAGGCTGTTAAGAAAAAGCTGGATGAAACTTTTTCATGTGCATTTTACAGCCGCTTGAGTGACGTCATTTGTTTATGTCCACCTATGGAATAAAATCAACGTGGTTAGTTTGATTTAAAGTTCTGTGCATGCTGCCGCTGGGAGGGAGATGATGCTGTAGTTGTTGTTCAGAGAGGGGTGTCATAATAGTCCATGGGCTGATCGGTCCCACCTGGTTTCTGCTGTTTCTGCTGATGTTGCTTCATGATTTCCTTCACCTCCTCCTCCAGCTCAGGGGGGATGATGAACTGATCATCTGGGTCAGGCTGGGCTGGAGCCGTGAAATAACCCCCAGACTTCTTAGAGGGAGCATCAGCAGCCACTTCGATAAGGTTGTGACTCTTTTCCTGACGTGCCACTGACCCATTAACCCTCCTTTTGCCTGACAATTTTCCTCCATCCCCGCCTACTGCTCTGATTCCCTGCCATGACTCCTCCCTCTCCAGTCCATTCTCACTCTCTCCAAGGCTAATGTCAACGCCTTCCTCCAGCGGCTCTGGGGTGCACGGCGGTGGAGGAGGTGGGGGAAGAGTTAGTACCTGGCTGGAGGATGTAGGTAAGGATGTTTGAGGGGATGAGGAGGAGGACTCTGTTTTGAGGCAGTGGACATCCGCCTCTACTTCCACACGGCTCCCATTGGAGAAAACACCAGCAATGG
The DNA here is from genome assembly GCA_032362345.1 of Sandelia bainsii. NCBI lineage: Eukaryota > Metazoa > Chordata > Actinopteri > Anabantiformes > Anabantidae > Sandelia > Sandelia bainsii. Next base: position 12,576,540 of record JAUMHL010000010.1, on the reverse strand, counting down.
GCTCCTCATCCTCACTGTCAAGCCCATTATCAGACAGGGCGCTGGAGAAAGTGGCACTAGACAGCTGCCTCTGAAAGGAGCCTGCTAAGCAGGCAGGATGGAGGGCACAACAGCTTCGGGCAGAGGGCAGCTCTGAAGCTGGGAACAGGTATTGGCAGGGCTGATTGGTTGTATGGGTCTGCTGGTGCTGCAAAGACAATGAATGGACCTGATGGTGCAGATGGAGGTGAGTATGGTGGGATTGCTCATGCAGCAGCACCAAGGAGCTATGCGGTGGCTCATCAGATGAGGCTGTGGAGCCCACCTCACTGCTCATTTCGCTGGTACTAATCTCACTGCTGATTTCACTGCAGGAGGAAGGGGGTACAGGGAGGGAACCATCTGAGGGCCGCTCTTTCATGGCAGAGGACGATGGGGGATAAGGCCCCAAGCCGGGACTAGGAGGTGGCTGAGGAGGCTCGGAACAGCAGCAGGAACAGCAGTCTTCACTCACACTGAGCTGGACCACGACAGCACTGAGGCTGTCAGTGCAGCCATAGCCTTGTGCCAGTGTGCACAGCTTTTTAGCAGCAGCTAGGCCATCGGGAACGTTTCGAACTGTTTCAACTGCCTCGGTGGGAGACACAGCATCCCACAGGCCCCGGCTACCCAGAATGAAGAACTCATCCTGGGGGGTAAGGGTGACTGTCTGCACATGGGGACAAGGGATGACGGATGGGTATAGGAAGGAGTAACCCATAATTCGTGTAGAATCGGTAACGCCATTCACCTTGTTGTCCTGCGGAAAAGAGTATAAACAACAATGATCATGTAATGCACATTAAAGTAAACGACTAACTTCATGGTACTTGGCATGTTTGTATGGGTCTCTACCTCAGTGATGATAGCCCTATGCTGCCGGATCCTGCGGTACTCCTCCTCCAGCTCTACATTGTGAAGCAGTGACAGGGACAATGGCTTCCCATCACGACACAGAATCGCCTGGCACTTGCCTACATTAGCAGCTGTGAGGGTGAAGCAGCCACTGGGGTCAGTGGGGTCATGACGAATGTGACACAGAGCTGCCGAGCCACCCAGCTTCTGACCTGCTGTTCCGAGTTTCCTTCACGGGCAGAAGATAACGAATGGAAGAGGGGATTTAATTGGGCAGATCATAATTTTTGTTAATGAGGCTAGAAATCTGCAATATGTATTTGATGTTTTGTAAAAACCTAATAATTTCCAGAAAAGCTGGAACTTTTTCATCGTTGTTACTGATGAACGTTTTATGAATTTTCTAAATACATTCAAATTTAGTTTGAGGTTTCCTATTTAGTTTAGTTTGATTCCTGCTAAACACACAAAAAGTTGTGACAGAAGCAAAATAAGACTGTTTTGTAAGTTTACAAAATATTAAAATTACACCTAACAAAAGCTCAGTCTTTGCAAGCAAAGACGGGTCGTCGCTCATCACTTTGTGCCAAACTGTGTGAGAGAATTGTCAGTCATTTCAAAAAGAATATTTGTCGACGCAAGATAGCAAAGAATTTATGTCTCTCACCATCTACAGTACATAATATTGTGAAAAGATTAAAAGACTCTGGGGAAATTTCAGTGCATAAAGGCCAAGGGCAGAAACACTCAGCAGTATTACAGCAATATCATTACTATACCCACGTGGGCTCAGTCAGTGTGGCTTTGTAGACACAGAATGTGTTTACTTGACTGTCGTCCCTGTGGTTCAGATCTGTCTCCTATCAAAAGTGTACGGCACATTATGAGGAGGAGAATCCGACAACAGCAGCCACAGACTACTGGGCAGCTGAAGTCTTGTATCCAGCAAGAATAAGCAAAATATTCAATTAGCAAAACTGAAACAATTAGTCTCCTTGGTTTCCAAATTGTTAAGTGTAATTAAACGGAAATGTGACGTAGTACAGTGGTAAACTCATCTCTGTCAAAACTTTTGAGAGCTTTTTTCAATGTGCTGCAGGCATCAAACTCTAAATTTGCTTTTATTTACAAATAATGCAATAAGTTGGTGAGTGAGAATTGTAAAAATATTTTTTTTACTTTTGTCAGATAAATAAATGTTCAAGTAAATAAACAATTAACAGATTTTTGTTACAACTTTTCTGGAAATTTCTGGAAAATTACAAATCTAATGATGAAAAAGTAAATAAGCCCGTTGAGCCGATCATGTACCTTTGCATGACGAGGAAGGTATTAGTCATATAGTCCTCTTCACTTTTGGTCTTGTGTAGTTCTTCAGCCAAGACGTCATTCATTGTACACTGCAAAAGGTAGGGCACTTCCACATTCCTATCCCCATCAAACACACCGTACAGGGCTTCACGACTCCCACAGAAACTGTTTACTGAGAGGGCCGCTACGCACAGTCTAAAAGGAGAACAAGCAAAAGACGGCCATGAGGTCATTGAGGCAGAAACACTAAAGGTTTCAAAGACATAACTCCTCTGTTCATATACTGATCATAGTATTCCACAGACTTTTAATTTAGAAATTATGTTTTCTATGATTCAGGTGACTGTAGAGCAGAACCTCTGTCATCAACGTTTGCCTACTGAACATAACTTATGTCCCCGAAACAATATGTGCAATTGCTGAAATCTCTTCTTTAACATGCGCATTAAAGTACTGAATTGGTAAATTGAGGCCCTAGAGAGGTTTTATACACGATTCTTGTTTTCAATAAGCAGCGTTCAATATTTTCTTCTGAGTCATCTCACTTTAACAATGCTCACTCTCAAGGGGTTTGGATTAGTGAGACTTCACTTCACAAGAGGGATGGCAGCAGTTTGTTTTTTCTCCCCATCATTGACGAACTGAACTCACTTGTTCTTGACGCCTGAGGCCTCTGTGTAACCATGACTCCACACAGCAGGCCCACCAGATGCCTCGTTTGACGAAAAGGTTGGAGGCGGATCAATACGGAAGCAGCGAATATTACTGGAAAACAACAAAACATGAAAAAGCTCTGATACACTGCATCTTGTTGAGGCATAGAGATATATAAATCACTGCGAGTATTCCATTCTAGCTATTTCTGAAAGACAGACTATACATGACATATGTAAATAGAAAATGTCAAACACATCAGTGAAACAAAAAATCAAATACACCATGTACAAAACAGATTAAGCCGTAGTAATATTAAGTGGTCCACTCCAGTATTGCATAAAACACAAAGACATGCAGAGAAAAATATAAAATATATACTTGAGCTGCTCAAGGGTCTTATGGTCCAAGTTAAGACGAGGGTTTCCTGTCAGATCCAGCTCCTGAAGCTTGGGAGGCAGATTTTCTGGTAGCGTGATCTCGCTCAGCTCATTACAGCTCAGATCCACACACTGACAACAGTGAGAACAACAGGTCAGTACTTAAAGAAATTCACATATAGTACAAGTTCACAAAACTATGCTATTACTACTGGCTCACTTTCATCTCCATCAGCTGCATGACCTCAGGAAAAACTTCGATGGCGTTGGAGTGGGCGATGAGTGTGTGCATTCTCCGGCAATTCAAGATGGTGGTGGGCACAGTCTTCAGCATGTTTCCGCTCAGGTCCACCTCCTCCAGCTCCTCCAACTTGGCCATTTTACTGAAGGATAAGAAACAGCAATGAGTGAGCTGAAGTGTGTCCTTCCAAAGTCTGTTATTACAGCATCAACTAAGGAGAAGCTGCCTTGCTGCACAACAGGCAAACACAAGTAAGACAGAATATGTTCAACTTCAACAAAAAAGAACCCGTTCTTTTATTGTATTATATAGTTTAGACTAAATAAGTCATGCTGGTTTTGCAGCTGAAATCCTTTTAATATTGTGCATCTCTTAGGGTTTGGAAAATCTTGGACTCAGAAGAAAATGTGATGGGTATTTTTCAAATTTTTTGAATGAAAATGAAAATGAATGAATGAAAAAAACTTTACCTGGCTGGGAAGGTCTGGAGGTGGTTATAGGCCATGTGCAGAACCCGAAGGTGTGTATGGCCTGTCAGCATTGGTACACACTTGTCGGTCAGCTGATTATTGGTCAGGTACAGTTCCTGCAGGATGCTGTGGCTCTCCTGTGATAGGCTGGATGGAGGCAGGTGCTCCAGCTTATTAGCCGATGCATTTACACACCTCAAGCTGAAAGTAGAAATAAAAGTACACTCTCATTTTTACTTTCCTTCAGACAGGGACATTAAAAATTGAGATAAGTCACTTTATTGACAAACTCCTGTATGAACAGCTATGTATGTCCTGTCATTGAAAAAAATTCCATATACATAATTCCTGTCCTTCATCTTCACTAACATGCATTTTTTTTACTATGCTTGAGCCTCTTCTCAGTTGTCATGTGCATTATCTGCTATAAAAAACAAAACCTCTTGTAGCTGATGATTAATGCTACCTGTCAGATTTGAGGAACAGGTTGCAGGGAAGCTCCACCAATTGATTGTGTTGCACGTCCAAAACTTCCAGCAGAGGGCGCTCCACTCTTTCAGGCAGCTTGTGCAACTGGTTATGCCCTGCACTCAGCTTCCTCAGACTGTTGCTGCATAACAACCTGCGGCATGAACAACAGAAGCAGAACATCAGAAATAAAACATATGGACTGTGATCAACAGATAGATGGATATAGATAGATACATAGATCAACGGTCATGAAAATGAGAATAGTACAGCAGGAGGATGTGGGCGAGGATGAGAAAACTGAAAATAGCAGCGCCTCTAGTGGAGCCCGCAGCTGAAATTCATCATCCTGACACTTATTGGACAAAAAAATAAATCTGCTGACATTGAAGGGATCAGTTGAAGAAAGAGGCAAAACAGAGAAAGAAAAAAAATGAATAGCAAGAGCGAAAAAGGTAGACAGAACCATAGAGAGGAGGTGGAAGTGAGCTGCATTTGAACTGACCTTCTAAAGGCTATATAAAGAGGAAGAGAACAGACAAAGGCTGTGGAGGTTACAGGCTATCTGTGTGATTTATGAGACTCTAAGGGGGATAGATGACTGGGCGACAAAGAGCGGGGAGAATAATGTTGCACTGCACTCCATTTACAGGTTTACGGACGCATTCACTGAGAGCGAGACTCACCGCGCCGGGAGCTCAGTGATGAGGTTGTGGCTCACGTCCAGGACTTCCAGTTTCTTTGCTTCACACAGCCAGTCTGGCAAAGACTCTACATGGTTCCTGGGAGGGGGTGATGATGATGATAAATTATGTGCGGTTTGTACAGTGAGATACTTGACATGAAACATGAAATATGATGTGCTGGGATACTGCTTGTATTTGAATTCCAGTGGTCCTGCTCTACAAAAGACAAGATCTGTATGGAAATAGTCTTTTTTTTCATAATGTTACAAAGTCACTCTATCAGAGAAGAAGATAAGTCTCAGCTATGTTGAGACAAACACAATAATAACTACAAGTTACAACCAGCTATTGGTTGCTGCTCTTCTTCTCTTACAGGGCACAGACAGGATTTTTCTTACCTTGAGATGTCCATGTAGCTAAGATTGGAGGGCACAGGACTGACATCCAGTTGTCGTAGCTCTGCAGGGAAAAATCCAAACACATTAACCTACAGCAAGGACAGACGCAGCCTATTACAAAAGTAGGCAGGTGAAAATGGAGGAGCGTTTGGAAAGCGGGTGATGACAAGTAAGAGAGGAATGACTGAGAGACAATGAGAGCGCAGCATTAATGAGAAATATTGATGCAAGAAGAGCATGGGGGAAATACTTATATGTCAGTGATTTCAGTTGGAAACTAAAGATGTGGTTGTGATATCAGATGGAAAGGGATCTCTCTTTGTCTAACCACACATGATTGCCCTTGAAGAGAACATGGCATCCTGCGTGCCAAACCCACCGTTGCTGCAGGCGTAGATGCCTTTGAGCAAGGAACCCTTGGCCTTGAGGCTGATGATGCGGTTCCTCTCGCAGTGAAGCACCTCCAGCCTGGGGAAAACGGAGGCATCCAGGTACATCAGCCTGTTATCCCTCACATCCAGCTGGGTCACGTGCCTCAGGAGGTCAGGCTCATCTGGCACCACGTTGGAGATCTTATTCAACCTGACAGAGGGTGCAGGGAGGAGGCAAAGGGTTAGCTCCATTTGCCTCAGGTTGAACTGCACATGCTGTGGTCTTTCTTGTAAGGCAGGGAGGGAACATGCCTTGGGTGATGGCTGATATATTGTGCAGATTCCTGAGTTCTGTTGTTGACAGTAGTTGTTGATGTATTAAGTCAGTATCATTCTATCCTACTAATGACATCTTGCTGTTTAAGAATATTAATAATAATGGTATTATTATTAATTATCACTTTAACCCCCCCCCCCTGTCAGATCTGTCAGTAATAATTTGCCTTTTAGTGTTTTACTTTGTCAAATACATTTTTTTTGTGTCTGAACCCAGATACTAAATTTAAAATAGCAAGAAGAAAAAGTTTGAAAGACCAGATGTTTGATACAATACTGCCAATGCATTGATTAATAACTTTTTTGAGATCCAGAAATTTCACACAACCTCATCAGAGGTAGCAAGTGGTCTTTGCCCAAACATGTGAGAATGCTAGAAATCATATTTACTTACCCAGTTTACTTAAAAGGAGTGAAATATTACCTGGAAAATAGTGCAAGTCATACCAACCCAGCGATTCTTTAAACAATGAGAAAACACCTGATGGAGCAACCTAATGGGCTAAAGATTTGCTGATTGCATGCTGTCTGCTTGTGTTTTGGTTTCCTCTTTGTGTTTGTGTTTCTCTCATTAGTGGGTTTTGACATTCAGGGCATTGTTTAGGAAAAGCATGACTAGGGGCTAAAAGTGATGCTATTTCTTGATAAAGCTGTCAAAATCAACCATAAAACCCCTATAGTAGCCTCATAATTATAATGTTTTTTAATACTCGTAATAACCTGCCAGTATTGTGTACCTTAGATCGATGTGTTTGACACGAAGCAGTCTGAAATTCTGCAGGGTAAGTGTTTCTAAGTTGTTGCCAGCCAAACACAGTTTCTCCATGGAGGCCAAGCGCTCCAGAACCTGGGGCACATGGTTGAACTGGTTGAAGGAAAGGCCTAAGTAACTCAGCCTCTGGAGGAAACCCAGCTCATTGGGCAGCTCGTCTAGGCTGTTGCCATCCAACAGGAACGTCTGCAAACTGAGAGCACAAACAAGAGATTAGATGATTGACCTCATTTATAAAAGAGCTGAGCTGATAGGCAGGATGGCATTTTAATGAAGCCTTTTTCTTTATTTGCACAGATAGTGTAGCTCAGGATCAATGGCGCTGTGCCAACTAGGACTTTCAGCATTCATAGTGACTACACTTAATATCCAGCAGATGGCAGTAGTGGCATAAATGCCCTACTGGCCACTTCAGGAATTTACAGCCATACCAGATCATTCCTGCAGATTAACTTCTCATGCAGGTCTATTTCAACCTACATACCTTTATGTTTATTTTTGAGTGAGGCTTCAGTTTGAAGTACATGTCCTATACAAGCTGTCAGTACTGACAAAATTATAAATGCAGTGTCCTGTAGCATGATAAATGACAGACATTGGACTGACAATAGAGTATACTGCATAGATTACCAAGTTTAAAGTGGTAATTTAAACACCATGTCACCATGTAAATCATTTTCATTTTTCTGACACTCCTTTATAAAAAGAGTAATAGGGCTTTTCCACAGACAAGAGGGCTGATACTGACTCAACCAAAATGTCTTGTACTGGCCTGGGGATTCCCGTGACAAAAAAAAAATGGTATGAGCCAGCAAATATCCTCTTGAAAATGCTGGCTCAAAACTAACAACTCTTTTCTGGGGGCAGAGTAACATTGTGACCCAGAAAATCTACCAAGTGGTGTAATTTATTTAAAATGTAACAGAGTCATCAAGAGAAATGCAAGTTTGTTAAAAAAAGGCCAAAAGATAAAAGACATGGCCAAAGTTGGATTAGCCACAACAACAGAAACTTTTAAAATGACAACTGAGCGTAAATACTCTCTTGTGGAGACCAGAAAATAAACAGACAAGAGGCAGAAAGTCCCTGGAAAGCACAACCAAATGAGCAAGTTCTGTTGTCCTTTGCTTAAAAGCATACCACAGTAGTTGATATGCCATGTGCTTGTTGCTAGGTAACACCTACATTTGGCTATGTAAATTTTTTGACACTCCAGTAAAAATGTGGTGGGCCTGTGTTCACTGGCTTTCCAGTCTTGAGGATGGCATCAACGCATCTGTGTGCCCCAAATCAGCAGTAAACTCTAGTAGAAAAGTTAGTGAGTTGATCAATAACCATCATCACACACGGCCAATAGTAGGGAGAGGTAAGGTAAACGTACAGTAAGGTAAACGGTAAAGAAGAAAATCAATATTAGAAGTAAAGCCCAAAACTCACAATGCGACTACTACAGTATAAGTCTGATGTTCCAGGTATATTCAGCATCTGAGTTTAGTTTTAGATTTTGCAACATTAATACTGGTAGTTCTCAGTTTAGTTAACATGACATCTATATCAGTAACTTCCTGCTGTTACTTACTTGGTCATGGCACCCACAGAGCTAGGGACAGAGGCCAGATAGTTACAACTGAGGTTGACCTCTGTCAGGGTGGAGATATCGCAGATGGCCAGGGGGAACTGACCAAGGTGGTTGTTGGACAGATTGAGGCTCCGCAAACGAGAAAACCTGCAACAAGAGATAAAAGATTTATGACAACTTATTAAAGAGCATGAAGAGAAGAGCGCAGAATTTTTCACAGAATTTGTGAAAAAATAAAACACACACCCATGAACGCAGCCTAACAGTAAACCATCACAATCTGATTGTTGAGCAAACCGGTTGTTTAAACAAAGGTGACCAGTGGCATTTGGTATAGTGGTGACCTTCAGAGGGGGTAAACCCCACAGAGGAAGGGGAGCCAGGGGAACAAGGCAGAGCAGGGGAAATGACTCTCTCTGTCTTTCTTTACCTATCTATCTACCAACACACACACACACACACCCTGTTATTACCCATCACGTGCACAGATAAAACAGCTATGGCAGGACAGAGATAGGAAGCACACCATATTAGCACCGGTGGTGTGGCTTAATCTGGCAATACTAGATGTTCTTCCCCATACACATGTATACACTTAGGTTACAGTGCATCATAGTGATAGTAGAAAATGCAACCGAGACATAAGGGCTATTGAGTAAGTAATTCCACCTGAGGGTGACTCCTGCAGGAAGTGGGCAGGGGTGTGTGGGGAAAATGCAATTCCAACATTAAATCAAGCCCTGCAATCTGCTGAATAACGCTCACAACCACTTCTTAAGAGTCTCTCGTATCTGTGCGATGCTCCGTCATTTAATGCCAGTCTCCTTTTTTTCCTTACTCATTTCCTTGTGTATTTAAAACTGCACTGCTTACTCTTCAATAAAGAATTATCCCAAAATTTGCAGTTTACCTTACCTATGTGAAGCCTTTTACTCTCCTGAACAGGTTTACCTCAGTTCAATGGAGCCTTTCAGCATCCTTTACCTTATAATTCTAGTGTTCTGGTTCATAAACCCCTCTGTTGCCAACAGCAGAGAGTTTAGATAAGCCTTAGTAGTTAATGAAGAACACAGAAAGGGTAAAAGGAGTGCCAATGTTGAACTTAGATAAACAGAAACAAGCATCTAATTGAATGCTAATGATGGCTGTGTTGTACCAGCTTCTGCTGTACCTAAGTGTTGAAAAAATAAAATAATGCAACTTTAATAATTTCACTTGGCCTTAAATACTCCTTCATCTCAATTTTGTGTTTCTGCCAATATCCTGTCCAACTTTACTCCCTGTGCCTTCATTTCCATGACTTTTATGTCCTTCATAACTTGCTAAACTATCATACATATGTAAATAAGGAGTTCAGAGATTCAATATGCTTGGAACGTCAGACATTCCCCTTAGTGAGTGGTGACCTCTGTCTGAGAGAGTGATGCATGCTGGGAAGCAATTCCCATTCCAGAGAAAAGAGCTAATATCCCAGACAACTGATTCTGCATATCTGATGGTAATTCACCCACCAGTTAGTATTTGGCCACGGAGAAAAGAGAGAGCAGTGAGAGGCATGTGGCAGGTTCACACATTCCATTCCTCTATGGAAAAACACAAAGCACTAGAACCCCACGTTAGATGTCATAGAAAACCATTGTTTATACTAAAACAAAAACAGACTCTCACAACTGTCCACACCAAAACACATACACCCACATTCTTACGACTGCAGACAGAGCATTATTGTTCTTGACTTCAGCCTCTCAGGGGCAAAGCAAGTACTCAAGTAACTCTGCTTCATGTATCTGTTAAAACTCTTCTATTTTTAGATAACTATTCATCTATTCCTCATTACTGACCTCTTTTTCTCTCATGCTGGGTCAAATGTGGATGAGCCTACTTTGGTTTGGCAAAGCTAAGTGGATGTTATGTTGCTTGACCAGTGGGGGAGCTGTGCATCACTCTATCAGATTCAAGAACTAGTTATTAAAAAGAATAAATCAGACCATGGCAGTGCATCATAAAATCTTGGGCATATTTATATTCATTCATAATTTTCTACCAGGAACACACACATGCACATAAAAAAAACATGCAGATACACACATTGCTTAACTGTAGCCATCTTTAAAAAACAACAACAACAAAAAAACAACAAATGCCATACTGTATCAAGACTTTGTATGCACTGACCCCAAATCTGTAGCCTGCAGCCATCTTTTCTGTTGGATCCAGGCAAGCAATTCTTGCTCTCACACTAACACACACACACACACACACACACACACACTCCCCTTTCAGCAAATACATACTCAGACATCAGACCCACACAATTCACTCAACTGTGTGGCAAAAATCGACTGGCAATAATTAAAAAAAATGATGCTGTGACAATTGTGCACATGTACCAGTGTGTAAACAAATGCAAGTTCATGCGCACACACACACATGAACCCACATACACATATGTCTTGGATGTGAGCTTCATCTGGGACCGTGATAAGCATGCAGCAGATGGTGCCCAGAGAGAGAGAGTGAGTGAGGCCAGGCACATTAAAAGCTTCCCTGCAGATACATCTACCCTTCTGGGCTCTGGGCTCGTTTGGCCTAGCCTGGTGCAGCACAACCCTGGCTAGCCTTTTTGGTCCCTGTGTGCCAATGGCCCCAATCCTAGATTGCTCAGGTCGACGGCTTGCAAATTGCAGGCAAAAGCTAAATCTGTCCAAATCAGCCAGCCATGACCTGCTGTGTCCTGTGAAGCCTCACTGAGTGTCGTCTCTGCCTTCCTTGTACAACAGCCCAGCCCATTTCCTGTTGTGGCCAAATTATATCAAGTTTTGCTAAACCCTCTCGAGTCTCATCATGCCCAAACCAGTCCATTCAAACAACCCTACACTGTCTCCTCAACCTGTAATGCCTCCTCAAGCCCATCCTCTCTTTTCTCATCTTTCAGTTCTTCCTGTTTCTTCCCGTCCGTACAGTTTAGCCTGAGGTGTGTTTACTGTAGATTTACAATGGCACTATACCTCTGCAGCTGCTGCAGCCGCTGGTCTGCAGGTAGGAAGTTGTGTTTGAGGTTAAGGTGGGTGAGATCGTGGCTGTAGAAGAGGTTGGGAGGAAGTTGCTCCAGGCTGCAACAGGACAGATCAACTGAGTTGATTCTCTGAGACACCATCTAGATGAAGAAGGAGAGGAAAGCAAGAAGAATGGAGCGGTGACAGAGAGAAATAGAAAAACGGAGTTTAACAGGATTACCTCTTCTGGAAGACTTTACAGGTTTACTGTGTGTGTGTGTGCCTGCTGCTAAGGCACTCAAATGTCACTTAGTGGCAAATCTTTTTAGGATTAGAGAATCAGAAGAGGTCGAGAGAAAGTCCAACGGGTTAATGACCTAACATCACACATGACATCACTGTGCAATCTAGTTAACTGCAGGTGCACAGAGCCTGCGATTATTTGTTAGTCGAATTTACAAAAACACAAAGGCTGGAAATGGCAGCATAAACATCAGCCTCATCTTAAAGTTGAAAATGTACAGTCTGTGAACTCAAGGCTTTCAGAGCACAGTTAGCTGGAGGCTCAGCAGTCGTCACTAGGGCACGTGCTGCCTCTATACAAGCTTCTATTCTGAGTGGCCCTCTGGGTGCTGGTGACATGCATGTCCCTGTTAATATTTATAAAAGAGGTTTTCTGGCTATGGCCTACTTGAGCTCAAATGAGAGGAAGAGAAGAGGGACGTGAGTGGTGTTTTTGTGTGTTAGCGCACCCAGATACTCTTAGGTTATATACTACAGTTTGGACAGCAGTGAATTATGTACAACTTTAAATTCAATCAGCTCACACTGTACAGGCAGAGGGGTTGCGGCGAGTGTACAGCCATATTTTCATACTTTCTGATAAACAATGTGGCTGACCTGTTAGAGCTGTAGTACCATATGCTTATGTTCTCTAACTCTGATGCACATACACACGAACAGTACCTTGGCAGCGTGTCTGTGCCAGCGCAGGTGCTCCGTGAAGCTGTCAAAGCTGACATAGTAGGTTTGACTCTGAGGCCCTGCCGAGCTGAAGGCCAAACAGTGATTGTGCTTCTTCACCTCCTCCACCTGCAGCACAAAAAAACACAGGAGCGGCATTAGAGTCTGATATACTGACATCGCTTGACCCTCTTCCGAATATTCTGTAAATGATAACCCTATGCCTATAGAGTCACACAATATAAGGAAAGGAAAAGCTGCACATGGACATCTCGGCAGATTTGTTCTTATTTGAAGTGACTTGAAAAAAATGAAATGGTTAAAGGCTGCAGGTTAACAAATTCAATCAACTAGAAGGACACTCATGTGAGAAATGAAGAAAATATATGTGAAATTACTTTTTAGACACACTCAAGCACCTGGTACTGTGAATGAATGACTGACTAGCTTACGTTTGAATAGAATACCGGCAGGCATAAGCACCAATTCACGACATAAAGGCACATGCAGAGGCACTGTGTGAATTAATAGTTGAGTAAAGGTCACATGTTGTGCGAGCAATGTTTAAAAACTGGGTGTGGTGGAGTATGGTGTCCTTTGTGGCAAGCACACTAGCACACAGCTTCTTTATTATGTTTGCAGATACATAAAGCCATAAACAGGTAAAGGGTATTTTTTAGGGAGGTATTTTAAAACATTGCAGAGAGAAATTAGGTTTCTTGAATGCTACAGCAATCCATTAAAGTAAATATTATAGCATGTCTTGATTATAGATTAGAAAAACCGAATGCCAAAAACATTAGGACTTTTTAAAACCTGTCCTGTAAGATTTCTATTTGACATTGAGCAAAATTGGCAGAAAGCATTAATGGATGTCAAATTAAAAGAAACCCAGTTGTTGAAGGTGAAATGTCATCAAGGACAAATTCTACTGCACAGGAAAACATTTGTGCAGGGTAATAACAGTGACTTTATCAGATGCTATGGCATTATGGTTTTATGATCCAAAGCATAAATGACACGACACCAACATAAAAGACGAGAGTGAGAAACAAAAAGAAGTTTATGTGATGCCACTTCTGCTCAGTTGTAATGTGATTTGTACGTACCTTTCCTCCAATGAGCGGCAGGATATGCATCTTCCCTGTCTGGCTGTCTTTGACAGAGGAGACGATGAGGCAGGTACCGCACAGGATGACCTGCCGTCTGGTCCAGCGGTTGACTGGTAGCTGGAGCTTTCCTTTCCGAACGTTGTATGTCCCTGACAGCTGGATGCGCTCTGAGCTCTCAATGCTTTGGGGCTTGCCTGGAATAAAAACAGACACATACTGTGTTGTTAGCAGCGAAAAAGATGTGACCTTGAAACCCAAGTCTGGCAAATCACGTAATTTTTAAGGAAAACACTGAATATTTACACCACTGATATACTGTTTCATAAAATATCCAAATGGCAATGACATTTGCTAATAAGTATTAAACAGAACATTTTTATTTTTACCTGATGATGGATGAATAATACAGATATTACCAAAGTCATTACAGTCATATAAATGTTCAACAGTCATTGATACATTTCACTACAAATACAGATGTCAATTTTATGACTGTGCTATAGAATCACCAACGTCATTAGGGCACATCCTCTGAAAACCATGAACGCCTATACAAAGTTCAGTGTCAACCAATTCAGTGGATGTTGAAATACAGTATTTCATTAGCTAAGTGATAACTTTGACCTGCTCTAGATGACAAGTCAGTGGATCATCAAAGTTATTAGAATTCATCCTCTGGGAACAATGAATGTCTAAATATACATTTTCCATGCCAATTCATCCAGTGAGGGGATGACCAAAGTCAGTGGGCTTCTTTGTCTGGGGACAATTAATACTTATAGACCAGGGGTGCCAAATACGTCGATCGCAATCGACCGGTAGACCGCAAAGGTAGTGTGGGTAGATTACGTACTATTGAAGAAAAAAATCAGACGTTATTTTATCATCTATCCTCGACGTACAGGGCGGCCAGTCTGAAACCTCCTCTAACACACGGGTTACCACAAGCTACTGCAAAACTACAGCGAACTAAGTGAAATGTTGAGCTTGATTTACTCGCATCAAAATTTGCAACATTGTTTCACCTCAACTCGTCTGCAGCTGAGGATGAGACACGACACTACAGGCTGACATTCAGCTGAAGTCGAGTGTTCACGGACAGTGTTGGAATTTACTCACAGATGAGAAGTACAGTGCAGTATTCAGCTCTACTTATTTATGCTACTCAGCATTTTCACACATGAAGATTTTTAAGTCCAAATGACGTCCACGACGATGGACATTTGGAAGCCTGCTTGAGGCTGGCTACCAGCACCCACTGTGCAACCCTGGCTAATTCTGTTCAGTGCAATTCATCAGACTATGGTAGTGACCATAGATGTGTG
>JAUMHL010000010.1:12542781-12561505 GCA_032362345.1 Sandelia bainsii | reverse complement strand
GTGTATATACATATACATATGTATATATATATATACACATATATACATATGTATATATATATATATACACACACACACACACACACACACACACATATATATATATATTTCTTTTAATATGGGTAGATCATTCTGGCTTGGACATTTGAAAAGTAGCTTGCAAGCCAAAAAAGCGTGGGCACCCCTGTTATACATGATGATCCATCCAATAGTTGTTAAGACATTGGGGCACCACTGGATTTGTATGCTGCTCTACATAAGCAGTCTCAAAATCAATACCAGGTGCACCTCTTAAGTTATGCAAGTCAGTTTTACCCATCTGTTTCCCTCTTCTCCAAGCCCTGTTTTCTTTCTTCACTGCCAGCCTGCCAAACCTGACAGTCAAGCTGCTTATCAGGCGTTCCGTCAGCCAGACTGTCTTATCGTTCTGTCTAAACATCCACCTGCTTTCTGTCTACCTCCACCTCCGCAAAAACCTCCAAAGCCTGGCATATGCTGTCCTCCTCCCCCCCTGTCGTTTATATCTGTCCGGTTGCCTGGCTTTCGGTTTCTCCATTCTATCAAAAGTTTTCCATTTTTTTCCTCGCAGCATGTTGAACCTAACTGTTTTCCCATTCAGCCAAGAGATTCATGGATTGGTTTATGAAGTTTTCCTTTCCAAGTGACAGATGGTCTTAGAAAATATCTCCCGGCCTGTGGCCTGCTGCAAACTAGCTGCATCCCTCTTGTGCTGTCTCTTTCACACATATTTCACTTCGCTCTAAACACAGAGTGAATCAAAAGGGGGTGGAGGTGAGTTAAACAGAGGAAGAAAGAGTCAGTAAGGTAGGCAAGTGCAAACTTGCACACACTCTAATGGCTTTAAATAATTCAGGTCTTTCACATGCAGTTTATTACTATATTGCACACTGCTGATCTAACACAGTCAGCAATGTCTAACAACATTCTGACCAGAGGTCTGCTTATTACAGCTGATGTGGCTAAATCTGATGTCGTGAGAATGCATACATATATTGTCAGAATGATTTTCAGCAACATATAAACAACTGAATTCACCATGTCCAAGAGGCAGTGTTTTGCACAATCTGGTAATCATAATTTTTCCACTCGGCACAGTCACTGAGCCATGACCTTTCTCCTGTGGTACAAGATAATCTTGTGTTTACAGCAGAATCAATAGCCTAGTTTGGAAAAGGATATTTGCTTTGACAAATGCAGGGTGTGTAACATAACACACTGTTGTTAAATGTGAGCTGTCTTGGAATGCTTAAACAACGGAGAGTAGCATACATACTGTAACTACAGTACCTACAATGCTCACAGACATCTTTAGCAGCCATGATAATAATACTTTAACTTTTAATTTGCTGTACATTCCAAATAGAAGATACTTATTCATTAAAACTATACCATCTTCAAACTGTAACTTTTACAAAATTACAAACTTTAGGATAAAATGTCATCGTCGACGGCTACAAAAGGGGGTGAAGTGTCAACAGAAGATGTTTTGTTTTAAATTCTTCTTTCTCTTCTTGCGCATAATGAGTCACCTTGACAAGAAATGACAGCACATGGCACCACTTGATCACAGAGATAAGACATATCTAAATCATTACATCAATCCCTTGTGTTTTAGTTTAATTACATTTTGCTGAGCCACCCTCTGGTATAAATCCAACCCAGTCCAGCTAACAGTATTGTTTTCACTTCTAAAAAAAGGTAGTGTAGATATGTGGGCTAAACTGGGACTGAGGTTTCCTTTAAAACGAAACTTGGGGAAGGGGAAAGATAAAGAAGATTAGACAGAAGCACAGTGAAGATGTGATTTATTGCCAGCTTGTACTCACACATAACTTTGTTATTATTACATCTCAATACATGCTGCTATAAGTATGTTAAACTAGAGTAAAATTCCTTGTATTTGCAAATATACTTAAAGCTAAAGCTGTGATTCTGATTCTATTTAGGTTTCTTTTGGCACACAGAACATTTTCTTAGTTTAATTACACAAACTGCTACTAGGATTGTTGTGTGTACCTTAAACCTAAATGAAAGCTGGGAATAATAATAATAATACTAGGATTAAACATACACTTACATCTTATACTCCAGCCAAAAACTAAACAAGTAATTTGTACACCAAGAGCATTTTATCATTTGACAAATTCCATCCAAATCCATGTGACATCTTGCTAACAGAGTGAAACTGACTGTGGTTATTGAACAGACCGGTTACCCTTATCCATCTTTGCTGGCTGGGAGAGGTACCCAGCAGGAGCATATTTTCATGATTGCGCTTAGGAATGGGGTATGTGTTGCATTAGACAAATTATTCACAAGCTTTTAGCCTCAATATGTCACATGGGCATATTCCTACTATTTTTAGGCCTTTTGTTGGAACCCACACAAACATATGCACAAACGCATGCACTACTCCTCCTCCTACTCTACCCCTTGCTGACATCCACACATACACATGCACACACACAGAGTGAAAGTGATTAGCAATCTCCATATGTGCATCCGTCTAATTGTCCCCCTTAAACGTTGATGCGCCAAAAACAGATTTTTAATAGGGAGAACAATACAAACAGAGAAGCCTGAAAGCTGTTCTTTTACGGAAGACGGTATTTACAAGCATGAACGTGGGATAACTGGATGCAGGCAGACGTTTCAGATTGGCCATGGGAATCCACAACAGGGGAAGCATAGCGATGGGTGGGATTCCCACGTGAGCATCTCGTTTACAGAGGTGGACCAGAGAAAAGCGAGATCTCTTGGTAACCTTACAGTAAGGAAAGAAATTATGAGAGACAGAGTTGCTATATTCCAAATGCATGAACCATAGGCCACCTACACTAGAAATATTTTAAGCAGCGCTGAGATTAGTCATGGTGGTCATCTTATATCTCATAATCCACTGTATGTGTGATGCATTAGATGTGAATTTAAAAATAATAGACAGGCCCTGCAAGGTGAGTGTGTTCTTGTGCACAAATCTATTCCTAGGCCTACTGTTTGTAGTTGCAGGGGCACTACAGCGTATGTGTGTTAGTTACTGGAGATGGCTTCCTGCCTTTCCCCCAGGCTTAGGAAAAGAGTATTTCCCTCCCACACTAGGCTCCAATAACCATGTATGTATACCCCTACCGCTCAAACACACACGCAAACACAAACAAGCAAATGAACAACAATAACTAATTTATTAATGCTTTAGTTTAGCTTTACATCAGCAATGCTTGTAACTGATTTTTAATGATTGATAAAGTGATGATTTTGTTTCTGAAACTGATATTCCTAAACAACATGTCAATCAATTAATCGGTTTACTATATTTCATCGGGATGATGTAGATTACAGGGCACTTGTAAGGGATTTGCTTGGTTTTATTTAATGCTTCATATGTGCCTAACAGTAAACAATGAGTGACATACAATATGATATTTATGAATACAGTTCACTTATTTGTTGGTTCATTTATTCAGTATCAGTATCAACCTTTCAGTAGATTCCTCCTCTCAGAATGTTTTGATGACCTTGTGAAGCCTTTAAACATACAACCTAAGAACTAGTGTTAGTGTGCAAAAGCTAATTTTATGAATTAATGCTACCATGAACTGTGATCAGTTTCATATACAAGATGGGAAACTTTCCAAATGATAAAATTATACACATAACTGGCTGTCAGTGTAGAGCTGGGACAATATATGGTATCACTTTCCTATAGGAGTGGCTAACTTGCACTATTTGTTTTCACTTTAATTCGGGACTTCAATGCACATTATGTATAATTCATGAATAAGCACACTGGTGTGTAATAGCTCCTACTGACAGTGAGGATAAAGTATTCTATACTGATATGTATATAGAGAGAATCTGTGCCAAGATAACTACACTGACATGAAGCACACACTCGTGCTTTCTTAATGTCAGCATCCTGAGCTTATAGTTCCACTACCAGGATACAAAACTGCCTCCCAGATGTGCTGCTGCTCCTGCTATCATCACTGTTACTGATCAGTACGCAAAGCCAACCCTCCTTAACTGATCAACACTTCTCTCCTCTAGAAATTCTCACAAGGGTCCGATCATTGCTGGGGATGTGTCAGTTATAACAAGGACACATCCCTAGTTAATCATCCCGCCCTGCTAAATGTAACCTGACATAATAATTGATACTTTATTCATGCTCTTGGGGAAATTCTTTGTGGACAGGCTGCTAAGAGTCAGAGTATCGGTGTCTTGTTCAAGGACACCTTGACATGTAGCCTGCCGGGACCGGGAATCGAACCGCTCACCCTCGGGTTTGAAGACGACTGCTCTACCATAACATAACATAACATATGTCACAGCAGAGCACAAACATGCATAGATACAGACAGCTGTAAAATACCGGATGGCAAGACTTATATATGCTTGCAAGTCCATATCGGGTTCCTGTTTCTCCAGAAACCATTGTTTCTGGGGTTTTTTGTTTTTATTATCTCAACTTCAACTAACTAAAGTTCAAACTATAAAGTAGGCATTTATACAGATAGACACTCTAATAACTATCCAACTAATCATCAAATAATCAGTGCAGTGTCAAAGATATTAACTTATAAAGAGCAAACTACAGTAGAGGGAAGTTGGTGAAGACATGACATAGAAATAGAAAAGTAAGACAGTAATAGTAAGACAGAGCCAGACCAGCTGTTACTCTGTGACACAAATAGCTGCACTGTCCTTCTGTTACAAAACACACACACACACACACACACACACACACAATGTCCAAATCTATCTGCTTAAAAGTGTATGTTTGCGGGCAAGGAAAGGATGTGCTTCCCACATCTGGTCAGCAATAACTCCTCGTCTAAGCTGCTCCACTCCTTTATTTGTTTCTCCATCTCTCCACCTTCTTTCTCATTCTTTCTGGATGGTTTGAGATGATTGCTCAAATCCAAAATGACAAGCTATGTTAAGACAACTGTCTGCTCAGGAAGCAGTTGAAAAGCCTTGCTGGAAGGTGGTAAAGGTCATCAAAGGCAACAGGCTGCACTCACCTAAGTGCTCCACATTTTTCCTTGCCTTACACTTTAGCTCTCTGCACTTCTCACAGCGATGCACAAGCTGAACTGGTAATGTGCAAAGTGATAATAATATGTGGTATAGTCCATGCTTGCATAGGATATAAGTGAGATGCTCATGCATCACTGATGTGTGACACTTGATCAGCATATATGCTTACATGTCTGTGTGTAAACCCGGCATAAGTATGCTGGATTTCAAATGCTGCCTTTAGTTTTTAAAAAGTAGAGCATCCTATTGACCATAAGTTTTCATGTTTTGACTGCAATAGAGGCCAAGTCAAACAAAATGTTCAGGAGTCAAAATATCAAATAAATCTGTTACAGACATGTCACCCCAAAGATAAACTGCAACAACATTGGTGAATCTCTGACTTTGTTGCTAATAAGCAAATTATCATACTAACATACTAAAACAAGATGGTGAACATGCTAAACATTACACCTACTAAGCATCAGCATATTAGTGATGTGAAAGTGAGCCGGTATTTGCATTCAGCACAAGAGCACTGCTGTGCCTCACAGCACTGCTGGCAAACCTGTAGATCCTTGTTAAAGAGGCATTCGGGGTTTTTAATTTGGCATTCTGTTTTGTTCATAGAAAATAACCATGACCCAACTGTAGCAAGTCTATAATAAGTACTGTATTTGAATGCTAAGTCAACTCAAAAGTGCAGTGAACCATGAAATTATGATAAACATCTTTAAACTATGTGTTGTTTGGACTGTGCTACAAGCAGTTGATTAGTTAGATGAGTGTTTATTTAATCATCCATGTTGCTGTGTGCTTTCACGATCTCTTTAATTAATAAAAACAGTTAAACAATATTAGATTGTTACTCGAGAAATATGTTAATGTGTGATTTTAAAAAACAAGAGGGTTACAGAACAGTATTTTAATTATCAGGACTATACTAAAACTTTATCTACCAGAAATTAGGAACACGAAGCACTTATTTTACGTTCTAAGTAAAATGTGGATGGGTGTTTCCAATCCTTCTAGGAAAAGCTGAGTGACAGCTTTGTGCCCCTGTATATTGTCAGACATCGAACATCCCTCAGCTTAAACAGATCAGTTGAGGTGATACTTTGTCTACTTGTGGCACAGCATTAGGGAGCAGATCTCTTTGGCCTATGGAGCTCAGGAAAATAGGTAGCCACGGCCATCCCTCTATCCACAGAGAGAGGGTGAAGTGTATAATTAATAGTTTGATGGATGCCCTGAAATTGTTCTGGCTCCGCTCTCTTAATCACGCCACCAGGAAGGATGTAGTCAAACAGAAATAATACACATGAAGACACTGTACAGAATCTCCTCTGTGAGTCCAGTGAAACAAATCCAAATGAGGTCACAGCCTGCAATATCTCCCCCATCAAATCATTATTACCCTTTGCTCCTGGGAAGAAGGGAACTAAACAGTCCTCTGCTATTTAAAGCATTGTACAACATTAGTTATCAGGTCAGTGCATTATCATCCACCACCGGCAGGGGCAGTGTGGGGATGCATAGTGACATGTGGATGACCTGGAGGAGGATTTGCAATGTTCTGTAAAGCTAAATTATCTGTTTGGTTTTTTTACTTGAATTTGACCCAGTTGCACGCTCAATTGTTCCTCTTTATTTTTCATTTCAAACATGACTTGATGCACAGCAGTTGAAACTCAGTCCACTTTATCGTCACATATCAGGTCATGTTAACCTGATACAAATCTGTATGTAAGAGCAGCAGCAGAAACAGATGCAACAATATGTAAATATTAAATTATAACTAATATGCCAGACAGCTAGAATGAGAAACTAAAATGGTAAAGGCTGCATAAGAGGTTAATAAATCATGTTGTGCATCTATGAATTTTTACATAAATGACTTATGTGAAATAAATAACAGCATTTTAATCAGCACCAGCATCCTCACACCACTTGCTGCACTATGAGCATGCTTCATCATGTCGATCAATCAATACCAGACTAAAAATAAACCCAAATGCAACAGACAGAGAGGAGAATTGCATTACGGATGCTTCAAATCGCAGGTGTACGCATCAGTGTGTAAGAAGAGAAGATTTTCCCCAGTGATTCCCTCTGTCAGTGGAAGCATCGGACACTGACGTACATAAATGTGTGTGCTCCCCCTCTTCTCAGCTCCACTCCTCCTGCTGTTATGTAATGAGTGTGTGTTATGAAACCTTACAATGGAAAACAAAAGTCCACTGATCATCTAGCTCAAGGCACACATGCATATACAAACACTAAAGAGCTCTGGGGATCGTTTTCACCTATGTTTTTGTGTGTGAGCAGATGGAAATGATGTCACTGTGGTGGACAAAAGTGTCTGTGTTTGCTCATGCATAATGTGCATGTTTATGACTGCGTACTATAAATTAATTAAATGTAAATCTGAGCATGATTCAGAGGCGGTGATAGTGTGCAGAGTTTTCAAAATTAATAATTTAGTATGTTTGTGGGTGAGTGTGCAAGAAAGAAAATTAATATTGGGAGCTATGGAGGCTCGTCTATGGCAAGAACAAGAGGGGTGAAAATACAGAGAGAGATCTATAGCACATATAGGGCAGAAGAAAATAAAGTGAGACCACGCAGAAATTGTTAAGATGGAGAGGAGAAAAAAATAGTTTATCAATAAATGTAAGTATAAACAGAAAGAAAATGGATTTGGCTTAAGGCATATTCTGCCCCCTCAGGCAGGAAGACTCAGGAGTGGAAGGTGACAAAATGAGCTGATCTCGGTCAGCTGTAAAGCTCAGAATTAAGTGTGGCACAAAACAGGCAAAATAATCTCATCATTATATGACAAAATTAGAAACTGTGTAAATGCATAAAGTCAAGCATAAATAGAGAGTAAATGATAATTCTATGTTAGGGTCTTATTTTTGTCGTTTTGTAAAAATGTGTGCATGCACATCTACAGGAAACAAATAATGCAAGGTCTGGAGTAAATTTAGAAGACAAAAGCTGGCGTACATATACACTGAAAGTTATTTCTATGCATGCTCTCATGTTAAATATAGAACAGCCTTATTTTGTGGGTTGGTACAAGTGTGGCCACAGTGACTTGTAAAGAACACATGTTGCATGAGTTGCTTGTCTTCTTGTGTTGTATTTCTGACTGAGTAGTTGTTTCAAGTGCTTCCAGTGACTGATAAATGTTGCCACCAGCGAGCAGGTGTTACACTGAGCTGTCAAGGATAGTAACTTTAAAACAGTAACTTAAAATTATAACTACTCACAATTCATGTGTCATCACACTTCTTAGTAATCTAAGAATTTATGATCACAAATTTCAAAGATATGGTTCATATTGTAAAAGACTGGAACTACCTTTAAAAAATTAAGCACAGTCCTGTTCTGGCATGTGAGGTCTATTTACTTATGGTGAAAAACTAAGCAATACTGCTGACAAGATCTTATGTCACACAATGTCAAACTAATTTAACCCTTATCACTTTTTTCTATATTGTTTTTAAGTTAACAATTTATAAATGTCTTAGATGTTTCAGTCACTTGTAGTGAGAGTCAGCAAAAGGTCAGATGTGTTTTTTGTCAAACCCTCCAAGTGTTTACGTAAGTGTGCTCACCGGTGTGGAAGAGGATGGCTATTCTATGTTGGGAAATAATGAATTACCAGTAGGTCATGAATGCGTGAGAAACGAATGAGAGGCTGCGCTTTCACACTCAAAATAAAACAAGCCTGCACACGTGTGAACTGAGTTCCTGTTGTGTGATAGTAAACTGGCAGGAGTGCCCAGTTATGTAATGTATCTTTGTCTTCTCTGCTTGCTCTCACACACACACACACACAAAGGTTACCAGAAAGGTTTTAACTATGTATGTGTGTGCAGATTTTAATGTATTTGAGGACAAGTGAGGTCTCAGCTGAAATTAAATTTCTTAGCTCATCCTTATCTTCTTCCACTACACACTTCCTAAAATATATATAACACCAGGTTTAAATATCTCCAGCTGTCATTCATGCTCTTTAACTCTTTCTACTTTCTTCTATTCATATTTAAAATCGTACTGGTTTTATGTGTCGGCCCTTGAATGTTTTGAAAAACATCAGAACACCATCTGTCCACAGGTAGAACACAGGGTAGAGTTGCTGCTCTGTAGCAGATAATTCAGTCTGACCTCGCCCGAGAGAAAGAGAAGTGAAAAGAGAACTTCTACAAAGGGCCACATAATGTACTAGAGTAATATTAGTGTCATTTTCAGTCCTCCCTCTGCTTTCACAGCAGCGCCAGCCTGACCTATCCATTCGCTGGCCCCACCCACAGCCCTACGCATGCCAGCGGTCCCTGCAGTGTGTCCTCAGCATAGCCTGTGCCATCACGCTCAAGGATACGCTGTTGACAGCTACGGGTCACTGCAATCCAGGCACAGGGTGGCACATGAATGAATGATGCAGCACTCACCTTCAGTTTTAGAGCTCTCTCACTAACACACGAGGCTTGCCGTGGGCAATGCATGCACAATGACGACGGGCTGCAGCGTGTAGTGAAGATGCAATTAAAGCAATGCTTAGAGAAGCTGAGGTATATACCCAGATTATGAGCTCCATTATACTGTATTTAACATTATTATAAAGCTTCTGTGACAGTACAAGCCACACAATTTAACAAGATTATTAATATGTCTAGTAGGACTGCAGGTAAACAGAAACATTGTATGACAGTACTTTGCAAGTCCCGAGTGTTGAGGAAAGGCCAGGCAGTTCTTATTGATGTGTCCTCTTTAAGGTGAATGAGATGTTACCATCAGGGTGAACATACAGGGTATCACCACACATCTTTTATACCCTCCAGGATAAATTTGTTAAACATATCCATGTGAGTTGTTTTCATTCACGATGTATCATGGGAGTGTTGTGTTGTCTGTAATATCACTTGTTGCTGAAGTCTAAAATTTGCCATAGATACAAAAATAATTTTTCAAAGGACACTAGAGTGCATGCATGACTATGGCAACTCCAGTTTAGTGCTGAAACTATTAGTTGATTCATTCATTTGAGGAAAAGAATGAATTTTCATAAACATATGTGTTCATTTTTAGCAATTCAGTACTATAGTTCAGTTAAGTTGGGGACACTTGAAAGACTAAGAAAAAGAACAATCAAAATTGATGTAGCAGTGGCCAAGATATCCTGGTTAGTGCACAAACTCAATACATAATTAGAAGTGCAAGCACATGCCTCTAAAAAGTACTCCACTACAAGTACCACTTCAGAATTTCTACTCAAGTTGAAGTACTAAGTAAATGCTCTAAACTGTAATCAACAATGTTCATTATTCAGTTTTGTAATGTTGCTAGTATAAATCTGCAAGTCTAGTCTAGTCGGGTGGCACATAGCTCAGTGGGTAGAGCAGTCGTCTACAAACCCCAGGGTGAGTGGTTCAATTCCCAGTCCCTCCACACATGTCGAGGTATCGTTGGACAAGACACCGATACCCCGTAGTAGCACCGACATGTACTGTCTGACAGCTGTCCAAACAACAATTTCCCCAAGGAGATAAATAAAGTTTGACTTTGTTATTAGTCCAGATTTGTTCAACAAATGTTCAAAGGTAAAAATCTATAGTAATTACTGCGATGCGATGACAAAAAAGGCACAGGTAAAGATGGACCTGATTTCATTGTACTGACAGGTGATTAATCCATCATACTATATCATCATTTATGAGTTTATTTTACTTTATAAGGGCCTACATATTGCAAAAGTAACTAGTAACTAAAGCTGCAAATTGTAGAGGAATAAAAGTAACATAAAATGAAAACACTCAAGCAAAATACAAGTACCTCAAAATTGTACAGTACTTGAATAAAGGTACATAATCTGTGACAACAACATACAGCAAATGCAGGATGGTGGTTTACACATGGCTATGTTACAAAGGCTACTGAACACTGCTGAACTTTTGGCTTCTGTCTTGCCATGGCCAAAATTCAACACAATGAGAACTACATCCTTTCAAAAAGTAAACTAACTGGTTTGTAAAACTGGGTGTCAGTTTCAGTAAAAATATCAAAAGTTAGCTGGTTCCAGCTTCTCATATGGGAGAATTTGCTAATTATCCTTTTTATATCATTGCAAATTAAAACCTCTTTCTTTTGGACAGCTGATTGGCATTTTTGCCAGTTTTATAGACCAAATGTTTAACAGCTTGATCTAAAAAAAACTATATAACTATATTAATCACCGACCAATAAAATATTATCAAATTATCCTACTGCACTATATTTAAGATTTCACCAAATCATGTAACAGGTTTCTCAAACACATATTATCTCATACTTCGGGACACCGGCTGCTCATCAGCAGTGTCACTGTGTCACTTCAGCCTCCGCATTCTGTCACTCAGCAATTGCTAATGGTCTATACAACAGCAGCCTGTCTCTGCAGCACTCTATACAGCCTTGATAAAGTGAAGCGCCTTACACTGTATGGGGGTTTACTGTGAGCAAGATAGAGAGGGGAGTGAGTTATTGTCGTCTTAAGCACCAGTACATTAACCCTCTCCTAGACAAAGATGTTTCAGCTTACCCACCTAGCATTCAACTGGGAAGTGAATCAGGGGGAGGGTGAAATGTGAGAGCCAAGGATAAAGGGGGAGTAGCCACATAGGAGCAGTCTGACAACACCTCTCTCTGATACTAAGGCAAATGAAGGCAAGATGCAAACATTAATTGATAAGCAAGTGAGCTTAGAGGAGCGAGCACGCATGCACACAGACACGTTTGTGGATCAGCATTTATTTGTATATTAGCTTAAAGGGACTCCCGCCTCTTCGTTGCCCTGAGTTTCCCTGTTCACTTGCACCACTGCATTAACAATGCCTGTCACTGATGGAAATGAAGCAGGGGCATTTTACATTCAGAACTCACCATTCTTGATCACTTGCTCTTTCCCCACTTATCATGCTAATTTTCACAAGAACATAGTCTTGGTCAACTTTGTATACCGAGGACAATGAACATCCACACGAGTATAACAAGTGGCATGAGCATAGTTTTAGAGTCCATCCAGACCTGATAGAAAAGTAAAAATTATGATTTGAATTACTCATTTCTATATTGCAGAAAGACCCACCAGCAATGCCAAGCTCACTTAATTTCAGTATATCACAACTTTAAGTAAACAGTTTGATCATAATTTCCACAATCACAAACTGAGGTTTTAATGGAGACTTTGTAAGAACTCCACAACTTCAGTCTGTAGGGCATATCCAGGAGAAAGGAGAACATTTAAAGGTCACAGAAGAGCAGAAGATAATCAAGAAGATTGTTTCACAGCAGTGAGAGAGATGTGAATTCTGAGGCATCTGCCGATTTTAGCACAGCACAAATAACCTAATTGTTAACTTCTAATCTGTCCGAAGCATGCATTATGCAGCTCTACAGACCATTCTCTTCTTTTGCAACACTGAAAACCCTGAGAAATTCACACACAAAATTACTAAGATAATAACAAAAAATGACATGAGGTGTGGAATATTGCTCTACACACACAGTGACACAGATGTGCACTGCCAAAACTTACTCTATGTTATGATAAAGGGTGTGCGTGAATCCATTATGACATCTAATGCAAGGACTGAGGGCACAAGCTAACCACAGCAGCAGGGTCTGAAGTCAAAGAAGAAGACGATGCGACATTGTCCATCAAACTGACAAAATCTAATCTCATCTCACTTTCTTTGCTGGGTTGAAAAAAACCAAACTAACGTGGAAAACTAATCATTCATTTCCAACAGGCTTACCTGCAACACTGGCATTCTTGACATGGTAACACAGCCTACCTTGCTACACAGTCCTGTGTTATGAAAGTGTTCAAAATTATCTGAGTTTTAGAAATATGACATGAAAACTTTTGCTTTTCAATGTGAACAGATGTGATTTTATATAGTGTGTATCCACTGAGCATGTGCTACCAATCAACGGGGAGACAGATTCTTGAATAGTAAAAAAACAGATTTAAGTAGGCGGCAACAATATTTTCATACATGCAGTACTAGAATAGCAGCGAAGTGAGCAAGAGACTTGGTGAATACCTGTAGTGTAGTATCATGAGGAGTGTGTGTGTGTGATTGGTGGGATGAATATTGTTCTGGGCAGACTGACGAGTGCAGCCCGTTTGAGACACCTGTCTGAACTTGTTTTGCTCATAAAGAAGGATATGAAACAGAAGTTATTTGTGACATTTGAAATCACAAATACGCCAAACTGCTAAAGAAATACGCAGTGAGTTTAATCAGTTCCCACTAAAGAAAAGTAGCTTAATGTCTGTAAATAACAACTCTAACAATGTGTTGCAGTTTTCCAACAAGTCGAATGTCTCATTGTAATATATTACGCGTGAAGACAGGAAACTGTCTTTTTATCAATAGTGTGGTGAGATCAGAATTATTAGCTGCTCATCCACAATGAACAAAAAAAAGCTTTCAGTTCCAGGTTTTCCCTCAGGGTGGACCACAGGCACACGGATAAACACGTCATTTGTTACTATATGTACTTAAACCTCTAATGTCACTATTTATCACACCATGTGAAGGAGTCTCATAGAACCAGTGATATGTTACAGGTGTCCAAGCTGCTCTGGAAGACTTTATATTAAAGGCTGTCATGTTGTGGTATTCCTTTGATAGCGTAAAAGAAGCAGACTAATAAGAAGGCGCATACAGGGGAAGAAGACAAGCAATAATAAAAAGCTAAACAGTGACTGTTATTATTCTTGGTCCAGCTTTTCTTCTATTTCATGAAATATTAAAATGCATCTGATGGGCAGAAGTTGCCTTTGGGTAACTGAGAAGGAAGTTGTCCATGAAGACAACTACAGAGTGTGTTGTCCTTTAATCCCACAGAAGGACATGCCACAAAGTAATCAGACCCCAGATCTGTGGTTAAAGCCACAATCAGTCCAGTTCAGAGCAAACAGAATACAGGGAGAGACAGAGAGGAAGGCTTTCACACAGTGAAGAGGGGAGGGTGAGTGCAAGAATTAAAGCGCAGATCACTCCTGCACAGATGCACAGAGAGAGGATGAGTGAATGAAAAAGACTCTGATGTTGTTGCACATTCCCCTGGCCCCACGTGCTCACTTTTCCTTTTTCTTCTCCTTCTCCTTCTCCCGACTCCCTCTTTTCCTCTCCTTTTGTTTTGTTTAAAATTTAACAAGATCTGGAACAGTGGAGGGACCGAAGTGGGCATCCGGGGTGTTCTGGCTCAGCTTCATGTCACATGCAGGGGCCATGTGAACACAGTGGCACTGGGAGAGAGGGAGGTGGGTGATGGGGTGCTGAGGGCAGTGAAAGTGAGAGAGAGAGCGAGAGAGAGAGCAAGAGAGTGAGAGAAAAGAATTAAGGAGGGGAAATCTTTAGCAGGAGAACCTGAGAAGCAGTCTAATTTTGGGACATTTTTTTTTGAGAGAGTCACTAGAGATAGAATAACACAGCCAGCACAAATAAGCATGTGCAAGATAAAACTGATAAAACAATAAAATGCAAAGGACATGGGAGAGGGTAAGTAAGAAGTAACTTCCTGGTGCAGCAGGTGATACATCCACCCTTTTTCCAGGGCCTAGGTGATTAACAAACTGTACAGCTAGCAAATTGCCATGTTAATGATGAGCCTGGTTGCAGATGGAGCAATGTTTCCTCAAACTCTGCACTTTCAGCTTCACAAATCGCAGAAATACTACTTAGTTTACTGGACATATCTGTATAATTGAAATCAATCCAATCTCAGATCTTTTCAGTTTGTCTGTAATAATAATCTATTTGTAATAATAGAACATTCTTCTGTATTGTTGCTTTAGATATTTTAAAAGTGCAACAACTGATTTTTCTGGACAATTTGGGGCATGGAAACAAGCTGTGAACTTCAACACTAACATTTTATAACTTGTTAACAGATAGTTGCCTGTTTTTACAACTAGTAGATATGAAGCAACATTAAATGTGTAAGACCATTGTTCAAACTCCTATTAGCTCTGCTTTTGGTCTCCACAAACTCAGAAGGGAAATATTTTTGCTCTTATTTGTACAGTACCAAAAAACTATTAGAGCAATATGTGTGAATCAAAATAGCAAAGTTGTGGGCCAGAAACCCAAAACAATGAGCTAAAACATTAACTGCAGTATTGTGCATTATGTAAGTGTGCTGTATGGGCTTTGGCAGGATCCTCTTTCCATTTGCTTTCAAAGCCCTACTCTTAAAAGTAACACTCGCCAATGAGGAAGTATTGTTGTTGTACTTCAGCAGTTTTGGAGAGAGATTAACTTTAAACTAGGTCATTTTATATCAACAACTCTGCTCCTTTCTATTAGAGCAGAGTCCAGAGAAACAAGCTCAGTTCCACCCAGACACACCTTATCTAGCTGTGTCCAGATGACACAAACAAAGATTCTGGGACAGTTTGATAGAGCTCTAAATTTCATTCACACAGTACTGTGTGCAAAACACGTCATCTCTTTAGGTTTTTATTTCTGTGTGGCAGAAAGGTGTCTCTGTGAAAACAATATCACCAATAAACAGCTGTCCAGAACCTAACTGATCCCATCCAGATGCAATTGCTCATTGTGTTTTAGAAAAAATGAAATGCTTAGAAATTGGAATTTTAAACACAATATGTAGTAGCCTCTCTGGAGACTAAGACTTTGTAAAACAAATCAGTGTAAGCACCACTGGAGCGATGGTATTTAAAAACCTCCCATCCAGGGACTGACACAGTTCTGTCCTGTATACTAGCAGGCAAGCGGGCCGTGTGCTCCCTAATCAGTATTTCTGGGCCTCTTTAATGCTGAGAGTTGCAGATGTTGTCTGGTATTAGGCTGTGCTGCTGCTGATCAAAGCTGTAGAGAGTGAGCCCCTGCTGGCCTGCCACTAATCCCCTCCCCTCTTCCCCATGCATGTGGTCAGTACAGGGGCTGGTGCTCAGTTCCGGGGACAGTCAACCTACTCCATTACCCCACTGAAGGGAGAACCTTTTTCCCCGTCTTTCCCTCCAAGATTTCTGAGGCTCGTTCGGCAGTTTGACAGACAGCTGAGAGGCCAAGCTGCTCCCACTGGGCAAGGAAAGCTGCTGCCCAACCCCCTTGCCCAGTTCCCTATCTCAGAATGTGCCAGCAGGCAGACAGGACTGACACACCAGCATGACATTGTTCAGCCTAGATTTAGCTGCTTACCACAAAGCAATGAGAATTTCAATTGCATATCCCTCAGTTGCTTTTTTATTTATTTCCACAGGGGGCACAAACTAAAATAAACAGTACACCAAAGCAAACATAAACCACACAATCATCACACCCAATGAGAGACAAAAAGTGAGGAAATAATGACCTGAGCTATTCTTTTTTTGCTTTTACTAATATTTTTAAAGGACAATTATGAGGGTGACCAATCATTCTTGGAATTGCAAGCACAAAGCTAGGGAGAGATAAAAAGATATGGGAAGCTAAATGGAAACTGTCAGATGGTGTGAGGGAGGAGGAGATGGGAGGAACGACAGCGAGAGGAGAGGGAGGGGAATAGATCATGAGAGAAATTGAGAGACGGAGGAAGATTCAGCGTGAGAGGAGAGATAGAGGTGGGAGGATGTCAGCCAAGAAGGCAATCTATATTAGACAGAAAACAGTTCCCCTGGCTTTAACTTCTACAAACTGACACCGCCATCCTCGTGTTTCGCCTCGGTGAACACACACACAGACACACACATGCAAATCTTCAGATGGCTCAGTACTGACGCTGTGTGACCACATTTCATTTAAGACCGCTCCTCCACGTGTGGCTCGCACATGAAATACACAAATCAATTCTTTGATTACTCGCTTTTATCTTGGGTGCACACATAAAGTAGTGAACGCAAGAACATTAGCGCGCACGACACATGTGCATTGGATTTGAGCTCTGGAACGTGTGAAATCTGATTACACAATTACATAATGACTCAGCAATGGGCCCTTTAGAAAGTCCATTAGCTGTCAAGCAAGGACATAGATGTGAGAAAGGATGATGAAGCCTAGTGCCTCACTTCTGAAAAGATCTCCCAGGAGTGTTTGCTAAAATTACAGTATGCCCATGCATACAAACTAATCAATGTTTTATAGATTTAATTGAACCTGACACTTGCAATTGCAATTTACATTGCAATTCATAAATCCGTAGTGACCGATAAAACATCCTTTGAATAACAAAATTCATTCAAACTAAACCACTTATTGTTACCACGATAACCAGCGACTGTTCATAAAAAAAACAAAACAAAGATGACAAAAACTGTGCAGACTGTTCTCCTTCTGCCTCTGAAATTGTTTTCATAGAGATACAAGTGTGAGTGTGGGAGCAAGCTGGCGTGCTGACTGTACGAAGAGAGCGACGTGGCACAGACAAGACAGAGTGAGTGGTTCTCTGCTTAATAGCTGCCACAGAGCCTACTGGAGAGATCTAGGAGCTTCATTAAGCTCCTTTAAACTCTGTAGAGTCCTTTAAGTTATCATGTCACCAGCCACTGCCTCCTCAGAGAAGGCTGGTGGTAAAAGCAGAAAGATAGGTGAAAAAATAAGAATAAATACAGCAGATACACTTTTTAGAAGATACTTCATTGCACAGGTCTCAGTATGGGCACATTGTTTAGATTCTTAGAAAGATGATGATCTGTCATTTAAAGACGCTTTGGAGTTTAACCAGATGATGACAACAACGCAGAACTTCAGCCTGCAATGTGTAGTTTGTTCCCAATGCAATGCAACTACGATTTAAAAACTTAAATAATTATTTGAATGTTGTAAATAAGCATCTCAATAACAGTGAGACAATAAGCAAGAAATCCAAATTTGTTGTGAAAGAAACTTTATATTAAAAATGTGCAATAAGAAAGATGTAATATGTTATTTTGAGAATTCCCTGTCGTAACCCTATTCACAATATTTGATGAAATTAAAAGAGCTATTGTGTTTGCCATAAATGTGAACAGCTATAAAATGTTGTAATCAGCTATATATTATGGTTTTGTCATTATCTGAAACATTTCATTACATATTGTATCTCTGCTTTTATTAGTTCTGCATGAACAGTTCTTCCTGCCAAGTTCACCTTGCTGGCAGAGACTGAAAACAACAAGGGAATTAACTGAAAATTGGGTGCAGCATACTGAAACTGTTATCGACCATGACTTTCTTTCACAGAAGCTAGAACTATAAACCTGCGCAGAGCTGAAAGGAATTAATATCTTGATAGTTTCGAGGCCAGGGTACGCCACTGGTCATTAACCGTGCTCATAAAGCGGGTCAAATCTTAACACCACTTTCGATTTACAAGGAACTGCTTTTAAAAAGAAAAACATTTAAACTTTAACAGGCTAAGCAGAGAGCTCACAAAAAGCAGTGGGTATGCCGGATGAGCGTGAGTACCCTGAGTAGGCTAATGAATCTAAATAATTTAGTGTACCGCTTTGGTTTGGTTAAGAACTCTGGGTCCTCAGAAACTCTGTGCCAGAATGGGTTAGGGTTCACTATGCCATTCCCTTTCCTTGCAAGTCTACAGACACACACAGACACACAAGCACACTATAGGGCCCTATGAAATCCGTTTTGTTTTTTCCCAAATTCAGTTTTTTCCATTTTTATTCTTCTGAATTCCGTGTTTT
>JAUMHL010000010.1:12525633-12542681 GCA_032362345.1 Sandelia bainsii | reverse complement strand
ATAACTGTGGTTCTATCAACTCCGCCGTGTGGAAGAGATTTAAAATGAAAATGTCCTTGTAAGAGTTCGGTAAATCGGCTGACGACACCAGTCCAAATCCAGTACTGATCAACATCCCAAGTCTTGCATGACCAGGACTTTGCTGGAGCACGCAAAATTTATTAGAAACTACTGCTTTGCTTTGCCCATACACCGATATCAGCGAATTATACAACATTCCACGTTTTACAACGGATTCCATTTTATTTGTTGAATTCCGTGATTTCGTCCGCGTTTCCGCATCGTGGAAATCACAAGGCCCTAACACTACTACCTCTGGGTAAAGGGACCAGAGCGATCCAAGCAGGGGACACATTTATTACATGCTGGGCTGAAGACCTCCACCTGTACCCTACACTATACAGATGTGACTGAGTGCAAAGTTAGAAAACCCAACTCTCTTGGGGAAGTGTACCTTTATTTAGACTTATGCCACTTTGGGCTTGTCATTAACAGAATGTGCAGGTATTGATTATTTTACTCTGTTATTTTCCTCTTTTTGCTTGCACTCAAACTCCAATGAAGTTGGTTAAGCATTACAAGAGGCTCCTGTGTGGGCAGCTCTGAAAGGATCACTCGTCAGCCTGCCAAAGAGGACAGCGGTCCTTTGATCTAGGTGGCCTTCTGTATATGTGTGTGTGTTTGCATGTCTAGCAGGGAGAAGTCACTTCTCTCATCTAGCCACTGTGGAGTCTGTACACTCAAAGCATGACCTGACCCCTTCAAAGTCAAACTGGCCTCTGCATTGTCCAAAGGATCTAGCAAGATTCACCATGGCAACTCCTCGACTTAACGGCCTCTTCCCTTCATTCCCCTGCTTCTCTAATCACGCTGAGTACCTCATGTGCTGCGCTTATTAAAGATACAGCACAGTTTATGGTCCGTTCATGTGCTTAATATCTAGCTTATCCTTAAAATTGCACAGTACTCTTATTGAGCATGTGAGCAATAAAGCAGAGTTTAGATACTGGACTTCTTGTATCAAAGGCCACTCCGCATGCACAGACATGCAAACAAAAAGGCCTTCACTGTGACTGAGAGTCTACAGTTGTGGCAGCTGCATCTGAGAGTAAGCCAGCAAGTCAGCTGAGGCTGGCTCCATCGCCACTATCTGAGCAGTACAACCATTCAGAGTCAGCTCAACATGTGTCAGCACCATATCCTCCCGTATACCCCCCCCAAAAAAAAAACACAAAACAAACCCTCACTGAATTTCATCCATGCTTGACATTCTAGAAGAGCCCGCTTACATTCCTAACATGCTTCCATTGCATAAGGAAATGGAAGACAAGAATGCCAGACATGTCACAAAGCCATCAGCTCTGCTTTATCTTTACAGTCCATGCTTCTGTGTGTGTTTATGAAAGTGCTTTTCAGTGTCCTTCTGTGCGTGACTGAATGAAAATGAGGTCTCTTGTGGTGGCTGCAGCCTGTGCGCTGAGTGGTGTTATTGGGTGAAAGGCTGGAGAGAGAGCTCAGGTGACCATAGTTAAGCCGGCTCACGTGTGATGTGGAGACGTCAACCTCAGATGGGCATCAGGACGTCTTTTCTCTGCCTTTAGTGGCTGCTGCTGCTACTGGTTGGGCTAAGTTAGCTGCACAAACTCATGTAGACTCGTGTTTTCTTCCTTTAATGTACATCCACAAGTGCCCCAGAGTGCATGATTATACAGCTTGCTATTTGATGCTATCAAAATGAAATCATTCTAGCAGAACTTCAAGAAAGCTGCTATTTCAAGAGCACGATAGGTCATGAAGCACATGTGACTGTGAACGTGAGCACATGTGGCCATTTTCAGCTTTGTATTGAGTGACATCTAGTTCACCAGCCTCTCAGGAGAGGAAGCTACAGTCAGGGATAGAGCCTCTTTTTTGCAGACCCAACAAACAGTGTCTCCTCAACTGTCATTAACCAGACACTAAGTTTCATGCCCCCCACCCCCCATTTCACTTCTCTCAGCACGGACAGCAAGAGCAGCAGTGGTGGAGGCAGTGGCATGGTGAAGAAAAGGGCTTCCTGAGCTTTGGAGAAGCATGTTAACCCAGCTTGGCAGGCAGTTAGTTAGGGTGACAGTAGCTGCGATGGATGCCAATAGGACAGGCACTGTGTAGCATCTCAATGACTAGAATTCACTGAGTCCACAGAGAGGGTTTATGGTCCTCCCAGCCATACTGCTCCCACCCCTACGCTCTATCCAACCACAAAGGCATTCAGCCTTTTCATTAGGATGATAATGGGGCAAAAGCCGGAAAGGGCCCCATGTCTGAGCACCATAAGTTGTAGTGATGGTTTTGTGGCGATGCCATGCGTGTCCATGGGAGCACATTGTGCCGCTACAGTCCAACAAACACAGTCAACAACATGAGAAACAAACAAAAAAGATAAACAGACAGGGATTTCCTTAGGCAAGGTATCCTCACCAGGATGTACATACTCTAAATTGCTGCTGCAGTTATCAGCAAAGGTCTCGTGCTGCACTCACCTTGCCTGACAATGTTCACACTGTCAGGTGCGGAAATAATATCAGAAACATGTGATCCTATTCTTTTCAATCCTACAAGAATTCAAACACTCTGAGAGCTTGTTCAGTGTTCAAGCTAAGAAACTGCACTACCCTCCTACGAAAGTAGCTGTTTTGGCAAAAAGAAAAACAAACTGTTGCTTTCCTCTGTTAATACAATGCCACAACATACACCTGTCTCATTCTGTGATACAGACTGATAACCCGTTACAAAAACTGCAACACTAAGGATCTGTAGTCCAAACTGTGTAGCATGAACAAGGGAAGGCCTCAGCAATCCTAAAATCAGCAGAAGCCTGACGATGGCAGAATGTGATTATGTCTGAATGCATCATCTCACTTACCTGCATAGAAACGCAACAAGGAGCCGATTTCTGTGTTAAGCCCTTCTTCTTGAACTCTCCAAGGGTCTTTAAATCCAAGCTTAAAGAGAAAGTCATTCTGGATCTGCAGAGGCCTCTCTTCTGGGCTGAGCCTCCTGACAGCTTCACCATGCAGCTGAACATACAGCGTGGGACTGGAATCACAGGAATCTCTATTGTGGTCAGCTGTTAGCCCTGATTTTACAGCACCTTGGCCACAGTACGGTTCTTGGATGTCAGGTGTATTACTTGTAGAACAGGATGTTGACAATGAGCCGACACTACTGCTGGGTGGCAGGCTGCCCAGACAGTGTGGGTTTTGTCTGCTATCTGGCTCCATATTGTTTGTCATGTCACTTAAATGTCCCACATTGCACTGTCTGTAGTTGGCAGTGGCAGCAGCAATGCCATTGGTGTGATGCTGGGAGATGGCATCCATACTCGAGCTGGATGCAGGACAGTCGAGCTCGAGTTCATCCGAGGAGCTGCCATACATGTCGTGGCCCTCTGTGGCACTATCAAAAGAAGGGCTGAGGATGGACGCCTCTGTGCCCAGAATCATGTCATCGCTGAGGGAGTCTCTGTGCTCACTGAGCCGAGCCCCAGAGCTCAGATCGTCAAATGCACTGCTCTCCACATCTGAGCCAGAATTTAATCCATAGCTGTCCAGACCGTTTCTGTGCTCTGAGTCATCATCATTGGGGGTATCCATGTTTGAGTTCGAATTTAAATCTGACAGTGAGCAGGTTATGTTATCTTGTGACTCTGATTCTGGAGAGAAAAGTTTTCCATCTATGTCCTGTTGCTTTTGCCTCTCATCTGCATTCTCCATGAGCAGCAGTCTCAGTCTGTCACTCGGATGGCCCCTTAAGTCTATGGTTTCCAGGGGACTTAGGTGGTTGCATTTAATACTTGACTCTTCGTTCATCTTGCATGGATTTACATTATATTCATATTTCACATTGCAGTTGCCATTTTGGTCAGTCTTAGGACTATCTCTACAAAAAATGCGCATAACGGAGCTCGACTTACTGCAGAGTTTACTCAGACGGAGCGCCACCTCGCCGGCTGTGGTGTCCATAGTGCAAAGGACCGGCCTGGGATATGAGGGCGTCAGTCTTTCGTGGACGTGTATGCAGCCCCGGTGGAGATCTGCTCTCACCCACTCGCGATCAGCGGGCTGCAGCTGCATGTTCTGCCGGTGCTTCAGCAGACTCTTCCTATCCAGACTCCGAGTATGTAAAGACGCAGAGGACAGGGCCGAGTTCATCTTGGCGCCGCAGGCGGCGGTGACAGCTGAGGTGGTCGTGGCTGCAGCTGTCGTGGAGAGGTTCCTCTTCAAGCGCCTCCGCCTCAACAGGAGAGAGCAGGAGTTGCTGGATGAGCTTCGGCCATTAGACGCCACAGTTCGGTTTGACGCACTAGATCCCGCTGTAGAGGCGGAATGAGAAAGGCTATTCCCGTTCTTTGCCTCTACGCGGGAGGGTGCTAAATGTCCACCGCCATCATCCACTGGAGTCCCCCGGGCGACAGACAGTCCGCTGGGCTTCTTCATTAACTTGGTCGCGCCTCCATCCGACGCGCCATCCTCAGCGACAGCCTGCACACTTTCCATCTCTGCCAATGAAAAGTCCCCCGCTCTAAATAAATAATGCTGCGCACTTGGTTACACCTACAACCCCTACATTTAAAAGCCTGAATACGTTCCCACTGTGGTAAATGTCCACTAACTGGGCGGTGTTGCTGACTTATTCCACTAGTAGTCATTCACTTCTTGTCTTCGTTTCCCTGTCGGAGTCTCCTCCTCTGCTCCAAGAAAACATTTTACCGATTAAATTCGCTAGGAAGAGGCTGGACGCGTACGGAGCGATCAGGGCGGAGACGTGACTGAGCGTCCCATTTGGACCAAAATACAACGCTCGAATATGGAATGAACGTCGGCCGACCTCCTACGCAAATACCTCCTGATATATATTCATGAGGAGGACACAAGATGGGGGTCGCTAAACACCAACGCAGTGGATTGTGGGAAGTGTATTGCGTAAGTTAGTGCACTCTGGTCGCCCGTGGTGGGAAGAAATCGTGTCATGATTA
Source organism: Sandelia bainsii (assembly GCA_032362345.1). Classification (NCBI taxonomy): domain Eukaryota; kingdom Metazoa; phylum Chordata; class Actinopteri; order Anabantiformes; family Anabantidae; genus Sandelia; species Sandelia bainsii. The sequence continues at coordinate 12,537,664 of JAUMHL010000010.1, read as the reverse complement.
CATTTCCCATGATGCTTTTCTTCAGTTTCAGTCAGGTGAGGCGGTGAACAGGCGAGAGGCGTAAACATAGCTCGTATAAAATGTTTGGAGTCCAGCTGTAGCGCTGCGCACTCATAGCTGTTGTAGTATTGTCGGCACTGGCTGTGGTGTAAAAAAACAAAACAAAACTAAACTGTCAGTGTCAAATAAAACTGCACACACTAAAAACTGATCAGCTTTGTATATGTGAGGAAACTTCCAATTGTTATTTATTAGGATTTGACAATGTCTCCCCTTTCCATTCCTCAAATTCTACTGTATGACCCTGTACGTCTAATTATTTTATACTACTGGTGACAAGGCGAATAAGTTCAGCGCCGTCTCATCAGGACGCCATTTCACAAGACCACACAGCCAGACTCAGCCTGTATTCTGTTGTGTTTCTCGCCATCTAGTGGACCAAACCGCAAGACATGAATTCAACTTTTTTTTTTGTTCTGTTGAGGACACAGCGACCCCGAGTGAAAGGACAGCACATTCATTATGTCTTTTCAGGTCACTCTTTTTCTAAACGTGGTGGAGGCTTCTACGCGTTGGTACAGTGTCAGTGTCAGATGCATATGCGTCAGAGGAATCTTACAGGTGCGTTTAATTCTTGAAAATTAGAATTTTGACAGTGCAAAAATTGTGCACTTTCAGCACATTACTTAACATTAAAAGTAGCTATAAACCCTGTGTTTTTAAATGTGATGTACAGACTCAACTAAAACTAGAAACTAAATATTGATGTTGTGAGAATGAGTTCATATCACAGATGCTATGTGGTGGTGTACACCTATATTTCTTTCCATTAAAATCTTAAAAAAATATATTACACAGTCAGATTTATATGGGGCACCTTCTGGTGATCTGGTTCTCATACATAGCTACTTCGTCTGCACTTGTTCCCAGACTTTTACTAACAGTTCTAATCAACATTTGCCAGTTTCAAACATAATTGAAGGTGACATATATTTGTTTTACTGAATAACTCATAAAAATTCTCTGTGGTGCAAATCTTGTTTTAAAAGGTACTACCCACCAACATCTCCATGACTTCACAGATCTTCTACTGGGGAAAGTAGCCTAACCTCTTATAGAATGTGTGCCAAGTAAGTACTCATAACGAATTCCCTCGTGGTCCAAGTCTGTGTGTATTTCACCTGGCTTGTCATTATTTAAATTGTTAATGCAGTATATTGCAGAAGTAGCTCTAGTGGATAGTGCATGTACAGTGACTCATGAGGACTATTCAAGCAAGCCAGATTGCAAATTAATAGAACTTTTAAATATTAATAGACTGGAAGCAGCTGAACTTGTTACAAATGCTGTATAAATAGCTTTATTGCAGGCTCTATAGTTGGAGGTTACTACAGAAGGAAATTACATTTGGTTTTTTTCTATATTATGTTTGGGACAACAACTTGTTGAAGTATGTTTTACGTAGAACATCACTTGGTATAGCTTGGGTAGGCATGTAAATATCCCTAGTATGTATGTACCTATGTGTAAAATTGGCTATGCATGAAAGACCTGAAATGGGATTTTTTTTAAATAATAATGCAAAACATAGACACATTCAGAAATGAAATTTAATTGGCATGATGCATCCTTTACATGGTATTCTGTATTTCAAAAATGAAAACAAAAAAACAAAACACCATATGTAAAAGGAAACAGGTTATTGCTGAACTCATGTGCCTTGATTCCAGCAAAATCAAAATTATGCTCATTTCAGTGGCTCAGGTTGTTTCCAAGAGTTAAACATGAGATCTGGAGTATATTTGTATAAATTCATTCCTATTAGAATCTATTGTACTGAACCTACAAATGGAAAATTTCAAATAAAGGCATGATGCTGGAGCCATTCAGAAGCTGGTTCTAAAACAAAATACCATACATTTCAAAGTATCTGAGACCAGATGACCCACCTAAATCTTGATTTTGACATGAGATGTGGGATGATTCTATAGAGAGCTGCTTTAAACTGTAACAAATCACCATTATTACTATTTGACATATAAACCATAAAGGGCAAAACTATTTTGCTTTTGGGTCCCAGCTTTAATCAGGTCAAATATCCATCAACAGTGGAGACCTTGACAATAAGGGAGAGCACATTTTTCTTTGTAGAAAGCATAGTTGGTGGCTAGTAACCTTTCATCTCTCCTAGCTTACTTTGTCTGACAATCAAAAAATGTCATATTGCAACTTTAAAATTAATACAGTAAAAAATAATAAAAAATATTCTGTGTACATAAAGCTTATGAGCACTGAGATACTGGTGTAGGATCTGTGAACAAGTCCGTTAAAAGTGAAGTGACAAACTGGTCATGGATCAGAAACTCAACAATATTATACACACTTGGGCCCTGACCTTAAAACAGTGACCTTTGTAAAGCCTTGACAGTGCAAAGAATTTTAGCAATAAAAAAAATTAAAAATCCTGACTCAGTGAATCCATTAAAATCAATATTTCAGTGTTTTTAGTTTGTTTTTTTACATTGATAATGCATCACTGTGTTCAATTCAATTACAAGTTTGAGAAATGAATCAGATCTTGCCTGAATGTGTAAGTTAAAAAGGCAGATTTTTTTAGGTGGCTCAGTCGAGAGAAAAGTCCTCCTGAATAAAGCTTTCCTAAAGTAAAGTATATAAAAAAATTAAAACCCTGAAGTGAGGCATAGTGTATAAGCACAGTAAAAAAATGGCGGGGATACACCTCACTCAGATATTGCTTGCTCAAAAGCTTATAATGACATGAGTATAAAGTAAAGTGTATAATACAATGGACATTATGAGCAAAGATCAATAAACACACTATGGCAAACAAAATGTAATAGATAAAAATGTGGCGAGCCTAGCTCTTGGCTTACTGTTTTAAAAATCATCACTCCAAAGAGCTGGGGCATGTAAAGACATGTAAGTGAAGTGCCTCTATCAAAAAAACAATTTTAAACTGATAAAATAATATAAAAGTTCATTTTGTATGTACTGGAACCAGCTGCAATTTTTACATTAAATTTATAAGTTCCTGACGTGAATAAAACTTGGTCAAGCATGATTCTTCTTTAAATGTACCTTTCTTTCCTTAGTATAAACAAAATGTACATTTGGAGAGAGTGCAGGCATTGCCTGAACTCCCAAATTCACAGTTAGCAATTAAATGTCAACATTGTCGGTACAGTGAGAATTGCACATACAATAAAAGGGAAGGACTGAAATCAAGACTACACAGTAATGGCTCAGAGGGGACTCCAGGGGGTGCTAAAGCCAAAGAAAAAAAAATACTGCACATGATTCTAATGTTGGACCCCTCCATCCCTCCTATGTGTCCTAAGCCATTTCCAAAGTTCCAGCAGGTGCAGGAAAGATGGATTACCTGTTGATTTAGTGAATTTAGAACAATCAACCCTGCATCCTTGCACAGAGGCGTCCATAAGGGCTAGAGGAGTCCGGACTGACAGTTTTAGAAAGAGGAGGGATAAAAACATGTCCACTGAGACAAATCCACTGGTGTTATTGATGATCCAAGGAACGGCTGCCCTCAGAAGATGTCGCACGTTTCAGTCAATTGCAAATAAACAGAAAACTCCCCTGCTGTCCAAATCACCACAGAACTGAGCACCTGCCTGAGAGCTCAGGAGAGAGGTTTAAGAGACAGTCAAGCAAATTCCACAGAGGGGTGACGTGAACCAACTTGAGTCTTCATGTGCTACTACAGTGAATGGTGTAGAGGGGTTCTGCATCTTGTGGTGTAGTACCGACTCAGTTGTGTGGGTCTTGAAAAGGCATTTCAGAAGACATGGCCTTATTATAGAAACGGGCACCATTTTACTGTCCAGCACTTAAGGTTCTCAGTGGAGGAGAGCGCCAGTCAGGCACTGCTCGAGACAGTGATGGTCTACTATGGTCTGTGAAACCTTGAAATACAAACATAAAAAAAACATTTGTTTTAAACATTTCATCCCATTTCATCACATCAGCTAGAACTCTTTGTACCTTGTACCAATACCTACAGCACATGAACAGCTACAGCTGTACATGAGGTGTTTTTTTTATATTTAGGCATGTATAGACACATGCACAGGAATAGATTCTGAACATTACCTGGTTAAATGGCGACTAGACTCATGTACTTCCATCTCATTGCTCTTGAAATCATTGAGTTCCTTCCTTATAGCTGCCTGCAGAGGAAAAACAGGGAAGATTGAGAGAAGCTGTAAAGGCTTAGTATACAAACTGCAGCCTCTAAGCCCTGACTCTACCTCCTTTCAGCATACTTCATGCATCATTTATGCTTATCTTGAGGGCATGAATGATTCTGCTGAATTATCCTCACACGTCACAAAAGCCTTCAATTTCCTCCTCTTAAGACATCTAAAAGCTTAAACAATAATATACTATCTGTCTCTGGTGTACTTGGTTAGGTAGCTGGTGTTTTTAACTTCAAGTGTTGTTGCAAAGGATTAAAACACACAGAATAACACACTGAAATAACATTTTTAGTTTAGACCAACGCAGGTCGTACACATATGCAGTCTTGAAGGACTACAAATCACCCATAACAGTGGAACTAAAACCAGCAGTGCTTTTCTTGTTTCAGTAGGGGACACAGTCATTCCGCATGCAGGCCACATCTCAGCTCGAGTTTCTTTCAAAATCGTCTCCTTTCCGCGAAGGTTTTCGAGCACAAACCAATGCCATTTCCCATTCGGAGGTTCTACACATTCTCATTTGGGACAATAAACAGTGAATCATGGCTTTTAAGAAGCACCACCGGAGCAGCGGCGGGCTGAATGCCTTGACAGGATAACACCAAAGAGATTCTCAAAGTGGGAATGAGTCAAAGTTCCTGGAACTGAAACGCATGTGTCAAGCCTTTTAAATAACCTTAAATTCCCTTAAAATGTCATGTGTGACAGCACCCCGGCTCATGGAGTCATTGCTCCTGCTATTCAGCATGACTCAAGGAGACGTCTCCAGCCTCGGGGAGGATGCTTCTTCGACAGGAGAACAAACAATATTCAAATCTGTGCTAGATGGTAGAAACAGGGAAAAAATGTCAGCAGAGAAGTGCTCTGGCTGGAGGGGTCCTGAGACACTGCTTATTCTCTTATGTAAAGGGAGTTGTTACATAATCAAAACGCTGAATTGCTATGATTTTCATAGTTTTCCTCAGGTGTGAAGCAGAAAACGCAGGATATCAGCAAAACAAAAATCAAAAACTCATTAAAAGTCAGACGCATGGACCACTAGGCAGTGACCAGCAGGCCCGCTCCAAGGTGTTAACTCACAAACAAAACAGCTGAGGTGGAACTTGTGGTAACAAGAGGGGAGGAACACATCCACCTACCACTTACTCTCCTGTGTTACAGGATGCATCATTTGAAGCACAGAGAAGCATGACTGTGATTGAAGAAAGTTGAAAGCAAGCAGAGACATGTTGCGAATATTAAAAGATTATCTCAGTTTAACTCTAAGAAGTGATACTGGCCTTATCGGCTGCTGTGAGCCGGGTCCAGGGTTTATCTGCCCGTCTGTCATAGTCCTGGGCATCTGACACCTCCACATAGTCACTGAATCGGATGAGAATTTTGGCCTGTCTCAGCTCCTCTACAGTGGGCCTTTGGCTCAGCTGGAACAAGAGCAAAGAAAACAAAGTTGCAGAAAACCAGATAATTAGCAGCAGAATTTGCACATACAGTATTCAAGTCCTAACAAAAAAATGTGCACGTCCAGTATTTCTTATGCAGGTGTGTCAGAGAGGAGCTCTAGATCACACTGCTCGGGAATTCAGGACATTTATTGAACCAGTTCATCAAAATAACGTTTCAGTCCCTGCAGACTCTTGTCAAAGTACAAGGTCTTTATTAGCCTTCCAAAGAATAAACTATGAAGTGTGTCACTTCAGCATCTCTCTTGCTCAGCTGAATTCACAGATGAGCACATGATAAAAGCTCAAGCATCTAACTATGAAACAATATTTAGACATTAAAACAACAACTAAATTTCCAATCTCAATGATTCATCAAGTTCCACCAAAAACTAACTTAAAGCACCATCATTCCACTTTTAGAAACAGTGATGCAGTTTATCAGTCATCCATGACAGGTTTATTTTTCAGTTGTAAAATATCCTGCAGAGTACATATACTGATCGAACATTCAAACGTTTGATTTAATGTGCATGGTAACATACAATGAATATCAGCTAATACGCTGTTATTAGATTTTTTTTAAAGTCCTATCACTATTTGCTATTTTGTTTTGGAATGTTGTGCACAATAAATGCATGCGGTACACAACAACAGCTGTGAGAGTTTTTGTTTTGAGCAACATGTCTGCAGGTGAGCTCAAAGTGTTATACTTTAATTGAAAGTGATGGGAACATGCTCAACACCACCCTACGGGGGCCACAGGATTTGGCAAGCAACATGCTGATGGGCCAAGGGCAACAAGGACATCGATGTCTCCTGGGGGAGACTTTAGGCCTGTAACAGACTAGATTTCACTGCTCACCACAGATGAGTCAGAGCTTTTGTTTATCCTGACCAAAAAGTGTGGGTTTGCACCCTTTGGAGCTATTTTGGACTCACCTTTCGCGTTAGCCTTCGTTTTATCTCTCTCTTCTCCTCCATTTCCTCTTGCTCATTGCGAGCTGTGGTGAATGAGAGCATAAGAGTTACAGGGATACACAAACACTGAACTGGCTACGAAATGTTTTGAAATTACTGAAAGGGGAACAAACACTATTTGCATAATATGGCTCATTAGATTCACACTAAACTGGATAAGTTTCTCAAAGCCTAAAATAGTTTTTATCACTGGCTGTTTAATACTATTAGGAATGGGTATCAGGGGACAATGATTTGTTTCTTTCAAGCTGTCCCAGGGCTTTCTGCTTCATGTTTTAATGAAGTGATTAACCTATTTAAGAATGAAAATTTATTTTTTAAGATGATGAAATGCTGATTACATTAAGTTCGCATCTCCCTAAAATTTATGATCCAAGCCAATTACAGAGACAAAAGTCTCCAGCTCAGAGAGTAAGTTAAAAGGAAAGACACGAGCAAACAAGAAGCATACTGGGACTCGGCTCCTGTTTGAAAAAGCAGACAAAGTGGATTTGTGCTTCTGCTGAACACATGTTGTATCTAAAGCACTACTATAGAGTAAAGCTCGGTTTGTTTAACCTTGGTACTGTACGCCTGTGAATGGCGGGGAGGACATAACTTGTCACCCATGAATTCTTCTACTTTGTGTTTTGCTGCTGCACTCTGCCAATCATGCAGGAGCCTCTGGGAGAGCCGGAACTGCTGGTAAATAAGTCTTTGATGTGAGAGTTGCAGAGTCCCAGACAACAGAACTGCTTTTCTCTGATACTGCATGTGTTTTAGCTAAGAAACCAGTCTCTTTGGACATGACTCCTCAGGGAGCCCTGCTGCCTGCCTGCTTGCCTCACAAAAAGGCAGACCAAGGAGGAATAAAGTGAGAGACATATGCCACTAACTTACAACTCTCAAATAACCACGCTCCACTATGCAGTATGAAGCCTGCATGCACAAAATGCGGCTACAATACAGTGATGATGCAGTGAATACAGTGATGCAAAGTGTCACTTTGTTTTTGAGGATCCTAGTATTTTGACATTTTTGTTACCAATTTCCTTTAGCAGCTTGAGAACAACATTAAATAAACAAGTTTAACACACTTACGTTTGAGGATGTTCCTCTGTTCTAGCTCCTCTGCTGTAGGTCTCTGACTCAAGCGCCTGGTGACAAACACGCAACCATGGTCAGAACATAATCACAGGCAAGGGGTCAGCAAAAACACTGAATCAATATGGGGAAAAGAGCTTCAATTCACAATGTAAATCTATTTACTTTTTAATAATCATGTAATCATCAACTATAAATGCTATATCTGTGGGAACATTTCACACGTCCTTCTTTTGTGATACACAGGGTACCAGATCAGAAGCTGCTCCTTGTTTTTACTTCACCACGTTTTGCACAGTATTCACTTCCCTGATTTGACAGCAATTCCCAGCAGGGTTATCTTATTGACATTTTGACACACAACATGAGTACTTTTACAAGTGACAACCCAGGGCGAGTAAAATGTAATGTTTTAGTCCCAAACTGAATTAAATATACATTTGGTTCATTCTTCTCTACTTTGGTGCAATGCAAGAACCCCAGCAAAAGCCGGGTATCCCTGAAGACTCAGCTCTTGTCTCATGCTTAATAAGGCAACTGTGACTAAGACACATTCAAATACCAACTGAAAGGTTTTAACTTTGCACATTTGATAAAATAAACCTACCGCACACATTTTCACAGACAGATACATGAAGCAGGACAGCCAGCCTGGCACAATCTGTTTAAATGCAACATCTGAAGATAGAAAGATACCTTTCACTCATTTCCTCCAACTGTAATTGGCTGAAATGAATAAGGAACCCTAAGGCAACCTCTGAAAGGTCATTCAAAGTGCTTTCATCTGCTGACTTATATTACAGTAGTGTGTCAGAACCCTGCAGCAGTAGTCCTAACTATAGGTACTATATCAATGATTGTCTCCATTTTGTTAGACCTGACAGCCATCTGGAACTGCTCAACCCTGTAAGCTACTGTATGCACAGCTAGGTTCATGTCTCATCTCATCTGATGTCTTTCTTCATCTCAGAGTTGAGACACTGACTCTCAGACTGGAGCTCTCCGCCTTCCTGCATAGTCTGAGCATTACATCAACATCAAATCAGCAAAAATGTGGCTACTGTAAACAAAGATACACAGACTTATCAATAAACATCCAACCTGATCACAACCAGGTTTATTTTAGCAGTGTCAACCTTGTAACTAACTATCTGTCCTCCTGTTCTATGCAATGTGAATATATGAAATTATTAAAATCAAGGGCAATTTGTTTAAAGCAATTGCACTGATCAATAGTATATTAGTATAATAGTATATTAACATTGGATCAAAATGATTATATGTTATGTGAAAGATGTCACTGCTAGTGACAAACCCAGACACTCACCTGTCATTACAGTTCTCCCCAGCTATACCGAGCATTTTTAGTTGACTGTTTTGATTTCACCATCCGCTATTTTAACATTTTGGTTCGCTCTCATTAGTCTCATACGCATCACTTTCAACAGCAGCTGACAGCTATTTTTAGCTAAAAAAAGATTTGATAAACCCACTGTACAGTTAATGCCCAACACCAGGCAGGTAAAAAAATATGCAGTTACTTCTACAATACACTATTTAACAGCTAAAGGGCCAGACATTTTCTGTGAATGGTGGATACCAACACTTACAGGGGAATGAATATTGATTATATTTGTCAATTGAACAGAAAAGAATGCTAATTTAATTTAGTCCTGAAAAATGAGTAAATACTAAAAAGGCTACAGATGGCTAACAGAAGCCCCAATGATGCGAAAATATATCAATTTTTCATTTACAACTTGTTCCATTTCAGTTTTTGTAAAAATTAAAGTTAGCCGTCTACTGTTAAGTTCTCATGGTAACTTAAGATAACTATCTCCTAGCTGTGGTTTCATATTAAAACAGTTAAGAGTGGTAATGATGGTCATAGCTCTGCATTGTCTCCCAAAATGTCAAACAAACAAAGTATTATAAAGTAAACTAACACATAACACAAGGTTAAAAAGCTGAAACTCTGTTCCGTTTCCCCCTTGAAATAAATGGTCTTCAGGGTTTTCCCAGTGAATCAGGTCAGGTCAATAGAGGAAAGTTGGGGTCAGCATGCCCTAGAATAGCATTTTCATAATCAATTGGTAGACTTGGCACAAGTAACATTAGATAATACAATGCTGTTGGCAAAAAGCATGGAATTGCAGCAGGAATGGTGCACTGCATGACGCTGCGCAAAGGACACTGTGACAGAGTTTTTTGGGAACATGACAACTAAGCAGCCAGGGCTTCTGGGAACACGTTGCATGTTCCAGTCACAGTGGGGAATAGTGAGTTGTTTGCCAGTGTCTCTAGATAATACTCCATCCTTCCCTTGCAAACATATTTCCCACATCACATATCTCATTAAACTATCTGGGCTTTCATTTCTACCCGTATACTTTCTTCTTCCAAGATATTATTACTTCCCCTTCATTCAAGCAAGCATGTCATATTCAAAGAGCCGAGCGAAATCAAATGAGGCCTGTGATCCATTAGGGAAAAACATTATGTTTGATCTGTTCAATTACTAGAATTCACATTCATGGTATAAACACACTGAATGTATACAAATTAGTGTGATTTGTTCATACTGCACCAGTGTGTGTATGTGTTTGTGTAAACTGGTGATATGAAGTGACTTGCGTGGTACTGCTGTGTGGAGGAGTCAGGCGGAGATAGTTTGGCACATGTATCATTGTGGTGATTCAGTGAGCGAGGGAGGAAGTCAGGCAGGAGAAAGAAAAAGGAGAGAGGGAGAGAGAGAGAGAGTGCGCTAGAGAGAAGACAAGAGAAGGAAAAAGAAGGGAGGGTGATGCATTGCTGAAATTAGGTCAGCTCCATTTTCAGAGCTTCATTTTAACAAGATAAAGTGTTTATCCTTATCGGATGTTGAGAAAGAAAAAATGAGAGGATATAAAACTGTTTCAGTACAAAAAAGGCTTACATTTGCATCGGCTTTGGACTGAGTCACAGTTCTATCAACCAGAATATTGGGCCATCGTCGACCAAAAGTAAGACAAAATGCTTGGTTTGGCTGAGAAAAATCTGCAGTGTTTCCCAGCAGCTACTGTTCAGTTGGCTAAAACAAAATCAATCAGGTTTACTAAAAATATCTGGCTCTTAAATTGTAAATAAATAAATGATGCATGTGTGTAAATGTATTCAGATTAAAGAATGCACATGTTTACATGTCTCACCTTGTGAGTTTGGTGCCTATCTGTTGCCTCGACTCCAGCCTTTCCTCATCTGTCTGCATGGGCAGGATGTTTTTCTCCTCCAGCTCTCTTTTTGATGGACGGTTACTCAGCTTGATGGCTAGAGAGTCTTTCCTCAGCACCTTCTGAGCCAGGGTACCTAAATCCAAATATCATTGTCAAAACACGAGATGAGCTACAGGGATAAAGCACAGATCTTGAGCCTATTTTACTGGAATGTTCTATGACTTTTTTCTTAACTTGTATCATCCATATGTTTCCAAATAGGCTATACAATCAGCAATTATCTTCAAAAAAGTCTTACTAGAATTACTGTATTGTGATTGTATGCCTCTGCTAACCAGTGAAGAGATACAGCATTGATGAGAATGCGACATACATAAGGTCACCTTGACCTTTGACCTCCAAAATCTAATTAGTTCATCCTTAACCTCACGTGACAATTTGTGTCAAATTAAAGAGATTCCGTCACGTGTTCCTGAGACATCACATTCAAAACAAGAATTGGATGAATATGAGGTGACTGTGACCTTGACCTTTGGCCACCAACATACAGTACATCATGCCCTCCAAGTGGAGAGTTGTGGCCAATTTGAAGAAATTCCCTCATCACATTCCTGAAATATCTGTTCACAAGAATTGGATGAAGGTGATTTGATACTGAGATAACACTTGCAAAATATCTGAGAGGTAGGTATGGGATACTGCTCTACCATTTTTTCAATGCCACTTAAAGTCTCGATGTGCCATACTGAGCAATTCCATCATACAACCTATCCAATCACAACCTTAAAAAATATGCACCCATGTGAAAACAAGAATACACAGTGTTAAACCACTCTGCACAGTTCAGTAGTTTTGCCGAAAGTGTTGTGTGTGACAGCACGATTCTGGATGCACTTCTGTAAACCTAATGTTCGACTAGCTTTGAAGGTCAAACTATATTTGAGTTCCAGGAGCCTTCAGGTGCAGCTAGCAGTGCTGTTGATCATGTTTAGTCAAGCAAAAGTGTCATATCTGTAAACAGGCCCGGGACAATATAATCTTAGATGACCCCCCCCCCCCCCCCCCCCCCCCCCCCCCCCAC
>JAUMHL010000010.1:12482788-12525533 GCA_032362345.1 Sandelia bainsii | reverse complement strand
TTTACTGGAGAGCGCTAAATAAACTCAAAGTCAAAGATTGTTGTCTGTGGCCAAACCATTTCTGTGTAGGGGTGGGGGGATTATTGACCACTATTTCAAAGACAATTACAAAGAAAAAAAACCCAAAATGCTTTATGTCACTAAAATATTACATATTTGTTTCCACAAATAGGCCCAATTTGAATTCCTCTCGATAATTTATTGGGTTGAAGGGCCCAGTTCTGGGCCCCCCCTCTGCCCTGGGCCCGGGACAAGTGACCCGTTTGTTCCCCCCTGTCGGCGGGCGTGTCTGTAAACATGAAGCTATCGTTACTCACAAAGTGAACAAAAAGTAGTTTTCCTGTCAAGACACACTATGGTCTTTGACAACAGGCATTGTTTCTATTTTGATAAATTAAATGAGTTTGGAGAAAACTAATGCAAGTTCAGCATAACTGCTGCCACTCACTTGTAAATATAGAGTCATCATCTTCATCGTCATCCTCGTCATCCACATCGTCGTCCTCATCCTTATACATGCTCGGCAGATCTTCATAGTCTGACTCGTTGGGCATGTTCTCCTTATCGTCCTCATAGTCAATGATCACTGATGGCACTTCTCTTCTGTCCAGGGGAACACACTGGCCACCACCGTGCAGCGCAGAGCTAGTGAAAGGAAGGATATATGTGTATGTTGGTTTTGAACCAAATCTGAGTATTAATGTAATGGGTCATGCTTATGGCTATACCATTTGGCCTTGCTAAGAGGATGAGCTTGTCCGCCCCCAACAGTGAAGGCAAAAATCACATTTACAAAGAAAATCTCATATTTCATATATAGATTTATGCCATCTTTCAGCAAATATTGTTTATAACATGTAGTGTTACTTAAAATAATACCCTTCACAAACATTCTCAATCTAGAAAAAGGACATGAAACAATAAAGGGATTTCTGGCACAGTCTAATGATATCTTTTTAATCCTAGTATAAACATATGCAATAGAAGCTGAATGGAGCACAAAGAGCCTAAATACACACAAAGTACAATTCTCTGCAGTCCTACGCAATGACATGCAATCCTCTGAACTTCACAGAGGAAGAGGAGAGTAACTGATTGTACAATTTCTATAAATCAAAACAAGGTGGCGGGAATAAACCTAATTTTCTGGAGCCATCAGTTATGAATGCGTAGTTAAATGTGTCAAAACTTGTGTGAGTAGAAGCAATTATTTATATTCAAGTGGTGGTTGACTGGTGACATATTTGATTGATTGATTAATCACAGTCTAGCTCCTCATGATGAGCTACTCTTATGTAACCATTTAAAGCTTTCAGACTAATTGTGAGCAATGTCAGGACCATTCGTTCCTTATCCTTGCCCAAATGGCTTTGGTGAAAGAGAGATCCTAATGTAAGAGGTTACATAATGTCCAATCCGCTATCCTGTCCCTTTTCTCCAAACATGAAGAAACACAGCTCATGTAAAGAGCAGCTGGTCATGTTAAGTCAGGCCAACTGCTGGAGAGACGCCTACTCCACATGCTCGTGTCCACACATACGCACATTTATTTCAAAATTAGGCCATGCTGCCCTGTGAGGCAGTGTGCTGATTTAGACCTGTATTCCAGCACTACATAGCAGGGTGTGACCTCAATAATACCAGGATATATTTGAAAGTAGCTGAACAAATAAAAGCTAATAAACAGTTTGCTCTGTGCTAATAATGATGCACTAATTACTCTGATTAGTGCTATTTTGGCAACAGCTTTAAATAAAAATAAATTTGATCATTATTACCATAGGTTGATGAAAAGGAGAATTTTTTTTTAAAACTATAACTTCTGTCATTAATTTTTTTAAATGCCAGACTAACACAAGTTTTGTTAAAATCCAACCAAGATAATATGTGTGATGTAAACAGATCCATAATCCCTCTGTGACTCCACTTGAGGACAATCAGATTTAATAACCTCAGTGCTGATGGCTACTAACCTTTCAAACCTCTGCATGGAGAGTGCCAGGGTTTTATTGAGCTCCTCAATGATGCGGCTGGGAGCGTGCAGGCTGCCATACTGAAGCTGGAGCGGGTGCCCGTGGCTCTGGTGGAAACTGGACAAACCGGCGAGCTGGGAGGGGAGCAAGGTGCCATGGTGGGGCGGCATGCCCTGGGGAGGGGCGCACTTTTGGGAGAGAGTGCTGAGAGGGTTGGGTGATGGAGAAGGGGAAGTGTCCAGCCCCCCTGGAGGCACACAGATCATCACTTTCTTGGGAGGCAAAGGAGGAGAGTGCTTTCCTCCGGGCATAAAGGGCAACTTCATAGGCTGGCAAGAATCTGCAGAGAAGAAAAATACACCAGGACAGGAAAAGGGAGAAGTGAACATTTCTACTAAGCTATCGCATCCATTACACTTTGCTGGTGCAGACAAATAAACAGAGCTTGTGGACGACCAGACATGGCTCAGACGTCAGCGCAGAGCAGTGGGAATTAGGCCAGGGTAATGCCACTTCCCTGTACTGACAGATTGACAATGACAGAAAGAGCCCAGCTGACCAAGCCACCGGAGAATTTAATGAGACTACTATAATCCGGTGCACATTTGTGGCAACGCAGGTAGGGTTTAAAGCAAAAACAGTCATGGCTTGGCTGTCAAATCAAGTACACACTAACTCATAAGAGCATTTTACCTTTACTGACAGTCTGGGGAAGTGAAATAAATAGCGTTATGTGTATCTTAATGAATATGGTACAGTAATCACTGTGGAGGTTTGAAACAAACAAAAACAAAAAAACACCACAGTCTGACATGATGTGTGAGAGGTGTGCAACCACCTACTAATTAGAATTAACTAAGATGACTGACCTGTGCTATGGATCCTTGAGAAAGGCTTTGGAGGGAGAGCAGGAGGCTGTTTGTGGTACAGTGGTGGCTTGGCAGGGGTATCCTGAAGATCACATGGGTAGGTGACAGATTTCTTGGTGGGTAGGACCATAGATGACTTAACAGAGGACTCCTGAGTGCACACTCCACCGTCCATCGAAGATCGGAATTCTACTGTAGCTAAAATAGAGGAGAAAAAAAAAACCCATCTGACAAGCGTAGAAAATGTGTTCAATAGCACAACAAACACACTTCCTGAGAGGACTGTTCAAATTTTAAATTTAACTTGATGTTGAGTTTTTAGACAATATGGGGAAGACAATTTGGAACTCTAAGAATGTTTAACAACCCAAGAGCCTTTTATCAGCACACAACAGACCCAGAAACACCGTCTGCTTAGCAGTTTGACAGAACTTTTGCTTTTTATATTCTTTTACAGCTCTGAGCCATTTGATGGTTTTTGCATGATCACATTTTAAGGCTGACAGTGCAATTCACAAAGCTCACACATTCTGACAAACTAAGCATTTATTTTGAGAGCTCTTCTCTCAACTTGACTTCACAGTCTTACAAACACAAAACCACAAGAATGCAGACAATCTAATAAAAGATTAGAAAAAGGAAAAAACATTTGGACATTATGGGTTTTCTTTTTTACCACATTTTCTTCCCCTGCTGGACCCATTTCTATTTTAAGCATACAAGACCAGTATCTGTTTTGCAATATATCTATATGTATCAATGAGAGGTCAGTGATGATAACATAATACAGCTGTCAGAGACATTTAAATATTTGCTTTGCATGCATAAAAATAACAGCTGCTGATCTATCAAGTTTCTTTGATTAAGGAAACTAGGTTGACTCTACACAGGAGAATTGAGCACACCTAGCCTCATTAATATGCATTGTAAAAAGTGACATATTTATTGTGCAGACAAAGGATAAGGATTATATTTCTAGATGGCCCATGCCAAATTTTAAAGAGTGCACTTCAGAGACTACTGATTAATGAGGTGATGAATAACTGAAGACCTTCCAGTTTACTGCTCCAGATCTACTTTTTATGCTGTTTCTATTTACAAGTGAGACAGGTTTTAGCTCTGTTAAGTCAGACTGTAACCGTATATCATCTCACCTTTTTCAAAGATCTCCTTCAGCACTCCTCTCTTGATCAACTCATCTCTGCTCTGTCGCACTGACATCTTCCTCTCCAAAGCTGAATGGATAAAAGAGAACAATGCCAAAATTATTTTCATATTGCGATTACCCAAAAATGTATCATAGTTGTTTTCTTTGTTTAATCTTGGTCAACCCATTTCTAAAGCAAATAAACGCAAATGCATTTTTTGGAACTTTTAGTTTTACCTTAGACCAATCCTAGCAACATCATTTGAAACTGTCAAACTGTAAGTCCTCTTTTAAAAAGTTAAAGCTATAACACTTGCCCCAAAATAATAAAAGATCATCAGATTATCAGAGAGAAATGTTCCAGCAACACTTCTCATAGTGCTGCAATATGCACATGATGGCATGTTGCACAGATATTCCTTGATTCTATTTTTAGGCTTTAAACATTCAGGCACTTAACATCTTATAACAGTAGGCTGAACTAAAGCAGTTGAACATCATGTTAGTAATTTCTAAATCTAACCCTGCATAGAAGCCAATTAAGAATGTGAAATGAGAATGAGCAACAACACTTGAGCACACTGAGCAGGAATGTCCCTGCAGGCCTCTACGGCTCCTGCTTAAAAGGGCGATCACAGATTGTAACGTGTGTTCTACATATGAACCATGTGTGTGTTCCATCCTCAGTATGGATTCATAAAAATATTGACAGTTTGACCTCACATTTCCTTGCCCTTGGTCTCAACACACTTAATGCAATAACAACTGCTGAGAGTCTAAAATTAAAAACACAAATGATAGTCATACAAATGTCAGATGGTCTGGCCTCTGTGGCAGAAATTTCAATACTCTTTGTAGTGTTTAAAAATACCACAGCAGCACGAGTTATCATCAAACAGTAAACTCCATTATGAGTTCCTCCAGGATACCAGATGTTTAATATCACTCCGTGTTTCAAAAGTTATCCAAAAGGAACCTATTTGAAATCAGCTCCAAGCTGCTGCTGGGAAGAGGAGAGGGGGTTGGGATAAAATATCACCAATATGTCACACACATAATCATTTCCACTGGAGCTCTAGGAAGTAGTAAATTGAAGATAGGGATGCCAGCTCCATAAAAAAACTGATATCCCACCCCAAACAGCAACAAATTTGACAAGTATATCAATGGAAAAGTAAATAAACGTATAAAAAAGTTGACCCAGGATCAATGTGGAGGATTTCTTCTGACTGAGAGAGGAGTTAGTTCGCTAAATTGTATTCCCACAGCACAAAAGGCATTGAGAGGTGGTCAGGAATTACACGTTTTATACCTGCGCATTCTTAACCATAATTACAAATGATAACAGTTCCGAATGTTAAGGGTTTTCCATTAATATTATCTGCCAGTTGAGCAGTACTGCTAAAACTAGAAATACTTGCACCTTGGAAGTCAATTTTCATAAACTCAAACAACCGTCATTAATGAAGAAGCAGTGACATCAAAAGTCTTGTATGAAGTTAATATCAATTATACTCTGACAACCCCTGTATTAAAGAAAAAGAAGATTTTTTTCAGATGACAGACACAATGTGAGTCAAAACTACAAATCAGCACCAAACCAGAGTGGGGAAACCCAGGGCTAAAAGTTGACGCTAGACTGGAAGAGCTGTAATATGTTCAGGGATTATACAGCAGTTTCATCCAAAATGAAAAGTAATTACTCAGAGCTTTATGACATAACTGTTATGACATGTGATGCACACAGTTACATAATACCATTAACTCAAAAGCCTTAACAAGGAAATGTCTTCAGATTTTGTCTTCGGATGTGTGTGCTCATAAAACAAAAGAAGAAATTGGCAAAATTAAAGATGACAGAGCAGTTGGTGCACTAGCTGAGCATCAAATCATGAGTTAAAACACTGTCTTGTCTTGTCAAAAAAAAAAGGTTTAATATTTAATGAATACATTAATACTCCGCAAGAAGTGGAGTTTCATGTTAATTTCATCACAAAGGTCCTGTGAGGGAAATGGAGAAAAAACACACCGACTTTGATGTAGAGTCTGACTGACTGGGTCACCAGAATAGTAAATCATCAGTTTGCAATAAGGTCTCTTATGTGTGTACATATGCTCAGCTGAGATACATTAATTGAAAGAGCAAACTTTATTAAAGGCCTACTGACACCAAAGAACACAATGCAATCTTTCATATCAGAGTACGATAACGCGATGCTGTCCTATAAATCTCCTCGAATATCAAACAGTTCCAATTTTGGACTGCCTTTGTGCAGTCCACCACGGCCAAAGTGGTGTCGAGTCCAACACTCCAGCCACTCAATCTGTACCAAGCTGAGAAGATTAGACACTCATCAGGGAGACTCAGTTGAGAGCATATTAAATTAAACTGGCATATCTGAGTATAGCCCGTATTGATCTAAGAGAACTATACTGAGTTTTTTTTTTTTTTGAGGAAATGTATTCCACTGTGAAGTGACCCAGATAGTCAGAACACATCTTACCAACCCTGAGGCTCAGTAGCTCAAAGTGGAGGCTTTTACAGAGGCATTCCGCTCAGCCTGAGCCTCACAAAAACTGTATTAAAACTTTCATGGAGTCTTTTATCAATGAGAAGCTCAAGCATTAAGAATCACACATCAGAAGCTTTAGAAATGGCTAAATGAAGCCTTGACACGTACGGATGATACAGCAGGTTTGGGATATGACATTTCCTCTCCAAACAATGCTTATTCTGTGGGCAGGTAGGAAAACTGGAATTTGTTTATTAGGAATTATTTATACCAATGAACACCAAGAACTGCGGTTTAAAACGTCTGTTGGTAACAGGGTAAACTGCTAACTAATTGGAAATAAATACAAAAATAACTGCCACATGATTGCTGTGATAATATATTGAGCACGATAAGACAGCATGATAGGACATCCAGCTGTCAGGACCTTCCTCCTTCCTTCCCGAGGTGAAGAGCACAGTCCCCCAGAGCTGCCCTTCATCTGCTTAACATTGCAACACATTCATAATCTTCTACTGTGCATAGTGTTCAATTAGGTACAACAGAATCTGCATCCCACTGTCTGGTGGCCTTATCAAGCTGAAAGGCCTAAAATGATAACTTGTGCTAGCAGTTTAGCCTACAAATACTGACAGAAAAAGGGGCAAATAATGATGTAAACTCTTGTTTCTATGACACAGTATATTCAACAGCACCGCAAACTGCAATCACCAAAATGCTCACACAGTTGAACCAACACTTCTCTAAAAGCCGTTTCAGGAGAAACTGAGAATAATAACCTTTATGAAAGGTGGATTTATTAAGGAATTGCTGTAATAGGCTGCATTCATGCATTCAACGGTGAAGTTCTATTGGTTGTTTTAGCTATTTTTCATAATATTAATTAGTGCAGAATTCCACAAAAGTGCTGTTGTCTTAGCCGCATTCAAAATCCCTGAGCCACCATCATTAGAATTTACTGAACTGGTTCATGGTTGTGTGACGTTTTGACTGACTGCTGCACAAATGAAAGCCACACTGGCCAAGCTGGGTTTGTGCTTCATGCTAAAATGGATGTGACAGGTTGAGCACATTTGCAGTGGCGTTACTGTGGCTAAAGCACCCACCCTGGCACTGGAGCTACTTATGAGACTGCACACCACCTACAACCTGAAACAATTCAGATTTCAGAATTCAGAATTCCACTTAGAGATTGCGTCAGTCGGATATACTGGAAGGTCATAATCGTTGTGCATGTATCAAAAGGGATTAAACAGAACAAAAGGCAGCAAGAATTATTTGGAGACAGCAGCATTATGCATTCAAAATAAGTGCATAACAAAAGTGATGAAGAGAGCTTTTTTCTCTCAGCTCCACTGTGCATTAACACCATTGTAACAGAAAAAAGGCTTTTTGTTTCTCTGCACTTGATTATTGTTCTCCACCACAACAAGCGAGATGCCGTATCATAGGCACATATAAACAAACCAATGAGCAGGCAACATCACCATGACTGTTTTATCAAGTACGCATTATCTATTAAAACCATAAAACATGAAAATATCAAGCATCTAAACTTAGACATTTTTTTCAAATTTTATCAGCACTTTGGTATCTTACTAAAAACACCATTTTGTTCATGGAGACTCCTGAAAAGCCAGTGGGACCATGTTGGGGCAGAAATATAACCTAGAGCCAAACAGCACTCTCGGAATAGTGATTTTCCTAGCTGAAAGGAAATATCAACCAAAAAGTCTGAATTGTTTTGTGCTTGTGGTAAGTGATGAGATGAGATGAGATGACAAGACATAACATAAATTCTTGTGATCACATAAGAGAGCAGTCACAGCAAACATGGTCCAATCAGACTGATTCATTCAGCAAATTCACACCAGGAAAATGCTATTTTAACAATATTACTAAATCAGAACATCCTGTTCTGTTCAGGCTGGATTCAGGTCTCTGTGCAATTGCTCATGCTCTACAAAAGCAAGAATTCTGCATCCAGAGAAGATGCAGTCTGACAAAGTGCCTCCTCCTGTCCACCAGGCTGTCAGTAGAATACAGGATGTGTCAGCCAAGGAAAATAAGTACAGCCACATCTGAAGAGAGCACGTCCTTCACTCGCCCCTGACAACACTGGGCTGCAAGATCAAAGGAACTCTAAGGAGACCTCGAAACATGAAACTCTAACACCGCACTTTTGCTGAATCAATTTGCTGCATTTTCAATCACCCTGGAGACTAAAGCTTAATGCATTTTTCTTTTGGCAAAAGGATATACACTGAATTTCTTTCACAACCAGTCAGGGTATATGCATTACTCACAAGTACCATGGTTGTTTGTTAGACATGTTGTCCTGCATATATATTTTTTGTATTCACATTAACATAGCATTAAGTAAAAATCTCATGTACCTGCAGAGGTCTGTTTGAACTTCTCACTCTTCTTCTTCCTCCATTTCCAGGGCTTGAGGAGGCGTCCCAGAGTGGCAAACTTGCTCCGTCCACGGATGGGTGGGGTATGGGTGCCAGAGATCAATGACTCAGAACGCATGGCGGCCAGCCTCTCTACTTCCTCAGCTATAAGGATAGATCAAAAGACATAAAAAAAGTTATTTAGTTGAGGATGCATAGGAGATTATATTCTGGTAATGCAGTAAACTAGCAGTGAATGCAGGAGACACTTTTGCTTATAAAGATCCATGCAGCAAGAATCTGTGCCAAAACTGCCTCCTGAATTCTCTAGTAACTGGATGAGGTAGGGAGAGGATAAACAAACCTATATATGAGATAGAATTACACAGGATATGCTCCAAGTCTAAACAGTTCAAGGCTGCTTAACACCAGTTGGTGTTAGTTTGCCAAAACACACTAAACAGACTGATAAGCACCTCATCAAGGTTTTTTTCTAAAACAATATTACTGCAACACACAAACTGAGGAAAAATTTGCCCATGTGATCAGATTACAAAAATGGTGTCAGCTTCAAGTGGAAAAAACAAATTTCTGACTCAAACAGACTCACCAGTTTCTAAACAGAAAACTGTGTGGATTATAGTATATTAAACAGCAGGAGCTCTACCCTGCTCTTCAGTCCCCATACTTGATTATTTACAAAATGAACACACTCAAGATACTGTGCTCAAGATACATTTAAGTACAAAAGTATACAGTGAGTCAAGTATCCCAGACTGGCATATTCAAATAGAAAAAAATGCAACCATCTTGCAATAACAACAGGATTAGTATTAAGTAAGAATAGTAGATGCATATTTTTTAGAGTGAACAGGACCAACAAGATAAGGTTGCGATTTCTGAATATGTTTTATCTACTGTCTTCTAACCAGCCTTTGGTTTCCATTCATTTCTGTGCTGTGTGAAAATCTACTCGCCTGAGGTGGGTGATCCATCTTGTTTGTTTTTATCATAGTGTGGTAAATGTTCCACAACTTTTCAAATAAATCTGCCCATGCAACCATGCAGCAATACCAGAGTATTGCATGGACAAACATCAAGATCACTATCTGGCCTTGTGCCACTAATGCTAACCTCACTTTGACAATAATAACAACAGATAACTTCTATTATAATGGATAAGCTCACTCAGTAAGGCCTCAAGCTTCTCTAAAATTAAATAGGTTCCTAGAGGGTATAAGATCATTCATAAAATGATGTATATGAGATATGCTACAACATAAAAAAAACTAAAAAGATATGGTCCTTTGACTGTAAACATGCAATAATAAGGAACACAGAAGAGGTAAACTTTTAATGGCTACTCTGTGATCTGAGTAACAACTTCACGGTGACCCAGTATCTATGAAGCGACCTCTAGCACAGTCTCTTGTCTCTTGTCAGCGTCACCACATTACATCAACCCATTAGATGTTGTCAGGGAACATAATGGTTGCTTGTTTTTTAATAATTACATCAGAATCATGCCAACATACATATATCACTTTGCAAGCTAGTCACCTCCCCGGGACAAAAGAACACTGGGATAAATAATGTGACAGTAATGTAGTAGAAATCAGTTCCACGGGCCATTACTTGAATGCTCTGGTGCCTCGGTGCCAACAATCTCAGCGATCCTGCCACCACACCACTCTATAACTAACACTACAGTCCATGCTAATCAACTCTAGTGGAGATTCAAATGACTTCATTAGAGCTCCAAAGGGTAGACAAAGGAAGATCAATAAACAACGGCCAACTAACAACCCCATATTTAATCTTGACTAATTGAGTATGTGTGTGTGTGTGTGTTTCAGATTACATAGTATTTAAAGCTAACCTTTTTTGTACTAGCCAACATCCATACAAAAAACAAATAATCTGAATATCTACATTTTGAGTCCATGATGATATATTTAAATTACTATACTGACTCAATCTTGACAGAGGAGAGATGAGGTCAATCTGCAAAACACCTAAGTATCCAAACAATGTGATTACAATGCTGTGGTGTTCTGAAGGTAGGTGGTGTTTTTCATGACATCAGACTCACACTACAGCATTTCTACCCCATCTCCATCATGTTGCACATAACCTACATTCTTCACTAATGTAATACAAGCAGCTGATGTGGCTGCTTGTATTAAAAACACTTGTTTACATACCAAAATGGCTGAGTGATGATGTAATGATACAGAACTGGAAATGGCTTTGTGCAAACAGCCTGTACGTGTTCATGCCTTTTACATGACATCTATAAGCAAAATAGGTGAATATGAGACATGCGTAAACTTCCTGCAGATGTATAGTGATTCATCAACATGCTTTTTGTGACGCAAACCAACAAGTAGCAGTTTATGTTCGTGCCCAACCCTATGAGAAGTTCTGATCCTTCGTCCTGTAGAAAAACATACTGGAAAATATAACTACAGAATATTATCAAACAAGCACACAGATCAAGATGGGGCGGCTGAGCTGGTTGTCAAACGCGCATAGGAGCCCAGAGTCATGGCCATCGCCAGATACTGAACATATCCTGGCTGGCAGTACCGCAGGGCTACTATGGGCGAAACCACACAAACGCATGAGCCTACTCACCGTCCTGTGTATCGTTCCCGCGACTGCAATTGCTGCAAATGTGCTTTATCTCTTTCCCGATGTGACAGTGAATCGTAAAGGGCATGTTGTTGTTGTGGTGCGGATGCTGGCCGTGCCCTTTCTTGTTGCTGAGAGACATTATTTTGACCAGGCTGAACGCTTTTTTCTTAGGTTTCTCCACCGCCACGGGTGCGTTTTCTCGGAACCCCGTGGTAAACCAAGTACCGTGCATGATGGTGGGTGCAGGATCCACCGTCGGATAGTTGCCCGTCTTGAACATTGGGACGCGAAAAACGGAGCAGTGCTCCGGTGCGCGATGTTACAACGGTGTGGATTTACATTAAAGGGCCATCAATTCAGTCCTACCTGCCCTACAGTTGCAGCTTCTCTCTGCTGTATTCCCACACCTTGACCTGAGATCCCAATACGTGCAAGCTACTTGATTGCGCAACGCAAAAGTCGCTGCTGCTGAGAAAAAGCCCTGCTACGAGATCCAAGTGAGCTAATAATAAAATACAGAGTGAGTAGTGAACAGCAGTCACTACCCATCCCTCCCAGAGCTGCACACTGCACTCGGTTGTGGCTAATCCACGATTAGTAGAGCTGAGCAGTGAGTGCCTGTGATTGGCTGCACAGTGCGCTCATCTCATAGGCCAGTGTGGACGGAGGAAAAGTTGCTCATCTCATTCTAATGTATCTTTTTTTTTATTTTTATCAATTTACATAATATGACCGACCCTGTTAAGGATTAGGGAAACATGAACAACCCCAAAATATAAAAAAAATTTTTTTAAGTGGATGACAAAAGTCTTTTCTTGTGTTTTTTCAGTTCTAAAGAAGCAGATCTAAAGCTAACCAGAGTTGATCGGTGACATTTTTGGTGGATGAATTAGGGAGTTATAGAGACCAAGCATATGAAATGACTCCAGGTAAGAGCCTGTGGCCATTACATACACATTTAAATATTTAGATTCAACATTATCTCTAAATGGCAAATAAAGGATGTGTCCTTAACATGTATCCATGCATTCACTGATTCACTGAGTAAGGTCATTTGAGGGACAACAAAGATTAATGCAGAAATTATATCATCTATCTAATTTGGGCATAATAACAGACCAGAGCTCAGAGAATGAAAAATCAAAGAAAAGAAATCCAGCAAAGGGATCTTAATCAGTGATCAGAAAGCTCAACACTTCAAATGAGGGAGCTCAGCCTAAAGTAACAGTGAAGCTTTAAATATTCTTTCTTTACAAATTCTAAATAAGCACTCTTAAGTTACATTTGGGTGTAATTGATAACATTAATGCCCAGTTAATTAGGTGTTAATCATGGTGAAGATAACGGACTCCACGGCATTTCCAGTCACATTTCCTACAGATCAAGGACTGGCATTGGGCTGTTAGTGAGTATCTTTGATGTCCTTCAATGAGCTGCAGCTTATACCAGTGACATCAAAGTTCTCTCAGAAATGGGGGACAGAGCACTTGATTTACTCCCACCACGGTGCAATGCAGTAGTCGCCCTGAGTTTCCTCTTTTCATTGCAATGTTTCACTCTATTGCACTGATATGCAAAACTGGCAAAAAGAGCTATTTTTATGGACGAAAAAATTGCAACAACAAAGAGTCAGAGGTTAGCAGATAAAGGAGAGAACGTCTTTGCCATGCATGAAAGAGATAACACTGCAGTAAAGTGAGATTCTTCATGTGCGTGTGTTTCTGAGAGAAAGAGGGAAAGGGAAAGAAACTTTAAGCAGTTAAAAAATGTCTGTTCATTGTTTGCTGCACCACCAGTTTTGTTTTTAAAAAGAGTAATAACCACTTTTTCTCCATTTACTGCCATTCATTCATACTGCCTATAGGCCTTAGATTATGTTAAAATGTGCTTAAATGGAAAGTGCTCTGTGCCGAGGCTCAACATTTGAATTGTTCTAGAAAGTATGTTGACTTGGACGGACACACATCTTGTAAAACACTACACTGTGCATCCTTCAGCATCATGCAAGGAAGCATGATCACATGTGGCAATGTTGTTATGCAACTACTATGTCACTTGGGTTTTAATCATAAGACAAGGAGAGTATGAATAAATATAATGAGATATAATAATAATAATTGTATCTCTTTATATTGTAAATAATTTTATTGAAATGATCACAGTTGGTGACTTTTCTGAAGAGAAACCTTTTTGAAACACCTTATTTGCAGCCACTGTAAAATCTTTTATTTATGTTTTTTTTTTTATTATTTTACTTTTGTTTTAGTATTTTTTGTCTTGTTGCCTTTTTAGAAAAAATAGCACTGACTTAGGAACTGTTGTGGATGTACACACTAAAGCCCCATTATGCATATGTGTAACATTAAAATATTGAAAAGATTTTTAAAAAGATTTACTTAAATTCAGTGTGAAAATCTTCTGTTGGACTCTTTTGGTTCATATAAAAGTGTGAAGCTAATAAACCCTTTAAAACACAGCTTTAGGGTTGGAATGGCCATCTCATTCTACCTATCACACATATTATCATATTATATTATCAACGTACATATTAGCTTGATTCAGCTCCTCGCTGAAACTATGTAATAATGAAAATAATAATGACATACTTTATTGACAGCCAGACAGTACATGTTGGCACTACTACAGGGTTTTGGTGTTTTGTTCAAGGATACCTCGACATGTAGCCAGGAGGAACCAGGAAATCAAACAACTGACCCCGGGGGTTAAGTAGACAGCTGCTCGACGTACTACTGCCCCAAATATTGTCTTTATGTTATGGCTACACTCTCCATCAGATGGAAATGTTCTGAACCTTCTGTAGTTGATTTTATATAACCAAGTTTCTAAAATAGTTGGGACAATGTAAAAAAAGAGCTTACAAGAACCCTTTGGGCATCAGATTCAAAATGAGCATAAATCAATTTTTTTTTTCAATAATTTCAACACAGGCCCTCAGGTGGCACTGCATTAAAAACAGGCACCTTCAGTCAATAGATTTTAAATGAATTTCAAATCATGCATTCTGTCTTTATTTACACTTTACCATCCCCACTGTCCCTGCCTTAGAAAACATATTTTTATTACATTTATTGGAGTGGTTGTGTGTTGTGTGGTGGCTTTATGTCTGTTTCAGAGGCACTTTGCTATAATCAGCATACTGTTTAATCCTGGGATCAGTGCAGGTCTTTAAACACTAAGTATACTTTCACATGGTTGACAACATACCTTACACTTGTCACAAACCACAACAACAATTCACCCAAAGCTGCTAAGACGTATTTGCCAATCCTCTCTGACTCACATTTGATGGATTTGCTCCCTCACAGTGTTGTTGCTATGAAACTTCAGTAAATATTGTTTTTAATGTGCTACTAAAAAGCAGAGGCAGAGATGTGTTTTACTGCAGTTCTACAATTCTGCTTATTAGAATTTGATATAAAATACACTTCATTTGAATGAGAATTTACAATGCTGGTTCTGTAATGTTTTGGATTCTGGTTTGAACTGGTTTCCATGACTGTGGTGCAGATTTTAGGCTAAACAATCTTACAACTTCCGACTGAGCAGCCTGTCACTACAAATCTGCTGTTCCTGTTCTCCCTGTATCTCTCTGTTTCTTCCCATCTGTCATTCTCTCTCTGCATTATTATCTGTCGTCCTCCTTCATACTTACATACATGCACACTACCACATTTCCCTGCCACAATCAGAACAATAATTAAGCAGAATAAGTATTTTTACTTATAAAAAACTAAAGTGGAGTGTGTTGTCTTTTCACTGTTCTCATTTGCTGTGGAGAAATGTGAATGATAGTTATGCAATTGGAATCTGTAAGGTGATTCACAATTTTCTTATGCACTTTTTGGCTCCACCTTCAGCTTTAAACTCTGTCTTCCTCCAGCTGAATAACGTGACATGATTATGTAAAGTCTATAGACTGCAACGCTTCAGGAGTAGATAAGTGGTTCATTTTGAAGAAGAAAAGAATGATGAGGATGAGACGCACTGTATGTCATAGAAATATGAGAAAGCTATATATCTACATTTGTTTTTATAAACACTTGTGTCTGTCAACAACTTTCTTTCTTAAATTAGTAGTCACTATGAATTGAAAAAAACAACAATTAGAAAGTTCATATAGTACCGTCACATACTGTCAAGTATTGTGGCAAAATGCTTTCGACTATCTGCAGAAAACTGTAAAGAGACGATTGCTTGTCATCTCTGTTATTATTCACTCCTGGCTGTTTTGTCCCTTTCTCGTCTTTTTTATATTGTCTAATACCAGTATGTTTTTGTATTGTTGGATAAACTGACAAGTTTTCAATAGCTGATATCTTGTATGTGATTTTTCAATCTTTTGGAAAACTAGTATTAGACATTTTATTTTCAAGCTGGTAGTGGCAAATTCCTTGTAATAATTGTTACAATGCCGCCATCTAGTGGGGCCATTTGGTAAATCTGACTTGATTTTTTTAACATGTAGGCTGCAATAGGCTGATGGATGTAATGCAGGTGGGCCTCTTTTTTCCATTAAAATCAATGTGTGTGATAAGTGTCATGCCTTGTGCTTGTCTTTTTTCTCCTGTCTTTTGTGTCTGCTCTCTGCTACCCCAAACTACAGCTTCCTTTTCTGACTGGTTTGGGCATCACCTCCCATTATCACTCTTTCCTGTGACTGGCCTGTTCTTATTAGATAGGGCAGTAGGGCAGCAGATCCAGGAGTGTAATGAGTTAGGTACAACTAACACCACTAACAACTATTTGGTCAGGTTGTAAAAATTAAACCCCACGTTGGTTAATCTGAATCAGAATATACAGTGCCAAAGTATTCTGACCCCCGTCATTTTTTTCAGTTTTGTTATGTTGCAGCCTAATAATACAGTTGTTTAAATAAACTTTTTGCTCATGAATCTACACTAAGTACCCCAAAATAGGCTGAATTATAGGCTTAAGGCATAATATAAGCTGAATTTCAGAAATGGCTGTAAATATATTAAAAAGAAAAAACTGAAATATCACAAGCTCAGTCAGGTTGGATGTGAACTGGTACTGGGCAGGTGATAAGTGGTGCCTCCTTTCTTCCAAACATAATATTTAAAAATGAGGCCAAACAGTCCAATCTTTCAATCTTGTTTCATCAAACCAGAGAATCTTCCTCACAGTCTGCAAGTCCCTCAGCTGCTTTTTTTCAAACTTCAAGCAGGCTTTGGTGTGTTTTGTACTGAGGAGAGGCTTCCATCTAACCACTCTGCCATAAAGCCCAGATCGGTGGAGAGCTGCAGTGATGGTTGTCCTTCTGGACCTTTGTTCCATCTCCACGCAGGATCTCTGTATCTCAGTCAGGGTGACCATCGAGTTCTTGGTTACTTACTAAGGCCTTTCTGCCCCCATTGCTCAGTTTGGCCAGGCGACCAGCTCTCGGAAGAGTCCTGGTTGTGACAAGCTTCTTACATTTGAGAATTATGGAGGCTACTTTTTGTAGCCTTCCCCAAATCTGTGCCTTGCAATAATCCTGTCTCAGAGGTCTGCCGGCAGTTCATTTGACCTCATGTTTTTAATATCTGATACAGTATGTATTGTCAGCTGTGAGGCCTTCTACAGAGCGGTGTGTGCCTTTCCAGATTGTGTTCAATCAATTTCATTTACCACAGGTGGACTCCAATCAAGGTATAAAAACATCTCAGCAACTATCAAGAGAGATGGGAGACACCTGAAATAAATGTTAAGTGTTGTTGCAAACGGTCTGGTTACTTATGCCGATGTGTTATTTCAGTTGTTCCTTTTTCATACATTTACAACATTTCTAAAATTCTGTTTTCACTTTGGCATTATGGGGTACTGAGTGTAGATTAATGGGGAAAAAATGAATTTGAATGATTGTAGTATCAGGCTGCAACAAAACAAAATTGAAAAAAGTGAAGGGGGTCTGAGTACTTTCTTAATGAACTGTATGTTGCAATCCACTATAAGTAATAAACACTGTGCAATTATTCAAAAATTATTTTGTGGCGTCCTTAAAAAAACAGATCAAACTATCCCACTGATAGCTACAAAAGGGTTGTGTTGTGTTTTTAAGTGTGATTTTTTTGTGCTCTCTGCTTGTATACTTATGAAACCTGTAAGGAAAAAAAAACTGTTATGTTACGTAACGACGTAATTACGTGCAGTTCCCGAGGAGAACGCGGATGTTTGGACGCGCTCAGACGTGGCTTCCATGTTTCACAGTCTGACGTTTCTTTATAGCTGCGATGTTTTTTAGAAAAGAACCGTCTTCACAGTTAAAACTATTGTGTCTTTAACGCCAGAATGAACACGATGTTAACAGAGCACGGTGAACGTATAACACTGCCCACATGCTTGAGCGTATGAAGTTGACATCCTAACGTCTAATGTTAACGATACATTATGATACATTTTAATAAGTAGCTCTAACAATAAGAAGTTGGTTATATCTATATCTATATGGTTTCATGCCCAGGTTCATTTGACATGATTACTCTGCAGAATGAAATGACACTAATAAATTTGATTCAGTTTATTAGAAATGATATCTTTATTACCAGATCAACCATCCACTATCTATCACCACCAGCTATAAGGGTAACATGCTGAACTTTACTGCATTAGTAATAATAATTAAGCAGTAAAACACTATACATCAGACATACAGCTCTGGACCACTGCATGAAAGCTGTGATTGCAAATCAGGGTTATTCCACCAAATATTGCTTTCTGAACACTTCCTAAGTTCAAACATTAGTAATGTGTTGTGTGAAAATGAATAAGAACTTGTTTTGTTTTGTTTGTTTTGCATTATTTGACGTCTGAAAACACTGGACCTTTTCTGGTATTTTGACCATTTTTCATTTTCTGCAAGTAAATGCTCTAAATGACAATATTTGTATTTGGAATTTGGGAGTTATGTTGTCAGTAGTTTATAGAATAAAACAAAAATTTTACTTTTACTCAAACATATACCTTTAAATAGCAAAATCAGAGAAACTAATAATTTTGCAGTGGTCTCTTAATTTTTTCCAGAGCTGTATATCATGGTACATGATATACTTAATGATACATCCTACTTTTGAGTAGAGGATTTGAATACTTATTCAATCACTGCTTGTCTGATATGTTGGTAATATCAGAACTAAAAAGCCTTTATAACATTCCCTTTTACAGGTTAATGTCATGTAATTCATTTTGTATGTGTCTAGTGTCAATGTGCAATAGATGGTGTAAAGTGTGAGTCAACCAAAATGTCAAAGCATAACACTGCAAATTAGTTTATGTAGACAGCAGGACGACAAATTACAGTAAGATATGCATGTAAATAAGTCAGCTACCACAACCAGGTTTGATATTATCTTTGTAATTTGTGAATAAACTGGTTTGTTCTGTGTTATTACATTTTCATGCATCAGCATAAAACCAAAAGAGTGAAGTACTGGAGAATGCAGTCAAACTGCAGTTGAATGTAAATGCAGTCGTATAATTGTGCACATACCAAAAAATTCCTAAACTCTCACACAGAGGAGGCCGTATCTCCTCATGTGATTGAAAGCCTTTACTAAATATTTGATCTCTTCATGTGCCAACAGGTGGTGCTAGAGTAATTCCGCAATGATGATTTTCCCTGCCCACAAGCCATCCAGCCTCACCTGAGCAGAATAAACACCTACTGAACAAAACAGGATAAAGATGTAGGTACTCTTGTTAAAACTCTCTTCGTGTCATTTGAATGTACTAAATTTGGCTTTTGTAAGAGTTCCGGTACTGACTTAAAATCATCAGTGACAAACTTCCTCAGCTCGTTCACACACTTGATCGACGCCAGAGGGACATCTTTTATCAGGTGAGTTTTCTGGCACTAGATGTTCTAAGTTTTAAAAGTAAATTACTCAAATGTTACATTCAGTTTGACTCAACTAAACTTGTATGGCTAAAAATAACTTTCAAGATTTCTAGTGATGTCAAAATAGTCTGCAAGTACTTTGTGAAATGTAAGTAGATTTTGGTCTCTGTCCTTCAGAAAATGTTCACAACAGTATTTGCTGGCAAATATGACTCGGCCCTGGAGGCTCTTATGAGAAAATTAATCTTTAATCTTCAGAAGCTGCTGCCTGTTCCAAACCTTGAACAAGTGGATATCTGTCATGCAGTTCAATAATACTGGGACACAGAGAGTGAAATACCATAGACAGCAAATATTGTACACCTGCATCTGTCAAATATTTAAACATGTCCGGTGGTGTTTTCTTGTGAACAAACAAAAGCTATTTACATTCAGTGTTTCTTAACTGAACACACTGCACGGTATATCTCCACAGAGTCTAACAACCTTACTCCTCACAAAACATTTGTGAAATTCATCAGGTCCTGTATTGTTCAAATCCATGTTTGTTATTTTGTCATTTTGGTAAATAATGCACTAACTGGTTTTTCCTTTCTTTTTTTCCCTTTCTTAGACGTCCCTCTGGCTTAGTCTCTCCCCTCTTGAAAGATTGTGTAGA
The DNA here is from genome assembly GCA_032362345.1 of Sandelia bainsii. Classification (NCBI taxonomy): domain Eukaryota; kingdom Metazoa; phylum Chordata; class Actinopteri; order Anabantiformes; family Anabantidae; genus Sandelia; species Sandelia bainsii. Next base: position 12,505,485 of record JAUMHL010000010.1, on the reverse strand, counting down.
CTTCATGAGTTATCCAGAAACTCTGAATACACTTATTCAGCATCACAAACATCATGGGCTTGAAGTTCTACAAGGTAGCACTTCAAGGGACTTTTACTCAAATTCTAGTTGTCTTCTGTATTATTTCAGATATTTTCTTTTTTGTCACTTATTTCTAGCTTTGTGTTCCTCAACTCTTTCCAGCCTGTCTTTTTGTAAAAAGAAAAGAAGAAAACCTTAAAGAGATAATTTCAGAATTGCAGAGAAATGTGGAAGGACATGTACAAACACGTGTTGATGATCTCTCTGAAGAACAAGTAGCCTCTGTTCAAGTGACACTTAAATCTTTTGATGAAAATTAGTCTAATTATGACTGCACAGACAAAAAGTGGTTTCACCATTTAAAAACCCATAACAGGACATCGTCAAAAACTTTCAGGTGTCTTGTTTGTGCGTCAGGATTTTGGTTCTCTTAGCAAACTAAAACATCAATGCCCGTGCAAGTCATAGAAAGATGCACAATGTTCTACAAGTTTTTCTTGTGACACTACACTCTGTACCCAAGCCCCAGGAATCAATGTCTACTGACTTGTGTATAAGAAGCAGCCGTGTCAAAAAGTGTTCTGGATGTGGGGAAATATTTACTCGCTCTGGTGACTTGACAAGGCACATGAGATGCCACATTGAACTTAGTCCTTACATTTGTTCCTATTGTGGGAAATATTTTGACAACTATGAAGACTGCAAGGCACACAAGGAAGGTAAACGTGGGGTTTCAAACCAAAATCCACAAGTAAAGAATTAATTTACACAGGAGAATTCTTTAGGCTACACAAACATAACAAATCAGGATAACACAGTTATGTCAAGGGAAATATCTGAACTCCCAACTGTCACAGATGCATCCGCCAGCTTGCAGACTGCGCAGGCTTGTAAACCACCTTTAACATGTCAGGAATGTGGCCAGAGTTTTTCTTATTATACGAGTTTTGATAAAGAACAGGGTAAATGTTCCAAAAGTAGGCCTAGAAGAGAAAAGCAAACAAACACTAAGTATTGTTTTATCAGTGCGTGTAATTTCCCATCAGTTGACGATATCACTGAGAGCTGCACTGAAACAAGTTCTGAAACAAAGGCAAATAAAGCAGGCCAAGTAGATGAGTCCCAGACTAAATCTAGCACTATGAAGTGCACCGTGAGTAAGAAGAACTTTTCAGAAATTATCCTCATGAAAAGACATTATTCTAAGTCACATAAAATCTAAAAAAGAGGCTCCTACCCTTGTCCGTGAACATTCATTCAAGAGAACATTCGTAAGACTATGCTTATGTACTAACTGGTTCGACATCAGCGGAACAAAAATCTGCTGAATGTTCATGAAAAAAATTCATACTGCAAGCGTAAAGATTTGTGAAACATGCTGGAAAAGCTTCAAATCTCTTGCATATCTGAGTGTGCACCAGAGAAAAGAGTAGACAACAACTGCCTAGTGTTTGTTCCTACTGTGGTAAACAGTTAAGTACAAAAGACTGCGTGAGAGCACATATGGTGAGGCACACAGATGGTTATCCATGCCCAGTGTGGGGAAAGAGATTCAAATCAAAAAGTATACCTCAAATTGCATCTGTACAAATACACAGGGCAAGAGCCGTACCTGTGTGATACTTGTGGGAAAGGCTGGCCGAGTGCAGCTCAGCTCAAACTTCACATGGTTCAGCGTACAGAGGAGAGGGTGCTCAAGTGTGAAGACTGTGGCTTGTGTTACAATAGGGGATCACATTTGATGTCTCACCATATGGACAAGCACATCAGGTTGCGGCGATTTGTGTGTGAGGTTTGTAGCAAAACCTTTAGTTTGAACAATGACCTGAAAAAACACACGATGGTTCATACGGCCATTCTCATGTCCAAAATGTGGCAAGACATTTGCAAGGAAGACTCGACTTAGGGAGCACACAGAAAAAACGTGTCTAACTTCATGCTGTTTGTGGACTCGTACTGTCTTAAAACTTTTCAGGATTCATATAATGTACTATTGTGAATTTTATAATTCAACTAATGATCTGCAAATAAATACAACATTTTGCCTGATATTGTGAATGAATTTCAGTCACTGAGAAGAAAAATGTGACAATAAAAGAAAATAAAAAGAAGAAGAAGAGAATGCTCACTCTGTCAAATCAAGGTTTCTTCACAGTCTACATGAATGAAGCTCACTGTTGTGTGATTTGTATGGGGGGAAAAGGTGGTGAAACATGCACTTAATGCTGAATCAGCTGTTGTGACATGCTTAAATAAATCCAGAAGACAAAATTAGTGCTTCTTTGATTAACTGAAGAAGGCTTGTCGATTGCATGCATCTTTCAACCAAAAATATAATGTGTGGTTTCACATTTCATAGTGATTCAGTGCTATTAATTGTTTTATATATTTAAAAAATACATTACAGTAAAAATAGTAAGTTGCTTGCATTCAAATTTTCACAGAAATTCAGAGGTTTTGGCAGCAAAATGCACTTGCTTGTTCAGAATGACCACTGCAAACATTTACTGTACATTTACTGCAAACTATATAAAAAAACATCAAAGCACTGGTTAATTGTTTTGTCTATAAAATGACAGATAATTGTAAAAATTGTCAACAAAATTTCCCAGAATTGTAGATGACATTGCTTATGTTGTGTTGTCAATTTATACTGGTATAAGTGTTATTTTTGCTTTATGAATAACTTGGTGGTGTAGTGTAGTGTGCACTGTTGCCTCACATCACCCGGATTTGAATCCATCGGTTGGCCGGACTTTCTGTGTGGAGTTTGCATGTTCTCCCTGTGTCTGCGCGGGTTCTCTCAAGGCACTCCGGCTTCCTCCCACAGTCCAAACACATGCAGTTAGGTTAATTGGTGACTCTAAATTGCCCATAGGTGTAAATATGAGTGTGAATGGTTGTTTGTCTCTATGTGTCAGTCCTGTGATAGACTGGCGACCTGTCCAGAGTGTACCCCGCCTCTCGCCCAGTGACAGCTGGCTCCAGCACCCCCGCAACCCCTAAGAGGACAAGCGGTTATTATAATAGATGGATGGTAAATAACATGAGTGTTTGATTTATGATTAAAATTATTAACATCTCAGCACTTGTGTGTGCATAAAAACAGAACATGTACAGTAGCCTACTGTTGCAGAAAAAGCACTGCTCCAGCAGAGAGCAGTGGTGTTCCAAGGACTGTGTCAATGTTATCAGCCAGACACAAACTGTGTATATTGTATAATATACTGTATATAATTTGATAAACTCTTAATTTCACAGATCATCTTCATGGAAGAGAATTAAGACAGGCAACATATTTCTATGTCAGCATGTACAGCTGTCAAAATGACAATGATTTGGACTAAATAACATTTTGGTATTAAAATGTGTTATGTATGAATGTATGACTAGGTACAAGAAGATGAAACTAATACAAAAATTTTCTTCAGATTTGTTGTCTCAAACATCAGATCTATTTTGCCTGAGCCCCTTTTAATTTGTTTCATATTTAGCCTTTTCTGTGCAGAGCACAGAAAAACCCACTTTGTCTGTTTTCTCACTTTGTCTGCTAATTAAGAAACACTGTTTCAGGCAAGGTGACAGAGGGTGGCAAACAGAAGCTTAATTTGGGGTGGGAAATGAACATCTCTGTAACAATTACACTGTAGGGATGCAAGCATATTTGTATTAGTCTGGTTTATTGAAAGATGCAATAAGGGAAAGGGGTACACTGTATGTTTTTGCTGCAAAACCAGTCTTTTGAAAGAAATATGGAAAGGATTTATGGTAATAAGGTTAGGTTATATGTTCGGAAGAATCAAGAGGAAATTGAAGCAGATGAAAGCAATTTCCAAAGAGCTGTGCAACACTACTGGTAGGCAGACTGTGAAACTCCTGTGGGATGCTCTGTCTCTGTCTATAGAGACACTCTGACGGATTTTCTTCTGACTGAAACTGACTCCATCTGTCTTGCTTGAATGGAGTGGACTATATCAACTAAGGTGCTTAGGGCCTTTTCTGCCTCTACTGAAGTTAATACAAATATTTCCTAGTTTCAGGCACAGGTTTCTCAGCATTACAAAATACACTGCTCGAAAATGAAGGACTTAGAGACAAATGCTCTTTCCTCAGCTATTATGACTGATTCTTCATTTTTTGTTTTGCTAGTGTACTTGTCACTACTGGTAGCATGAGGCAGTACCTGCAGCCTAATCAGGGTACTCGAAGATACCACAAGAACGTTTGCTTTGTCTCCCACACACTCTGTGATAAACATTATGCTGCCTTTAACATCAAACGAGCATGACTGGTTTGGTGGTGGTGGTTCGTCAGTGATGATCTGGGGAGGCATATCCTTGGAGGGCCACACAGACCTCCAAGTCTGGGGTGGCAAGTAGCTCAGTGGTTAGAGCAGTCGTCTATAAACCTGAGGGTTAGTGTTTCGATTCCCATTTATTGTAGGGTATCTGATGTTTGATATTGTTGTGTGCACCACACTGAACATGGAAGCAGAGAAAGCAAAGGAGAGAGTTGTCTGAGATCAAAAATTTTTTTTTGCACAAGCATGTTCAAGGTAAAGGCTTTAAGATAATCTCCAAACACTTCCATGTTCCTGTGACTATAGTAGAAAAAATTATAAATAAGTCTGACATCTGTGGGAATCCATACATCCCTGAGTGTAGCAGTGAGAGAAAAATTAACCCTACATTGAACAGAGGGACAGTACGAATAGTAAACAAAAAGGCAAGCACAACTTTTGAAGAGATACAAGCTGAACTCCAAGGTCAAGATACTGTACCACCAGCACCACCGGTCATTTTTGAGTGATAGTGGGCTCCATGAAGGACTCTAATGTTGAAATAAAAATATAAAAAAGCCAGACTTGAATATTCTAAAATCATTGGCCCTCCAATAGGGTAATGACCCAAAACACACAACTAAAAGCACCCTGGCTAAGAACTAAACACTGGACTCATTTGACATAGCCTTCAATAAGCCCCATTCTGAATCCCATTGAATGGGAAGAGCTGAAACTTGCAGTCGGGAGAAGGCTCTTTCTTTGCTTTCTCTAGTCCAGGAAACAGTTTGAAATCTCACTACATTCCAGTTTTTTATATATGTTCTGGGGATAACTAGCAATCAGTCCATGTCATTTCCATCTGTTGTATTTATTAAAAGTAATAGTTTACGGTTTTACAGTAATACAATTATTATGTGATGTGGTTTCAAAATCAATTCTACACTAGAGCTGCAAGATTTGCTGGAGACGGGATAGGAGCAAAATGTCCTCCTGGTTCAATCGCTTAATTTCACAGAATTATTCAGCTTCTTCAGATCCCAGCCATTTATCCTGTAGGCTATTAGTCTGTCTTTACACAGACTTACATAACTGTCTGACAAGCAGAGGCATAATTTATCATAATATTCTGTGCAGAGCTTACACACCACTTCACTCCACTTCACTCCAAAATAAACTTTATACTATAACATACAAAGTAAGATTTACTCCTGATTGGTTGATGGTGACACAAAAAGGGAACATGGTATGATAACATCAACTATAAGACTGAACTAACACTCTTAACATCTAAAGATTGCTCACAGCCTGATGATTAAGTAACACTGGCTGGTTTAACTAATCGATATATATAGTGAATGTATATCAACTGTAAATGTTAATTTTAAATTTTGTTTAAATATAGAAATACTTATGGGGTTTGGAAGTGTAAGAGCCAAACTATATCCTGACTTTTATAATTACAAATAGGATAAAAAAATTGAGGACTGCTGAATGGTGCACTGCAGCTTTGATTGAATTGAGTCCCAGGTTTGCAGCAGCACTGAAGGTATTCAGACTCTGTGAAGTCTCTTACTCAGCAGATATGTCCTAAAGAGCTGGTGTACTCTGGCATCAGTTATGCCAGCAGCAAATGCCTTTCTGTAGACATTTATCATATCCACTTAATGGATGTCCCTAGATGCCCTCCAACTTGTGCTGTCATATTATATCGTCTTGCTGTATATATTGTCATAATTCCTCCTCATGATTAAAATTTTTTATAACTCAGTATTGATGATTGCCTTAACGCGAGCATCTCATGTAAACCTACAAGCACAACAAACATAGTGAAAGGTGAAGTATGTTGGGAGAGTCTGTGGAAGAGTTAATTTTGAAAAAAACCCCAATTTGTTTCACTTCCTTAAACCAAAACATGTATGAAGAAGGCATCACAGTAAAAGAAACAAACTCCAGCGGTTCCAACAGTGAAATGAATATATTTCTGAAAAAAACAAAACAAAGCAAAACATGATGCCAAACCTAACTGTTAAAGAGGAGGAATTTATGAGATAAAAAGATGAATCTTAGATACAACATGTTCTCAAGGAATCTTTTTAATTTGTCTTGTACTTTTTTTCTTGGTCATTGTTTGTGTTTGGACAACTCTCAATGCTTCATGCTGTGACCTGTGACCTAAACGATTTTGTTGAATGGTACTATTGTTCTAGGATCATTCATACCATTATCACAAAAATATTAAATGTATATATCCACCCCTACCATCAACTGACTGACATCTACTGAGAATATACAGTTTACTGTAGATATCGGGGACATCCCCAAAAACCACTAAGGTAACCCCATGCATACTGTGTGCTGTTTCTTTTGTTTTATTTCCATGTACCCTACAGAATCCACTGCATGTTGCTGTCATTTCTGAAAAAAAAAAACTGAATTAGAGAGTAACAGTGATTCAGCTGGAGCTCTCTCCTCCTGTGTAATTGGTCCTTGGCAAAGCTGCATTTCAGATTGTTGTGGTATCTTTAAAACCCTCTAGCCAACATGCTGCCACACTTATTATACAGTAAACATGACCCATAGGAACTTTGTCATGCAGCTTACTGCAGCTTGGGAGCCTTTTGAAAAAAGGTGTTATTTCCCAGCTGGCGTGTGGAAAGCACATCACAGCCAGGAGTCTTTCCCACACTTCCAAGTGTGGCAGAAAGAGATTTGTAATGAAAGCAGAGAGAGAGAGGGGGAGATTCTGGAAAGATGTAGCTTCCTGCAACGTCTCATTGAAGACACCTGCCTCTTTTTTCCTTTAAAGCATCTTGCTAGAGAGGTTGGCGGATGTTCTGGCCAAGTGATACTGATGGTTGACTGAACTTTTATGCAGCAAGAGCATCCAGTAAGAGCCCTGGATATAGCGTTGCTATTTTTGTTCTGATTTTCCCACTCATGTTTTATTCAGACCTAGGATGCTTCAGCACAAGAAGGCAACCAAGCAGAGAAGGTGGATGCTTGACGGTTATTTTTCAAGATGCAAGCTGTTAGTCTATCATATGATGGTGTGAAATGTCAGCATGTGTGCTGTGTGTGAGTTGGTTTGAGGGATGGGAGAGGGGATAATAGATTAGACTTAGACAGGGAAAGAGACAGAGAACTAATACAAATCTCTTGCCACTAGTTATTACCACTTTGTTAAAAACTTTTGCTAATAGAATCTAGAGTTGCTACAAGCAGCTAAAAACATTACAAATCAATCAGCCTTTGCACTGGCTCCAGCCCATCAAAGAATCCTTTTCCTGCTGAAAAAAGGACTGACAGCTTGAATTGGTGATTGCATAATTCTACTTGTTCTTTTTTTTGGCATTTGGGCCTTTATTTGATAGTTTGACAGTGAGAGAGGCAGACAGGAAACATGGGGAGAAGAGAGGGTGTGACATGCAACAAAGGTCTCCAGTCGGACACCAAGCAGCGACGTTGCAGTAACATGGCATGTGCATGAACCTCTAGGCTACCAGTGCACACCCATAATTCTATTTTTCTTGATCTTACATTACCCTTGGCTGCATTTTGAATTCCAGCAAAAACTGGATAATCTGACACCTACACCTTTTCTAGCGACAGTGTGCAAATATTTTCTAAATACTTAACAGGGTACTGCAATATAAAAATACAAAAAAATAAATAAATCAGCATTTATGTCCTGGCGCTGTGCTCAAGTCCTGGTCTGTTTCTCTAGCATACTGTAAATCCACAGCAAAACTGAGCTGGCACATATACAGTAGCTCTGCAGCAGAAATTCGTCCCATCCCACCGTGCATCTGGTTTGTATTGATTGTGCTTGTGTGCTTACTGTACACAGGGATTGCAACACAAAGCAGCAGCAGAGATAGAGAGAGAAAAAGAGAGAGAGAGAGAGAGTGAAGTAGGGAGTGGTGGGTGGTGAATGAGTGGAGTTCAGCTTTTTTTGCTTAATGTGGCTGCAACAGTGAACCTGGTTTGAGTGTTGAATTGTCAGAGTACATACAGTATATGCATATGTATATATCTGTGTTCAAAAGAGAATAGACAAAATAGAAATCTAATGTGAATAGACATTCGCACAAAACTAAAAGTAGAGAAAGTACACTTTACTGTATTATCTATCCTCCAACAACTGCAATGCAGCCATGTCTGAGCTTCAGCTTTGTATATTTGCATTCAGACCAGGTATAGGCTAACTGTGGGAGCTGCAGCCATCGGCGACCTCCACGGTACACACAGAATCCAGCTGTTCAGCACAATTAACATCTATACAGAGGGATTAATGCTCCATATGTTCCACATGCCAAAGAAGACTCTGAACCTGTGAGGACAAGCTGACCTGTGTTTTGAGATGGCGAGGTGCATACAACAAACAACAAAATGACTTACTAGTGCCTTTCCAAATTGGAATATGCTGCATGACTCATAAACATGGCATTCAAGAGGGATGTTAGTGGAGAATCAAAAGAGCTAGCTCCTCTAATTGGGAGAGTTTCTGGTGTGTGGCTTGAGTCTGCCAAGAGAAAGCAGATGGGGCTGTAGTTGAGCTGATGAATGATGAGCAAATAAAAACATGCAGACAACCACTTCCAGTGAGCTGGATGCTGTGTCAGCATGCGACACATACGCAGCACACTAACAAGGGGACGATACACACACATGCACTTGCTGCTGACATGCACTTATGTCAACGTGCACACACACCTCTGCCTTTTGGCTAAAAGTCCATAGATAAGATCCTTAGCTAAATAGTAATTATTCTAGTACCTCAAACACTGCAATCTCTCAGCTGCTAGCCCAGATGATGTGTGTGTGTGTGTGTGTGAGAGAGAGGGAGAGATGAGCTTCATAACAGCCAGAAATGATTGAAGTTAAATCTGTGAAGTGGGTCAACCATCCATCTACACCTTCACCCTTTAATGTTTAACGACAGGTGAGACAATCATTGATAGCTTGGCAGTAAGTGATGCCATTAAATCATTATGTCGTCTTGACTGCACTCAGAGCTATTTAACCGTGTGGCAAATGAGATTAGTGCAGACGCTAAACAGGCCAACGCAATAAAGCAATGTTTCATACATGGTCTCTGATTCCATTAAAAGCCCATAAAGTATCTGTTGTTTGCGTGATGTAGCCGTATCTCTGGTCCTACATGCAGCAGAGACTGAAACCCCACATAAAGAAGATGATGTGATCCATCTGTGGCCTAACTACACGGATCTTACTACAGTAAGCTCAGCAGCAGCTGATAAAAACTGAACAGTTCAGTTTTCTGCAAACCTTCAGCTAATCTCCGAATAATTACATAATCACACTCACCACACATCAAAATTAATTACACAGCTCAGTATCAGTGAATCATATGCCACACTGGCAATGCCTTGATTACAACATGACTAAAAATGTGCTTCTGTTTTAGACTGTTAGGGGCTGCAAAATAAATTTGTCTAGACAATAAACATCAATTTCTGCATCATTCTTTGCACATTTTGTGAATATAATTATTTTGTGAGCTATTGAATGTACTGAATAATATTGAGCTCTATTTTAAACCATTCTTATAAGCTATGAAAATTATAACAAAGAGTGACCATAACTGTTGTCTTGATCAGAATTACACAGAAATAATAGCTTAGTTCTTGTTTCAGGTCCTTGGCAGCCATGGTCATTTGTCATTATTAAGCACCTGGGTACACAACCACAAGACTTTTGGTTTCCTTGGCAATAAGCAAGCTAAATCCTGCTCTGCTTCTTCAGGTGGAAGTGAGTCAACAGTACTGTTTTACAAATCGCCCCCGTACCATCCGCATGCTTTTTATGAGTTTATTGTAGAGTAGGGAAATAAAAAAGACGCAACACAGAGATGACAGTGTCCTACCATTGACAACAAGCTTGTCTCCACAGGCCAAATATAGCCTAGAATTGCAAAAGCTTAACTGAGATAAACATGCTGGGGGATGTTTTTTTTATGTAAAACTCATTCATCCAGGAAAACAGAAGAGAGCATGTTTGCTCTTTTGCAGTAATACTGGCTCACATTACATATCTGGGAACTGTTGATACAGCAGCCTCTATATTGATAACTGATAAGCTGCACTTCATGGTTGGACTGACAACCTTCTGAGTTACAATCTCTTCCAGCTCTTGAGTCTAAAGTTCTACTGTTCTGACTGGAAATAACACAAACTCTCAATATTTTCAGTATTCAGAATTGGTACAGAAATGATTAACTGATTCACTGGTTCTAGCTTTTCAAATGTGAGAATTTGCTAAACTTATTCATTTTATACCTTTACAAATTCAATTGAGAATGTTGGTTAAACCAGGAATAAAAGAAAAAGATGTCACCTTGGACTCCGGAGAACTGTGCTAGATATTCTTACTATTTTAAGACAAAATGATTAATTGAAAAATAATCACCAGATCATTTCATGATGAAGTAATTGTTGGTTGCAGGCATTGGGTATATGCACACACATGCTGCTTTGTCATTCAATAAACATTTTAGTTACAACCAAACGGTTTTAACATTATGTACCTCTGGTTTAGGCTTTTATTAGTTTCAGAACAATGAGCATTCCTCTAATAAAATCACAAAGAATGCTCAGTGTTCTTCACATCAGTGCATCCAAATGAGCAAAACCATCTTATGACGTTATCTTTCACGTCATAAGATGCAAGCTGAAAATTAAATAATGTTAATGAAAAAAACACGAGTGAAAAATAACTGACAAACAATTCGATTATACATGTTCTAAAAAAATACTTTACTGAACTGAAAATCATCCAAACACTACAGGCGTGGTTCTTACATGCTTACACATTTTGCTGAGTGTACAGATGGGTGTGACTCCAGCTGCCTGGGATGCTGGGGCTAGAATATATAGAGTTGCTGTAGCTGTTAGGACTAATGTGCTTTGTATCCTGTGTTTCAGAACACTGGCATCAAGGGAACAAACAGTGTAGGACTTGTGATGTCATTCTAAGGTACACATGTGGGCGCACTCAAATCTTACCAGTGAGTGAGACTAATAAGAGAAAGGCACATTTTGATTGTGACTGATATAAACATCAAACAGATTATTAAATGTCTGACTACCATGACATCTATTTAAATCTTAATTACACTATAGTGCGCAAGATCTGATTCCTCAGCACAAAATGCCAAGTCACCATGGTAACAGGGGATGCAACACGCTGTGCGAAGGGTGATTGAGACAGAAGACTATTCACAACGCGCATCATTAAGACATCGATTGTAACTGTTCAAAAAGCGGTTTTTAATATCGACAAATGATGAACAAAGCGGATATCCCGCGCGATTTTGTACACCACAACCCCTGTCAAAAGCCTAGGCTTCTACACGTCACGTTGAAGCTTCTTCTTATTATGTAACTGCGTTGAGTTACACTCGTAGCAATTACCAAGCGCTGACGAAATTGACACATAGATGATATTTAAAGCTATTAGAGAGCTATGATTTTTTACATCTGAACTCCTTTTTACACGCCAGTAACCAACAACATTAGTCCACAAAGTTGCATAACATTTCCAGTCACATTTCCCTCTGCCTTACGAAAAAAACAAAACATTTAGAGCCATTAAAACAAACCATAACCAATCCACAAGAATAAAAGCCAATAGTGATATTATGGAAATGTGTCATTCGCATAAAACATATGTATCACAGGCTACAAAACCTTCAGTCCACCATAACGACATCACGCAAAACATCTAACAAGAATTCTTGGGGACAGGAAGGATGGATTTGCGCCTACCTGTCCGAACATTGAATGAGAGACGGGCTTCAACGAGATATGGGGTATCGCTCTTGGAGCGGAGTCTCCTTATCGCTCGGCGGTCTGTGCTGCTGTCTGGAGTGGTCGCCATCAATTTGAACCAGTGTCCAGTAATGACAGCTGGCCGACTGGGGCAGACGCAGAACCACGGCCGCTCACACACTGGGAGGTAGCTACTGATGGAGAGGAGAGAGCGCACACCGAGAGAGAGAGAGAGAGAGAGAGGCGTTGGTGGAACATGGCATTCACAGTGTGAGGAAAAATAAAGTTGGCAAAATAGGAAATAGGAATGGAAGAAATCGCCAATATTAAACCAGATAATGCTCTGTGACAAATGTCAATCTAGTTTATACTCTAGCAAAACAAAAACTTGTGAAAATTATTAAAATGAATAATTTGTGTATGTAGCACATATACACATATTCTTCTGAAAGGTTATATTTATCTTATTTTTCTAAATTAAAAATAACAAGTTTGCTTACTCAACAATTAATAAAATATTTGTAAGTAAATATGATATCGCTACTACGACTACTACTACTACTGGCTTTCATAAAATATAATGCTAAAAACCACAGAAACAAATAAAAAATATGTATTAAAAAATATAAAATTGAAAGGATGATATTTCGGTGCTTTCCTTCAGTTCAGATGTTTATTTTAAAAAACATATTTGCAGCAACGCATCATAAAACATCAAACACAAAACACGTTTCTACTTCACTGGCAATATTAGGTTTCTTCCAAATTGGTCCTGTAGCCACTTTTTTAGTTTGTGTTGTTCTTCCAGTGTGTCAGACCACAGTCAGTTATTTCTGTTTTATTTTGGATTACAAAAAACAACATAAAATAAAATAATTAATCTGGGTTTCGGTCTCTAAATTGAACATAATGTATCAGTCATCCTGAATGAATCACACTTACAACAGTCTACCAGTAGATGTCGCTCCTTAACTCCTTTTTTGGTTTTTCCTCCCAACTTCAGAACAAGATATATTTTTGTCTTTTTTCCAGTACACTACAGTATTAGTAGTAGTACCCTGATCCACACTCCTTGCCAGTTGATGGCAGTAATGCACAAAGAAGAAGACGAAGAAGAAGAAGAAGAAGGAAAAGAAGAAGAAGAAGAAGGCGAAGAAGAAGAAGAAGAGGATGACCTACTTTAGGGCAGAGCGTTTGAGCTGCACTTACGACAGTTTGGTAGCTTTACGGCATCTCGTGTAGATTGCTGCGCAAGAAGTAAACAAGCAAAGTCTCCGTGACTTTATGCTTTGAAGGTGGACATATTGGAAATATTACTGAACAAGGTAGGTATAATTACATTTATAAGGCTGGTTCATCTAGGTACAGCGCTTTAGTGCTGTTTTCGCTTGATATTAACTAGAAGGGCACGTTTGGATGTGCACGTAGGTTCCTGTTTATGTGGCAGCGAGATTTAATCCCTATCTTTGTCACGCCTTTACAATAATATTATGTTAACGAAATACATTCTTATAAAGGAAAATGCAGCATGTTACCAAAGGTTAATTGTAAAGTGGCTGCTTGGTTACATTTGCAAACTAACCAACAAACAGCCGAAACAGTTGCAAATGTAAATTAGCTATACATTGTGAACAAATGCGAGGATATCTACAGTTTAGCCTGGGTAATCTGGCACATTTGGCTTCATGTTTGTTAAAGTCGCATACCGTTACACTTGGCTGTCTTGTGCCAAGCTGTTTATTTTCCGCTAACTCTTTATTTTTTAAATGAATTTTGTGAATATTTCCTGCACCACCAATGTCAATGGTCTAGCTATTTCAGTTTTGATGCATTTATAGTATTTGTTAATATCTGTTCTTCTGCATCAGGCAGTGACAATGCTTCTCCAATATCGAGCTGTGCTTGCACTTGGTATTCGGATGTGCTCGACTCAGGTGACGAAAGGACCTTTGATGGACAAAACAAGACCCAGCTCAGGTAAAATGAAAGGTTCTAGGTTTATAAAATGTTTCTTTGCTGATTTCTCACTCAGAGATAAGGTCCCTAAAACACTGTCATGTGTAAGTCAATTATTGTAACATTTGCTGCTCTATTGTAGCATCCAAATTGCGTCTTTCTATATTTAGTATTAGTGCACATACAGTAAGTGGATATTGGTGGAAGAGTATTCCTATAATTGTTACTGAATATCAGTTGTAAATGCTTAAGAACAAAAATATTTATCCCCTAAACTGACATCTACTTCTGACTTGTCTGGCTTTGTCTGATAGTAATGGTCAAATTGTTATGTTTTCTGAATACAAAGAAACTTGATTATATTTTGCTTTTTCTTCTGTTTTCTTAGATATGTCTGAATTTCGTCAGATCTTTTCCAAAGCCAAACACATAGCAATCGTCACAGGGGCGGGTGTGAGTGCAGAGAGTGGAGTACCAACTTTCAGGGGAGAAAATGAGAAGTGGAGGAAGTGGCAGTCTCAGGTATCAGAACACAAAGCATACAAATGGGTACATGGATTGTTTTATGTTTTTATTTAGGTCAAACTCTTGTGTTTGGTCTGATTTTCAGTTGTGGTTCAGAGTTGTTGCTGTGGAGTGGGTGTATTTTATCCTTGCATAATACATCTTCACAGCTTAATGGATTTAACTCAGCAGCAACAGCCAGTAAAGAGAGAAATGGTTTGTTGCATAATCTGAATTCATGTTGTGGGCTGCATCAGTGTTTACCTTTGGGAAAGAATCGACAGTTATCTTTAATAAAAAAAATATAAATACATATATATAAAATCTCGCTCTGAGTGACGTACTTGAACTGTGCTACCTTTTATTATCTGTCTAATTTCTGCATCTGAAAATGACAATTTAATTACCGCCCTCTTAGCCCAAGAACTTTAAATTGAAACCTTCATATATTCATGCATTCTCAGGACCTGGCCACTCCAGAGGCCTTCTCTCGCACTCCGTCTCGGGTCTGGGAGTTCTACCACTACAGAAGGGAGCTGGTGATGAGCAAGAGGCCCAATGCTGCCCATCTGGCTATAGCAGAGTGTGAGGCTCGGTTGAGGAAGCAGGGACGTTCTGTGGTTGTCATCACCCAGTGTATAGATGATCTCCACCGACAGGCTGGGTCCAAAAATGTGCTCAAGATTCATGGTGAGAAGCAAAGTTGGTACCGAGTGCTACACATCTTTCTGTAGTAATTCACCGAACAAATGGCTTTAGAGGGTCAAATGCAAAGGGTTTTAATAATCTATAACTAATACTGAAGCTGCCTCATAGTCAGTGATTAATGGAAAGTTTGACAACGACATATTAGTTTTTCTGGGATATGGAAGCGTCTGATTTATAGCTGTTGGTTTCTCAAACAAATATCCCATCTGCCCACAGAGTTAGTCACTAATTTAAAGTCAGTGGACTGCCTGAAAAGTGTCTTGTGGTGAGATTAGTTCAAGTGTTGATTCTCTAATTTCACTCTTAATGGGACTGTGTTGTCAGGATTTTCTATTTTCGTACTGTTTTAGGGTGGATTATGATAAACATGTGCTGAAGCTTTAGAGTGATCTCTCAGTCAGGACATAAACCCATCACTGGTGGCAGATACTGTAACAAGCGAGAAGTTTTTTATTCTAGCAGTGTAAAATGAAAAACAGATGTGTTTTTATTGGGCAACTGCAGGAAGTCTGCTGGAGACGCGCTGTATGAGTTGTGGACATGTGACCGTGAACAAGCGAAGCCCCATATGTTCTGCCCTAAAGGGCAAAGGGTAAGATGCAGCACCTCTAGAGTATATACACACCGTGATAAACATGCAAGATTTGTAGCCTAATCTTATTAGGTTGAACCCTATGTGGGTGAAGTGCTGTTTACTCCTGTATGTTTTTTCTGCTTGTGTACAGAGAACCCGGCCCAGATGTTCCTGATGCCCAGATTCCTGTGGATAAACTTCCAAGGTGGGATTATTTTCACTTTACATTAATAACACTGGGATATTATTATAATATAATGGAATATTTTTGTGATGCTTATCTAATTTCTACTATATCTGGAGTTTTCCTTTGTTAAACAAGAGCACTGACCTAAAACTTAAGCCTATCAGAATAGGTGTGTACATCTCAGCATTGTGTCTCTCTTTTCTCTACATGTTTTACATGCATTTAAGGAAGGTTTATGAAAAAAACCCTGGACTCAATTTCAGGATGCTTAATTTTATATATACAGATTTTATATGGAAAATTCTCTGCCTATAAGGAGCACATTCATAAAGACTGGTGGAAAAGAAAATCATAAAGGAACCTGTATTGTACAAAAATCTCTGGCTGCATATTGACAATGAGATGATAATTGATCAATAGAAGTAAATAAACATCTTTATGTTCTAAAATAATAACTAGTTATGTCCAGTGGTGAGGTCAGGGCTTCCACTTGGGGGCAGTGGTGTGCTATGAGAAATCTGACTTGCTGATTAGACCAGCGGTGGGGAACCCATGCTCCTTGACACTGCTGGCCTGCTGTTTTTTCCAACTATCCCTGTCTTATCCACTGCTGATTACCTGAATCAGGTGTGTTCATTCAATCAGAAGCTGATCCCATCTCAGATGAGGATAGAGTGAGGGCAAGGGCACTGAGGATCATGGGTTCCACACCTCTGTCTTAGACCTTAGACTATAGCAAATGCCAAAAATATAGCCAAAGAGTTGCTTACTTATGAGTTTTAATTCAAGTAGACAACTTGTGGACCGCAACACATATGATCCAGACATCGACACATGTTCTGACCACAAAGCCAGTGAAACTATGTCTGTGTGGATTTACTCTATATTGTTGTGCAATGGCCAATTATTCTGTTGTGAATACAGTATGAAGCAAGTATTTGTCTAAGGACTATTTGGTGCTGCTGTATCAAGGTGTGAGGAAATTGACTGCCATGGTCTGCTGAGGCCCAATGTGGTATTTTTTGGAGAAACTCTGGACTCCCATATCTTGACCAAGGTGGAAAAAGAGATGGAAATCTGTGACCTCTGTCTGGTGGTGAGTGATCCCCATGTCCTCCTCTTATATAATATCATTATATAACACACTATTTGTTCATAACCATTACAGATCAGAAATGCTTTAGAGTAGTTTTAAAGTTGATGATGATGTAATTGTCCTCTGTTGTTTACCTGTAGGTGGGCACGTCTTCAATTGTTTACCCAGCAGCCATGTTTGGCCCCCGGGTAGCAGCCAGAGGTATCCCAGTGGCAGAATTTAACACACAAATATCACCAAAAACTGAGCACTTCACGTAAGTAAATTAAGAAACTGCATGTTGCAAGTAGAATATTCGTTCATTAAATGGTGGAAGCAAAATGGCGACCGCTACCTTAAAGACTGCCTTTGCGTACCAGTGTTATGCGGCCACTTAAACCACATCGGAGTGCATTTTTTCAAAGGCTGCTACATAGTACAAGAACATGATGACAAGTCCACTTTAATCAGAGAATGTGGACAAACTAATCTGACTTGCAGACAGCATGAACAGTGTAAAGGGGAATTTAAAGGTTTTGTGAGATAGCTATGTGATTATCATTTATGTGGTCAGTGGCAGTAACTGAATGTTTATACACCTCCCCCCAGAACGAAGCTCTGGATTTAAAAGTAATATTCAGGACAGCCGTAGTTGCAAGAGAATTCTCTCTGGTTCTGGATAATAATGAATGAACATACGAAAACATGTCAATTATAAGTAAAGACCAGTGGGTAATGACGCATGTGTATATTTACTGCCATCCACTGGCAGCATAGGCAACATCCAGGCCCCTGCACCTTGACTTAGTCACCCAATCAAAAGCACTTTAAACACAAGGACTCGCCTTTTACCTGTTAACACAACATTCTGACGAGGTGTTTTGTTGTTTTTCTGTGTGTGTGATGTCACACAGGTACCATTTCCAGGGTCCATGTGGAACTACGTTGCCTCCAGCATTGGCGCAACATGAGTCAGAGGTTATGTAGTGACTTTACAGACAGCAATCGGTGGCTTCTGCTACAGTCTAATGCAGTCCAAAACTGTGGGGATTCACAGCATTGTTCATAATCTATGCTTTAACATCCATTTAGCTGTCAATGCTTGGTAGAAAGAGCTGTAAGCAATTTAGCTTTTTAAGACACTGAGATGGCTCTCTCAGTACTCTAATAGATAACACACTAAACTGGAAATGGGATGATGTAAGTATTTGTTGCTTAGATTTAAGTGGAAACTATGCAGCTTGATATAAAAACAAATGCACTATGTATGTACTGTAGTTCTTTGCATAACAAAACATTTTCTCAACTTTCACAGGGTGGTAAACTTCACATGCTAGATGCTGGTGAGGGATTGTTATATTTTAGATACATTAATGTAAGGTGCCAGTGGAATATCTGTTTTCCACCAAATGACCAGAACCACAGACCATAATATAATCTTGTGCCTTTCAAACTGTTTACACAACATTGACCAAATGCTCACTTTAAACTTCAAGTGCAAATCAACCAGTGTTGCGGAGATTAAGTTCACAGAGTTTGCTGGTGATCAAGAACAGAGCAGGTAAAAAAAAAATCATTCCTAATTGGACTCAGCATTATTCCCTTGCGTTGTTTGACTGCATTTACGTTGATGTCAAATATAGTTACATGTCATGGATTTTTCATGAGAACTTTTTTACACACATTTTTTTTGGAAAACAAAATTGTGGAAATTGAATAAAAATTGAAAACAGCCATATAATATTAAATGAATTGTATTTATATAATGTCTTTTTTTATTTTTTCCCACAAACATCACACACAATTTGCTTTGTGTTCTGTTAAAACTGGTGAGGCAGGAGAAAATTATTAAACACAATATATTTGTTGTTTTTGTGTTATTGTCTGCATTGGGGGGAAAAAACATAAGTGGTTTGTACTAAATTACAGTGGGGTGTACGGTACTTCTCAAAATGAGCAGTAGATGCCAGCATGTACCTTATTATCTCAGCTGTATATAGTGACATATAACCCTGTACTAAGAGGGACATACTAAACTGCTCTGTATTCACTCAGATTTCTCTTAGTATGCATTGGTGAGAGACAACACACTGAAGTAGCCAGCACCATCTGTGAACTCAGAGATGTCAGAGCTGAGGAAACAGACTCAGCCTTAATCATAATGCTGCTGAAAATGGAAACAGTTTGAAGTGAAAAGCAATTTGACACAAGGTGGCCTCTTTTGTATCTTATCTCTTATAGGTATGTTGATAAGTTTAACAGAACTATTATTTGTGGATAATTTTTTTGAGTGCTTGAGTGTAATGTTTTTTAACAGGTGAGGTTTTATTCTTCTTCTGTCCTAAAGAGCTATCCAATTATTCACAAAAAGACTTTAAACGTTGTGTAGCATAAATTTGTTTTCTTACCCTTTGCTCTCCAGTTAATCATCTCTTTACCTCCTCATCTTATCTTGAGAGCCCTGGTTTCAAACACTGTTCTTGTGCATCCTAGAGGTAAAGCTCCAGCTTCTTAAAAGTGTTTATCTTTCTTGACTGACAGAATGATTACATCGTTCAGTGGAAATGAGAGACAGGGGGCTAGGTGTCATTTAAATTAGCTATGTGGAAGGTTATGTTCATTAGACAGAGTTGATGATAATGTAATGATAGTCATGAAGGTGTTACACAAGAGAAACGAGGAGGATATGTGCATAAGAGAGGGATGATAGTGTGCGCACACACACACGTAGAGGTACATAATCCATCTGTTATCTCAAGGGAGTCACTCAGGCTTTGTTTATTTCATGTCCACTGTACTTTCAGCACTCTCTTATATAGCTCTAGTCCACACACAAAACACCACAAAACAAAACCACAAATATACTACAGTTAGTCCACATTAGCGAAACAGCACATGCTGACAAAATAGTGCTGCATCCTTTCAAGCTATATTGTGTCTCCACTGTGGCACCTCATTACTTGCTTTCATTGTTTGACAGTTAGCATCCAAATCAAATCTTTCTGTCTCCCATAAAGTCCACCTGTTAATTTATCATCGTCATTGCCAGGATTAGATTTCCTCATTTCCTTTTCTATTACAGCTGCTTCCCTTTAAGGAGAGATACAGTCCCATTTGTCATCAAAAGAGAAAAAGTACATGGAGAGGCACTTACGAGAAGTCTCAGCTACCTGATGCAGTCATTTCTCGGACTGAGTGAACAAGGTGCCAGAGAGCAGACAACTCTGCTCCTAAGTCCTGAAGCTCATTTTTAATGTAGTGGAGAAGGATGAAATAGAGGAAGTTGAAGGGTACTTGTTTGACCTAAAAGCCTTCAGGTTAATAGAGTCATCATCACTGGTGGCAGCTCTACAAATATCCCCCTACCTGCTCTTTGAATGAGCAGCTAGTTGACTGGGAGGTGATCCAGTGTGTGTGTGTGTGTGTGTGTGTGTATCTATGTGTGAAGAAGTTATTACTCATGTTGTGGGGATATGGTGTTCCTTGTGGTCCCTATGAGGAAATCATTACATTTTAGAGTCACGACTTGGTTTAAGTTTAGAGTAATGTTAAGGTCACGGTAATAGTTAGGGGTGTTTGGAGATAGCTGTTACTGGTATTTTATAGCTAGCAGGATACTTGTGCATTTGTGTGAGCATGTGTATATTTACACTAGGGGAAATATTGTGTCCGAGTGTGTGTGCATATTTGTGCTGCATGTCTTCTTTCTGTATGCAGACCGACAGAGGTGTGAGACCAAACCAGATCAAGCTTGGTGAGGAGCTGTGAACATTACACAGATACACATAGTTTGGATTTCTATTAGGCATGGCTTATTGTGTCATTTCAGGAGTGCATGATCTGTGTTTTCAAAGAGAGGAGTGATATTAAAACATTGCACATCTAAGTGTTACTACAGGAGAAAGTTTAAAAAAAAATAGATACATTTAAATAAGAATAAACAAGATTATGAAATTATATCACATATCGTATATTTCTTCCTTTGTCAGTTACTGTAGTTATAAAAAAACAAAACAGTAGATCATTTTAATCAGTTGATGAACTTCCAAAAATATGTAGTATTTTATACTAATATAAATAATAATTTCCCTCTGGGATTAATAAAGTGTTTTGAATCTTGAATCTATTTTAAAAATAAACTTGAAGTAAAAAAAAAAAAAAGCACGCGCTTGTCGAGGCCTCAGTTTTTTCTATTTTTAGTAACTGTCAGTTCACAACACTGGAGTGGAGACTGGGCTGACACTCACAAAACATGCACAAACACTCACACACGGTCACTAACACATCTCACCTCCTCCTTTTCCTCACCTTTCCCTGAACTGTGGTTTTAACAGACTCAGCTGTTGTAACAAATGTTTACAGCTAATCCCCCTGTTGCCGTGAGATTCATCATTACATATAAGTAGCAAAGACACTAATCACCCTCCCCACAGCCTCTTCAAAGGACCCACCTGTCCCCACCGTACAGTGTATTTATTCCTTCTTTAGTTCGGGTTAGGTTTGAGGAAATCCTGATATTCTAACCTCGAGATAAACAATAAACTAGATGTGAGGAAAAGAGCCAGTTTTACACACTGCCTGAGGTGTACTTCCCTGTCCCACAGCACGTCACCGAATAATGCTGATGCAGGTGGCTCTGGCTAGCCTGATTAGGAGGGAGTTGTTGTTTGAGAAAGTCTGTGATGTGGGGCTCAGGTGCAAGCTAATCTGCTCTAACCCCGCACTAATTAGGATCAAGGTTAGTGTCCACTTTCTCCAGGTTATTGATCGCCTGCCCCACCTTAGCCAGAGACTTTGGCTCCTATGAGAACAGTAGCGCAGGGCACAAATAAGAGGACACTCTCCCCTCCATGCCTGCTGAATCTTGTTTGTGTCTTTGAGATTCAACATTCAGTTCATATTCAACATCAAGCTTTTCCATGTGTTCTTGAATCTCATCTCTAATCAGTCTGCTCTGTTCTTGCCTGTTCGCAGATCACTAGTATGACATCACATGACCCGCTCAATATTCATTATGCATTTGTCTGTGGACCCACATCATGCCATCCAAATCTCCATCTGCCTCTAGCTTTTGGTCTGATTTCTGTGACCATATCTCAGTCACTTTATATCTTTCTCAGTTCACTTTACTTCAGCATATAATAAGCTTTGTTATGACACCCTTTATTTCCAAAGTTGTATAATATCTATATATTCAGCCTGACTCTTTTAAAGAGCTTTACACATTTTTTTCAATGATCATTTTCCAGTTGCATCATTTTGTAATTTCAGTTTACTTTGTTCAGTCACATATTTGTCAGATTCACAGATTTGTTCTTACAATGGCAGATAATAATACAAAGCAAAAGCTGAACTTCATTAATCCCACACTGACTGATTCTTTTAGATACTTAGGTGAACACAAAAAGTAAGCATAACATTAAAATCACTTTAAATCACTTTATATATGGGGCGGCATGATAGCTCAGTGGGTAGAGCAGTCGTCTCCCAACCCAAGGGTTAGCGGTTCGATTCTCAGTCCCAACAAGCTACATGTTTCGGTGTCCTTGGACAAGACACCGAAACCCCGTAGTAGCGCTGACACAGGTCTAGCAGCTGTC
>JAUMHL010000010.1:12460749-12482688 GCA_032362345.1 Sandelia bainsii | reverse complement strand
CAGGTCTAGCAGCTGTCCAAACAACAATTTCCCCAAGGGGATCAATAAAGTATTCATTATTATTATTATTATTAAAGATGAAATGGCTAACATGTTAGCAAACAGTTTCCCATTCACACATCTAGCAGACATGGAGCAACATTCGTATTCAATTTAGAGGTGTGTTTCTGGATACTTGATGAATGCAGTTTTCTTCTCACACCTTTTTGGTATCCACTAATTAGTGAGGGAAATGTCTTGTTCATGAGCTGCTAAACGCTCCACTAATAGTGGCTAAATTAGTCAGCCGTTTGTTGTTGTGTAGATGCAATGTTTATCAGAGCTTTGGGGCTGAAAACAATTGTATTCTGATGTTGGACATTACACCGTTGACAGTAGCAATACTGAACCAAACCAACCAAACAAACCTATGAGCCAGCAAAGCTAAATATAGAGCTGAAATAAACTTAATGCTTTTAGTTTACTTCTGCTTTTACATCCAAATTGCTCCCAGATATCAACAATTACTTTGCTGAGCACAGTGCTATCGGAACAGCCTGTAATAATTGCCCAAACTTTCATTTTAATAAATGATTATTTCATTCCAATCTTGATTTAATAGTTTTTATTACCCTTTTGCCCTTTAGAGTCAGGTTTAATGTTCCAGAAGGGTTCTGACTTCAGGGTGTAAGCATTTGTAATTAATGAAGGCCTTTTACTGGACATGATCACACCTGTAAGAAAAAGTAGATTTGTTTGGGGACCTTTCTGTTTCTCTGTGTCTGTCTCACCTACCACATGTGCTACACTTCAGACACTCAAATTCAATGGCGCACGTGATACATTTGGAAGACAGCCATTGTAGGAGGGGACATGGCAGACGTGCTGGATGCAAACACATACGCACACAGATACACACTAGCACATTGCCTCTCCCAGATTACTCGAGCTATCAGAAGCTTTAAGAGGATTTAACAATGGGAGGGTGCTGTTCATAAAGCTCATGCACCTGATGGCTATTGATCCATTCTAAGCATGCACACAGACACATGCGAAACAGGCACTGTTGTTACTTCTTGTCATTATGAACAAGCTTCTGACGTTCTTCATTTTTCACTTTGGTGTTAGAGGTTCGAGGTTTTGTTGGCTAGTAGCCTGCTCCTTTCGATTCAGGTCTGCAGTGCAAGATAAAAAAGTACAATACTAATATGAGACATAAAAGGGAAAACATCCAAAGTAATCCACACCTCATTAAACAAGAATAAATACACAAAGAAGATGAAAATCCTGAGGATCCCATTTCCATCATAGGTTGCAAATAAAGTACTGTCCATAAACAATATACTCTAGCTGCTGAGCTCATTAAAAATGCTGATGTGATTGGAAGATTAGAAGGGTGTTGACTGTAATGGAGGAGACAGTGAACGAGTTCCTCAGATTTGTAGGTTGATAAGCCTTCAATTAGTAAGCTGTCATGTGAGAAAATGAGATAATACTGTATAATTTATCATGTTTAGAGAAAGAAGCTGCTGCATCAAGATTACAATTAACAGAATACATAATGTGTTATTTCAAATAACCCAGGTTTGGTTTACATTTCTTTTCAGAAATGAGTGTGTTGATTCAAAAATAAAAAAAATACTTTAATATAATATAATAATAATATATTATTTAACATAAAAAGTCATCATTGGTAAACAATGGTTTTTCCTGAATCACAATTTTTAAGTGACACACAATGCCAATTTCCAGCCATCATAGACAGTGTTGATGTTTTTTGGACAGGAATCTAAAAGCAAGAAAATAATAACTAGCTGTTACCATTTTATGTTGTTATCTGCCTACTCAAGAATGGACACAGACACTTTGTCTTGACCAAAAAAAAAAAAAAAAGCAATATCCAATTCAAGTCCATTCAAAGAACTTTATTTGTCTCCGAGAGGCAATTAGAGGCAAGTAGAGCAGCGATTCGCTGGGACAATAGAATAGAATAATAAAAAATTGGCAATAATAACAATTAACAATGATAAACAATTTGCAATATGTACATTAGGCATTTGCTTTTTATATATATATATATATATATATATATATATATATGACAAACAAATTGTTTTTAGGGTTATTAAAATACAATAAAAGTCACCTTGTTGTCGTTGAACAGACAACTGCATCTGTAGATGAATTGCATCGGAGTCATGGATTGTGGGCTGACAAAGCATCTACATTTATCTGTTGTGACTGTATACTAGATGTGTTTTGAAAGGGGGAAACAATCATTCTCTTTAGTGAATGTTGAATAAGCTTGTGGTTTCCCCCGCTATTCTTGTTTTGATTTGGTAATCATGTGTGTATTATATTTTCAGCCCTGACAAATGGAGTCCTACAAGGTTTTTGCTGAAGGCTGGATTTGGACTAATTTTTTTTTGGAGTGGATGTGAAATATAGCTGACTTGAGGTCATATTTGATTTACTGTTTTTATTGTACTTTGTAAATAAAGGAAAATAAGTAGATTTATCACCATGTTATGAGAGTAATGTACCAAAATATCACACATAGAAAGCTCTTATTCTCAGAGCGCTCTGCATATTTTGTAGCTGGCAGATTTTTCTTTACCAGATGTAGCCATCTCTCTAAGGAAACCAGGAGAATCTCACCTGAGTGTCAACTGGGAGAAAAGTTTTTTTTACACATTTTAATTAAAGCTGACATTAGCTAATTCACAACATGCAGTGGCACTCCCTCTTCGGTCTCTCTTGGCTGTTTCATTTGCTGGTGTTGAGCCAGTGTGTCTGTGATTATAAGACCAGCAATGGTTCATTCACATCTGGATGCTGGTGGGACTTGCCAGCTGCTAGGCTATCATTGCAGATGATCACTTGATGACAGCGAGTGTAAAGCACTATTTAGATGGAGGCAGCAGCTCTGAACATTTCTTAATCATTTGCGCTGCCTTTTTTCATTCATCTGCTTTTTATGAGATTTCTCACTGCTCAGATGACAAGAAAAGCCACATTTGAGACATGTCCAAAAGCCAAGCGTGAAACAAATGCTGTGGGAAATTTCGTATGATCTCCAATATGCTATAGATCATCTTCTGGAAATAAGCTAAGAAACACATGGCAGAGAAGATTTTGGTTGCTTCAGAGAACGCAGGCACACTCATCAAGCTCAACTTGTCAAATAACAGGTTTGCACTGTAAATATGTCAGGTACACGTTGTAGCATGTTGAAGCAGTTTTGAATCATTTGAGATGCTCAGCTGCTTGATATTTTCCCTCTGAGAGATTTTTTCTGGTGTGATGAAAGACAAGAGACAGAAATAGAAACACAGATGCAGAGGAAGCAAAGACAATTCTTTAGTAGAGAGGCATGCAGCAGGAAGCATGCTACTGTCTCCTTGTCCGATGTCCTTGGAGTGCAGCTTTGTGGTGTGAACTCCCAGAAGACCTCTCTTTGTTCGCAGAAGATGAGGGCAGGCTGAGTGGGACCATGCACTTTCACCTGAAACCATCTAAAGCAGAGTGAATAATACCTGTGTACCCTATGTTGCCTCTCATCCTTAAATGTTCCCTGCTACAAACAGGCCAAGAGGTCCTTGTGCAAATACTGCACACCCTCACACATGCAAAGAAACCAAGTGTCAATCAACAGCAGTAAAAAAAAGTACAAATCTGCGTGTGCAGATACATAAATGGCAATTTGAATGTCAGATTTTCATCCTGTTTGAAAGCTTCATTTGACATTTGCATCAAAGGAATATTTTAGAATAATGAGCAGCGCTCATTATTGAGATTAATTTAGCTACTACTACACAAGAAATATTGAACTACTGATCAAGGCAATGACACAAAATCCAATGTTAATTACACTGAACTATTAATCACAGCATTGTTTTGTTTCATTCACATGCCATCTTTGTAAGAGCCTTGCTGCAGTATCCCTGTCACTGAAAGCAAACTACAGTCACATATTGTGTCAGCCAATAAAGTCCAATGAAAATAAAAAAACATTGTACATAAGACAGAATATTAGCCTAAATGCAATGTGACCTACATCTCTGTGTCCCATATATTTCTCTCAGAGGAGCAGGGGTAGATAACGCAGAGTGAGACTGGCAGGCAGACAAGTGGGAGAGGTGAAGTCTACTGTTGTGGACATAATGAATGTCATGAATATGACAGTAAGTGTGCATTTCAAAATTTGAGCTACAAATAATGACATTTTACATTATCAATTAGTGTATTATTTATTGATTAAAGCTCACCTCCTCTTAATGTATGTTTTGCTTAATTAACTTTGCATCTTGAGCTTCACTACGCAGAATGATGTGGGGCATATGCAGAATTTGACACTATTTCATGACTTCACAGATAGTTTGATAGCCAATCATGGTCAAATATGCAGCTTACATAAGTGTGATGTTGAAACCTAATGTTCAGATATACATGGAATGTTTTTTTTTCCCATTTGTATTTGTATGTATCCCAAAATGCAACTGGAAGAGATGTTTATTGTTTAATATATATAAAATGTCAGACAAAAAGGAATAAATTCCCATCACCATTTTCCAAAACCCAAGATGATATTTTAAAAATTCTTGCTTTGTCTGACCAAATAATCAAAGCCCAAAGATTTTCCATTTACAATATAAAACAGAGAAGCAACAATTCCTCATATTTGAGAGCCAGATAATATTCATTCTGTAACTGATTTAAATGATTGTCAAAGTAGTTGCTGATTTATTTTCTGACTACTGACTGTTAATTTGGCTCTAATAGAGGATCAACTCACTTGAGTCATTTGTACTAAGAAGCTCTTCAGGCTGATTAAACATCATATTGGAAAGTATCATAATTTTTGTTTTGTTAACTACTTGCTTTGATGCCCCATGTCTAGACTCATCTCATCTTTTGTAAAACTGCTTTTTTTTTTTATCTCAAAATTTAGTAGGCTGCCAAATACTTGACTTCTCTGTTTCTATTTTCTCATCCATTTCTCCCTCTTTGTTTACCTGTTACACTGTGTACACTTATTTCATAGATTTCATTTCAAAGCCACAATGCTAGCAGCTGAGAGAGAGATAGGGAGAGAGAGAGAGAGAACAGAGGGCATGTGATCGTGGTGGCAGCATGGCTGAATGCTGGACTTTGGCATGGGCCATCCATCTGTCACTTTCTTACACCATCGCTGGCACTCATGGGTCATGGCAACGGCAGCTTGTGACGGATGACTAATCTTCCCCTAGTAATGAATGAGACACCACCCCCTGAATGCCAAGAGGGTGCTGATGGTGAGGGTGGCAGTCTCGCTGGCAACACAAAAATCAAATGATGAATGGTATGCAAGCATGTTACCCTATGTCTGTGACAGCCAAATACAGTAGCTGGCAGCTTAGGTGAATCTCTAGTGAGAATTTCATGAATCGTGGTCTGAAAACATTGATATGTAGTGCATTTTTTAATTCTGCTTCTCTCTCTGTCCTCATGTTTGTTAATGGATGTGTGTGTGAGTGAAGGAGACGGGAAAAGAAATGACATAAATGAATCAATATATACACAAATTAGATTGCAAATGGTTTGATGATGGAAACATGTCATGTGTAGGTGGAGATAAGAGGACATTGCTATTATGGATAATGTGTGCACTGCTCTGACAGACCGCCGCACCAGTCAAATTGTCTTGACTGTGTGTTGAGACCAGTCTTATCTTCACCCCATAATGCGCAGGCGTGATCCTATCTGAGCCTCGCGAAAAAGCTGTTAGCATCTGAACTAGACGTCGTGTACGCTGCTCCTCGTGTGGCGCCCAAACGAATACTAATATTTTCTTAGTTTGCAGATCGTGCGCAGATACAGCGGTGACATGGATGTATCTTTGGTGGCTGAGCTCTCCGAACAACATAATTCAACCTGTGGATAGTGTGGAGCGCGTCTGCGGTCACCGGCCAGTCTCCGCTATCTGGGACGCTCTGCCTCCAGTCTGCTGTGCGCGTCTTTTGCCGCTGGCTGCGCTCTGTGTCGGCGTGGGATCCAGTGTTCCGTTTGACCTCAGCTGGTGAACAGGTTTTCAGTTTATGAATGGCACTGACATGGAGGAAATACCGTTTCAGAAAGTCAAAACCAGGCGGAAGAGAAGTCACTGTCCACCGGGTGTCCCTTTGACCACCATTGCGTGTGAGGACGAGTTCGACTGCAAGGAGCTAGAATCCCTCTTCCAGAACTATAACCTGAAGCTGGAGCAGACGTCCACTCTCAAAGCCCTGGCCGTGCTCATCTTCATGTCCTCGACTCTGGCCGTGGTGGAGTTGCTGTCTGGCCCCAGTCTCACCATCTCCAAAGGGTCCCATCCAGTCCACTGTGTCATCTTCGTCTCCCTGTTCATCGTAACTAATGTCAAGTACCTGCAAGTGACTCAGCTTCAACAGATTGTTAACCTGACGCTGCTCTTCGGCTTCACTTTCTCTTTCCTCTGCTGCCCCTTCTCCCTCAGCGCAATGGGGTTGGAGCCCCCGACGTCCCCGGAACAAGGCATGTGGCAGCTCATCCTGGTCACTTTCGTCGCCTATGCGCTTCTACCTGTACGGACGCTCTTGGCTGTCGTGTTTGGAATAATGGTCTCCATCTCGCATTTGATTGTGACTGCCACTTCTGTCACAGTGAAAACACAGAAACTATGGAGAACGGTACGTACGTGCTGCACTTAACGTGATTTGTAACCTTGGTGACTTTGCCATTAGTATGAATCATCATATCATTTGAATTTTAATATCCTCTACACACACACGTTCAGTATATTGTAACACAGGCCCTGTTCAGAAACACATTATTTAGACTTTGGTTCAGCACCAAGGACAGTTCCTTGTGGTTAGACTTGATGGGATTTGCTCAGGCTTTGATCAAATTTGACAAATTCTGCTAAGACCCCCCCCAAAAAAAAGAAAGAAAGAAAGAAAAAAAAGAGATGAGATAGTTCATGTCAACTCAGCCACTGAATCAAGTAAAACTGTGAGACATGAAGAATTTAAGATGAGAAGTCTGATCTTAACGTCTGGTGGCATGTGGCAGCCAAACAGTGAAACGGTGTGAATTTCAACTTAAACAGGTTTTTTTTTAAATACAGCAATAATCAACTCGGGTGTGATTTACAT
This sequence comes from Sandelia bainsii, assembly GCA_032362345.1. NCBI lineage: Eukaryota > Metazoa > Chordata > Actinopteri > Anabantiformes > Anabantidae > Sandelia > Sandelia bainsii. The sequence goes on along the minus strand of JAUMHL010000010.1, from coordinate 12,475,558 downwards.
AACTTATTAGCAGCGTTTGTATAGATTTCCATAAGTAATACCACTGTACAACAACAGCGTAGGCCATACTTGTGGTGATGCATACCTGTAAGCCCAGTGAAATAAAGAAAGAGAGGAAAAGTAAAGGAGCAAAGCATTCTGTATTCCCATGGCTGTTTTTCAAGCATATGACTTAGCCCAAAAGGAGCAGCCTGAGAATATAGAAATAGTGACATCCTCCTAGCAACAGAAATAGGGCAAATCAGAGGGACATACACACACTATATGCTTCAGTAATGAAAAAGAGGGCAAAGTCATGCATGTCATGTGAGAGATTTGAGAAATATAAATCGGTGCACCGTCTCTGTACATTTATAACTTTGTATCTTTTTCTGTCACAATGAAACGCACACATGCACATTCCTGCCTGTCATCTGGTGTGAGGAAAGAAGATATGTCATCAGTCAAACCCACCAGGGGTAATGGAACATTTCTCCCGCTGCTCAACATATGACATGAACACGGCGCATACAACTGAGATTTGATCAGTTCATCACACCACCTCTGCGTATTGTTTTCTTGTATGTAGGCTATGAGTTACCTGCATAGCCATGTGAAGGACAGTGTTAGCTACCAGAGATAGCTAATCCATTAAGCTTAGAGATGAGCTGTGACCCTGCACAGCCCAAGCTTGCTCCAACCACCCACCTAGGTCCCAGACACTTAGCCTACAGTACTGTTTGCGTTTATGGCTCAGCCTGTCTGAAATATCATATTACTGAAGCGCGTTTGACTGTAGACTCTATTCTTTGTAGTGCCACATTTTATTGACACATTAGTGAGTTTGGAGGTAAACTGTAAAATTTTTATGACATTAGATTACAATATTGCATGTCTAGATAAAGATTCTATGCTGAACAAGTTATTGCATCCTAATACAAAGCATATTTCTAATATTTAACTTTTATTACTGCTACAAACAAAGCCCCAGGGATTCTGCTGCCTCCATAACACAACTTTAAAATATAAACAGCAATGTAAAGTTTGTAATTTCTTCATTGTGAAAAACTACGAAGGTCCATCTTACCAACAGTGGATGGTTAAATAGCTTCCGCAGCGTGTGCAGTGCAAGAGGGTCAGTTATTCCCACCTGAAAGCAAATCGAGGTTATCACCACACATAAGCAGAAAAGCAAATGTTTTGCACAACTTCACTCAGATATTCACATTTACAGTACTTACTTAAGGCCACTTGAGCTTCATTTGAAAATGTTGCTTCTTGCCAGTACTGCTATCAAAGACAGTCTTTGAAGGCAATCCATTATTTAATATACTATGAAACATGCCCGTGTGTGATAAGAGATGTTTGCTGCAATTGAGAAGTCGTTTATGAGTGTATGAGAGCGTATTAATGATGGCCACTGAAAAAAAAATCCCTGCATTATATTCTTTTGTATAATGTAATTTGTTATTGCCTTTCTCGAGGCCAAATACATTACACCTTTGACTCCAGCTGTAAAAAAGACTAATTATGAATGGCCTAAGATATGAAGAGAATGCATTCCTTTATTTATGTGAATATACAATTATTGCCCACAGTGACAGCTTGTTTGTGTGCATTTTAGAGGTGAATAAATGACCTCATTTGGTTTGTGTACAAAGTCTTAGCCAGCCAATCTCAGTCAAGTTGAAAAAAAAACCCTCTATTTTCTTTATGTCCTACACAAGGTTAAAACAGTCATGCTGCTGTGCATCTGCAGTGATGGATGAGCCAGAGTGTGGACTCTCAAAAGTTTTAATGTCAAAGGCACCGAAACAGAAAAATATTAGACCTTTCTCACTCACAGTTTTGACGCATTTTACATTAAACACTGGGGAATCGTAGGTAAAGGTAAAATTGGTGACCAGAGTAGGTACATACTGTATAGCAATAAACTGTCTACTCCAAAAGTAATAGTTTATAATGGGGGCAGTTAATAATGATCTGATTTTTTCTTTCAGTTCAGAACAACTTCATTTATCCCTTAGGTGCTTTCAGGCAGGTTTTTTGTAACTGTATGCAGCAGCTCACCATATAGATTAACAGATATGTACACAATAGATTGGAGAAGAAAACACACAAGTTGGCTAACAGTCAGAACATTCAAACCAAGTTGTAAGGATTTTCTAATACTGAATGTGTCTGTAATATTTTTGCTAAATAATTTAAGCAGTGTATCATGTTTTTTCTGCTTGTAGTTGGTTGCCAACACAGTGCTGTTCACTAGTGTCAACCTGTCAGGACTGTTTGTGCGCATCCTGACAGAACGAGCCCAGAGGAAGGCCTTCCTGCAGGCTCGCAACTGCATTGAAGAGAGGCTCCGCATGGAGGATGAGAACGAGAAACAGGTACAGGACCCTGTACAGTGCTGAAGCTCTGAGTAAAATTAGATGTGTGTCTAGTTTTTTTTCCCTTTTATTCCCATCTCTCTTGTGAGTCATTTTGACACATTATTTGTTAGATTTCATGCCTTTTTGTCTTGCACATTTCTTATTGCTACCAACACTCAATCCTATGATAATTTTGTTGTTTGTCTTTATAGATATACAGTGCTGTGAAAAAGTATTTGCCCCCTTCCTGATTGTTTTTTTTTGCATATTTGTCACACAATGTAATCAGATCATCAAACAAAGTTTAATATTACACAAAGAAGGGGAAAAAAGGTGTCCAAACCTGCCTGGCCCTATGTGGACTCCATTTGCTATGCCTTACAGTACTGAACCACGATTGATTTGTGATTAACTAAATTTTTTGTGGTAAACTTATTTAAACATACTATGTTATCACACTCTCTGTATCTTTCTCTCCCTCACTCTCTCTTGCTGCCTCTCTCTTTTTAACATACACCCAGGAGCGCCTGCTAATGAGTCTGTTGCCCAGGAACGTAGCTATGGAGATGAAAGAGGATTTCCTGAAGCCTCCAGAAAGGATCTTTCACAAAATCTACATCCAGCGCCACGACAATGTTAGGTAGGATCCTCACATCAACCTAACGCAACCATTAACCAGTCACAGTGATATTTAAACTCCTCTCAACTGTGAATTGACATTACTAATGCCACTTTAAACAGCGGTATTTGTACATGCTATATATTCAGATAAATTAGTGAAATAAATCCTGTCTCAATGCATTACAGTATATACTAAAAGCAAACTGAACAACTTGACTGAACATTTTTTAGGAAAAAACATTACACAGTCTAGTGGGATCTGACCCAATAGTGTCCTAAAACATTGACCCAGGCTGCAAAAACTAAAATACTTAATTCTTCACACTGAATATCAAGTGTTATCAGCTGACTTACTTATTTACATCAGTCCAGATAACACTTAAACCCAGATACATTAGGTTGCACTTTCTATTTTTTTAACATGGCAAATATTTTTTAGCAATGCTAGAAAACCATTGTTTGCGCAAAGTTTTTTTTTTTTCTTTTGCTGCACTTCTGGGCCATCATTACCCAGCATGCAAACTTTGGGAGTTAGGATTCCGACTGCAAAAAGCAACGATGAGTGAGAAGGAGATTCCTCTGGTACTCATTGTGTCCTCAACCATTACCAAGTCCCCGAAAGTTTGCACGCAATGTGTTCTCTCTTGTGAGTGTTACTTTTTACAAGAGGCTGATGGTTATACAATGTAATCCCAGGTTGATTTCAAAGTGTGACAAATTGGTCTTGAGAAATTGGCATACAAATGATCTCACAGTGGCATACAAATTGACATACAAGCTATCACTGTATTGTATAATTTCAAGCTCTATAAGGCAAATGAATACACATTTTATTTGTGTTCCCTTTAAGAAGTTACTGTAAATGCTTAGAAGACTCTATAACATGTCACAACAATGCTCACACAATTTGGGTTATTATTATTACTGATACATGAACATGCAAGGAACTTTTTTATGTTGTAGCCAGGTCAGAGGAAACTAATTTTAATGATTTATATGCTGTCATGTTTAGTATGAATCATATTTTCTAAACTAATAGTTCCCCCATGTTTGTTGTAAACCTTCATTTACAAAGTGACTACAAATGTCGAATAAATGTAGTGGAGTGAAAGTAGTAGCGCAATTCTCCAGCAACCCACCTGTGCACATTTACTTGCACTGGTCGGTTGCTCCTGACTCCTGACTCCTGCAGCTGAAGCCATCTAAAAGTGACCTTTAACCCTTTGTCATAAAAAAGCAAACAGCAACTTTAAAAACATTCACTGCTCCATTCTTTGCTCTCTCAAAGTCAAATCCTTTAATTCTTTTAATTCATCGACCCATTCAATCTGCATCTCTGTTACTGTATTGTTAAATCTCATTTATCATGCTCCAACATTTGCTTGTTTCCTTTTCTTATCTTTTCCTCTTCCTCTTTTCCTCTGTGTTCTCAGAGCAGCAGGAAGGCTTTTGGAGAAGAGTTTGCTTAGCCCCAGGATTAAGTTGCTACAGGGGATTAAATACAATGGAGACTACATTCTCATTGCATAACGAGAATTTGCACACGCGTGCATGCATGCAGTAGTTAAATGTGGACACATCTCGGTGGGCCCCTGATGATTGCTTTTGTGCCTTGAATTCCTTCAAATAGTGCCACCCTTTGAGAATTACAGAGACTTGATGCAGAAATTATTTATATGATTTGGGTGGACATGATTTATGTGATTTAGGTGGACTGTAATTAGTAAGTCACCAGTTTTTAAAGACTACTATCGCATCAGTAAAGGTTTCATTTAATAATTCTTATAAAACTTTTTTTGGATAAAGTGAGAAATGGCTCTTTATGCACTGAATGATTTTATCGAGAGAAATGTCAGAAAATAACCCATTTGGGTCACTGACAGGAGGTTTTGTCTTGTCTGCAGGTGCTCGCCCACACTAGTTTACAGTCAACAGTTTCCTTCTAAAATTTGTTGTAAGCATCTTTTGTGTTATTCAGTTTCAGTGTATTCAGCCTTACATCAGCACATCGACTACCCACATACTGTAGCTCCAGAGGGGCCCATCTAGAGTTAACTCTTCAGTTGGTATGTAGTGTATGTCTATGCTGCGTGATTAAATTGATATCACATCTGCGAAAATAGCTACACTAATGGCTCCCATTGAGGGGAATAGGGGATTAGCATAACTGGGGGAATAACTTTTCTCGAATATGTGCCACTGGAGAGGAAATGACGAATGGAGTTGTTTAGGGACGTCAGATCAGACAAAATTAGATATTAGACAAGTTCTAGTTACCACAGGAATAATAATGTTTGTATTATATAGCCTATTCATGCAAACTATGGCTCTATGCCTGCTGTAGATGATTGAGTTTGAGTGATGAGTCAAAAGCTTGCGATAGGATGACGTTTTGACCTTGAGCAGACAACATTGAACAGTACAGTAGGTTTGGTGTAGGTAAATGCTGGGGCTAGCTAGAGTAACTTAGACAGTAAATGTTGCCAAAAATCTTTGTTTGGAATATTTTGCTGGAGGGCATTTAAAGAGACAGAGAAGGAGACACAGAATTTCCCAGATTAAATCTCTGTCTGTAACCTCTGTGTTTGTCAGTGTTCTATCTAAATGTTATTGCCTTTGAGGTGTATAGTTACTCTGTGACAATGATTCTTAGCACAACTGCAAATTCTATGTCAAATATCTCTGGCAACCTACTCTAGTTGTTCACTAGTTTACAAGAAGTGTTTGTGACAGAAATTATTTTCCATCTTCAGTACCACATGAGAAAGCTGACCTGGACTTTGAATGGTCAGGACTCAGGACCCTGCTCCATACATTCCTCAAATGTGTGGAGACAATGATGTGCATGTGGTTGAAAACACCAAAAATAACTGGGTGTGGTAAAGTTCACATAAGTTTAGAAGACAACTATATCATTGCACTCAATGAGATGCTCTCTGCAGCATGTCATGGCTGATTTATGCTTCATGTACAACCAGCAGGCAAAGCAGATATTTCAGTACTTTTCCTCATGTTTTGCACCACAATCTTTTGTTTGTTTTTTGGGGACATTGCTTTGCTGAAGTCCTCCCACAAAAACTTCTTATTGAATACAACTTGTTGCAGACTGTAGTTGTGCTACACTTATGTAGGTTTTATTGTTTCCACATAACATGTTTAACAGCTTCCACTTGGTACTGTACAGGCTGAGCAAATGGAGTAAATAGATTCCAGTTACTTTTTTGCCTGTTTGGGGGATGTAGACACTTAAGTATTTTAGAATGTATAGATACTACTTATACGATACCTTACACAATTGCACTTGAATGTAAGATATTCAGTTATTGTCATACCTACAGAAACGCCACATTCTGCTCCTTTTATGTGTCTAGCAACACAGATAACGAGAACCAAGCAGGAACTGGGACGTGTCACTTTGCAGGAGTCTCTTAATCAACCGCACAGGGGTTCATTTGAAAAAGTGTGTGGAAGGCAACTTTATTTCATCACATTCAGTTCAATTCAATTCAAAAAACTTTATTTGTTCCCGAGGGGCAATTTGAGGCACGTAGAGCAGTGTTGCACAAACACAGAACTAAACAGTTGAGAATCAAATAAAAATAAAATAATAAAATAATTATCAAAATATACATACTGTAAGGTGCAAGATTGCTGATGGGCATAAGAGGAGCACCAAGAAAAACATGGAAGAATCATGTTAGATGTGGCAGAATGAGTAGTGAAGTGACCATCAGCAATAAGAAATATGAATACAAGACACAGTGGGTCATGGTAATAAATTACAAACTGTATCTACATAAAGTGCAAAAACGAAAAGAGGTAGAATAATCACAGGTAGAATCCCAGAGAGATGCACTATGTAACACTGTAAGCTACTCCAGGCAGAGATTGTAGTGCTAATGGGCTTTCTTCAAAGACAGGGGTCTGAAATGATTAGATAAGCATTCAGTATTTAATCTTCTACATTTAAGAACCACCAATCTGTGCAAAAATTACACATAAAATAAGTTATGATTGGCACAATCACTCTTAACTGGTCTCTCTTACACGTTGTGCCATTTGTATTTTCAGCAACACAAATGGGTTTCTTGTGATTGATTACTTGGATTAAAGCCAAAATTCTGAAAACAAGTAATAAATCAAGTTTTTAAGCAGGTCGTTGATTTCCCTTAAACCTATTGTCATTATACTAATTTCCCAATTTAACCCACATCTACACTGGCATTGAAATATTGTTACAGGTGGGACTGTGAAATAATGATTAATTTTACAGTTAGCTTCAAGTAATTTTAAGAGAATGGCAAAAGGTCAGAAACATATGAGTGACATTCCTTATCCATGATTTACTGTAACATAACACAGTTAATTCTAAACAGCTTACAGAAAAAATATATAATATAACTTGGAGTCCAAGGCATGGCGCAGGCATGAAACTAAATTTGTTGTGTTAGTTTGACAGATTAAATAACTGCACATGTGTTGTGTAGGCTGATCAGTTAAATTCAGTCTGGTTTTTATCCAGCTCTTTTCTTTATTGTTGGGTTATTCATCATACAAATTAAACACGTCTCTATCCATTGGTGTTTTATTTTGCCCACTGATCTGAAATGCCCTATTGCATCAATTTCTGTCTTTTTCAAAGTTTTAGTGAATTAAACTTTAAGTGTTTACACTGACACAGTACTTAATATTCCAAATATTTGTCGGCCACAGATGGTTGCGAATTAAAACACTCACACAGATCGAATCCATTGCCCCTCATTATGGTGACATCTGTGAGACAACAAAATGACATTTAGCAGCTCCCCCTTGGAGATCCAGCACTCCATCACATTGTGAGAACTCCAGCCCACATAAAGATTGCAGTCTGCCATTAGTACGAGAGCTGCAGACATACAAGTTGTTCAGGACAGTCAGAGTTTGATGACTAATCCCATTCACACCTTCCGTTGCCACACAGCACTCAGGGCAAATACTTCACTGCTCTGATGCAGATTGATAAGGAATTGTATAATGAAAGATGAGGAATAAAATGATCAGCGAAAATCACACGGCACAGAAAATGTTACACATGCAGTGCAAATGATGTGTTCCAGCAACAATGCAACATTTAAAATTGACCTAAAGTTGAATGCTTCACACTGTTTGTGTTAGGAAATGTAATCTAAAATGCGAAGATTTCTTTAATTCCAGCGAACCATTTAGTGCTTCAGACCTGTGGGTGGACTTTTCCATGGCAATGTAAAATTTAGAATGTCACATTTGTTTAGTTAAGTAAGTAAAAGGCTCTTTCCAGCAAACATGTTAGAACATAGCAGACCTGTAAAATAAGCACCACAGTACCAATACTGTGAAGCTCAACCAAAAATTCTGAATTCCTAATTTCCTTATTTTATACTTTTTGTCTTATTTAAATAAATACATACATACATAATAAAAAATCTAAACAAACACCAAGAACATATTCATTGTTTGCAATTTCAGCTCTGCTTTAACCAAAAGCAGAAGACTTTCAATCCGACTGTATATTGCCAAATGTCAAAAGCAAATACAAGTTCACCTGGAGACAGCGGCAGCACCTTAACAGTTGCATTATATCCTAGAACAGTTCCTCTCCAGCTTCTAACAGGACATGTCTCCACCTTGATCCCCATGAGAATGCTCCTGTTTCTATTTTGAGTCACTCTGCTTGACTGCTCTTCCAGTCAGAGAACAGAACAGCTCCCACCTCCCTTTTTTTTTTTTTTTTTTTGCCGCTGCAGGTCATTAATTTGAATATTTGATTGTATTTGATTTCCTACGTTATTTAAAGACAATGTTCAAACTGACTTTGTCTCTGGCTTCCTAAATGTCACTTTAAACAAATTCCTGAGAGCTAACCTGATCAGTCACCAATAATCTTGTTTCCTACATTGATTTAGATGCTTCTTTCTCTCTCTGTTGCAGCATCCTATTTGCAGATATAGTTGGTTTCACCAGCCTGGCCTCCCAGTGTACAGCCCAGGAATTGGTTAAATTACTAAATGAGCTGTTCGGAAAGTTTGATGAGCTTGCCACGGTAAGTCTGTTTTCCTGTCTTTAACACATATCCCGCTGTTCTTTTTCTCTGTGTTTATACTTTGTCCCAACTTTGACACAGCAAGAATGTATGTTTGTGTGTAGTTCTTTGGAAGCTGCTGTCACTTTCCACCACTGTACCAATTTTGCCTGATGTCACATTAAATACTGGAAGCCCATATGACTGCCTAATGTTATTGTCCAGTGCTTCATTTGAGAAACAGTTGACAGACTTCTTTAATCTAGGCTAGATTTATCAAGGGCTCAACCTCGCCTCCACTCTGGTTGGGCGAGTGAACTGAAGGGACTGCAGAGTTGCATTTGACCCAATCTCACTTGGTTCACATCTAGAAAAGATTTCAGCTCTCCCATCTCGCAATATTTCACTCTTTGTGATTTCACTGATGCAAATCCGCTCAACTTTTTCTGTGAGTTTGATCACTGTGGTTAATCTAGTCACTTTCAAATGTGATTCTATCACTTCTGGTTTTACAACATATTTAAATCAAAATACTATACATACTGTACCTTTAGGTTTTCACATTAAGTCATATTAATCAGATTAAAAACAGTCAAAAAAGGTATTTAATTGCCCCTTCTGTGGTGTGAATTTAGCTGATATACAGTTTTTTTTGATGATGAGGCTGAGCCCCTGCAGATCACCCTACCACAGCCGTGCCGTGTGTAATCTGGCCTCTATTACTTACACTAAGCACATGCCCTTGTCAAATCCATTAATCCACAGGATAACAGCTAACCCTTTTTTGCTTTCATAGAAGGTTTTGCTTGGCTGAGTTGAGAGCTTCTATTTTTAACTTGTTTGTTTACACATACAAAATTAGAAAAGAGACAGTGCCTCTCATTTGTCTTGACTTGTCTAATAATTGTCATTGTCTTTCCAATTAATCTTGGATCAGGTGCTTCACCTGGTTATGGCTGTTTTGTATGTCATGCTTAATCTCCCTTTATTCTATGGAAAGTTTTTTTTTTACCTTGAGATGCATACACACATACATGCACACTCATTTATACCCAAGTCATGTCAATAAGTCAATGCACTTTAAGCTTTTTCCCCTTCAACTCTACATTTAATTTAGCTTCAAATGCTAAATTTTCACTTTCATCTCCCAAAGTAGTTTAGCTAGAAGAAACCCTATCGTGGTCTATGTCAATTTTCTTGTTGTTGTGATTTGAGCTGTCTCATTCTGTTAGTTACAACTGAATAGATTGGACTGATCGCTGCTTGGCTGAAAGCTGAGAGCCTCATGTTAGACTCAAAGGCTGTCCCCATCCACGAAACTTGTCTTCAAATGTTCAGGCCTTGCCCTGACCCAAAGCCCCACTCATTCTGATACGCTTTGGCAGGAAGTGGCATTGCCAGTGACTCATAGCTGTGGTCACTGTGGGAACACGGACTCTTCTCGTTCCATACGAAGAGCGGGCGATGCCACATGGCCACATGGGCATCATCTCATAATACCATTCCACCACCATCCACACACCACCTGTCCACTCTTTGGACTTGTCAAGCTTCATGGGAAATGGGCCAGGAACACAGTGTTCTCCTAAAGTGCTGTTGATGTAGTAAACCAAGTCTCCTCTCCTCTCCTCTCCTCTCCTCTCACAACAGTTCTGAATTTCACAGATAAAGGTAATATTTCATTTTTGTCATTGAGCACTTAAGAACATTTTGCCATGTTTCAAACATGTCTGTATATTAATCAACACTAATGCTCACAAAAGAACTCTGTAATTCTTCATTCCCTTTGTCTTAGAGATAGGCAATAATTTACTCACATATATACTGATGATAATTGGAAATTAATGTAAACTACTGCTCTTTTCCTCCTCCTCCTGTATGCCCAGTTATAAGCAGCTGGGACATATTATTGACATACTGTATTACTGTATACAGTTGATATGTTTTAGTCATGATTTTGCCCCTCTGACAAATGGAAGATCAATATTTACCCGTTTTAGTGCAATTCCTGATGGGACTATCTGGCTCTTTAGCTTCAGAATGCTCCACTGTGTTCTGTCTTTACTTTGGCTGACTTACAGTGGGTTTAGCTTTTTTAACGCCCAAGTGGATTTTCTATGTAACTTAAAACCAAAGCAAAAAAATAATGAGCTGAAACAGACAAAAACCCCATAGAGTTGAGGTGGACTGCAATCAGGTAGTAATTCTCCATGAGTTTACTATGAACAAATGCTTTCACATTAAAAACAGTAATTTTATGAACTATTAATATAAAAACATGGAGTAACGCAGTTTAAAAAAAAAAATCTTTCTCCTTTTGATTCTGCCACTATTCTGCATCCTTGTCTCTCATATCGTGCCCATATGCAAAGATGTGTAATTCATTAGCCTATCAAGCTAATGGTCAGTAATCTAGAAAACAATACCCTTCTGACCCTTGTTGGGTCAGAGCATGCAGATGATAAAAGCGAGACAGCTTCATTCATTTCCTGTTTCAATCTGATAGTATAATCATTTTATTAATGGCTTTTCCCCAAACTATGGCCTTTCCCTAAACCTAACCAAGTTGAGTTTGTGCCTAAACCTGTCATGCTTTGCATTTATTATTGTAACCATGACAGTGAAGGTCTACTGCGTGATAATGACCTAGTGAGCCAACTAGGATGCCCTAATAACCCATATCTATGGTCCTGATAATTCAAACACTCAAAGTGAGTGCTTCACCATGCACTACAGATACAAGAATGTTTCCCATAGCTAAGCCAAGAATTTTCCACTGCTTCCTGCTGCTCCCATGTTCTGCATGTTTCAAATAGGATATGCATACATTTTTGGAAGTGTGGGCCTACCTCATCAACTCAGTGGACAGCATTTTTAAATTTACACTAGAACAGTGCTTAGACTGTGCCATATTAAGGTTGGGGTGGAGTGTTGTAGGTGGGGGTGGGGGGTTGCTTGGAAATCGAAGTTTACAGGAAACCCACTCACGCTGTTCAGCATTTGCTGTTTGATTCCCACCACCCACAAGAACACAAGCTGGGAGTAATTATAACTCTCTACCACCAGGCTGAGAATCTGCCGACTACCGCTGCGATCAAAGACAAGGAGCACAAACATCTTGGGAAAGCTTTAAAACAGTATCACTACCTAAAGTTAGTCTTTGTTAAAACTGTGAAAATGTAACACCAGACTGACGTTCAGAGCACACACTATACTGTAATTATTTAGGACATGGCCAAAGTGAACAAGTTTACAGTTTTCTAATTATGTATAGCATTCACATTAATAATGGCGACGTTGTTTATTTAATAGCAGAGGGAGGAGGATTTCAGAAAAGATATCTAGAATGTAAATTGACACACCAACTGGCCATCTTCAGGTAACCTCACTGTCTAAATGCTTCCTCTCCCTGGCTGAATTTCTAACAGCCTGTCCGGCACGAACAACAACATCTCTGTTGAGAGAGGGACTCTGTGATTAATTTATGGTTGTGGCGATGCTCTATAACATTAATAGCTCGTGGACTGGATGTGCTTTCAGGTTGACATGCATGTATGTATGAGCGTGTGTGTGTGTGTGTGTGTGTGTGTGTGTGTGTGTGTGTGTGTGTCGTTGCTGTTTCCATGGCAGAGTTTCACAAAGCTTTTCATTCTTGTCTCTCTTTTCTCTCCTCTCACAACACCTCCCTGCATCACAGCTTTCTGACTCCTCCGCTCCTTGTTTCTCAGCTTTTTGATTGACATGCAGCATCCTACTTCCCTCAACTGTGTCTTTTATGCCCCATGGTTCTCTGCACTCTCTTCCTCTCTCATGTTTCCATTTTTAGGATGGCTCAATGATGTATCTATCTGCCATCTCTTACTTCCTCGACAAGTCAGAGTTCCCCTTTCATTCACACATACGACTGTAAAAGCTTACAAAATAGGTTGCATCACATGTATAGTGCATTAATGCATATTAAAGTTTACATAATTCATTGCCATATCTGTATTCTCAAGTCACTGCACTTTTTTTCCACAATTTTAAGAAAATAATCTCAGGATTATTCACCTAAGGTGCATGACTTAGAACTAATATTCCCATTTTAAATGTTTTGCTGTATGTACTCCAACCTATAAAGAAAAGACACATCTAATCACAAGTAACCTGAGACGCAGTTTCCATTATATAATCTGCTTGTTCGAAAACTTTTTGTAAAAAATCCCCAAACTGTAAAAGAAATTAAATTACACATAATTGTGCTAAGGAAAGTATTATTTATCATAAAAATAACTTTGAAGACATGTTCAAATCCCTTTGTAGATCTGTGCATCTGCAGGTTTATGTTTATAACACAAAATCTTGTGCCAAGAAAAATATAACACAAAATAAGTACCACTGGTTAACATGCTAACAAAATATTGTATTATTTTTAAACTAGGCACAAAGACTGCTCACTGCCCACACTGTGCCAGAAACTAAAATCTGGGTGTAAACATGACTCAAATAACCCTGTTTAGGTTTGTCTTATGAGCAGGTGCAGGGATCACTGTCAAGTCCTACAGTTTCCCTCAGATGTCTGTGTGCTAAAAACTGTGGGCTGAAGCAAAACCCAAACCAAATAAGCCAGCATGGGTTTTTCGGTGGAGATGTAAAAGGGAAAAGTTGTATCTTTTTCAAGAGAAAATATATCATGATGGGAGTTGCTAGAGTGAACATACCATAAAGCAGCATGGAGTTTCATAAACTTGGGTTAAAATTATGTGATAGCTCTAAAAACACTGAATTCTCCAATCCATGATGCATCTCTAGTACCTTTTGTTACATCCTCTCTGACTTTTGTCCTTTGTTTTGTGTATAACAAAGCCAAGTGTCAGTGTTCTGCCTCAGAGCTGGATCAGGTTTTGTCTGTGTGTGTGTTTATATATTGTAGGCTACTCGGTTTTCCTAAAGTATGGTAACAAACATACTGTATGTCTGCAAATCTCCATTCCTAAAAAGAAAATACTTCTTTTTTCCTATTCCAATTAAGTAAACCAGTAGTATCTTTGAGAATAAAATCGCCTGGAACACTGAACATTTGTTATTTGTCATATCTGTTAAATATATCTAGATTATTCGAGTTACTTATCAGATTTCCAGCACCTGCTTGATTCTACCCACCAAGTTGAGGTGGGTGGAGGAAGTGTTGATATATTATTCATTTATTACCACACATAAATTATTGTATCTATATTTATGAAATGTTGACTTGAAATACTTGAAAAACAAGCCTAAGTAGATTGGATTTTTTTTCTTGGATTTATGTAAAAGCCTCATATAAAATGCATAAAATAGTGTGGTTGTGTGTTTGCTTGTAATTTGATTCACGAAAAGTGCTTTTCAACGTTTCTGGTACCTCAAATACACACTCTGCCTTGTGTCTTTTCAGCATCTCAAAGTTACAGGAATGGAAGTTCTATAGTCTTTAGGACCATCAATAATTTGTACACAGCACTGATCTGTGTCTTGGTGTCAAAGACAGAGCACACTGTGTACTGTTGTCTCCTTTGGTGACTTGTAGGAAATGAGCTGCTGCTCTCAGATGGCTCATCTCTTCCTTCATAATCATTTACTGAATGCTCCCCTTCCCTGTATTTGTCTCTCCTTATTTTTCTCCCGCCCTTTGTCTGTATGCACTGAAGTGTTTGCTCATTTGCATCCCTGCAAGCACATGAATATACTGTATACTGTATGCAAAGTGTATGGTGGTACAGCTACACCATACATTTGAGGGTGCTGCTCTCAGTATATTCTAACCTCGATGAAAACATGACATAAATGA
>JAUMHL010000010.1:12421086-12460739 GCA_032362345.1 Sandelia bainsii | reverse complement strand
AGTCACCTTAAATATAGTATTTCTTGTTTCCTTTCTAATGGAAATCCTGAAAAGGTGTTAAATTCTACCTGTGTCTAATTCACTCTAACCATACCCTGTGCTGATGACCACTCAGATTGCCCACAATACTTCAATCACATGACTGTAGTAATCCTACTTGGGTCTGAATCAGCTCCTAAGCCCTCACAGTGGAGATTAGCACAGGAAGAACACAGAGTAAGAGACTCTGTAAGTACCAAGGCTTCCCCTGCATCTTGTAGCTTCAGTCATGCCTCACTATGGTGCCATTTGTTAATGCTCCACTATGACCCGAGCTACTTCATTGGCTTTGTTACAATAAAAAGCTTTTATAGTCAAATGGAAATTAGAGAGACTTGAGAGGAGAACACATAAGTGTCATCACAAAGATTTTCAATAGCCACTGTACAATTGAATACATTACATACATACAAGATCCAGCTCCCAGGATACCAAATTTTATTTTTTTAGTAAATAATCTTAGTCTTTCACAATATGTGAGCCACTCCCTTGTTATAGACATCCATTTTGAGGTGTCTATTTGAAATAATTGTAATGTGCATAGCTTCAAAAGGAGAAAAACAGAGAAAAGGAGTCTAGTTTCATGATAGAGTTTAAAAAAAGAAGCTCTGTATTTTCAGGAAAATTAACTTTAAACCATGATATTTTGTTATTTATTTTAGCACCTAGTTCATTTTACTGACCATAGGTTTTGTAATTGAAAAAAATATAATACTTTGAAGAATTGCAGCAGCACAGCAAACAAGAACAAGATACAATGTTGATGCAAACAGCAAAATATCACATTTAGAAAAGCTTTAAGACATCCAAGACCAGTTTCCAATAGTGCAGTTTCCAAACACTACTACTCTTAAATAATTTTGAGTTGTCATCAGTAGTTAGTATTTTAATTGTGAACTGAATATTTACAAAAATATTTTAACAGAAAATGTCATTTCTATGTAAATCTGTAGAAAGCTGGTCAACAGTCTACATTTCTCATTACCTAATTTCACTGTTGATGTGTTCTCTTTCCTTTGTATCTTTGCATCCCATAATTTATTTGACACGAGCAGCACATGTACTTCCCTGCCACTGAGCACTCAGATGACCACAATATGTAACTCTAGACAAGTAGAAGTTGTTGCTACTAACGAGCAGTAGCCATCTTTCTTTTCTGAAACACACATGCCTTGCATGTTAAAAATAGAGCATTCATCTTGTCTTCTGCCCACCAATGTGCATAATTATGAGTATTTGTGCTCTTCACATGCACGGCCAGCGATCCCATTACCTCCATGGAAACAATAAAGGGTTATGAGAAGGCATCCACAGTTACTTGGTCTCTCTGGTGAAATGAATGTCTGTTGCTCATATCCTCTAATAATGGGGTATATTTGTAAGCCATCCTTTCATACCATTGCATTGTCCTTAAAGAGTGAGAGTGACTCACCTTGTTCTCTAAGGCAGGACTGATCCACTGATTTAGCGCTGCATGCTAGGAACCATTTCAGTCAGAGTTTGCACAGGATAATAAGTATGTCCATGTGGAGATTCATATGTTTTAGTCAAAACATATATGACAATACTGTATTATCGTATTTTATGATAATTCACACATTAATTGAGCTGTCATGGGTGTCTCTTAGATATTGAGTTGTTTTACATATATATTTCACTGATATATTATGGCGATAAACCTTTAAAAATATGATTGAGTACATTCATGTAGCAACTGTCATAAAAAGCCAACTTTCCTTTGACTTTATCTGTCTGACTTGAATTAAATGACGACACTGACACATCTTTACGTCTATGTCAACCAAACTGGCATGAACAGTAATTTGACCCAGCACTATCTATAAGTTTTCAGTATACATGTGGAGTTCAGTTCTTTCAACTGTGTGTTTTATAAATCCCCTGTATTAATGCAAAGGGTGGTAGAATGCACAGTTTTGATTGGATTGATCTCATTTTGTTTGTGTGTGTTTGTTCAATTTTAAGGCTCAAACACAGCTGGAACAGTTTTTTCTTGTTTTAAGTTTGTCCTGCAATTTTTCTGTACTCCAATGTTTCAAAGTATTACAAACAAAATATGTCTGTTACAATAACCTGTGATCAGCATTCAGCTGTCTTTGATCTTAACAAAAAGACTGAAGTGAATTATAACAGTTTTCAAGTATAAATCTCAGACATCACCAGTGTAACTTGCCTTAAGGTGTTGACATATTTTGCCATACTATAAGCAATGTAGTGGTATACTGAAGATGTTACAATTTCACACACTGTCATAACTGATTACTCAGTTGGCCCCAGTAAGAGCAGCAATGGATAATCTGATGCTATATTAGAAATTATATTGATGGTTATGGATCAATATGCTATACAATTAAGTGAATTTGTAACTCAAATACCACTGGTCCCAAGCACTACATGTGTGACTCTTTTTTAACTGGAGGAATACTGCTAAAGAAAAGAAAAGACAGATGAGGTAAAAACAATCAGAGGTATTATATAAACATTGGGCATAGCCAATACCACAATTTGGATTGCCTGAGCAACATACACAGAGGGGTTTTTGATTGTTGAATGACTACAAAGCTCACCATAATGACTAAAAGTCACATTTTAACACTTTAAGTGTATATCCTGCTATAGTACCATTTGCATTTGATGAAATTGGGAGGTTGAGATGAATTTAGTTACCAACTGGTTCATTTTTATTGGAGGAAGACACAGAGTCACATTTTGTTTCTTCATTCAATCTCTTTTGTTGACAGGAGAACCACTGTCGCAGGATAAAAATCCTAGGGGATTGTTACTACTGTGTTTCTGGACTGACCCAACCCAAGACCGACCATGCGCACTGCTGTGTAGAGATGGGTCTGGACATGATTGACACAATAACGTGAGTTATCATATTGCTCTGTCTTTTATTAAGCAGTAGTAGTTTGTATGACCTTATACTTTAGAGTAATGAAAAGATAATACAATGTATTAGTGTAAATTAATGAAATAATTTTGTATCCATCCAACAGAATATTCTTCCAAGCAGGCACTGTAGAGGCTGAAAGAAACTGTTATCTTATTTTATATTTTAATTTTATTTAAAGCTCCACAATGAGAGATTTCAAGTAGGGCAAACTGCAGACTGATTAGCCATGTGTGCTGCGAGTGAATTATAACACTGAACATTTGAGAAAGCAGAACAACGCTTGGCTGAGAGAAAAGGTTTTAAAGGAGAAAAAAGCAATTATTTTATCTTGAAAGTTCTTGTTTCCGTTGACTGGTGTTGTATATACTACTTTTGTAGTACTACTACTATGCTGTATATATTATGTGTAAATTGCAGCATTCTCACACATTTTTTCTGATTATTTGTTTGACTCTGAGTAATATAAAGATATTCTCTGTTTTTACTAACTATAGACGGAAGTGTGACCTTGCAACTCCCCCCCCCACTCCATGTCTTCTGTTCTTGCAGGTCAGTAGCTGAGGCCACAGAAGTCAACTTAAACATGCGTGTGGGCTTGCATACAGGTCGAGTGCTGTGTGGAGTACTGGGCCTCCGGAAGTGGCAGTATGATGTTTGGTCCAACGACGTAACCCTGGCGAATGTGATGGAGGCTGGAGGGCTACCTGGGTCAGTACTGGACAGTTTACAAGCCTCATCAACTATGGCCAACAGTTTTCTTTGCCTGCTCTACAGTGGTTCTCTGAAATATATCAGCCTTTTTTCTTCATGTTTGTAGGTTTTATTTTTTATTATTAATTTACTTATTGTTCCTCCTGAGGTCAAATAATTTTTAATTTAACATTTAAAATCACACAGAATAAATCGAACAATCAAATTATGCGATATAATACAGTATTTTGCCACAGTGGAAAAAAACATACATACACATACTGTTAAATATTTATTTGTTTACATAAACATAAATTAATTGTCATAACCAACCTTTAGCTAAATTATCTTTTAACAGCAATTTAACTTGAATAATTAATAAAGGGTCTTGAGTGTTTATGTATTTTAACGTTTGCTAATTTCCTGTAGGAACAGGAATTCAGACCTTATTTTGACAGTCTCCTGTTGCATTTGCTTCTTCTCTAGATGACCTGCTCACACCAGTTTCAACCATATGTATCTAATTGTTGCATCTGTAGCTGCTATGGGACTCTTTGTGTTGTGTGTTTTGCCTGTCTCAGTAAAGTCCACATCACCAGATCTACTCTGGAGTGCCTAAATGGAGACTATGAGGTGGAGCCTGGAAATGGTCATGAAAGGAATGCCTTCCTCCAAAAACATGAAATTGAAACCTTCTTTATAGTGCCATCTCACAGACGGAAGGTACTGTATAGTTATTCTGTTCTTAGAAACATATTCAAAATACTGCATGTATTTATGTAAGGATAATAATGAAGCAATGTTTGTGAATCAGATGTAACGTAAGGTGAGACTTCATTATTCCTTGCCCTTAGCTCAGCCTTCTAATACTTAAACTGCGTAATTAATACATTTAATAAAGCTTCTGCAGGTCACATGCTAACCCACAATAATTGCCCTACATGGTAAGTCAGAGTAGGCCAGGTTGAAATACTGGACTTATCTTCACCAGTCTTTACCTTTGTGCTAAGATCTACAAAAGCGTTCTTCAAATAGAAATACAGTGTGACTATGGTATCCAGCATTACATGATGGAGCTCTCACACATTTGTTGTTGAGCTGATCCCACATCCAGCCTGTAAAGGATTGAGGCTATAAAGAGACAGAAAAAAAACAGCCCATGGCATCTATCATCTCAAATCTGCACAGTTCGTCAAACTTACAAAAAATATGTGTGTGTGTCACACATAGACATGCGCATCTCCAACAGATGTGGCACAAGCAGCTGGAGAGGGAATTTCAGTCTTGTCTCTGTACCCATCAGTCCTCCTCTTCTTCTCTTCTCCTCTCCTCTCCTCTCTTCCTTCCTTCCTCTCCTTTTATCTCTTCTCTCATCATTCTTTCTTGCAGCAGTTTTCATATTATGCAAGATAAGGCTTGCACATAGGTGACATAGATCCCTATGTGAACCTGTAAGATCCGAGTTGCGTATATTTTTGATATGCTGAAGACTTTGCTAATCCTCCTAATAGAGCTGATGGTTAGACTACATCAAAGACATGGCTGAGAGAAAGATGTGCCCTGACCAAGCTGTACTGGATAGGCTGCTACTCACTCAGCTATAGTATCTCCAATTACCTCTGCTTAGGAGCACATAACCTTCTATATCAAATAAAACATGTATTTCTTAGTAGAAATGACACTCCGACATTTCCTCAAAGCCTTCAACATGTGCTTAATCTTTACCAAGTTTTCTGAAATAATAAAATAAAAGAGAACGAGGGCATCATCACCAAAGGGATTGACTTGTCTTATTTTAACCATTTTCTACTTAAAATCCTGAGCCTGATAATAATGATTGCATGCATGTGTGCGCATGAGAATGTCTGCACGTCCGTGCTGTCAAGTGCCTGTGCATGAGTTATAGACCCTTATATAATAATTTTACTGTATGGGGTATCATAATTTAATCCTTGTTCCCATTTCTTATCTGGTGACAGATATTCCCAGGATTGATTCTTTCGGATATAAAGCCCGCCAAAAAGATGAAGTTCAAAACTGTCTGCTACTTACTAGTGCAGCTTATGCACTGCAGGAAGATGTTCAAGGCTGAGATTCCCTTCTCCAATGTCATGAACTGCGAGGACGGTGATAAGGTATAAACTCTCAGTGTCTGTGTTGACGTTTCTGTGTTTGTTCGTACTGTGATTTACATAAATAGAGACACAGTCTGAATGTCTAGTTTCCTAAAATTGTGGAATAGACAGTGTATAGCAAAAGCTTGTCTGAATTACCTGGATTTCTAAACACTCTCAAACATGACATCATCTCTTTATTTAAACCGCAACCAAAATTTTATTTTCTTTATTTAGGTTATTGTATAAACATATATGGTTAAGTAAGTATGAAAAGTTCTGTGTAGACCTGCACAGCAATTATTATTTTATTTGAGCTATATTCTTGTGTGTCTTGTAAAAAGGCCACAATCAGTCTAACATCAGGCTACTATGCACATTCCCGTTTTTCTCCCCAGTTTAGTAGCTTACTTAATGTGAACTCATGGCCATAAATCAACACATGCAAGAAATTCTCCCTATCTTTTGCACACTTGCAGTAATAATTGCAGTACAGCCATCTAAATAATATTTTTGCATGTTATATTTTATGTAAAAACTTGCTGATATATTATGTATGTGTATTAAATTAGTTGTATTAGTCAACCACACTTCTGGGTAGTTCAAAAGGATTCACAATCTTGTTGTTGCAACTGTATATGACTACTGTCAGTAAAAAAAAAATTTGACTTTTGCAGAATGTATATTGTAAGAGGATAGGGAGTGATGGTCAGATGTGTTCAGAGTTCACAATCCTATCAGCTATTAAAACCTCAGCATGTTGCTCCTGCCCCAGACCAACATACCATTTATCTTGCATATGCTGTCAGTGACACTAGCAATCTGGCTAAATGTCAAAGAGCTTATTTGACCTTGTGTGCCTGGAAAGAAATCCTGTGGCCTGGCAGCTGTACAGTTCTTACACCAGCTGTTTTAATCCAGATTTGCAGGATTGGTGTGTGCTATGTATTCATCACATTATAGGGAAACAGGTCCAAAACTTTTTGGGAAAAAAAAAAAGAAAAAGCCATCTTCAAAGGTTTAGGTTATTTATCTCTGAGTTGGCACGGTATGAGGCAGTTATACTTAGCATTGGGACAAGTATCTGGGGTATAAGTTTATGTCAAAACAACGTCGTCACCAGTATACCGAAATGAGTTTCTACTTGTTGGTTTGTGTAGCACACATTATTTTAGATAAAAGCACAGTAAGAGAGTGTCAAGAGTTTTTTGCTGGAATTTTAAACATCTGCTTATACATTATCTTTCTGCTCTTATAATATTGCCCTGTACCCAGTACAGCTATCCCTCACACAACATGATTGCACCTGCCCTTATGTCTACATTACCAGTAATGACAACGTCTCACAGCATACACTGAAAGCAGATTAGCATAAAACAGACAAATGGAAAAAGGATAATAAGAAACATGTTAAGTCTTACATACACCTTCCTCTGAATGGTAATTTTACATTCAGGCCATGCACTCTTCAGCTGTGTCAAGTGACATATGCATTCAAGGCACGACTGGGAGTGTTATGAGGGACACAGGATGAATGAATAGAATTTTTGGTGCAGCACACATGACTGCATAATTTGTACTGTTACACTGAGCATGAAATGGGTCGTACAGAGAAGTCAGGATCTGCCAGTATGTGTTGCTGCCTTGTAAATAAAAACAAGTGAGTGAAGAAGGTCCAGAGAAATAAGGGATGGAACTAGGAAGAGAAACAATGAATAAAAGAAAGAAAAAAAATCAGTGGAAGGAGGGCAGGAGAAACAAACAGGAAATGAAGTAGGGAAGAAAAGAAATAACAAATAAAGGATAGCAGGAAAACCAGTTAGGAAGTAAGGTTAAATATACTAAAGCAAGGAAGGTAGTAATATATAGGATTATAGGAATATAGGAAAGAAGTACTGATGCAGGGAATAGACAGAAGCAGGTAAGGAAGGAAGAAACTGAAGAATACAATGAAGGAAAGAATTAAGAAACGATATATGGAAATATGGGAGGAAAAAAGGGTGGAAAGACAGAAGGAAGGAAGAATATACAGAAGCTGGAAAGGAAGGAAGAAAGCAAGGGATAAATACTAGAAGATAAATACTAAAGAAGGGACAGAAGCAGGGAATAACAAAGAAGGAATGAAAATAATGAGGAATCAAGGAAGTCAGTGAGCTGTACACATTCATGTCATAAACTCCTGAACACACTGGTGATCCTTGCTCACCCTTTTCTCCCCTATTGTGCCACTCAGTTACACAATTTGTTCAGCATGCTCACTTACATGTGCACACACACACACACACACACACACACACACAGAGACAAACACACAGCCATGTTAACTCTGGCTTTGCTCCAGTGTTTAGCAAATGTGTTCACTTTGGCTGGTGAAGATTCTTAGACACAGCATGCGCACTCAGTAATGATGTTAAACGCTAAGACACTACTTATTTGAAAGTATGCCTGTGTGTGTTGTTGACAGTTTTTCACCTTTCCTCCTAGTATGACAATACTCCAGTAGTGCAGGAAAATTTAGGGTACTGCTCTGTAGCCTATTTATCATATGACTGTTATTTAAGTTTGACTTTTTCAGTGAAGATTTCTTTTTCATGCCTCCAGCGGAGGGCCATGCGGACGGCTCCACAGAAGCTGAGGAATCGTTCCAACACTAACCAGGCTAACATGATCCAGAGCAGCCCCAGAACCCGGGTCAACCGCTACATTGGTCGGCTGATAGAGGCCCGCCAGACCGAATCAGACACGGCAGACCTCAACTTTCTTACACTCATGTATAAGTGCTCTGACCGCGAGCAGAGGGTGAGGAACTTTAGAAATTGCTGATACATGATGTTCATGAACGGTGATCAGCCTCAAAATGAATGTCAAAATATAATGTTACTCACTCTCTCTGGCACCACATAGTACCACCAGGTTCCTGATGAGTACTTCACCAGTGCAGTGGTCCTCTCTCTGATTCTAGCTGTCTTGTTTGGCCTTGTATATCTTCTAATCATACCACAGTATGTACAACAGATTTTTATGTTCTCTAATGTTTTCTTTTTGTCTCTAATTGACATATTTCAATTACTCAGGTCTTTCTCTTTAGAACTAACCCCACCAACTTCCTCTCTCCTTTTTTCCACCCAGGGGCACAGTGGTACTAGCTCTTCTTGTCTTCTGCATCTGTTTCCTAGTAGCTTGTATCATGTACCTGCATATCACCAGAGTACAGGTAAATACAGAGGATTTCCTATTCTTTTACTACTGATAGATCTGTCTTCCCTGATCTGGTTCTTAACTTTCTCCATTTTATGCTTCTCTAACTTTATAACTTTTTCACTGACAAAAGGGAGACATATAAATGCATTCTGTGCAACCCTTATAATTCATCAGCTTCAAGATTTATTTCTACGTCACTCGAATGTATTTAAACTCAAATTTTGAGTCTATTAATTTCAGTTTTAGTTAAAGTTGATTTTTGTCCTCAGAGCTTCTGAGTTTGAACCCTTTTCTATTTAGTAGCTTTTATACTGTAGGTTCATGTTCTACCTCTCTTTCTCTCTGTTTATCTTACTTACCTCATGCTACCTCAAATCTCTGTCTGCACATCAATTGATTTTAAATGTTTATTCCTATTACTATTTTTTACAGCTATTAAGGCTTTGTTGTATTGTAATCTTCCTGTCTAGGAACATACATTTTATAGAAATACATACAATATGCACAGTATGATATGAATATGTATTTATATATAAGTAAATATTCCTCATGCAGTCTGCCACTTCTTTGTTTTTGTCTTGCAGTGTTTTCCAGGGTGCCTAACCATTCAGATTCGCACTGCTCTTTCTATTTTTATAGTGCTCTTAATCTATGCTGTGGCCCAGGCTTGTGTGGTAAGTGGGGAAGGCAGAAGTAAAAATGCCATCCACTGAAAATGAACTGCCATACTAGTCAACCAAAAAATATCCCCTTTTTCATAAATATTGTATCATTTTTGCTCTTGATAATGGTATAGTAAATTACAAAACCGAAAATCTCAATTAAAACATAGTCCATCCCCTGGTTTATTTATGATAAACATAATTCAAATAGTTTTACTCCAGTATGTGATATACCATGCTGTTCAAACTGGACAAAGTGTGAAAGTAGTACTATTCCCTACTTTCACATCCTATCGCCTCTATGCTCATGTATCTTCCTCTTTGTCTCTGACAGGTGGGCTGTATGCCCTGGTTGTGGGGTAGTGCTAACACTAACAGCTCCATCGTTATTATTGATGTGGACAGCAGCGCCAACCACACCATGGCAGAGCTGCCTTGTGATGGTGCCCGCTACGCCTTTCTGTCCTGTGTGATGGGCACACTTACCCTGGCACTTTTCCTGCGGGTCTCCTGGATGCCAAAGATGGTGCTAATGCTCCTTCTGGGGGTGCTGTATGTCACTGTGTTGGAACTCAGTGGCTTTCGCAGGACTGCAGGGTGAGGTTCACAGCACAACATGACCACAAACACCAGACTCACACAATCATGAAAAACACTAAATTTGCAATTTTTTATTTGTGTCATTTGCTGAAGTTACGTGATTCTGATCTAGCTATGATTGTGTGTCATTCAAATATTGAGCTGGTCAAGTAACAGTTTTGTGTTTGTAATGCATGAAAGGAAGAGATAACTAGGAGTTTACAGGAGCATTTACAGTACATGTGCTGAGATGTATGTGTGTGGAGGAGTCTTTGCTTGTCTTCATCCCACACATTTCTTTATTTTCCACCCTCTAAAGCAACACATGTACTCATTAGTTCCAAATCAGAAGCCT
Organism: Sandelia bainsii; assembly: GCA_032362345.1. NCBI lineage: Eukaryota > Metazoa > Chordata > Actinopteri > Anabantiformes > Anabantidae > Sandelia > Sandelia bainsii. The sequence goes on along the minus strand of JAUMHL010000010.1, from coordinate 12,450,185 downwards.
GAAAGAACAATGTGGGCAGAATGATGGGAGCAAGTTAGCTGTTTCCACCAAGTACCAAGGGGGCTGGCCAATTCTACTGGTGTCCAGATCATAAATGTTTTAAAAATGTGTGTGTGTGTCCCCTTTCGGCTTATCATACACAGGGGTCACCATAGCAGATCACATTTATTTGGCAGGTTTTACTCTGGATACTCTTCCTGACGCAACCCTCAGATTCAGTGTTTTCCATTTCTACAGCCCGCCAGTAGGAGTCGAGCTGCAAAACTGCTCACCCTAGAGTGAATGGACAACCACTGCACCAACTGAGCCACTGCTGCCCCCTATATCCCAGAAAAATTATTATGTTAAATTTGTTTAAGATAAAGATCTAATTTGAAAACCTAATTTTTACTAGAGACAGTAATGCCTTAATAAATAATATAATGTTTCATTAATCAGTTTTCTTCAACTTGGTGTTTTGTTTTTATGTTCACCCTTAAAGAAATCCTTGTTTAAATTTTTTTTTTAAGTAAAATTTTACTCATTATTGCTCTCAACACTGTGGGAGGTCCATTCAACCCTTCTGTGTAGTCTCTGTGTGGTCCAGTCCAGTGCTGACTTGTATGTTGGTCTTTTCCACAGTGGGGGGTCCTTCCACATCCGGGGCTACGAGCCCATCCTGTCTCTGTTGCTCTTTGTCAGTGCCCTGGCTCTTCACTCCAGGCAGCTTGACCTCAAACTACGCTTGGATTTCCTATGGGCCGTGCAGGTCAGAAGTGTGTGTTTATATGTGGAAGTTAAAAGGCTTAAATCTAATCCACTTAATATAAGTTTAATAATGTACTGTAGAAATGCAGCCATGTCAGCTTTGATATGTGTAAACTATTACATTTTGTAGGGATGCTTTGTATTTGTAGGCTGCCAGCAGTCTGTTCTTTGGCAAATAAGGGTTAGAAGCTTGTTTTAGCTTTGTTTCATTTGGCATTAGAGGTGTAAAAAAATACTTTTTGCATAATGGGATTGAAGTGTTGATGCAAATGCTGAATTCTGATCTATTTATCCCTTTAATTAGCAGTACTAATTGTGTGATATACTCAAGTGTATCAAAATCCAACTTAGATACAACTTATAGTCTGTGTAGCAAGGGTCAGGAGGTTTCTTACTGACCCCATGTGGTGACAATGTGCAACAAGGATCAGTCCTCATGGCTGTTTCTGTATATGTTGTCTTTTCTACATCTGCTGTCAGGCGGAAGAGGAAAGGGATGGCATGGAGAAAGTCAAGCTGGACAACAGAAGGATTCTCTTCAATCTTCTGCCCGCACATGTTGCTCAACACTTCCTAATGTCCAACCCTAGAAACATGGTGAGCCTCGCTAATAGACAGGCAGACAGACAAAAAGACAAACAGGTAGATAAAAAGGCAGAAAATTAAAAATGAAGAACACCAGAAGACATATTGTATACTATTATACTGATTTCTTTACGTTATCCTTTAGGACTTGTACTATCAGTCCTACGCACAAGTAGGTGTTCTGTTTGCATCCATTCCAAACTTCAATGATTTCTACATCGAGCTGGATGGTAATAACATGGGAGTGGAGTGCCTGAGACTGCTGAATGAGATCATTGCTGACTTTGATGAGGTACAGTGCTGCTTTTCCTTTTTCTTGGCCCTGGACATGTCCTTCAGGGACATTCAACTTAGTTTGTGAAGTAGTTCTGTGTGTTTATGTGAATATGTGTCTTACAGCTCATGGATAAGGAGTGCTACAAAGACATAGAGAAAATCAAAACCATTGGCAGTACATACATGGCAGCTGTGGGCCTCGTCCCCACTATTGGCACCAAGGTAGCATGTCGTTTTTCATTTTTGTGTTGTTTTGTTTGTGCATGTGTAAATGAAAGTGTTATATTATAATATATTATATATTATATTCCCTCTTTAGGCCAAAAAATCAGTTTACGACCATCTGAGTACGATAGCAGACTACGCCATTGAAATGTTTGATGTTTTGGATGAAATCAACTATCAGTCATACAATGAGTTTGTCCTAAGAGTGGGTATGTCTAACCTTGTAAACTGTGAACACAATCTCAAAGTAAATCAAAATGTGACCATTAGAAAACTCAGTCTGACATTGCTTTTTTTTTTTTTACATTTGTGTGTATTTCTGCAGGTATCAACGTTGGTCCAGTGGTAGCAGGAGTAATTGGGGCACGGAGACCTCAATATGACATCTGGGGCAACACGGTTAATGTGGCCAGTCGGATGGACAGCACTGGAGTACCTGGAAAGATACAGGTACCCAAAGCACTTTAAATTAGAATATCCTTCCAAAAGTAATTTATTATGAAAGGAAATTTGGTTTACAGAGAAGATTATGTAGGGGAAACAGAATAAAAAACATTAAACCACTGACCACTGAAGTACAATACTCCACACATCTAAGAAGATAAACGTTATGATATATTATTACCTAAGGAGTCAAGAATAAGATAAAGAGCAATAAAGGGCCTGAAATTGGAAGCTCTTCTTCTTCAATGAAGGTCTCTCCATTTTCAGTTGGTTACTAGACTACTACTACTACTTTGCTTTTTCATCAGTGGCAACTGCTGTTGATTGAGCCAATTACTGTGTCTATATCCATCAATCAGTTGCTCAGGGTTTATTTCCATGCAATATGCTATGGTATGTAAGGGATTTTAGTCTGAAGCATCATATCTACATAATCTTCCTCCAGTTCAATCAATCTACAGATAACATATACACATAGGACATAACAATTAAAATACATAAATACACACTGACTTTCTTTCAGAGACTAAGAACTGAAAATTAATATAAATTTTAGCTGTAGGGAAATATATATATATATATATATATATATATATATGTCCAAAGTTTTCAAATTTGCCTACTGTATCAACAGCTCTATAGTTTGAAGTGTTGGCGTTGCAATATAAATATAAATATCTACTCTATATCTCCCTGTCCTTGTAACACAGGTAACTGAAGAGCTCTATCGCCTACTGAATACCAACTATGACATGGTGTGCCGGGGTAAAGTCAGCGTAAAGGGTAAAGGTGAAATGCTGACCTACTTTCTGGAAGGGAAAGTTCAGGGCGTGGGCACCATCACCACTTCTTCAGTGATGCGATCTGCCAGCCTGGCGCGCCGGATCCACTCCTGTGGCAAGACGAGCGTCCCAACTAATCTAGGCAGTGTCTCCTCTTCCACCAGCCTGACTGCTCATGCCAGCATGGGCAGCAACATTCAGATGAACACTGTCAACAGCAGCAATAGCCAAGCCACATGCCTGCCCTCATCCTCTGTGCCTGCTGTGGGTGAGGAGGACGAGGAGGACATAGAGGTGACGGAGATTGAGATTGAAGCTACAGCAGGTGTCGGGGATGCAGCAGTGTAGGAGTTCTTAGATTTAAGAAACTTAAATGAAAAAGGAACCTGGTTGAAAGCCTAGGGAAGACAGGGCTGTCCAGGTATTTCCTGTAAATCCTGAGCTACTGGCAAAACGCATTCAGGACGTGAACTTCCAGAAAAATGGCATGGTGATACAGACAATCATATTTGTTTTTTATTTTTATTTTTTTTACTGCTTTACTGCTATTCTCGGAAGACATATGTGAGGTGAAAAAGAAACATTTTCATAATCTCAAATTCTCTTTTAATATCTCTACAGCAGATTTGTGGTGTTCCTGGGTTCCCTCAGATCCAGGTAAAACATGCGTCTTCATTTTATATGTAGTACATATTCTATGTACAAGGATATGTGCTTTCATATCCAGAATAAGACTGATCATGCTATTGCTTTTGCACTGTCTTTCTGATTATGCCAAGGATACATTGCATTATTTACAGTATAAAATGGTGTTGTTTGTTTTTGGTGTGGGTAAGCATGCATGTGTGTATTTGTGAGTGTGTGTATGCATGTGTGGTTAATTCTGAATTGTAATTTTTATACTTGGATCTCACTGGGTGAAATACACTTTTTCTGAGACATATTTAAAGTTAATAGTGCATGACTTTTTAAGAGTTAACAGCCATAGTAACAGTACTCCTGTTGAAAGAAAACCAAAGTATTGAGCTTTCCATAGATCTTTAAGTCTTACTGGTTATATTGCCTCATCACACAAGACAGACAAGAAAATGTTGCAGTAGGCTGAACACATTTGACTCGCGTGACTGTCAGATGTTATCAGTAGGCTTAAGTGTCTTTTTGACCCCTGGACAAAATAGGGTTTCCTAATTTTCCTGAATACCCAATGAATACCTGGTTGTTGTCCTTATTCGTGACGATTTAATGTAATGTGGCACAACAAAAGTATTAATAAAGACAGCCAAATCAGTCAGTGCAGGCATTTATCCACACAGAAGAAAGCACATGCATTATTTAAGCACATACAATAAGCACACAACCTCTACAAATGCACAACTTAGCCCTTTACTCACAGCCTCTGCAAATGCTCCATATGTATTTTCCTGGTGCAGTGTTTGGCTGCTGTTGTCAATCAGACATATACATTACTGTACCACAGCTTTTTTGCTGTATATAAGCTACATTTTGAGTTTTTCACTGAAAATTTAAGCTTTAGCACGTCTCTTAGATACAGTCTCAGAAATGTGAGGTACTTTTTAGCCTATATATTTATCAGCTTATTAAACTTTTACTTGATCTGCAAAAGTGTAAATACATAATGTTTCAAGATTTTGCCTTACTCAATAAGCTTACAGTGATTGCAACTTGCCTTTTTAGAGTATTCACTTTGATATGCAGATCGTACTTTTTGTAAATAGCCAAAAGCTGTAAACTATGTTGTATCTTGTACAGTGTAAAGTTGAGTTATTGAATATTTTGTAATAAAGACATTATTGGTGAATAAAATATGACATGGCAATGAATGTCCATAAATATGAAAGATTATTGGCTACCATGATATAAGAGATTTGGGATTGTGGGTAAGAGTGTGAAGCAATTAAACCAATTAACCATTAAACATGAGCTATTTCCATTCAGAAACACAATATTTACACATTGTTCCCCTATGGAGCAAATGATCACTGAGTAACTGTAGAACTTTTAATATGCACTTTTCTCTCCTAGTTTCATTCTATTATTTTCCTTTTTTCACACCTTAGTTTATGACTCTTTCAATAACAGTTTTCAATTTGCACAGGAAAATACAACAGATACTGATGTGAGAATTATCCTAGAGCCCATAGCCAGATTAATGTCGTTTTGTCCCAAACACTGAGGGAAAGCTAAAATTGTTTTCCGAGGGCTGATGCAAAGTTTGTCTGGGGTTCACTCTGTAACAGTTATGTAAGCAACTGTCCGACTTTCTCAACACGTTTGGTATTGGAATTATTTTGCTTTGGAATAAACTCCAACAAATTCTAGTTATTTCTGGACATAATTTGCAAAGCTGAAAAAATCTAAAGTGGTCATTACTTCACCAAAAAAAAAAAAAAAAACTTAACTGATGGCCACTGGTGTTATCATCAATGTGGTCAAGTGCCCTGAATCCAAGGAAAATCTGACATTAGGTAACAAAGGGAAACCAAACAACACACCCACTGGTACTATCAGGGCCAAACTAAAGGTCAAGATGAGTAAATTAAGGTTGACATTCATTAATAATTACATTTACATTAGAGTACATTTCAACAATAAGGAAAACAGTTTTCTTACATTTAGTTGTGTCTTAGAGAAATTTAAACACAAATATACTGTGTATATATACAGTATTTCTTTTATTTCTTTATTCTTTATTTAATTCTTTCAATATTAGCTTGGGGAAATTATTGGAAAACTACTAAAAATTATCACAGATTCAGTCTTAAATATCTCAAACGTTTTTGCTTAGAATGAATGAAGTTGGTAGAGCCTTCTTTTAAAATAGATAATTGTTGTTTTAAATAAATATTTATTGCAACATAATGATTTGTATTTATAGAAGCTTACATTACTTTTCACTTGTGTGTCATGTGACATGTGTGAGTGTCCACACCTGATCTGAATGATCAACTAATGACAACCTAAAACAGCAGGATTGTATTAAGAAGACTCAGGTATCCAGCTAAATGGATATTCAGCAGAAAATGGTAAGTTCCACTGCATTTTACTGTAGTTTTACAAGGAGATGCTACTTCATAAATGAAATGAGTCACAAATTAATCATTAAATAGGCCTCTGATGTTTACGTTTGCTCTGTATTTAAGAATAACTTGAATGTAAATGATGGAACAGAAAAAATCCCTGGAGCCCATCAAGGAAGAGTCAGAGCAGGACGATGGAATCAAAGAAAGCAAAATGGGAAAAAGAGAGGAGGCACAATTTCAAAGTAAAGTAGGTCTGAGGACAGAGGAGGTGGTGGCAGAAGATGAGAGCAATGAAGAAGATGGAGGTGCTTTGAGATCCAGGCAACTGTCTCGTTCCCTCAGCCAGAAGAATTTCCTTCAAATGCAATCTACTGTCAGTGAGTGGGAGGAAATGAAACATTTCACCGTACCAGATTTAACCCCATATTCATTGGATTTAAGTGATGAGGCTACATCACCTAGGCCACCAAGTTTGGAAAAAGTGTGGTGGTGTAGTGGTGGCAAACTGAGAAGAATGGTTAGTATTTTTGCAGTTTCTGTTAAAATTATTTTTGACAACACACACTTAACAGATGAGGTGTAATTGTCAATTGTTTTAAAGATCTCCAAGACTAGACGGCAACGATTCAAACCACTTCAACGACCAGTGCAGAAGAAGACAAAGAGGGGAAAGCCCAAGAAGGAGTTGGTGGTTGTGAGTTTTCATTTTAGGCTTTTTTTTTTTTTTTCTCTTCTTAAAAATGTGCATTTTAATGTAGTTATTTTCCACCAGTATCCTCAAATTATTTTTCAAAACAGGAGCAATTTCCTCAGTGGCTGGTGGACTTGATGGTCAACATTGAAGAAGCAACAACACATCAACTGGTGGTTGAGTAACACTCCTCATCAGGTATCATGAGGTGAATGTGAAAAGCAGTGGGCACATCAAGCAGTGACCTTGTTGGTGAATACAGAATATAGAACAAACTTGTCATGACTAGCATGTTGTATTAAAGGTTAGCACTGCCAGAAAGTAGAAAGTCCATGCACAATGTGTAAGTCACTGTTTCTTTTTTGTCATTAGCAGTAAATGAACTACCAGAAAAAAGTACAATAAGGCACAATGGTTTTCTAACAGGACTTCTGCCCAAAGGAAAACATTTGTTTCCTTAATGTCCATATGTGTTTGTTGTAAGCTGTATGTGTACTATTAAATCAATTTATTTGATTCATCCTGAACCCATTTACCTTTTTCCAAGTCGGTGTTTGGTTTGAATGCAAGCACAGTCACATATGTGGTTAGTTGTGTATTTAGCTTTGGCAGCGCTGTAGGGAAGAGGTCATCTTTGCTGGAAGCTTTAGCATTTGGTATGTTGGCAGTCAGATTTTACTACGATTTATCAAAGTTATTAAGTTTCATAAATTATATGAAAAATATTGTGTATTAATATGTGGTGAGAAATGTAATGTCTCTATATTAACAAATAACTATCTGGGAAAATGTCTCGCGCTTGTCTCATGTTTTAATCTATATAGACATAAAATTGAAGACTATATCCAAATCCAGACCACTTACTTAACCAAAAGCAGAATACTAGTAAAAATAATAGTATAAACAAGTATAATACATTCTAAGTTAAAAACTCTGCTCTGAAAATATACTTAAATGAAAGTACATCTGCATCAACAGATAAAGGTACTTAAAGTATACAAAATAAAATTATTGCACATTATGCAAAATTCTGATGTATATTTTGCACTGCATTTACAGTATACAAGCAGTAGCAGCAGTGAGTAGCAATAAATCAAGCTAATATGAGCTTTCACTGCATGTACTATTGCCAATTTAATGTCTAACAACATAAAATAGTGGCAGTTTTCTTTTTTAGTTTTGAACATTACATTTTGAGTGTGAGAGGGTAAGTTTATGTATCAGAAGTGCTGAGTTAAACTAATATTTTACTAAATGAAAACTAGTTTTAGGAGTACTTAGGGTGGGAGGTGTTGGTGTGTACATCACACAGAGTAAATTGAGGTCTTTGGCATTTGCTATAGATAGTTATGACAAATACTACACTAAGGAAACAACCACTTACTACCGTCTTTCTTCAGGCAAACATGTTATGTTTCTAGCAGCATATTCCATAATGTTAGGGTTATGCAATGCTAAAGGGGAATGATCTTGTTTATCTGTCTTCTGATAAGAGGAACCTTCACCATAGAGACTAAAGGGTTTTTGTGTCACAACACAATCTGTCAGCATTACTTCACAAAATAAGTGTTTGACAACAATGACAAAGTTTTTGTAATCACTAGTTATTTCATATCTACAGATTACCTGAGATCTATTATTGGTGATGTTATTCATTACTCACTACTTGATACATTTCTTCAAAATTCAGCTTTCATGTGATTATTTTCATAACCTCAAAGGTAAAGACAAAGATCAGTAATTTTGTGGCCCAAAAACAGGGTTGTTTTGATGTACAATCACTTTATGTTCCAAAGTCAATATTGACAACAGACCTTGTGAACCTGGATCTACCTACGTCAAGCAGGGTCATCCACCGTTTACAGCAGCTTTGTCAAAAATATTTTATATGTGTGGTCACAATGTCAATCATTAACTTCTCTGGAGGCCAGATCTCCATATAAATATTGCTGGTTTGGAGACATCACTAGAAGGAAAACAACAGTCATACAGAGCAATTTGAAAACGCATGACCAAAAAGAAGAATATATTAATCTGAATACTGGAGATGCCTGGATTATATGAGAAGCTGACATTTGTGGCAGCAGTGGGTCTTGCTGTCTTAGCTGTCGTGAGGTCATCCCCAGTGGTGGGACCAGAGCCTATCCGCTGTGTCCCCTGTACACAGGAGAAACTGAACAACTGTCCTGCCATCTCAACAGACTGCAAGCAGGTGCTGAGGGAGCCTGGATGTGGCTGCTGCATGGCCTGTGCTCTCGAGAAAGGGGCGTCCTGTGGGGTTCACACAGCTCACTGTGGTGAGGGGCTCCGCTGTATTCCGAGGCCTGGTGAGGTCAGACCTCTCCACGCTCTGACTAGAGGACAGGGGGTTTGTGCTGAAGACCTAGGCCATGGTAACCTTTTTTTTTTAAGTTTTGTCATTTGTCTTTATTGTTAACATGTCCTACTGTGTGGTTATATATTGTTACAATTTTATCTCAAAGCAACAAATGAAACCTTCCAACGCAAATTATTTCTAATTATTTCTGAAAAAAAAAAATAAAAACAGGATATTTTTTAAATAATCCAAGTATTTTTAAACATGTTGTGTTACTTGTACAGAGGAAACTGATGGAATCCCCGACCACGGCTCCTTGCACCACCTCTTGGGTCTCAACTTTCCCTTTGACCAGCAAGACACAGCTGAGGGTCACGAGAGCATCAAGGCCAAGGTCAACGCTATCCGTAACAAACTGGTGCAACAGGTGAGGAAAACACTTTGACTTATGTAGACAATTCATTCATAAATATACTGTCATTCCAAAAGAGGGAGCACTTAGTTTTAAGTAATTGCTTTTTTTCATGTTCCTAAGTGCTTGTAGTTCTTATCTGTTTGTGTGTTCACAGGGTCCCTGTCACATTGAACTGCATGCAGCACTGGACAAGATAGCCAGTTCTCAGCAGAATCTGGGTGAGAAGTTCACAATTTTCTACCTCCCCAACTGTGACAAGCACGGCTTCTACAAGGCCAAGCAGGTGAGAACTTCAGGATTTCACAGAAAATAATTTGCCCCAATTGTTGGAAGAGGTTCATCCTGAGCTTCTGATTGATTTATTCATGCGGTACCCAATCTCTGCTTCTCTTTCAGTGCGAGTCATCTCTGGTTGGACCGCCTGCTCGCTGCTGGTGTGTCTCTTCCTGGAATGGGAAGAAGATCCCGGGATCCCAGGACCTGCTCGGTGACTCAGAGTGTCATCAAGAAGTTGCTCACTGAGGAATGAACACTATTATCACTCATAAACACACTAACATGCACACTGATGCATACACAAACACATACAGACACGTGAGAGTGTGATTCTTAATAACAGATAGAAAAGCACAAAATAGAAAATGTGATGTTGCTATTTCAAAGGGGGAAATTCCCTCTCATTTTATTTACTTGATGTATGTATCAAGGCTTATTTATTCATACCTTGTATATTCTTTCATTCAACCATTTGTCATTTATAGATTTTTTTTTATGTTTGCCTATTTTTAATTTTGATTGTAAGTAGGGTAACACTGTATACATTTGTGTTTCTGAATTAATAACTCCATTTCTCAAAACCACAAGTCCGCAGCTTTGCCAAGCCCATTTCAGAGTCTTCAGAATGGATTAAAAAAAAAAATCATTCATAAGTAGAGCTGTGCGCCGTAAAAATCAGCACAGCCGCTCATTCATTCAGCATGTTGACATTGTCTGAATGTATCTCCATTGGCGTTTCCTTAATGGGTATTGGGGAAATACTTAAAGTGCCACAAGTATGTGCACAGCGGCCAAGCACAAACAAATCAGGGCTCATCCAAGCCACTGTGAGGTTTGGGAGTGGGTTGTTCTGCATTTGTCTACCTCTAATAGTCTCTGCATCCACAGGTTTAGCAGAGGCTGCTGAGGGCTATTCTCAGCTACACCCTTCTCACCTTTTATATGAGCTCCATAGGTTCATTGTGGTCTTTTTTGACTTATTTTTGTCACCTATTCTAGTATTTATTATGATTATGTCGTGTATATGCTTTGTTTGCTGTGTACTCTGCCAGGAATGCTGCTATTCCATTAATGGTTTTGTTGAAACAATGTATACAGTCTTCTAATTGTGTATACAGTATGTGGATCCAAATAAAATGTCATTTCATCATTTTGGTGAGTCATGTTTTAACGGGTTTTTTATTCATATTCAAAAAATGAAAATGCAATACTTAGCTAAAGTTATACTGCCTTTATTAAGTAAAAATAGACCTGAGGGTTGCAAACAGCACATTTGCAAGGCAAGTAATGCAAATTATCACTGGCTAGACAGTGACCAGAGATAATGGTTTGTGGCCTTTATCCCAAAAATTCAGCTTATGCAAAGTGTCAACAGAACAGTAACAACCACAGTATATATAACACATATTTGACCTCTTTCTTTCTGAAGCTTTAGCTCCAGCATAAAAAATGTATATGCACTGTAGTCTTTGAGCTGCACAGTCCTGTCTAACTCCCTGAGGAGCAGAAAGCAAAATGGAATTCATAAAATAAAAATTCATAGTAAGGCACTGCATGCTTACTCTGAGAGACATACTGTATTCAAACATACATATTTTAGGGATGTCATGACCACATGTCATTATAACAAATCATAAGCATACAAATTATGATTACACTTCATACATCATACATATACATGTGCAATGCCACTTAATTGTGCGTAAATGAAAAGCACTCTCATCCATGTTTGGGACAAATACAAATATCCCTGCGTTTTATAATCTGAGATAAAGTCTTAAGTGTATCCTCTTCCCGTAAGCTGTCCAGGTTGGGGCAGAGACAAACTGCTTCAAAAGGATCCATCCGTAACAGGAAAGTACAGACTGTATCTGCAACACAGATGCTTTTTCCTCCTCGTACTCTTCCTCTGTTCCCCTTGCTCTGCCTCAGAAAAAGGTCCCACAGGCAACAGATAGAAATACCAAACATCCATATATCGGCTGAACCATCTCTTGACCTCTTTCCCAATATCCTCAGTGTCTCCATTTGTTTACAATTCTTCTTGCTCTTACTACCACCCTCCCTCCCTCCATCCTGCTCTGCTCCTATTGGCTCTCAGAGTTATAGTACTGGGCGTCTCCTTGCTCCTTCCCAACAAAAGCTGGCAAAGGCTGCCCGTATTTGTCCACACACCAACAGAAGCCTCGCTTTCTGCCTTTGGATGGACGGCACTGAAAGTGAAGGAAGAGAGAAAGTGAAAAGATGGAAGAAAAATTGAGGGGTGGAAGCAGCTAAATGTGCAAACCAAGTTAAATATGCTGCATTATGGGTAACAAGCCACTTTACTCAATGAAATAGTACAGCAGTAGTTAAGAGGCATTAATGGTTAGATTGTGCTGAGTCAATGCAGCCTTGGCTATTCAACAAACTCTGGTATTTTGAGCTGCTTTTATGGTCTATCTCCTGTTACACACACATATAGAGACCTTAAAGGTAAACAGAAACCTGGTAAAATATTTGCTTAGTCCCGTTTGTGAACAACTGAGAACCAAAATCTATTTTCAGAAGCTGGTGGCCAGTACGAATCATCTGTTGCTGATTATACCCCACAGCTCCAAATTATGGGTAGCCTACTACAAATGACTTACAGAGTCTGTGGAGCTACCCAAGGGCTGTTATTTTACTGCCAATTTTACTAAAGGTCAACCTCCACTCTAGTAAAACATGCAGCCATTCATTTTAGGGGCTAAAGCAACTGTGCTGCTGCTCCACAGTGGAGTCACAGCTGATCAGGAGGGAAGACATCCTTATTTAGTTCAATATTCCAGCTGAGCTGATGTAGGACTATGTTGCTCTCACACCACTGTACCATAAAAACTATAGAAAGAGAAGATCCTTATGATTCATTTTTCACATCTCTTCTCTTTGCTGCATTTTGTGTGGACAAAAAATGTATCATAAGGGGTTTTTAACATTTCAGCTGCAAATATTGCAAACTGTATAACAGGAAATTCTAAATCTAAAGTGATCAAAAATTTAAGCTCAATCTACTGAAAAAGGTGTATCTGTTTTCACCATGCGGGGTGTGTTTCATTCCTCTAAAAAGACACTTACTGCTATTAATAGCTGTAATGTGAGATGGTTTTGCTTAAAATCATGCAAACGTCCAAATTAAACTGACCAATGTGAAATGTCTGCCACTCCATCAGCGCCTGAGGGCGCAGCTCAGCACACTAGGTCCATTCTACATAAACAAAAACAATGGGCCTGGCATTGTGAGGCTGGTTATGAGATGATTGCAAGTCAAAGAAAACACGTCCATTAAGCAGGAAGGACTGCTATGTAATAAGAAAAGCTCGCTTGGTGATGCAGTGGCGCGGGAGCCCTAAGTGCCTCCATATGAATGCGTCAGAACCACTCATTTATTACAACCCGATCGTGGGTGAACCATGTGAGTGTGGGGATTGCTGCAGCTCTATTTCTGTGCATGCAAGCAATTATGGGGCGAGCACATTGGGTGCCGGTAGCCACCTTGACGTCTGTCTCCCTGGGAGGGTTCCCGTTAAACGGCCATCGTCCCAGTCGTCAACCCCACTGGGGTTTGGCCCCTGTGATTCCTGTCTCCAGAACCAGTGACTAGGGTCTACCTCACTGGTGTGGTGGTGCGATGATGATGCTCTAATAACTACCAATGAATACAGGAGGACAGTTACAAATCTGTAATTGAGCTGCAGGAGACCTAAAGTTTGAGTCACTAGACTTCAACTCCTACTTTATTAATGTAGCCTGTAGAAAAAGTGTGGGTTTTTCTTGTCACGGCCTTTCTAATTTGTTAACAAGTTGAAATTTATTGTCCAGCATATATTTAATTTATGTGTAGTCTCTCCTTAAATGTATGCATAAATATATAATTATCATATAGTTAGTATTAAATAATAGTCCTTCAAATGTGCTTTTTTACCTGTTTTTTCTTATAGAAGCCTTTCTTGTCACAGTTTGGTATGCGGAAACCTCTGGGGTTGAGAATATGTGTAATCTTGAGGTTGCTGAGAATGCTCTCAATCTCTCTCCGACAGGGACCCTACAGATGAGGGAACACATAAGAAGTTACTGTACTTTCTCCGGTACTTGAATACTTTCTTCCAGCTCAAACTTGAAAAACACCTTAACAAATTTAAATGTACCTGATGCCATTAGCAAGGTGTATTTTGTTCAGCAGCATAAGTTTTGTAAATAAAGATGTGAACAAAGCTGGCTCACGCTGCATCACACACTGCTGTAATACCTAAACAATGGTGGCTGCAATATGAAAGAGGTGACGAATGAGAAACAAATTCATCTGGCTGACTTGAAGGGGCTTAACAGATGCCAAAGCTGCTTACAACTCTTACACTTCACACAAAGGATAGGGGATAAAGTGAATTCAAAGAGCTCAAGGATGAAGCCATAAGGCTCCTCCTCAAATCCAAGTGCGCCAGTCACTAATCAAAGCAGCCAGTCAAAGCCCATTACTAGTGTGTGCTTACTTCTCTGTCCAAAGAGAAGATCAAAATAGCAGCGGGGCTTCCCAACAGGCACTCACATAGGCCGATCCATCATTCGCTGGCTCTCGGTACACCCGGCACGCGGACGCCTTGTGGCCGTACAACCGCCTGACCTAGGTCAGCCGCAGGGCCATCGTACCCGCTCACTGCCATGTCGTTCTACGGCTCATGATGCCTGCCAACTGTCAGCACCGCTACCCAAAACATTTCATCACCCTCAGGGGGAGAAAAACACCAAAACACAGAGGAAGAGGAGAAAAACATTCCTCCAGTGTGCACTGAAGACACAAAAATATTGGTTGTGGTACTTACATACTCAGGCTCCTGTTTAGTCTCTAGAGAGAAGTTTTGTTGGTCTGTGATGAGTGGTCCTGGGAGCTCCTCCATTTTAAAGCTCCGGGTTTTCTTGTGCTGATCACGTCTCAGGCCCTCTGACTTGGCAGAGGGGAATAACAGGTGAAGTGGAGGTCTCAGGGGTCCCAAGGGTCTCTGGGTGCTGTACGAGGTCTGAAGGCCTGAGCCAGTGGAATTCCTCTCTTCATATTGAGTTTCAGTATTATCTGCTGAGGTTTGAGAGCAACATTTGTTTACTCACGAAAGAAAACAGTACAGTAGTATATCTAATCTTCCATTTAAGGTATTTTATGTCATTAAAACACACTGGCATTTTGTATTTCATTTTTCAGAAGCATTTCCTGAGCTGATGTCCTCAGGGATTCAGGGAGTTTCCAGTCTTCTGACTGAGGAAAGGTACACCTTTTCTGGTAATGAGCTGCACTTTTTGCACAACGTCAAACAAAAAGCTTTGTTGAATGTGATTCGACATGTCTCATCCACCTCTTCTTTCTTTAAATGAAGAAAATCTAATGAGTCGCATTATTTAGTGACTGTAGCTTTAACTTAGATTTCTATTGTGTGATGTCATGGAAAAAGTCTTAATCGTTCCTACATTGACTTATTAGACTTATTTTCCCAGATTGTCATGAAAAATGGTGTGACTGTAGCTCAGCAACTCTTTCTTTGTGATTAAAAGTTTGACTACAAGATTAACCAGTAATTCATAATTATGAGTTGTCTAAAACGCACACGGGACGCATAAGATTTCATGTACCCACAACATTTACCTGGTAGTTCATTGACTGGAGGAGTTGGTCTCACTGTTAGTCTCTTGTTGGTTGCGTTAGCACAAATCCCGCGTCCTTCCAGCAGAGCCTGCAGAGGTTTCGTTTCACCAGGCTGATGCTGACAAGTGAGCCCGGAGCCACATCTCCCAGTGTACACGCCGCACGGCTGACCGAAGCTCAGAGCGCAAGTCATGCAGCAGCCACAGCCTGGTTCGCGGACTTTCTCGGTGCAATCCTTAGGTAAAGGTTTACACAAAAGTCGCGCTCCAACATCACACGGCTCGCATCTGATAACCGGACTGATCGCACCTGACCTTCGGCTAAACGAGGCGAGGACAAAAGTCATGCAAAGTGCGCGGAGACATGTATCCATCATAGCGTGTGAGAGCAGATTGTGTCAAAGTGAGGAGGCGCGTACCGCGTTGACTTTCCGCTGGGCAGCTTCTCTCTCATTCACATAAAGCCACCGGCCAAAACATCCCAATATATAGACCCCAGTTGACTGTAGTCACACCCCCGAATAGTTTGTGGTCTACTGTTGAATTGCCTTGACTCCGTTATTTCTTTAAAACCATCAGAGCAGTATAGTAGGTATAGACTAAATATTATTCTGCAGTCTAGCAGAATCATACTTAAGGTTTATTTTGATTTAAATAAATAAAATAAATACTGGACAACATATTTTTACTCTACATTTTACCTTAGCATAAGGATTGGAGCTCTTGATTATGCATACATTTAATACGTAAAGCAGTTGTAAGACTGTTAAACACAAATCCATGGAAATATTAATGCTACCGAAGACAAGTATATTCTACAAATGGTAAAATGTGTATCAGAACTGATGTTGAGGAGTAGACCTGTCTGCTATACGCGGTTTCATTCATAGGGGGCGCCAATAGAGTGAATGGAAGAATTTAATGATTCAGTGACACTGAACTGCAGAGGCTCCAGTGGCCTCGTCTGCCGTGATTCTGCGTGTTATTTGTCCTTGGTGTGTGTATTTAACGCTGTGGTACATACAACTGTTCACGATGTAAACATCATGTGTGTTCATTTATCTTAGACCAGCTGCACACGACGAGTGCATTAAACCGTATAAACTGTGATACATGCATAACATACATACATAATGTGATTATTTGAGCTTTTGATCCAGTATAAGCTGATGACATGTTAAAGAATAAACACCATGCCAGTGGTGAAATGTAGCAGAGTACATTTATTCAAGTATTTTACACCATTTTGTGGTACTTGTACGCCTAATTTGCTCACCGTATTATACTTCAGTTCCACTACGGTGCATGTTTGCTGATGAACCAACTCAATAGTGTGTGTTATTTACAGACATTATTACAACTTTACATGACAATCTAGATTAAATGCTGCTTATCAATTAATTTATTAGTAATATTGTATAAAAATATAACACTCAGAGGTCATTCTATGCCATTAGTGCTTTACTTTTTAACCATTTTACTTCTTTCATAATGTACATAAACTTATCCTTCATATATAATATTAATCAATGACTTTATTAACTGTTACTGTTACATGTCTCTTGTGTGTGTATGCAGATGATGTAGATATAGTTTATCACTCTATTTACCTCAACTCCTTTGAAAGTCATAGTTTGAGGAGATCCAATTGATATGACTTTATAGTAAACAGCCGGGTGAGATGTTAGCCAGCTGAGCGTCAAAATCTAAATCATGCACATCTGCTGCTATCACTCCACACACGTCAGTTTTGATCAGAACATGAAGAAAAACCAAAACAAACATAATTCAACGTGACCTGTGTTCCTCACACATACAGTAAAGCATGCGGCCTCTGAACTTGGTGTTGGGATGTGTGACATAGTTTGGCTTGTTCTGGTCATTTGTCAGTGCCACAAAGCATGTGTTCCACATGTGAGAAAATTCCTTACTAATTACATCTGTAGCATTTTTAGATCCAGAATTAATTTGTTACAGACGAGAGAGGGAATACGTCAGCACAGAATGTCCAAAATACCTCAAAAGAATAACAGCAGGAGAGGTGAGGTGTACAGTTTCTCTTTGGTTTTGAAATGTCTTGGAGGCCAATGTCAAATCAGTTGCCAACAAGCCCTGGCGTACTGCTGCCTGTTAACAGACAGGTCTACAGCAGAGCAGTGCTCAGTGGAATGCCAAACATTTGTTTCATATGCTGAAAAAAAGTCTGCTGACTCCATCTCCTGTGTGCTCTGCTCACAAAGCTCTTTGGAAGGGGGTCTCTCAGCCACCTGTGCATATTCAGCATAGCAGAGGAGAGCGTCGAGCACAGGGAGCAACGTACTGAAGGAATGTCGTCCCGCAGAGCAGCCACTCAATAAAGATGGAGTGTGAAGAATTTGCTTTTGCACACACGATATTACTGTACATGTGTTTAACATGACCTGCTGTCAAAGGCTATAGTGGCCAACCACAACTACTGGTCAAATCCTAATCCAGGGCAATTTTCCACTGTTTTAAGTTTTGGAGAAGTCAGAAGCACTTGCTTCAAGCTATGCGAGTTGCATTGCCTCTACAAAAACAGGTTGTTGTTCTGAATATACATTTTCATCATACCGCCTTTACTATTATATTTCATTCACAGTTTTTAGCATTATAACACAGCAAATAACTATCAATGACCAGTTCACCACAAACATTTCTCAACTAGTGCTATGTTTTGTTTTGTTCTTTTGCCACACAGATAATATTGGTTTTTGACAATAAAGTTCTTTACAGTACTAAAAAATCACTTCTTTTTTTTTGGAAATTCATGTAATAGCTGTACTTCAAAGTGAGAGAAAACATTTTTTTGTCAGGTGAATTGACTTTTTAATCAAATTTCATGTAAAGAAATGAACTGTTTCGCCTGAATTATTCCAGTGCAAGAAGAAAACGATTTACGGGCAGTCAAGATAATTTATTAAGATAATTATCTTTTCATTAAATGTATCTGGCATGCATTGTTGTAATACTAAGAAATGTTTCTTTTGGCACCTTCCCTTACCATTTGGCTCTGCCAGTGGGATTTTGTCTGGGTTCAGTGGATGGTGTTACTGCAGTGACAGGGAAAAGCACAAGAATCTGCAGCAAGGGCCAAAGCTCACAGATTGAAAAGCACATAGTTTAATCAGCTGGAGGTCTCCAGAACATGTCTGGGTTAACCTAGGAGAAAAATGTGTATGCATATGTGTGCATGACCCTTACTCTCAAACACCACCAGCTCCTTCCCCATTCTTATTTGGAATTTGGGATGGCAGTGGGGGTCCGTGTGTCTGTGTGTGTGTGTAGTGTGAGAGAGACAGAGAGAGAGTGTGTGGGTACATACTGTATTGAGATGTACTGGAGTAAAAGAGAAGGGGTGGGACTGTTTAGTAATGAGACTGCTGCAGATCACATGACAAGTCTGGTACGGCCACTATTATTCACATAATATTGTCTCTTGTATAATTGCCCCTGTCTGGGAGCTTTTCAAGAACACTCTCATCACAGATGAACTGGACAAAGATCTCCATTATGATTAATTTTATAGTCTGTTCCCTTTTATTTTGCTGTGTTGAACAAAAAAGAGCCAAACGGGCAAAGGTCACTTTTTATCTAATTCCAAGGTTGATTAATAAAAAAAAAATAAAAAAATTTGTGGTCTGCCCATGGTCCCCATTTTGGAGGTTTGGCTCCTGAGGCAGTCCAAGGTTGTAATTAGGCCTTAGCAAAGTGGAAAGACGGCGAGCTCTCAGCACTCAGCCTGACAGATTGCAGAGTGCTCACTTTGGGCCCCGAATGCCCCACAGACACTAACACTTCCAATCCCCATTCCTCTGTCTCATGTAAATGCATTACACATGTATTCACACAATTATGTACATTTTCTCACATATGCAAAACATAATGACTTTTGTTTTTCACACACTAATTCATTCACTCTGCCACTCAGCCAGTTTCTAATGGAATCCACAACACTTTTTTTTATTTATGTTTCATCATCATTATCATTTTTTTCTTTTAGTGTTTTGATTCAATACAGATGAAACAGAAAACAATTCAAGTAATTTATTCTTGCAGAGCAATGTATGATTTTCTAACTGACACTGATCTACCATTAATAATAATAATAATAATTACTTGTTTTATTGATTCCCTTGATTCCCTTGAAATTGATGAATTACTCATTGTAAAAAAAAAAAGACAAAATTACAGTTGTTGAAGAAGGAAATACCTCATGCAGATAAAAGCTCTACAATGCCCCATTAAATTATTAAGTGATGTTGGTTTGTGGTTTCTCTGTGAATATGGCACAAAATTTGCAGATTTCTGACACAAAATATTAGTTTGAATTTATTAATTAAGTTAATCCTGTACTTTGATCATCTCCACCTGATCTTATATATTACATTGCCTGATATAAATACTCAGGTTTCACCATTTGTTGATAATTGAACAAGGTCCTCAAATTGTTCCACTATCCCAGAATGGACTTTCTATTTTGTTCCCCAACCTTTGTTTAACCTCAGAGGAAAGAGATGAGCCTTGTCCCTCTAATTAAGAGTCTGTAAAAATTCTGCAGAGCTGGGGTGCTTGAGCAATGAGAATGAGTTCTGTGACCCAATAAATAGGGCCTTTCCCCTCCACATTGTCTACAAAATGAGACCTGATTAGTTTCACTCTGCTAAAATGGTCTGGTTTAAATCTGTGAAGTTTATTGGAAAGCTGGTGGAAAAGACAGCTATACTGTATGTGAAAGGGTTAATCAGTGTTTGCTATGGTTCTTTCCTCAGGTAGGAAATGTCAACACAATAGCAGTATCAGAGAAGCGTATCAGTGCACACCATGCTTTTGGAAATAAGCCTAATGCTCTTGTCTTTTACACTTTAGTAGTTCTCCTGTGTCATTAATCAATTTGGTAACTATATATAGTAAGATACATAAATCAAGCTTGATGGGGAATTATTGCAGTATCAAGTTAGAGTTGCATAGTTTAATCTTGCTCACATACACTGTTATTACCTGTGAAATATTGTCTCTCCTGACAGGCTCCTCTGTACTCTAATAATGTTGCTTGGTTTTCTGGACATGCCCCAGCTTCTTTTGTGTTCTTTTATTTTGAGGCCACTCCACACTAAATAACAGAGTAAGATGGGTTCTGAGCTCTCTGCAGTCGCCACACCTGGGCCTTCGCTTCCTTCCTTCCCTCCCCGGGAATTCTTCACTTTCACCACCTGCAGAGGGACAACAGTGAGGGTGTAGGAGGGAGGGTCTAACCCATTACACCTTTCCTCCCTCTTTGCCTAGGCTCTGCAATTTTATTCCCTTTCAGCACCATTAGAGCAACCTGTCCAGGCCTGTATAGAGGTAAAATTCTTTTTTACTACACTTCACAAATGAGATAATGGACATGTGTGTGTTGGATATGTGCACACGTACAGAGAAAAAAACAAAAGAAGACAGATACACTGAGTCCTTGTGTGTCAGATTTATTAAAAGCAGTTGGTACACTTTCACAATTACTGTTGCACTTTTAAGCTAATAAAATTAATTTTGACGGGGAAAATGAGCCACGTCACAAAACCTCTATACTTACATGCAGTTTCAAATATTTTGTGTTGCTGGTGTCCTCTGCTGGCTAAAACATTAACTGAAAATATTCCCTTCTGTACAGTTACTGTAAAGAGAGGTTCATTCATTACCGACCTCCCTGCTTTAACTGTATACACTTTTCACAGTGTGCCTTATACTTGGTCAATTAATACAAACTCATGTTGTGCAGCGAAGAATTATCTAAAACCGCAAAACTTCAGTTATAATTGGGGTGGGCACCTGGTTTACAAACTTAGACAAAAAATTATCCTAATTGTTAGGGAAATGTATAAAAAATTATGCTGAAGTAGGAAAACTGGGGAAATGGCTCTGTCCACAGGTAACAAAGCATCTAAAGTTCACTTGAACATACTGTACTGTGTTTGTTTAATCCATACTAAACTGGGATGTAAATGGTGGACAAATCTTAATTTGCTGTGGTGTCTGAGTACCTGGTAACTGGTCCTGACCATGTTAAACTTTGTCTTAAAGGGGCTGACAGATCATCAAGATCACATAAGTGTTTCTTTTTCTTTATTTACAGAATACACTGAACAACGCAACATCAATACACAAATAAACTGTTCACATGTAGCATGTTATAAACAGAGGCACAGAATTGGATAAGTATGAGGTGCAGATAACAGGTCATGAAACTGATAACAAACGTGTACATAAACAATGTAAAATATCACAGAGCTTTACTGTGGTGGTGTGTTCCTCTATGGATAAAATGTCTGTTCAACACACTCACAAAAAAAGTTAAAAGGACATTTTTTTTGGTCATCATCTCGTACACAATGTCAACAAGCACTCAACTGGGGTAATGAACAGCTTTAACCCCAGAGCAAGTAAATTGTATATGTCATTGACAGATGACAGATTGAGTTTGTCTAACACTGAGTTTATTCTGAGTTACTTTGTAAAACACTAATGCAATGACAGCATTTGTCCTCTCAATATAGTTGTGTGTTTGTTTTTTATGTATATGATGTATATTTTTCATATTGAAAACACTGCAGTGCTGTTAGCAGCTATGCACCCTCATAAAAAGGACAAAACGTAAAATTTGGCAGCTGTGAATGGAATGCAAATATCTTCTACACAAAGTACTGATATGTTTTTAACCATCTCATGTCAAGTCAATATATATTAGGGTTTAATTAAAATATTTTTCTATGGTTTCTCTCATTTCACCACACACACACTCACACGCTTTCATTAAAATGTTGCTAACAGCTTTATAAGTGGTCATCTTCACAAACATCTTAAGAAAAAAAATGATTTGACAGGTTCAGAGAGGCCATGTACATGCTGCACATGTACACAAGGATGTGGTTTAAAAAAATAAAAATTTATATTGCATAGATAAAAGAAGATAATCCTGTAGCCAGTCCCAGAGTCCAAATTATACAAATTTGCTGCACTTTTTTTTGCAGATTATAAACTGAAGAAATACTGCTTGATGGAAAGTGTGCAGCATAGAGTTGCTTCTACATAAGCTACAATGTTAAGCTTGTTTTGGTTAAATATTAGAAAAAAGTTACATGCAACAACATAGGATTTTCTTGATTTGTACATAAAAAATACTATGCATTATTAAGAGAAGCAGCCTTTGTGGTATGTACTTAAGATACATCGAGAATGAATATATCTACTGTAACTGTATAAAATGTTAGAAGGAAACTGTAGGTCAAAAATTACACATTTCTTATCAATTAGATATTTTCTTAATTCGCTAATTTACACAAAAATAGCAAAATACGAAGGGTATACATTTTCACTTAAAAGATGCAATTACATGTCCTGGTGCTGGTTAATGATTGTTATATATGTAACATCCAGTTATTATCCAGGGTTATTGTCCATGCCATTACCACCATAAGTCCTTACATTTTGCCCATTGTTCAGCTTTTCAGTCTTTCCTTCTTTATGTCTCTTAGTTAAAGTCTGTCTAGTTGAGTAGCTCTGTCCTTACTTACTCTTCTGCGAGCCAATCATCACCTTGGAAACAAAGTTGACAATGGCGCTCGCTGGCTGCTCAGGGTCATGCTCTGCAAACAGGTGACATATATTGTCCATGGAAGTGCCAGTTTTCCTCGCCACAAAACCAAAGATCCTGCAGATGTGGAGCAAAGAATTTAATACTGACCTAATCCCTTTAATATTAACTGTTCTGATGTAGCTATGTAACAAGTAAAAATGCACTTACTTTGCTGAAGGGCAGCCATCTTTTTTCCACCTGTGTTTAGTGAATAGAGTATAATAATTATTAATTAGTTATTATCTTATAAGCAATATAGAGAGATCCCCATCTTACATATTCAAAATTACAGTAGCACTAAAAATACAAATGTTATTTCCATGGATATATATTGGTTGATATTCCACTGCTCATGTAATTTCCTGCTCAAGTTGTAATTACCTAGGGAAACATTTTGTCATACCACACCTTCTTGGAGTAATAACAGGTTTGCCTTACAATATCCATAACCAGCACTCTGGAAACCCTTCAATGACATGTATTCAAACATTAAATTAGCAGTACTCACTTTCTATCTTGAGGGTCCAATGCACAAAATATGACTGTATTGACATTGTAATGCCTCCTGAAGAAGAGCCTAAAAGAAGACAGGAAAACAGTTATTGTGAGAATATGGTCTCAGCATGTACATGGATGTATGGTAGGAATATGCCACATACTGTCTGTAGTACTCACTTCCTCTGGTTATCAGTGAGGGTGATTCCCTGGGAGGAAACTTTGAAGTGGACCACAGTGGAGGTTGGTGGAGGGTCGGAGCGCAGGGTCATAGTGGTGGCTTTCTGTATGGCCTGGCAGCCCGTCAGGGACTCCATCTCCACAGAGCCCAGGTACCACACATTACAGGCTGCAGGGACACAGTTTCAAATTGCACTTGAATCACACCTGCTAGATGCAAATAACTTTAGGGCAAGTGTATTTAGGGACACAGACAAAGTGAAGTCCATAATAACAGCCCAAGATAAAATGGCTATGTTTGGATGCACTCATTTCCAAAAGTGTCACAGAATTGCACATAAGAGTTGTGTACAGTGTCATCTCTTCGTCATAATGTCTATTCATAGCAAATGATGTTAGACGTTTGATTACCTGCACCCTGTTTTAGCAGCTCAGCAGCTGAGTTGGTGACTGATTGTGAGGTATTCTCCACAACATCTTCAAGTGGATCTATGAACAAGAAAAGCACAAATATCAGTGGCATTATCTAGAAAACCCATAACTGCACCATGAACAAATAAAATGACTAAATGGCTAGACAGCTAAATAGACAGACTAGCCACAAAACCTAAATTATGTTTGTTTCCTATTCTGACCATAATATTCTCCCAAAAAAAATAAAACAGTGTGACTGCATGTGTGTTAATTTTTACTATACCTTTGTCAGGTATAATAAGTTTACAGGGCAGGGCCAAGGGAGTGATTGAGTGCTGGCAGACCAGTGCTGTCAAGCTTCCTGTAAAACATATGAGCACATGAAATCAAAATTACAGATTTGATACTTTATTGTCACATCAATTTCTTTTTTATTATACCTTTTTTATACCATTTCAAAAAAAGATGACAAAAATAACATGAAATCAAATTTAAATCAAATTTAATATTTAATATTTAATTTAATAAAAAATAAATCAGTGCAATGCCAAATTAGTTTATCTGATATATGATCCATGTAATCACTGAGTCACATGAACTTTGAAATCTGCCACACAAAAACTACATACAGTGGCTACAGTGCCAGGTGTTTTTAGCTGTCATAGCCACTGGCACAATGTGTCACACACCAATAGAGGGCAGTGTTAATTAATTCTTGACCCTTGGGGTAGTGTAGTCAAACAGTCAGTAGCTGTCGCTGTTATAAGCAAAAGAAATGTCTTAACAGAGCAGGGACTCACCGAAATAGGGCTCATTGGGGCAACCCTTCAAGCGAACTCCTTTCTGTGTACACTCAATCAGGAAGTGGCGTACTAATTCATTGGAGAGATCACCTCCTGTTAGAAAAAAAGACCAGAAAGAAGATGCAGAAGAGATATGAGAGATAAGGGATTCCTCACAATAATCTGTGTTTTGTTTTAGCAAAACGGTTCTCTATTTGACACCCTAGATTTACCCTGACTTAAAAAAAAGCTACAAGCATTTATCTCAGTACAACATAATAATGTAATAGTATTTTCCCAGTCTTTAGGAGTTACAAAAACATATTAAATTGCTACATTCAATCTCTCTAGAGATTAATGGGATTATGATACAACAGGAGCGCCACTGAGGGGGCAGGAGGAGTCTATGTGAAGAATGTTTCCACACAAAGACTTGGAGAAAGGCCTGCTCCTTAAGGTGGGTTGGATTTCACACTTACAAGAAGCAACAATGCCCTAAGCTGAAAGTGTGGAGAGAGGCCATGTCATGTCACCACAGGTACTCTTGGACTGCGGACAGGTGAGTGCAAACAAAAGGACAGGTGTGAGTGGGAGATCAAATGAACGAGCTGAACGCTGTGGTGGGCTGGTAGAGGAAGGACACAAGGGCATCCTTTGTGGCATTGTGCTGTTTCTGTAAGACAATACAATTTATAAATAGTCCAACCTGTTTCCAATATATTTTGTGTTGGGTTTATTATCCTCTGTCACTTTTTGAATAAGAAAAAGTGATGTGTATATCTTTATTACCACTCAGTCAGCCTTTGTTTTTTCTCTGGCCATGTTTCAACATGGCCAGAGAATGCTTGGCCAGAGAATGTTATGTGGGGCAGGGAGCTTCCCAGGAGAAGGCCCTGGGACCAAAGTATGCTTATGGATCTGGCACATCCTTTGTTAAAGGATGAAACATTAGCTGTACATCTAAGGCAGTAGGGGTCTGATTGGTTCAGCATTATGATACCCAGGAGAGAAATAGGGGGTAAGGAGCCCTCACACACAAACAGGAGAGGACTCTCATATTCCAACACAAAGGCAAGTACAGTGGTTGTAACTGTAGATGGCTTTGTGTGGGATTCTGTGACGTGTGATTCCCATGAATACTGGTTGACCAATCCCTGATATCTTCACTATAACAACTGGAACAATACTTCTCAATATTTGGGGGAAATATGTATTTAATATGCTTCTTTCTTTCTTTCTCTCCCAGAATGAGATCAGAGATCAATATAACTCTCATGTCTGTACATTACATAAAGAGATGATGGAAGAATGATGGTTAGCTTTGCGTAATGACTGGAAACACCATCTGTTCAAAATTTTTCAAAGATGCTTTATTAATTAAATTAACTTATTTTTGTTGATTAATTTATATGCAAACATAGGGACATTAGCTGAAAGTTATAACAAGTTACTTCTTGTTTGGCAAGTAGCTCCTACATAGCCCTACAGTCATGTTTATGTAAATATTAAACAAGATACATTATTTAAATAAGATAACTTAAGAAGTGTGGAAAGGCATACTATATGTTTATTTTTTCACATAGCACGTAGCTAATGTAGCATTTCCCCCTTTCTGCTGTGCTAAGCAAGGCTAACAAAGTAAAAACTAAACAAAATAAAGACAACAAATATTTAACACAAAAGGTTGAAACTAGTTATCTTTGTCATCCACATGTATTTTACCTTTCTTGGTCTGTTGAAACACAGAGGGTGGGGGTGTAGCCACCTTCATTGCCAGTCCATAGGCCCCTCTGAAAGAGTGGCTGTCCCTCACGATGAAGCAACCAGGCTCCTTGTCCTTCAGGACAGTTATGGCTGAGTGAACAGACACATAATTGTGAAGCTGCGCTATGTTCTGCAGAATTGTCTTTGATTACTTTGGAATAAAAGCGAACAGTAGAAGCCTACCTTGATCCCTGGAGATTTCCGGCTTGTACCAGAATTTTGATGTGTCCTGTACAAATTTTACAGTAACCTGCTTGCTGGCCAGTACATCTAGAAATCACACGAAAACATTTACAGTATCAGCACACGACCTATAATGAACACTAAAGAACTGAAGTGACGCCAATGAGGCAATTAGTCTTTTTAGAACACCTTAGTTTACCTGGCAGATGAGAGACTGTGCCTGGCGTCAGAGCTGACAAGTCAGGCAAGACGTTGGGAAAGGGAATACTCAGAGAGCTGCCACTGTGGGGACTTGAGAACCCACTGAGAGCAGGGGAGGCTGTTCCTAGCGAATGTTCTCCATCTGATGCCCTCCTCTTCTCAGGCAGTTGTGGGGGCTGCATCTGGGACTGATTCTGCCCATCTATGGAGGTTAAAAGATCCCTGTCCATGGTTACATTTCCCAGCAGAGAAGTGGTGGAGTTTGGACAGTCTGTGCCATAGCTGGGAAGAGAGTCATCCTGCTCATCAAAACTTTGAGCGGGACTGCGGTTGAGAGTGTAGCAAGCCATACGGCTTCGCTGGCTGCTTCGAGGAGAACTGTGGGCATTAGGGGCAGGATGAATGTGGGTATGGTGCAGAGGAGGAGAGTGGTGGCCATAGTCCAGTGACATGGAGTGCTGCGGTGGTTGTCTGACTGAGGTGTAGCTACTAAGTGAGGACTGACGGCTCAGGATGGGATGCTCTGGCCAGGACTGATTCATGGATGAGCTTAATTGAAGAGGAGGAAGATATAAACATACAATAAATAAATATTTCTTCTATTTTTGGTATCAACATTAAAACCAAGATTTGTTGACTTGTGATTATGAAAGGACTACTGGTACTGCTGACCCCACTGAGAATGAACATTTTTATAGTGAAAACTACTTAATGGTGTTTTTTAATAAGTCAGATCTCCACCTGTCTGTCCGTTGAAGAGTTCCAACAATGGAGACAGAGTGAGCAGCATTTAGCATCCTGTGGCAGTTGATGGAGGAGTCTGGCAAGACATCAACCCCAACATGACTGATGATCTCTGAATGTCCCTGGGGTTCTGGGGGAGAGAAAGAAAACGTATTAAAAGACATTTGTGTATACATTCTCAGTCAGGATAGAGATTTTTTTGTTTTAAATGCTATAAAGAGGAACATAAATACAAAAATACAGATAAATACATAGCTAGAAGAATTTCATAAAGAAAAGCAGCAACAAACAAACTAAAGGAATAAAACAAGCAAAAATAATAAAAAATAATAAAATAAAGCAGATGTAACAAGTTGTACTGTATTAGAAAAATCAACCATGGAAAATGGAAAAAAATATATGGGGAACAGTTCCCAGTACACTATCAATATTGGAGTTGAAATGGAAAATGTCCACATGTCCTTGAACCCAGCCATCAGTCTATATACAACCAATCACCAATTACTCCTGTCACAATCCATGGCGTCAACATTGACTGCATCCAGTAATTAAAATCCTTCTGACACAATTATGTAAAATCTTTATTTATCAGTTATAGCCTGAAGCCACTGACGGCTCCAAATCTAAAAAGCCATGTTCCAAGTCAGACTTTACAGCCAGGTTTACTCTGAATTACTTCTATAGGTATAAGAGGTACAAAGCTGAAGCCGTTCCTGGTTTCTTCTTGCCCCTATTTCCCCTCTGTGTAGACAGAGACACTTTCAAAGGGAAGAAAAGTTTTTTTGTGACATGCCTCCAGACCCACAGTAACCATGGAGATGTGGCAGGACTGAATGTTGTGATGTTGTGGATGTCTGAGGTAGTATGAGGCACAGCAGGAGCACTTATCTGCTCCCCGGCCCTGCAAACTTTAGACATATTGTAGATCCCTATGGAAACAAGTCAATAGGAGTCTTAGAGAAATGAAAATGAAAATAAAGGTTAGTTTCAAGGAGAGATAATCCATCTTGCATGTACAATCTTGTGCCTCTGTAACAACACTGATAGAAAAACATGCCACATGAAACACACGTACACTACCAGTCAAAAGTTTGGACACACATTTTATTACCATGTTTTTCATGAAAAGATAAATGTCTTCAGTTGTGTTACCATCATTGCACATGGTTTTCTAATGCTCAGTTATCCTTTTAAATTAATAAATTTGCATTAGCAAACATAACATGCTATTGGAAGACAGTACTAATGTTTGCAG
>JAUMHL010000010.1:12400690-12416986 GCA_032362345.1 Sandelia bainsii | reverse complement strand
GGACTGAGAATCGAACCGCTAACCCTTGGGTTGGGAGACAACTGCTCTACCCACTGAGCTATCATGCCGCCCCAATTATGTGTAAGAGTGGGCCAAAACTCATATAAAAAAAGTTCTAATCTTTGTAACAGTGGAAAAAGGTGGACATCAACCTTAAATTATAAAAAAAATACAAAAAGCTGATATGTTTCTCTGCTAATGCTTATCACAACTGTATGTCTTTAGGGGACACAATCTCAAGATACTGTAATCTTGCAATTTCTATGAAAATTTGCAGCCTGGTAAGCCTCCATAAACACAACAATTAACAACGACCAAAGGATATTAAATATTATTACAGTTACACATCACTGATAAGAAGTCAAAAGAGAATATGGACAGGTGGAACAGAAAGATGGACATGTAATGGTGCGAAGCTGCATGAGACAGCAACAAGGAGATAATCTATTAAAGATGGCTAATATTAAATGAAACAAGTTAGTGTATGTGTATGTAACACTTTAAACAACAAGTTAATAAAAATGTCTGCAGGAAATGCAATTTAAGGATTTTGTAAAGATCTGTATGCAATCTCTATAATCAATCAATGAGAGATAGCAATGCTCAGAAAAGTCGATGACAGAAGCTGCTCTGCATCTCTTTATGTACCGTACAGATCCTGCAGTCAGATAGCTCTACAGACAAGTCTGAACAGCCCTCTTTTTTCAGAAACATGAAAACATCTAAAAACCTGGCAACAACTCTAATTCTGCCACTAAAACACGGCAGGTGGAAGCTGGAGAAAAGGTGCACTTTGTTAACAGTGTAGTGAAGAAGAAAAGCTGATGCTGCTGGAGAGTAAATACTCTTTAAATATTCTTTTAATAGTCTTAGTATGATACTTTAAAGTTTGCTATGTTTATTAGATGTAAACAACTTCTCTGGTTTCCTAACTACTATCACACATTTCTTTTCATGGCCCCATTTCCTGACCACACGACATCAACACCACCACCACCACCACCACCACACCCAGACTGTGACTATCTTACCTGTCTGCTGTGTGTTTGTCAGGGTTGCCGCGTTACTATCGTTGTATCTGAGATTGATGCCATTTGCACATTTGCCAACTGAGCCATTTCTGTGTATGCTGTTATTCTTCTTGATGGAGCTGCTGCGGCTCGATACTGGCATAAATGTAGGATCTAGATCCATGATCAGCTGATTGAGCTGGTCGATGGAGTTGTCAATGTCCTTCGTTAAAGATTTGAACTCCTCATCTCTTTTGTTGTTGTTATTACTGTTTAGTGTATTCTGTTCCTTGTGGGGCACTGTGTTTCTCAGAGCATCCACTGTTGTGTCCCTGGTAGAGCCCTGTAGTTCAGCAGGCAAGTCTGTTTTGGGTGAACAGCTCACCTGCTTCCCTGGATACCTTTCTGTATCATTTCCATCCTCTGGCATGTAGATAAACTGTTGTGCAGCAACCATCTGCTGCTGGCGAACCCAAGACTGTGTAGAATAGCTTCCCTGCCTGTAGACATGATGCTTGGGCATGGGAGCACTGCTGGGATTAGACGAGGCCACAGAGTTGCTCCTGGAGTTCAGACAGATGCTTCTAGCATCAGGAAAGGCTCTCTCATATTCCTCCATGGGAGGGGGTGTGGGATGATGAAGATGATGCTGGCTTTGCTGCTCCTCTCCTCCAGGACTCCCAAAGCCATCTGACAGTAGGGAGTTCTGGCTGCTCTTGTGGCAGGAGGATGATAAGGTCCCTAAACTGTCGACACTGTGCAGATCATGACCTGTAATCACCTCATCATCCAGGATGTCAGTTTCCCTCTCTCTGGGACGGGGGTCTCCGTTAATGTGCACTTGAGCTGGGACTATCTGCTGGATGCCCACCCTAGGGCCTTGATCATCCATTTCCTCCAATGCGGGGTCCTCAAGACCAAAGCCACTTAAGAGGCGCTTCAGCTGGACCTTTTCCTGCTGACTGGGGCCCTGGTTAGCCTTGACAGCGGTAGTGGTGGTGGTGGTAATAGGTGTGGGTCGGTCCGCCCACAGCGAAGTGCTAGACAGGCCAGAGTCACTGCTGACAGACAGTGTGTGGTCACTATGGTCAGGGCTGGAGGTAGTTGTGCGGGCCCCTCTGCCCAGTGTGGCCTCTCCTCCACCGGGGCTCCTCTTGTTAGCCGCTTTGTCCTGGGTTAGGCCTTGAGAGCGCGGTGCTGCAAAATAGAAGAAATGCAGCGCTTCATACAGTCAGCTGGTATGGGCACACATACACAGAGAGACACACAAACAGCATAGACTCACACAGACAAACACAAATGGCGCAAAACCACAGACAAAGCAAGACTCTGTTAACATGCATGTCATCCCACAAACTCCATCATTCAGAATCTGTTATTGACAAAACTCAACACTTAAAATCACACCTGACAACATTCCATTCAACATTCCAGACAATAAAGAGCATCACACCACAAGTAACTAGGACATGAATATCTACTAAAGAAAAATGTCATGAATGTTACTAAACTGAGACAAATGTGATGTGAAAAAGCACTAAATTCCTCAAATCCTCTGATATTCTAATCCAAGCATTATTCTACCAGAGGTATTTGTTGTAACAACTTCTCCGTCTTCCACAAGGCCACCAGGTGAACAGCCAAGGTGTATGGAGCATGCAGACAAAGGTTTTCCTCGTGCTCAGGCTATATAATGTTAAGTCATCTGTATGCCACTACAAGAGTCAGACAGCTGACCCCTGCATTCCTCAACACGCTGTGATTAAGCCATTCTACTCCCTCTCGCCTGCCCCTTCACCCCAGCATATGTCCAAACAACCTCCTTAATCCTCAGAAGAAAAAAAAAAATCACAGTGGCCAGTTTTTATGCTAGGCGGGGTCAAATCCACCACAGCACAGAAAATAAAAAAATCAAGTTCAGCCTTGCTAGACTTACGCAAAATGAGGGCTGGAGAAGAATTCCAAGTGCATGTGATCAGCACTGCCATGTACAACTGCTGTTTACTCTCCCTCTCTCCCTCCAACAAAAGAGAACATGACTCCCACACTTTTCTCCCAATCCCAATCTACTGACTTAAGTACTCACCTTTATGTAAAACCATGACCGGAGGATCTGAATACCAGATACGCATGACAACAGCACCACCACCCATCAGGTAGTCAAGAAAGAAATTGTCCTACCTTTGACGCCTCTGCCAGGTATGCACACAAGACAATCCCTTTCTCCAGTAAAACAAAATCTGAAGAGGAGAAGAGGCCACGCAGACACACGAAAGCAGACATGGCTATAACCAGCAGATAATCAGGGTCACATCAAGAGAGTTCGGATAGTTGGTCCCGTTTTCTTTCTCTGCTGAGAAGGTGAGAGTGTTTGCACTCCACACAGGGGGGGGCCTTGAGACTTCCAAATAAGGGCAGAGGAATGTAAACAAGTAAGGCGGGGTTTAAGGTTGTGGGCGGGCTGGAGGAAAGCAGTAACCCGATCTCCTGCCCTGCATTAGGGGACTACCCCATTGGGTAGAGAAAGGGGAAAAAAAGAATGAGGGAGGGCGGTCCAGAGATCAGAGAATGAAAACAACATTCCTGCAGCTCCAGACTTTTTCACTTTGTAAAAAGAAACTTTTAATTAAAGGAATCCTTGCCTTCTACTTGGTGCTCTGGGCAATTTTCATGAAAAGCAGCAGCCAAGTTGTTTTTCTCTCACTCTTGTGTGTCATGAAATTACATGCCTGCCATTCTCATGCAGAGTATTGCCATGAAACAGATGTGCCTTAAACTCAATTATGGGGTTCAACAATTGTTTTAAAAACTGTTTTACCATTTTACATTAACAAACCCATGAATGGTTAACCAAGTATGTTCTTAGCTAGTGAGAAAATCATTCAAGCCATTTATATCTAGCATACATTGTGTTGGTTGTTGTGGTATGGTCAGTCCCTGAATAATCCACCAATTACAGTGCAGAGAGAGGCGAGACCAGAAGTGTTCCTAGCTGCTCTTGTATCACAGAAGGGGGTCTGGTGATGTATGGTCATGAAATGAACCAACCCTTTCCATTCCTTCTCAGTCACTACCATCCCGCACCATTTGAATTCCAAAACTGTGAGTTGTAAACAGAGTGATGATCATCATGCTCACTTACTTCCAAGCAAGTTTCTGCATGTGCCTGCAACGCATTGAAAAAAACGGGCTCTCTTTAGATCATAACGTGCAATTTTGTACAAGACACACTGTACACACAAAGGAGCACTATTTATGGTGAACTCACTCCATTATGGAGGAGTTACATTGTATAAAATGTAATTCCAGTGGTATCTGGAGATGCAGTTTTTTTTTTGTGAAAGTCAGGATTTGATAATGTTGATATCACTGATAATTTTGCATAGAGATCGATCAAAGTTTGCTAGTGGTGCTTAAAACATCATCATCAACAGCAAGGACAAAAACTACATTAAAAAACATTTCTTTACAACGACAACATAACTGACTTTGCCATGGTTGTTTTTTGGGGATTTTTGCCAGGTATACAAATTTCCCCAAGGGGATCAATAAAGTATGTCATTATCACTGTGACAAAGATGTGCCCCTTAATTTCTGTGAATAGGGAGGCCAAAACCCTAGAAACACCTATTAATACAATGTTTGGTCACGTAACAGGGGTTCAAATGATGGCCATCAAGCAGCAGCATAAAAAAAATATTGCGGTATCCAAAAAAAGATATGGTAATAACTGTCTGGGGAGTAAAAACCCGTTACTCTGTGAAACATGTAACAAAGTAACACATTAGAAGCAGGTACTTTGGTTACTGAATATTTTTTGGGCAACATACTTTAGTAGCATATAAGTCATTTGACCTTCAATTCTGTTAACGTGGTACAGAATATAATTCATGGCAAGTTGTCATCTCATTATGGTTTCATTAGTCTGAGGTAACTACTGTGTAGAGGATAATAAGTCAGGATAATACAGGAAAATATTATTACTTTTGTAGTTTTATGATATAAAGTTAACTATGATAACTATATTAGTAAAACCCAGTTCTTCCCCAAGCCTCAGCAAATTGCCTTGCTGATTGTGATAAGTTCTTGTCTCACTTTGCTTCTAAAGTGGAGTTAATTAGAAGTGGAATCACCCAAAATCTTTTATTTTTGGATGTTGACTGTCCATATCAGAATTCCCTGAGCCATTTCTCTCCTATCATTCTGTCCAATCTACTTTCCATCATATCTCATATGAATGTATCATCCAGCCCTCTTGACATTTTTCCAACTAAGTTTTTACTTGACATAAAAAAAAACATTTGCTCCTTTTACCGAACAGATCACTGACTACTGGTTGCGTTCCAGATTATTTTAAAACTGCCTGCATATAGCCTATCTTAAAAAGGCCTGGGCTTGATCCTACTCTCTTTGAAAGTTATCTGCCCATTTCTAAATTGACTTTTATCTCTAAGGTTCTTGAAAAAAATGTTTCAGAGCAGTTACTTGCTGTCCTGGAATCTAACAACATTTTGAAACGTTCCAGTCTGGTTTTCATAAAAATTGGGTGGGTATACTGGGCACAGTCTTGTGTTTCTATTAACAATTTTATGTTGTCCTTTTATGTATGGTGTGCCCCAAGGTTCAATTCTTGGTCCAATCCTATTTTCACTCTATATGCTTATCCTGGGTGATGTTATCCGAAGACACAATAATTCTTTTCACTGTTATGCTGATGACACACAGTTGTACCTCCCTTTTATGCTCATGGACCATAGTAGACTAACTTCTATACAAGAATACATGAATGATATAAAAACTGGATGTCTGTGAATTTTCTGAAATTAAACTCCAATAAATCTGAAATTCTCATCATTGGGCACCAAAATATTAATAAAATACTGCCATCTACAGGGCCTTTAGCACAATGTATTAAACCTGTTGCTAGAAATCTAGGTGTTTTATTTGATT
Source organism: Sandelia bainsii (assembly GCA_032362345.1). NCBI lineage: Eukaryota > Metazoa > Chordata > Actinopteri > Anabantiformes > Anabantidae > Sandelia > Sandelia bainsii. Next base: position 12,411,026 of record JAUMHL010000010.1, on the reverse strand, counting down.
ACAATTTAACTTTTGAGCATCACATTACTAAACTTGTCCAATCATGTTTTTATCATCTAAGGAATATTGCAAAAATTAGATCAATGTTAAATTTCAGTGATGCAGAATCTATCATTCATGCTTTTATCTCTTCTTGCCGTGATTATCGCAATAGCCTATTTCCCTGTCTTAATCATAAAGATTTAAAATGTCTACAAACTGTTCAGAAATCAGCTGCTAGGCTTTTGACTAAAACAGGGAGGTTCAATGACATTGCTCCAAGGCTCTGGAACAACCTGCCAGAGGAAATCAGGCTGTCTGAGTTATTATAACTATATCTTTTTTATAATAAACTTTTCTAGATTCTCTTCTCTAGAAATTCTAGAGATAAATACTTTAATTGTGTTTCACACTAATATTACATCTCTTACTTTCCAAACCCACATTCTGGAAATTACTGTAATGTTTACATTACTTTCTGGACTTTGGGAATGCTAACATTACTGCTAACAAGTTACCTCTGTATTTCCTGAGAACAGTTTTCTACTGTCATTGTAGGCTATTTACAGGAAAATGCTTTCAAGCTCATAGAGATACTTTTCATCGCAATATCGACCGATATAATTATATCGGTTGAAATGAGGTGCTGCAGCAACAGACGACATAAGAAAAATGTGTTTTATGAGCTTTAAAACATGTAAAAAACTTGACTGAAACTGAAAATGAGTATGTCCCCTTTAATTGACATATGGGGATAAACTCACACTTGCACCAGTGATTAAAGAAATACCACTGAAGTAAATTAGGTTTTCTTTTCACAACTTTAGCACTATAGTGGCAAACATTTTTTCTACTTCATCCTCCTGACCAACCTCTGACTGACAGCCTCTCACAGAGAAGCTGAGCCTGCCAGACGACTGGTGGTAAGTAGATGTAGAATTCCAACAAAGCTCCCAGTCTTCGCTCTAAGATGTAGTGTTTACACGAGAAAACAAGGCTGTAAGTATCCCACATGAATGCTCTGGAAAAAAAAGATATAGATAAAATTGCTTCTTTGTTGATGCCTTTGCTTTGCTTTGATCCGTTTTTAAATATGAGCAGTTGCTTTTTCATTGCATTCCCAGAGGTGAGCATAAAAATCTATATAGACATTTGGGGGTATTTAAAATGAAAATAAAAAAGGCAGCTCATTTTCATCAAGCTTATAAAAGCATCAATGAATACTGGGAAAGGGTGGGTCTGTGTTATAATGCCACCACCACATCGCTCTATTCTGGGAGGTTGTTGTGAATTTTGTGGTCGAGTGGAGAGCAACAACCACAGCTAGGACGGGACGCCCCGACACGGTGGCTCTGAGTGCGAGGCTGTATGTGTATGTCTAGGCAGTAGTGAGAGTGTGTGCGTGCATGTGTGGGATGGTTAAAGTATGCCTATTCATTTGATGAAACAACAAAATAGAAATCTCTTGAGAAACGACTGCTCTTCCTCTGAACCTAGTATTCCCTACATACAACAACATTCCTCCCCATCTTCCCCACAGAAACAACACTGCTTGTCATACCCATCATACTGCAACCTTGGGATTTCTTACACCAAGGTAAATCTTAGCTTCCATTTCCCTTCAGCCCCATCATAAAAGCAATGTTTCCATATGGCCTGCCTGCATGCATTTTAACTCTCACACATGATTTATAACTTATGCTACCAACTGCAACATAAACCAACAAGTGGTGACTGGGTGTGCATGTTAATACAATCACACTGCAGCCTCTCAAAAACATGGAGCACAGGACCTGTCATGCTGTGTTAGTTCCCTGGGAGAAAAAGAGTTTGTGTATGTGTGTGTGTGTGTGTGTGTGTAAGCAAGAATCAGAGAGACCACACTGAATGCTGGAAAAGCAATACCAAGAGAAAAAAAAGGCAAACTACATTTAACACACAAATAACACCTTATGCAAATTTCTTCCATTCATAAAACAGCCACGGATAGTTTTGCTCAGATAGCATCTGATTCATTAGGCAGACCACAGCACGGCTACAACACAAGTATTGTGAGTCATCTACAGACTAGTGCAGCGTAGCGTAACAGTACCTTCACCATCACAGATGTTCTGGTAGGAGTCCCAGCGTGTTAGAGGATCTGATGTGTTGTAGTCCACAATAACATCTGCTCCATTTTGCCACCTGTCTGCACCTGGACCCAAAAAGAAGATTATTGTAGATATTGTATCCTCTTGTTTTTATTCTGGAGGAGTATCTAGGGGTGGGGGATATTCCTGGATTCCAGGGTGTGGCGACTTAGTTATGTATTTCCTCCATATTTTTTCCAACATTTTCAAATTTAAAAGTCTTACAATGAATATTTATACATTCAGAAAAATATATGTATTTATTTCCAAGAGTTCTATTAGAAGATGGACACAACTCTGATATCTTTATGCTAAAAATGAAGCTACATCGCACAAGCAGTTAGCTTAGCTTAGCACAAAAACAAAAAGCAGGACAAACCAAGTAGCCTGGTTCTGTTAGGTAAAAAATATTTTTCATGTAATATTTCAATTTTTGGTGAGGAATAAACATACCATAATATGAGTATTAATTAGTGAGCTTTGGTTGTATGGTGGTAGACTGATGTTTTTGTTATTCAGGCTAGCTGCTTCCAGTTGTTGTACTAAGATAAAATAACTTTGCCCTGACTGTAGATTCATATTTTCCACAGAGATGTGAGTGAAATTGATCCCAGCAAGAAACTGAATACGGGACTATCCCTTGAAGAAGAACACCATCATATCATGGGTTAACAACATGACAGGTTATAAGGTTTTACTTTTTGTACTGTACACACTGTACAAATCATACATGTTTTTACATTGTTGTTGGGGGACAACAATGACTGGAAATACCACATTCGATCAAATAGAAAAGCATATATTCAATTCACTGCTAAACTAACAAGTCACTTGCACAACCTTTCCACATTCTCACTGTAACATAGAAAATTGTTATATTTAGGAGATGTGTTTAAAAGCCAGACAAGTAAATACATGCACACATACGGACCCATGCAACATAGTTTCACTCCTGCAGAGCTGTGGAGCAGCACATGCTGTGTGTCTTTACTTCTCTGTCAGCACACACTTCACACTACATTTCCCCTCTGCAGCATTCCACATCCCTTCTCACCAGGGGACAGAGGGGGAGGAACAGAGCACAAGATGGCACAAATGCAAAAACAGAGAAAGAATAGAGAAAGCAAATAAGTTAGGAATCTACCTGGGATCTTCTCTGGTCCCTCAGAGAACACAAGCTCCACTTTACCATAATCTGAAAATCTGGAATCTGGAAAATGTAAGCACACAGGAGTATTGCTGGTACAGCCACTTATAAATGGAAAGACGAATGGTGTTGTCTGTGAACAGGATTCTCTCAGTCCACGTAACATGTTTGGGAAAGCAAGATTATTGGTCTCAAAGTGCTAACTCCAAATTAAGTCCAGACTGAGCAGTGCAGATGGTGCATGGAGCAGATCTGTTGCCATAAACTGTTGGCAGGTTAAGACCTGCTCTCAATGTTTTTTTTTTTCAGGTCTACCTTTGTTGGCGATCTCCATGTCCTCTTTTTCAAACATCAGGTTGTAGCCCTGCACTGCTCCCGTGTGGAACTGCAGCCGGAAAATAACTTCACGCTCTGAAGTTAGGTCACTTTTGTGATAGCATTTAATCTACAAAGTACAAAAAAAATATGATGACTAAATTGAGTACTGATGTCAGCATATAGTGCCTGAAAAGTCATCTTGTTTGTTTTCCTACCATGATGTCCCCTTTTAGAAGCTGGGCAGGCTCCAAGGTGATACATACACGGCCTCTGTGGCCTGGACCAATATGACTGTAACAAAAACAAAAACAAACATAGTTTGGAAGCAATCACAGATATTTACAAAAAGCAGTAACTCAGAATTAAAATCAGCATTAAATGAAGTTAAACAGAAAAAATTGCTTTGAAGTATTCCAACATTCTTTGAAGTAAACAATAATCCTAAATTACTGTAACCACATGTGTAAACTACTTACTAGACTCCAGATGAATACACTGCTTGCATTCCTTGGTAAACCTTGATGTATGGTTGACACACTGGGGAAAATAAAGATAAATTCTTTAAAAAAATGTTTGTTACAAGTGCAATGACCTCAAGTAGTCTGTCAGACAAGATATTCATGAGCAGTCAGTTGTGTTTTCCTCGCAGTAAAGTGTGATAAGCTGTTGTTGTGAGAATGGGATCAGCTCTACGATGTGACGAAAATCATTGGTGTTTCAAGGAAATTAGTGAAAACAGCAATTTACACGCAAATGTGTGTGAATTCCCATGGGTTTTACTGGGAACCTACAAAAATTGTCCTCTCTTCAGCTCTGTTTATGTTAGTGTCTCTATCTGTCTGAGTAAATGTGTGTTTATAGGAAAAAAAGAAATATGTAAAGTACAGATAAGTCTCCCTCTTGTTTACTGCTCCACCTCTGATGTGGTCGTGTCTGGATTCTTTTATACCATTGTGGTGGCAGCAAATGGTTAACAATTTGATTTTAACCTCCAGTGGCGTCAAAGTTTGGTATCCCGTGAATGATGATGCAGTGCAGGAACAAAGGTGAAGCATTGATCTTCATTGATCCACTTAGAAGACTGTTGAGGATCCAAACATACCTGACAGAAAAGGATAAAGGTGGAGATAAATAAAAGATGCAACAAAGGCCAAGACATCCTGTCCTTTAGTTCTAGTGCTGAATCCTACATTGCCCATGATGCAACCCTCTTTTTCTATCAGATCTTCTCTGTCTGGTAAATGTCTTTCAAAGTCCAAAGCCCCAATTTGTATGGTAGACTTACCATCCAACATGAATGATTTCTAACCCTAGGTGAAGATAACCCATGTGACACCACTATGACTTAATCAGGGGTAATTCCTCAGCTTCACAATGTGATTTGACATTTTGATTATTTGTTTAACTTCTGAAAGTTTAATGACAAAACAAACATAACTTATATCTATATATTATTTATTTATTATTATTTATATATACTTATATCTATGAATATGAGGACCACCCAGTATCCAGTTAGCTTAGAAAGGTTGCTGACAAGGGAGTTTCACTCTTTTTTATCATTTTGTTACCTCAGGGCTGAGCTAGGCTTCAGCTCTTTTCCAGTGCTTAACCTAACCTTCTGGCTGTAGCTTCATTTTTAAACACACAGACAAAGTGATATTGATTTTCCCATCTAACTCTCTACAAGAAAGCAAATAAGCTGATTGTCTAAATTGTTCATTTATTGAGCTTTTTGTTTAATACAGCATTCATGTTACACAAGATTTTTGAGGAAAACATATTCCTCCAAGTAAAACACTGCAAAAAGTATAATTTTGGTTAACTTGGGCATCATATCAGTACTAGTAATGAGGCATTTAAATTTTCCATCTGTCCATGTTGTCAGATTAAACATGCAGACAAGACAACTACTACACTTCTGCCTGAGAGCCAGTGTAAGAGATGATGATTCACAGTGACACAAAGGGTTAGGATTACACCAGGTCACCATGGGATCACATTCTCATTATAATGATCAACAATAACAAAGCTTTTCAGTGAAAACAGCACCAGGGCACATAGTTTTATATTGAATCATGCGGGTTTGGGTCATGAATGTGTTTAGATGAAGACAAGGGTCAACAAAGAGCCAGCCAAACAACACATGGTTAGATATACGTTGCTATACAGAAGGGTGTACTTATGTTTTGGGTGTTACCGTTTCTGCGAGGGTGTCATCAGAGCTGAGACCTTATCATCGTAGTATTTCCTCATGGCGAAGCGGTCCAACGCCTGATCAGCACTTTCAGAGAGACAGAGAGACACATTAAATACTTAAGGTAATTATGACTCGAGAGAGATTACACTCTCTATAATTGAATGGCGTGAACCCCGACTTCGATTAGGACAAAACACACACACATGCATACACATGAATAATGGGGAAGAGTGAAAGTAACCGGGGGGACAGGGGATTCCAGCAGAGAGGAAGAGAATGCTAGCTTTAAGTAAACACGGAGAGGGGAGAGGAGGGGAGAGTGTGTGCACAGCTCGGCTATTCAGAAAGACCTAAAACCAACAGGCTCAGGAGCCTTTTCACTACAGCTCTGTTTCACCCCCTCAAATCTATTCCATTGTAAATGTACCTCATTGTTTTCCTATCTCCAACTCTATTCCGTTTTTTGCCCTCTATCTTTCACATTCACCTTACCGACCCAGTCTCCCTCAGCAGGACACAAACACTAAGAGAAGCAGAGATAGGCTAAGTTGAAGGATGAAGTGTGCTAATGTCACAGTGACTGCTGTTTGCAGACAGGAGCTACAATAATGGCCTAACACCAGGCCATCTCTCCAAAACGACAGCTGTGTATACTGGTAAATAATACGAGTTTAACCTTCAATAGTGTAGACATTTTTTAATCCCATGAATTATGCATTTCTTGACTTCAGCGCTCAGTAAAGTACCAGGCACTCTCTAAATGTGTTTTTGACTGACAATGGTTAGAAAATCGATTTTACACACGATGAATAGATTTTATGAAACAGACACTGTAGCCAGAAGCTAACAGTAACTAATGTGTTTCCAAGTTGATTCATGACATTCAATAGTGGGTGATTCATGACTTAAACTGTGTGGTTTCCTTTGAATTTGAAAGAGTTCACTTTTCTTTGACTCACTTTCTGAGCTACCTTGACCCTGAATTAAAGGAGGTACGTAAATAAATCACTAAGCGGTGACATTGCTTGTGGTTTTACAAAGCGAATCTTCATGAACTGTTGTGGCTTGCTGTTATCGTCTGCGGCCAACAATGAGTGGGCGCGCACATGTTATGATGAATCCTGATGTCAGTGCAATCATTTATGGTAACATAACATCAAAAACATGACACATAGTAGTGGTTACCTGGCTGATACATCAGTAAAATGCACAAATGAGGAAATGACAACACCAATTCGACCCTTGCCACCCTAAAGAAAAAAAAAAAAAAAGAACAGGACATGATTCACTACACTTGTGGTTTTACTCTTTTTTTAAGTCCCTCAAATCTTAATTTATCCATCTTCCTACTATGTGGATGGAATCCTGCATAAACACACTGCACCTTACTATTACTTTAAGACTGACTTGGAAATCCTTCATGAAATAAATTACAAAATTGTTAACGATACAACACAAACTGTAGATGATCACCTTGCAGTGTATAACCACCACATGTAGAGGGTCAGCATTGAGCCAGCTCTCCATGGCCTTACAGATAGTGCAGATCTTATCCAGAGGTGGAGCATGCAGATCCGGCCAGCCTGTATCCAGCGTCTAAAAAACACAATGAATATTGTCTCTGTACATCTATAGTCCACACTATCCATCTATAAATTATATATCAACACATATTATATACAGTCACATAATAATACTGTTTTGTACCTGGTTAGATATGATTGATAAAAGAGGAATAGGAAATATCTACTTTGCAAATAAAACATATCGTTTTTGGTTCTTTCCCAGATAGACTTTTTTTTACTTGTGCTGGTTTGACCCAGGTGATAGTAACATAAACTTACCTTAGGGTTCATTTTAGAAAGCTCATGTCTTCTCTCTGAGAGGTTGATGATCTAAAGAGAACACACAACAAAGTCTGTAACTAACAATTTCTAAAATATACTTCTGCTTCATGGCCTTTTGTTACACAACCATGATTAAAACATGAGCTAAACACTCTGAGATCAATACTTTGATGTCAGTATCTCATGAAAACCCATCAGCCCTGGCATCAATACTGTTTGCACTTTGACACTTGACTACAGCATGTTTTAAGGTGAGACAACAAGCAGCACTGACCAGGTAATTATCTGCATGCTTGGATTTGAGCATTCTAGTGACATCCTTCAGGTTGTGAGAGTAGATCTCCTCTGAGCAACCCCGGGGGAAGGACACTGCGATGATACGTTCTGTGATATATGTGAGGTCAAGTTCATATCCCTCCTCCATCCTGAATCTTGGGACCTCCTGTTAAAAAAACTGAAGCAGAGAAACAGGTGGGTCAGGTCTTTCAGTTACCTCATACCATTACTACTTTAAGCTGATGACTTTACACAGGTCAACATATGATGGTCAAAGTCCTCAGCTTTAGTCACTGCGTCCAAGTCTCCTGCAGATACCTTTAAAGAATGACCTCATTCCCAGATTGCATGACGGAGAGTGCCTTGTTTGCACTGCAACAGTCAACAGTGTGTGTCACAAAAACTGTACAATACATAAAGGGTTTATTAAACATGTGAGAGACACTTATCTGCACTGCAAAAAGAGATACAGTAAAGTGGTATCAAATGATTAAACACTTGCGATCTTGTTGCCACAGCCACTCAGTAGGAGCTATAATGACAAAGAAAGAAAAACTTTCAAAGAATTCCGGTTGAAACCAGTTGCTGTAAATCCCTGAGCGATGGCATGTCCCTGTGACCTCATGGCCATGAACTTCCTGCAGTGGTGGTCTGGAGAGAGCCTGCCTCCCACCCCTGCCACTGCACCACACCCACAGACACATCCCTTATTTTCTTATCTTGTCATCACTGTATTTTCTTTGCCTTGACATTTTAGGAACAAAAAATATCATTTCAATAAAAAAAACGTCAAACAAAGTCAGACCAAAATACTGTGTATGCTGCTCTCTCTGCTTAGAACTGTCAGTAGTTATATTCACAGCTGAAAATCAGCTCCTTATAAATTAAAATAACTGCTACATAGTTCTCCAACATCTGGGGGTACTTTAGAATCTTGAAGTGTTAGTTTCATTAAGTTTGGATTAGTCCAAGTCATTTATATGGGTTTTAACAACTATTGGCTTGTTTTAATGTGCTATTTAGCTTAGACTGCTTTCAGGATTTTGATATGCTTGTATTAGGTTAATTATCCATAATAGTTTTTGGGTTTATCCTGAATGTGTCATATTTGGTGTTATCTGTCTTATGTTATTTTCTGCACATCCTTGTCAGACTTTCACTGGTAGAACATTCCTGATGAAGAAAGGTTTTTATGTCAATGAGACTTTCCTTGTTATATATATATATCAGTGGAATAAATGTAGTGCCCACTTTTCCACTTATTTAAAAAAGGTGAGGGAAGCTCAAAATGGCAACACTAGAGTCCATATACAAAGTTTAAATCTTTATAGATTCAAGTTCAAGTTGGGCAACGACTGCAGGAATAATCTCCCTCCTTAAGTGAAGAAGAGTCAAAACCTCCTACCTTCTTTATTGTAAAGGCTGCACAATACCTGTATCCCATATTAGAATGTGGATATGTTGAAGCTTTTTTTATGTTTTACTTTTTAACCATGTCTTTTATTATTTTCCTTAGTTTTGTGGTGTCAATAATGAGAATGTCAATTTTCTGAAACGTACTTTTACTGGCATTTAATTTTCAGTTAATCGACTAATCAATTAATTGACTTATCAATTAAGCTCATTCTTGACAAAACCTTTTTGTGACTACATAGGAATATGTAAAAAACCAATTGATCTATTCAAGTGTTGCATTTGTAAAAGTTTAAATCTGGTTGCTTGATGATTCTGATTTCACACAAGCACATACACTCACAATCAAAAAACACTCCTAAAGTAGCCAAAGATATCACTTCTTGATTGACACCCACTGTTTGTTATTATTCAATGATTCACAGTCAAGAATGTGTCTGTAATGACTGCAGGCTACAGTGCGACACTTTAAAGGGGGCCATGGAGCCATAAACCAGGGACAGTGTAGCCACAGCTTAAACCAACTATCAGAGCATAATGAAAGAGGCCATGTGGTATGAAGAGGTCATCACTCGGGGAATGGGGTTGGGTGTTGTGAGTATTTATGTGTTGGTGGACGTGGTGGGATAGGGGGAAGAGGTCCTCAGGGAATGATGGATTTAATAGAGGGGCGGTTAGTCTATTGCCCCTGACATTCTAAAGAGAAACTGTTGACTAATGGAAAATTAATGAACAGGTCAACCAGTAGTTAGGCTGTGTGTATTTCCAAGGCAAGGTCATGGCATGAAGGCTTACTATTATTTTGGAAGTGTCAAACTACCAACACTCAATTTCTGTGTGACCCAAGAGAGTGAAAGTGTGTTACTATTAGGTTCAACAATAATATATTATATAATAATATTCTATAATATCTTTGCATACTTTTTTAGTTTTAGATATACACTACTCATAAAAAGTTAGGGATATTCGGCTTTCGGGTGAAATTTCAGGATGAACCTAAAATGCACTGTAACCTTTACAGGTGAAC
>JAUMHL010000010.1:12361589-12400084 GCA_032362345.1 Sandelia bainsii | reverse complement strand
TATTCATTTTTACACAACACATTACTAATGTTTTAACTTGGGAAGTGTTCAGAAATCAATATTTGGTGGAATAACCCTGATTTGCTCATCATCATGATCATTGATCACAGCTTTCATGCAGTGGTCTCTTAATTTTTTTCAGAGCTTTATATAAACTTTTTACTTGTACCTTTAAATGACCATTTTAGTGTTTTTACATTTTTTACATATTTACAAAAAATATCAATATATGATACTGTAAAATAAGTTGAAACTTCTAAATGTTAACTGACGCTTATTAATTTCACATGTATTATTCATATATAGTACTGCAGTAACCAACATCCTTTTACTCCTAAAGACCTCTCACTTCTCCCATTCAAGTCATCATTCAAGCCAACACGAGTGACTTGCCCCAGCAAGCACTAAAGATAATTGGTCTTTAATTTGCACCAACTGCTTTTGTTCCTGGTTTGAGGCACAACATTAGCTCACAAAGGCCGAATAAGCAGTGCCAAGGAAACTCAAATCCCGAGCCCACCCATGGCACTGTGAGAGCATGGCTGGTAGAGGAGTGGGGTAGGCAGAGAGATACAAGAAAATGGGTTGCCAGGTCTACTGTGAACAAGTTGGAACAGGTTTACTAAGGTCAGGATGTTGGGGGATTAGGGTGTGTCTGGTTCCCCAAGCTCCAGCCCCTGCAGGTAAGAGCTTGACTAGGCTGCATGGGTGCTGTCAGCCATGTTCACACATGCATGACTATCACTTGGGACCAGATCCAAATGCCTTTCTTTCAATTATAAACAACGCTGAAAATGAATTAATCAAGCATTCCATTTATGAATAGAAATATAGAGAAGACAGAGTAGGAGGCCATATTAAAGTGCTGGGGTGCTTTTCTGGAGCCACACCCTTCACCTGGCCCACACCGTATGAAATCTCCCATTTTGTACAAGCAGGTGAACCATGAGATGAAAGCAGGCGGCGTCATGTACAAGAACCTAAAACGAAGCGGGACCTGTTTCAGACATCAGTTAGTTAGTCCCTAAAGATTAAACCACAGCCAAATCATGTGAACAGTGACCTCATGGTTGTTTTCATTTTTGAATCGATTGTGGTGACAACAGTTGGCAAAAACCTTGCATACCTGTCTGTCACAAATAATAAGATTCTCAGAGGCCTCGAGCTGAGGCACAGCAACCAAATCCAAGTTTATTTGTGTGTGATTTGGCTGGATGTTACCTGTCTACAGGCTACTTGACTGTATTTTCCATTAGCTATCTGTGTGCTCATCATCATGTAGACTACTTTTACATATTTGTACAAACCTGTGGAAGAAGAAAAACAGTATGTACAAGGAACCATCACTGAATAAAGGAATCATTTGGGAAACAACTACTATATTTATAAATGGTCAGTTTTTCAATGCTTAGTTAGAAAATAATGACAAACTCTGATCACAAGTTATTGTCAGAGCCTGGGGTTGCTAAATGAGAGACTTAAATCTACCTAAACAATTATTCCATAATTATTTGATTGAATTAAATGATCCCAAATGTTTTTACATCAGTTAAAGAAAACTACAATATCCACAAACATTAAGCCTGCACACATATGAAAGCAATCAAGACTATCACCCTTCCCCCATTCACACTCTGGAATCAAACTGAATTGCTTGTGTTGGCTCAAACGTCTGGTTTATGATTGACATGTTGTGGCAAAAACCTCCATTTTGGGACAACTTGGATATTTTTATAGGTCTGTTAAACTGAAATTATGGGCATAAAATGCTAAAATTTGTTGCACTGATATGCATTACTAATAGGAGAAAAAAAACATTTCCAAATAGCACCAGTCCTGCTGTTGTTCAATAGCTCCAATTCAATGTGGGGTGATAAAGCTCATCCAACCAAACAAGTATAGAAACTGGCTTTTTTGCGCCCCTGGAAACACATACAGTACACTACTGCCTGTTTGGGAGACTCTGGACAGATTAATGATCTCCTAAGCTGTTTGTCTGCAAACCTGACTAACACCTAAAGTGCCATAAATGCTTCAGGAAGTCTGGCTGCCTGTGGAAGGAGGGGTTGCCTGAAATATTTTTCACTTTAATCATTGTACTAAACTTAGCTACATTTCTTCTTGTTAACTTTATTTCTTTGCTCTCTTAGTGCATGAAAAGATGAGGAGTCACAAAAACAGAGCAGTAGCAGCAGTGTGTATGGCAGTAGCCCCCCAGTTGGTATTTAGCCTTCACACCTAATAGCCATCTAATAACTTTGATGCTATCTGCATCACTGTACTAAATCACTTCGTACTCTGACTTGGCACAAGCGCACACCTAATACTGTGAGATAACATGTCCACAGTGACATAACAGTCTGGTAGAAGGGGTCTGTTCTGGTCTTTTCCTGTCAGGGGCTTTACAGTATATGTTTATGTGGCTTTGACACCCATTCACTTCTGAAGAATTTAAAGAAAACAAAACCATGTGGGCTATTGAAAAAAAATCCACAGAATGGATAAGTAATGTATTTTTAGCAGGTTTATTTTGTATCCCTGGAAGACTAAGATGTATTTGTGCCACATTTTCATAAGATATTTAGAAGGGAATAAAAATGACAGCCTTAATTCTCTTAAAGTACTCCCTAATTACTGTTTTCTATGCCAAGGTCATAGAGGAATGTGTTCCAAAATGGATGAAGTTCCACTCTAGCTCATTTTTTTCTATTTCTCCTTTCTTGCCATTCTTTTTGTCCCTTAATTGCTTTCATTCTCACTCCTTCTTCAGGTCTCCTTCTCTCCTTTTTAATGTCTTACACATGTCAGCCAAGTGGCCGTAGCACTTCTGTGACAAAGTGAAATGTCCCAGTGCTCCATCCCATGCTGTTCCCTCCAGGGATAGATCACAGTTTTCTGCTTACAGTACACAACTCCAACCCTCTGCCAACCCACCTGTCCAAACTACACTATCAGGATCCCCATTCATCTGTCTTTCTGCCAGCTCTTTGTAATTGCCGCCCGTTATCAGTGAGAAAAAACGGAAACTGCAGATTTATGACGCACATTTCTTTCACCTTAAGGGGCAGATATTGTTCATACAACTCTGACCTCTGAACCGCCAACAAAAAGCTATAATTGCCAGTTCAAAAAATGTTTCTCTTGTCTTACTTGGTCTGTAATTAAAGCCAATCTTGAAACAGTTTAGCCTGCAAAACATTTGGAACAACCTGCATGGCTGAAGCTGCTTCATGGGAAAGTGCACAGAAGGGTGTAAATGCAGGTGTGTGTCTCATTTCCACAGAGGCAAAGGGAGGGACTGATATTCAGGTATACAGTCCTGTAGCTTTGTGATGTAAGAACGCTTGTACATGTCATCAACAATGGCTGCCTGAGAAGTATAGCCCTAAGGCCACAAATACCATGCATGCAGCTGTAGCTCAAAGAAAAAAAAAGCCATATTCTCTTGATCTGTTTGTCTACATCATTTATCCATCAGCAGACGAGTCCAAATAGTCAACAAAACAAGTCCAAACAAGGACAAAGTAGGCCTGTTCCTTTTGGAGCTCTATACACTGCTGGGTACAAGAATGACCCCATATGTTTCACATTATAAAAGGTCTCCAGTACACCAGAGCCCACAATAGTAAGGAACCTCAAATTATAGCCATTCCAAAACACAATTCGTTGAGGAAGAAATAGATAACACACTCAAATATGTCAGGAAAATCTTTGGGGAGTTCAAAGGCTGTGTTATACCGTTTCACTTTGAAAAAGAAAAAAAAACATCACAAGATCAGTGCTTGCTCACTTTGAATGACTCTCTTCTCTGTCTTCAGACTCTTGCTGAAAGGGTTGGAGCACACACACAGACACACACTGTCGTCCGCATATCCCTCTGGTTTTACTAGGACTCAAAGCCAAAGTAAATACAGAGAGCAGTGCCCTGTTTTGCTCTCTCAATTAATGAGCAAACTCAAGGAAATTTGACAGAGCAAAGGGCTAAAGAGAAGGGAAAAAACATGAATGGTACTCTAGTTTATGAAAGTTTAATTCAGCTACTCACTAACGTGACTTTAAAACCCTTCCTGCCAGGGACCACGGAAAAGTTCAGACACTGTGCCTTACCTTTTTAAACTGAAAACGAGTACTGCGATTACTCTTTCTTCTTTTATATATTTCTCCCCGATTCCCTTCGTCAGTCTAAGCTGCTGAAAGAGAAAGAGTGGAGTACAGTCCTCAGTCCGTCACACAGGCTTAGAGCAGACTGAGAGGCTCATTTTCCTCTGCTGGAATGCGCTCTCAAGCGGATCACAGGCGCTTCTGCTCGCCTCACTTTTTCCCAGCTGGACCGCGGTGCTCTCCTCCTTGTCTGCGCTAAAATAAAATAAAAAACCTCGCTCCGTTCCTGAACCGCTGCTGCTCCTGCTGTCGCTGCTCAGCCCCCCGCGCACAGGCTGCCGGTACAGCCGCCTCAAGTCCTGGCATGGGACAGTCCTCCCACCGCGCTGCTTGGGCTGTCTCGCTTGTTCCCTCCCCCCTGCCTGTGGCCTCCTCCCTCTGCTTCACAATACACGCAGACTGAACTTCCTCCAGCCAGCCCAATTTAAAGACCACTCGAAACTTTTGATATCATAACACATACAATTAAAATGTTTTTTTTTTTCAGCATAAAGTCTCATTCACTTATGATTAGACGATAATAAATATGACAGCCCCCCCCGTGACCCTTACAAGGACAAGCGGTTAAGAAAATGGATGGATGGAAATATGACAGCACCGCATAAAAACATAACAGTTTACAAATCCCCAAGGGGATCAATAAAGTATTCATTAAAACATAACTATTCATTCCATAATTCTTCTGAGAGGGCTAATGTATTTCATGTTTATTGTCAAAATCTGGTCTCCATAAACATACATTTAATTTCTTTATTCTTTAATAATTGTAATTGCTTGTTAGCAAAGGTGTTAAGTAACTCTATTTACTCAAGTAATGTAGTTAGGTACTGTTTTGAGGTACTTTCACTTTGTGCAACTTTTACGTTTAATCCTTTGCAATTCAGAAGAAAATGTTATACTTTTTACTCCACTACATTTATTTGGCAGCTTTAAATTATGGCGAAGACAATTACTAGAATTTTCTTCGCCATAATGTTCACTTTTGAAAATTTGTGGACCACAATTCTAAAATTTCAAATATAACAGCTCATTCATTGCTCATAAAATCTGTGTTTTGTTCTCTCTCTCTCCATAGACCCAATAATATCATAGTTTTAATACGATAACTAAAGTCTTTAGTTTCCGTTTTATGCCTCTCGTAAAATGTAAAGTGCATAACAGGCTTGTTAGTAGTTCTAGCATAACATACAGCACCATCCAGAGGTTACAATGGATATTGCATTTGACGGAAAGAGTACATTAACCTCTCCTAACACAGCCAACTGTTTCAGCTCAAATTTCACATTACAGATATCAAACTGGTAAGATTAGTAAATAAATAAATGCATAAATGAATCAAAATAGTTATGGTAACTTTATTTCGTAATCACTTGAATAACATTTTTGTGTATTTAGTAATATTTTTTGTAACTTTGTGAATTTAGTATTTTAACCTCAGCATTTGCAATAAACAAAAACATTTCTAAAAGCTTCAAGAAAACACATTGAGATGCAATAAATCAAGAATTAAAAATAGCAAAATAAAATCGAGTGCATGCAGAAGATGAGTTCAACAAGCATATTGTGATGTAACAAAATGTTAAAAACCAAAAAAAATCATACATTAAAATGACAAATATATTCATTCAAAATGGATGCATTCAAACAACGGTTTACACTCACATTATACAAACATTACTATGGTTCTCTTTAACATTGAAACGCCAAGTCACCAAAAACTGCAAACAATTAAATCACTTAAAATGATTCAGGATCTGAGTGTTAAAACAAATCTCACAAAATTTCATACATAGCAGAAAGAGAAAAGCAAACTGTAAAAAAAATGCACAGAAACTGCTGCTCATGACTAGCCTAGTTGCATTCTTTGTAAGCTGTGCACTAAGAGAGAGTTTTAGCTGTTTGAGGTACTGCTGGAAGAGAAGCTGTAGGTGTAAGTAGAGGAGTAGTCCACACTGCCTCTACGAGATCCACTCCTTGAACCAGCACGGGAACCAGATCTGGATCCAGAGCGAGATCCTGGGTTAGAGACATTGTAAGGGCTGCTGATTCCCTTTGTGGACACTGAGGAGGCCTGCAGCATTTTCATACCATTGCTTTCTTCCACCATGCAGCTGTCCATTGCTTCCTTGTACGAGATCTTCAGTTTTGTTTTGGGACAGGTCAGGTTCTTCTGGTGGGTCCGTGTTTCCTGAAGCTTCTGGGCCCCTTGACCATCTAGCCACCCTCTGCGAATAGCCTCTTCAATGGTAATGCGACGTCCAGTGCCAGGCTCAATCAGACCTCCTGTCAAGTACTGAAACTCCAAAAATCTCTGACCTGCATCATACGGCAGCCATGTCTCCTTTACTGCCTCTGCTGCAGACATCTTTCTTTTAGTTTTCACATCTTCAAAACCAACATAGGCTTTTTGGGCAGGTTTCAGTTTGGCAGCCATACTTTCATCAATGATGCTCTGATGGACAGCATCCTGCAATGACAGTCTCTTGCCTGTAGCAGGGTTGATAATGCCACCTGTGGATGCCTGGGCCTCCAGCAACCTCTGTGCTGTAATGGTATCAACTATACCTCTTCGGAGCCCTTCACAAATAGTTATTTTCTCCAAAGTTTCTGTGTCAAATATGGCCGCCACAGGGCTGTGGTCATCAAACATCTCAGGGGGAGAGACAGTAATAGAAATACTGCTGAAGCGTTTACGAACAGTAGGAGAGGATGGTGTGGCCTGAGTGGGACTGCTGCAGGTGACCATGTCATCAACGCTGCTGGCAGCAATGGTCATCTCAGTGCTGCTTGTTCTGCTGGTAATTTGATCAGCAAACTGGGTCAAGGTTAGCTTACCAGCACGATACTGATCCAAAGACGTTTGGTCAACGAGACCACGCTGCAGGCAGTCTTGGATGTCATACTGGGTTCCTGTTTTCCTGTCGACTATCACCAAACATGCAGAGCCATCTGACCCCTTGATAGTTATTTCCTCCCACTCACACTCCTGCTCTGACAAGTCCAGGAAGGTGTCATAGTCAATTAGTTCCCGGTGATAAGCTTCTCTTACTGACATCTCCAGTCCAGTGTCCGGGTCAACGATCACAACCCGCCTCTTACGGAGGACATTGGTACGGCTGTCCTGTGACTTCTGAGGTTTCCTCTTATCTTTAAGTGGCAAAAGTACTAGGCCTGTTTTGGCATCTGTGATGCATCTGTCCTTCAGCTGAAGATATGTCAGGTTCTCTTTGGTATTAGGATCAAAAAACCCTTTTGTGTCATCTCCTTCATAAGTTAGGATCTCATTCATCTTTTCATCAAAATATCCTCTCTTATAGGCAACAGCGACATCAATACGGTGACTCTCTTTGGGGTCAATAATTCCACCACTGGCAATTTGGGCCTCAAGCAGACGGATTCCATGACCCTTCTCAATAAGATCTTTCTCAACAGCCTGGAAGAGGGAGATTGTCTTTCCTGTGGATGGGTCTTTGTATCCAGTCACTGCTTTCTCTGCAGACAACAGTTTATTCTTAAACTCTTTCCCTATGATGCCTCTCTTTGCAGCTTCCTCTACTGTCAAGAAGAGATTATTGACTGGATCAACAATGAAGCCAGAAGCAGCTTGGGCCTCAAGGAGCTCCAGGGTAGTTCCTCTCATGAGTAGACCTTCTTTCATTGCTTGATAGAAAGGCATAATTCGGTCATTGGCCTCGTCATAAATACCTGCAATACATGTAGAGCCATACAGGTAGGACTTCAACTTGTCTTCAATGTCCTTGCTGGTGAGCTGGCCCTGGTTGAGCTTCTGCAAATCCGTTTCATCCAACAGTTCAGATCTGACAAGTTCTTTAAGAGAGACTTCACCACGCAGACCCTTTATTGTTAAGGGTTTTTCTGGTCCACAGAGCAGAAGCAAACCAGAAACAGGTTCCACAGTACACTTTTTCCTAAGCTCACTATAGCTTATCATCTCTCCTGTTGTTGGATCCAGGTAGCAGGTGGGTTTTTTGTTCAAAGCCCTGTAAAGCTCCTCATCAATAAGATTTCGATCCAAGGCCAGATCTTTTGGAAGGAACACACCAAGAACAGGATCCAATATGCCTCCAACAGACTCCTGAGCTTGTAGCAAGCGTATGGCTGTGTCTTTGTTTATGCGGCCCTGTTTGCAAGCCTGACCCACAGATAACACTTTTCCAGTGTAAGGATCTTTGAAGCCTGTGCTAGCTGCTTCAGCCATCACCAAGGTGTCTCTGTCTTCTGTATCTACAATTCCTCTGGAACAGGCAGTATCTACAGGCATCTTCTCATTAAATGCAGGGTCCACTATGTAGCCTGTTGCTGCTTGAGCTTCCAGAAGCATGAGGGCACTCTCTGGGCTGAGAAGGTTCCTGTTTTTGGCTTCTGTGAATGGCATTTTCCCTTGAGAACCTGTTGTCATGCCAGCAATAATGCCAGTACCCTTCAGACTAAGCTGGATGTCCACAGCTACCTCATCCACTGTCTTTTGTCCCTTTAGGAGCTGGTCTAGAGTGGTTTTACTGATTATACCACAGTCGCAAAGCTGGTGTGCTGTGACTTTGCGGCGCACCGCATCAAAAACCAATTTGGATGGATCAATTGTTGGAACCTTCTCATCTGTCTGGGTCTGTCTGCTCAGACTGCTGGGTCTCTGCTGCAGTCTCTGTATCTCTCTCTCCAGGGCATCTCTCTTGAGAGCCAGTTCTGACGCCTCCTTTTCAGAAATGAGCAGTCGGCTCTTGTACCTCTCCTCAACACTCTTTAGCTCTCTCATGAGCCTCTCAATCTCATTTTTCAGAGAGAGCCTTTCGCGATCAGCCTTGTCTCTGTCTGATTCACACTGCTTGATCTGGGTGTCTCGCAGCTCATATTGACTCTTCATATGGTTGTAATCCTTAAGGATGGAATTCTTTTCATCCTGCAGCCGTTGTTTGTTGCGGAGCTCAGTGTCTAGTGTGATTTTGATGCGGGTGAGCTCCTCTTCTAAACGTTGCTGACGATTTTTGTCTTGCTCAAGCAATTTAAGTTTGGAAAGCAAACTGTCCTTCTCCAGCAGCAACTCACTGTACTTGCTTTGGGACTCATGCACCATGATGGATGTCTGTGGACATAAAAGAGAACAATCGTTATTTCTAAAGAAAAATGCCAAAATATGATTTCCACATATCCAAATGTTGACTGAAAGGCTCATGTAACTATATGCCATATGCGATTTATAAATATGGAGTACACATGAATATTTGTAGCAGCATGTAGTACATGGTACATGGTATATGGTGCATACATCTTATCCTGTTAGTAATTAGTGCTTAATAAAGTTGTTATTAGAGTATGAGGGTAGTGCAGTGACATAATGCACAAAGTAAAAGGGTGAAATACATGCATAGCAGGCAAAAGCACTTGCAAGCAAGTGAATTTCATGCAAAACTCTGCTATATTACTGTCACTAATATAGCAGGGCTACTTTAAAAACAGGTTCAGTCTTAATCCACTCACAATCATTCATGCAAAAGCAGCAAAAATCAAGTTAATTATGTGGAGATGATCCTTCAGTGCAATCAGAAATACCTCAATCGATTGCTTTTGGAATTTGTCTAGTTCCAATTTAAGCTTTTCTCTCTCCTTGGTCAGGTCACTGATGAGAGCCTGGAGCTCCGCTGTCCTCTTGGTGCTACTCTGAAGCTGAACATGCAAGGCTGAGATCTGAGTGGCACTTTCTCCATCAATAGTGTCTTTGCTAAGCTTCAGCTCATCTCTCTCCTGTCTAACTGCCCTCAGCTCCTCCTCCAACCTTAGTCTCGCCTTTGTAAGGTTCTGCGTCAAAGTCTTCAGCTTTTCAACCTCTGCAGTGTATTCATTAAGCTGCCGGCTCTTTTCTTCTATGGTCTTATATAGACTTTCATTACGCTGATTAAGCTCATGAATTCGGGCCTGTTCCTGCTGGAGCTTCTGTTTGAGTGTTTTCAGCTCAGTTGTTATAGATGCTAGTTCTTCCTTGGTGACTTTATGCTCCCTTAGGCTCTTTTCCAGAGCCTCCTTAAGATCCCTGAGGTCCTGCTCATACTTCCTTCCAGAGTTGGAAGCCTCTAGCTGAACAGATTTTAATGTGCTGATTGTGGTGGTCTGCTCTCTGCATGTATGTGTCATCCTCTCCAACTCAGCCTCAATTCTCTTTCTACGTGTGAACTCCTCCTGGGTGGCTTTCTTTTGCTTCTCCAACTCAGCTTCCGACCCATCTAGGGAGCACTGAAGTTCCCGTATACGGCCCTGCAGCCTAACAGAAGTCTGCTCAGCTTTTACTTTTTCACTGGTTTGCTTTTCCAGTTCCACTCGGGTGTTGCGTATCTCCTGCTCAGACACTTTAAGCTTGTTTATTGCCTCCAGATAAGAGGTGTTTTTTGTCTTAAGCTCTGCCTCTGCCTGTTTCAGGTGAGTGATTTCCAATTCCAGAGTTCTCCTCTTCTTCCCCTCTTCATCCAGGTTAAATGTTAGCATACTGAGCTGCCGAGACTTTTCCTGGTTGTTTTTGGTGGTCTCCTTTAGCTTGAGCTCATCTTCTCCCCGCTGTTGTTTGAGTGTTCTTAGCTGCACCTCCAGCTCACTGCGGACCCTTGTTTCTTGTGTAAGTGATGCCCTCTGCTGACTGGCCTCTTGCTCTGCTCTGCTTTTCTGCTCTTCAGTGAGAGCAATGGACTGTCTCAGTCTCCTTATCTCCTCTTCTAGATCTCTTCTCTCAGCAGTGAGTCTATCAACTTGCATTCTCAGCTCTGCTGCATCTTCGTCTTTCTGTTGTGAGGCTTTAAGGACTGTGGTCTTGGTAACATGGATCTCTGTCTCGTATGTCTGCTTAAGTTGATTAATTTCCTGGGTGCACTGTGTTCTTACCTTTGAGATATCTGAATCAGCATTTCGGCGACGCGTTGCCTCCTCCTCCAGCAGTATCTTCATCCTCTCCAGTTCACGTTCCTTGTCCTTCACAGTCTTCTCTAAGTCAATCTTGGTCCAATTAAGCTCTTCCAGCTCTTTCTGTCTACGCCGAACAGCCGCCTCATATTCTTCTTGCTGGCTGGTGTAGCGCTCCCCTGCCAGCCTTTTTTTCCTCTTCTCTTCATCCAGTTGGTATTTAATGCGGGTCAGCTGGTCATTAAGATCTTGAAGCTGGCTCTGTGTACTGTCCAGGCTCTCCTTGGCTACATTAGCTTGAATTGCTGTGGTTCTCTTCACTTCCTCCATAGAAATGAGCTGGTCTTTTGATTGAGTGAGCTCCAGCTTGAAGCGAGCCAAAGAATCTTCGAGAGACTTGTTTTTCTGATTACGATCCTGGAGGTCCTCCTTTAGCCGCCTGAGTTCCTCTTCCAGCAAGTCAATCTTGGTGTTCCTGATCTGAGGAGAATAAAACTAGAAGTCACCCTCAATTACACTGTAAAGCAAACCTGTTCTAAATTTATCTTCCCTTCATGACACAAATTATTTTATTAACATCACAATGATAAATGAAAAAGGGCATCAAATAAATTCAATACTTACCTTTAATTCTTCCATGTTCTTCAGCAGCTCTCCCAGGAACTTGTAGTAGTCACTAGAGTGGGTAAGTAGTTCTATGTAGCGGGACTGGAGGTCAGCCGCCTGATGGATTTAAAATTAGTGGATGAATACTGATGTCAAATATTCAGGTGTTAATTACCTGTCCCTTATATCTTTAAATGACATATGCAATTAAAATACTAACCTTTAAACTGGCAGCAATGCATGCAATTGTAATGCAAAGGAAATAACTGTTTGATTGATATTTAACAGAGACCACCTACAAATTTGATAACTTCATTAATTAATTTGGCTTGGTTGATTTGGTTACTAAATGTGATAATAATAATACACAAAAGAAAATTTGATTGGTGTGACTTTACGGAGAGTCAGTGCTCATACCTCCTGCCTGACCACGAATGAAGGAAACTGCAGCATTGTTCTCTTAATAGGAATATTAAGCAGAGTTTCCAGGCCTGAACTGTAGGAAGCAAGCTGCAGCTCATAGTCCTGGAAACATACAATATAATTAACTTCATTATTTTTACCATACATGCTCATGCCAGCTTGGCAATGTTAATTACCAATAAAATATCTTGAATTTATGAAAACAGTGCACATTAATTAACTACCAACCTTTATGGAGGCAGCACAGGTGTCTGCATTTTTTTGCACATCCTCCACTTTCTCCTTCTTTCCTTTAATTTCAGTGTGAAGTGCCTGTGCAGTAATACAAGAAATTATTAAATTAACCAATTTAATCAGATTGTCCGGATTGACCAGTGCTTCTTCCTTGAAATCCAGTTATTTACTACATAAGTATATTTTTATAAAGTATTACTCAACAGAGACATTTTAATTAATTTTCTTGAGTTAAAGAACTAGTAAGTGAAATTTCAGTAATAGTCTGAGAAACAATATTTACTTTCCACATATGGTCGTGCTCACACCATCTCAATTAAAGTGTATAGAATCGATCTACGTTAAAAATAACTTCAGTTTGAATATCATGACAATCTGTTGACATGCCTTCTGTTGGTTGAGGTGATCCATTAGGGTCTGAATGTCTCTGAGTTTAACCATCTGAAGGGTGTCCTGGCGCTTCCTGGCATTGTCTATCCACTGTTCCAAGGAAGTGCTGCTCTGCTGATAATGTTTAAGCTGTTTCTCTTGCTTCTCCAAGTCCCACACTCTGAATGAGGAAAACATAGGAGGTAGAGGAAGGGATGAAAGGATAATTTTAGTGTTGTTACCAGCAATGACGAACGGAGGATGTGGTGAATTTGCAAGAACTGAAAAAATGTGTGTATACATACGGACCATCCTACTATACCTGCTATCAATCTGAGTTTGGATGCGGCGCCAGCGGTCAGACATCTGAATCACTAGATCTGAGTACTTAGATAAGTCCACATCACATTTGTGGAAGGACTCAGAGACTTGACCATTCCACTGCACAGCTTTAGCCAGATCAGACTCCATAGCTGTCAGCAGGTCTCTTTTTTGCTCCAGATCACTCTTCATTTGCTTTAAAGACAAAACAGGTACATTTCAATTAGGTGAATTGGGTGACTAGGTTCTACTAATTAATTACTAGTATTATTGTTCCATGCTCTGTTAAGTTGAAAAGCAAAAGACTCCAGTGCAAACTAAATATGGTGAGTGTGTCAAACCTTTAGTGTGCTCCGATAATTCTCCACCTCCTGAAGGTCCAGAGAAATAGTCTCCTTTTCTGTCAGCCGTGCCTCATGGACTTTAATGATATCCTCGGCCTGGAGAAGGCTCTGAAGCAAGTCCTTAAGAGCTGACAGTCTGTTAAAAACACACAGTCATTATGTTAAATGCAACAGTTAATGAGATGAAAAGTGATTTTTCTTTGTACAGCTGTATATTGCTTTATAATCCCCGTATTCACTGTATTTTGGGTGGTATTCACTCAAACATGGTAAAATAAATAAAAATAAAAGATGGTGTGTTAAGAATAAAATTACGTACCTTTGAAAATATACTGAGTAGAGACCCTGCAGGCCTCCTAATTTTTTATTGATGATTTCCAGTTCAGATCGGAGGAACTTGGCTTGCTCAGAGTCAGCAGGTAGGCCTTCCAGTTGCTTGACAATACTTTCTCTTAGGCGCAGGTACTCATCATGAATAGAGTCCAAATCTTGGTGCACAGCCTGCAAAACAATATGTTTTAATTAAAAGTTAAATTTAAAAATGTATTTTTTACAAAAAGGGTTTTATCAAATAAAATTATTTTCTTTTGAACAGTAGGATTTTGCATATTTCGTTGTTTTACCCATATTTTGAAAATGTTAAGGATTTTGTAACCAAGAAGAACCTTGCTTTTAATTAGCTTTTACATTTATAAAAATTTACCTGCAGCCTCTGGATGTGCACTGAGCACTCATGCACACTGTTGTCCCCCAGGGGAACATGGAGATGACTGGTGAGACCAGACTCAGCCAGCTCCAGTCTGTGCCGAATTTCTTGCAGACCCCTGAGCAGGCTAAGGCTAAGGGTAGAACTGGGTGGGGGAGGCTGGGTGGTGACCTTGGTTACAGTGGTCTTGGTGATCTTCTGAACTGGAGCCTTGGTTTCTGTTTGTATAGTTTCAGACTTCATCCCTCCATCCTCTTTATTGGGTGGTGGAAATGGTGGATAGTATCAATTACAGTGAAAAGATTGCAAAACTATTTTCACAAATTTAATGGACTGACAATTTAGCAATAAGGTAATAAGATATTTTACACATACTATAAGCTGGTAGCTGGATAATCAGTGTATCATAGTGGCTCTGGGCTTTGTCAACGTGGCCCTGGATAGTTTCCTTTTCTTCTTCTCCAAACAGCTCAGAACCTTGGCTGGTTCGCAAAAACTCCTGGTAGTGAGTCTCCAGTCTTTTCATGATACTGCGGTACTCTTCAGGTCGCATCTTAGACAGCTGCCCAACAAAAAAAAGGGGTCAGTTTAAGCACAAGACACCGAATATGAGCAAAGTCCTACAAACAAATTTTTCAGATGTTTAAGTTTAAATTATTATATAAGTAAACATGATTGTGCTATTGTGTTAATTATTGAGTTAACTACATTCTTTGTGATATTTTACCATGCTGAGAGTGAGAGAGTTGACGTAATTGATATCTTTAAGGCAATACTGCCACGACATGAGGCTCTTGATGTTGATGTAGAGCTGATTCCAAATGTCCATGATGGCATGATAATACTGCTCATTCCTAAAGAACACAACAATTTATCAGTCACCTGTAAACAAAACAACTATCTAATCAGGACTTTTTTCAGACCACGTTTGATCTACATTCCTTCCATTCACTTCTACTCACTTATTGGCGAGGCCAATGCCGAGTGGGTTTGGTGGGGGAATGAGCAGACACACAGAGGGAATTAACATGTCCAGACCTCCAGGTCCTGTCACGAGCCACTTGCTGCGCTGCACGTTGTCCTTCAGGATGCCCTCATTCCCTTTCAAAATAATTTTCTAAAGTACAAATGGAACATATAAACATAAAACACACTCAATTACACTTCATATTCTCTGCCAGTGTGTTTCTGTATGTATGGCAGAGTACATGTATCCCACCTGGTCTTGTTTAAAGTCACACAGGGCCTGGACTATGACAGGACTGCTGCTCTTCTCCTCAGGGTTGCGAGGCTTCAGCCTGACAATCGTTTTAGACTTGCTGACGAGACTTTGGACTTGCCTCTTATTCTCCATGATTCGCTCCCTCTCTTTCTGTGAATGGGCAAAAGTACATATTTTTATGTTATAAAGTGGACCACTGGGTATGCGTCAGTTACCAGGAGTCAAATTAACAAAAAAATAACACATTTTTTGCTTCACATCTACAGGGAAATATGGACAGTATTTCCTGGGTATGATACCTCCAGATTTTTCAGGAGTTCAACGAGGTTATCCAGTGTGGTGTTCTTGTCACAGGTGAACTTGCTTCTGATATTCTCATGCTGTTTCTGCAGCTTTGAATAGGTCTCATTGGCCTCCTTGAAAAACTGAAAATGGCAGACAAAAGGTTTGATGAACGCTTACATGAAAACATAGCATAGAGGAATCTCCTATTTGCTGGATAAGATCTGGGAACTATAATGCAAATCATTACCATATCTTCTCGGACTGTCCTGTTATTAAAATGTACTGGAGAGGGACACATAAGCCCTACAATCTATATCCTAATCCTATCTTTAAAAGTGTCATACTCCTAGAAAGTAAGATTATACTCTCTGGGCATGTACCCCAGGAATGGGTGAAGTATTTAATGAGTTTACTACTGGTGGCTGCTAAAAAGTCTATCTATGTCAAAGATAAAGGCATGACGTGTACATATAGAACATTTTTTACATGATGTTGCACTTTAATAAAAAATAAAGAAAAAAAGAAAACATAGAGGAATCTATTTTCACACATAAGAGCGGGACTGAGCACTTACTTGGCTGTAGGCAGCATTCTCTTTCAAATGAACATGAATACACTTTGTGATCTGGAGAAGCCAGCTCCACTGGGTCTGTAATGTATCCATGTAGGCCTGGGGGCATGCAGACATTCATCAGTACAAAGACAGTGAATAGTTGGCTGATGTAGACAGGAAACACACAGAGAAAAAAAAAAAAAAAAACATACTTCAATCTTATCCGAGGCTGGGTGATTGTTGTTCAGAAGTCCATCTGCTTTCACTTTCAACTTGTTTAGCTCCTTCTCCTTCTCCTCTAGGTCCCTCATCAGCCTCTGCAAGAAAAAAAACTGAATAAAGAATCCAAAACACCACAAAAATCAAATATTAAGGTGTGTATACACCTATCAACTAAGACAGATACGGCCAACCTAGACGTAAGAAGAGCTCAGCCAAAGATTCTTACTGAGTAGCTCTCCTGCTTCTTGGGAATATACATGTCAATGTTCTTGTCTCCCCAGTCAAACACAAGCTCCTCTTCCTCTCTCTCATTCACCCACATTATGGCTTGGCAGATCTCCTCGATGATGCCCTGAAGCTCACGCAGCTGACTAATGCGGGCATGGGACATTTTCTAAAACAGACACAAGGCAAATATATGAATATGACAAAAAAAGTACCAATGGTGATAACACATAATGCTGCTGATCATTTTTTATTAAAGAGTTCCTACCTGTAGGCTGTCCCATTCTTGATCCAGGATGGAGAGGTTGTACTTGTCACCCCTGACAGCCTGAAAAGGAGGATTTGATGGTTTAAAATCATAAGATTACTAATGTGTTAGACTTTTATACACATGCTCCTCCTAACAGCTGTCTGAAGAATACACATTAGGCTAAAACAGTCCAGTGAAACAGCAGGTCACTTACCAGGTCATCTCTGGCACGATCTACTTCCACATTCCTCATGACAGAGCTGTGGTTTTTGTTGTGGCTCAGGATTTGCTTTTCTATAGTTTCACTGTCGTCTCCCCATGGTGCTGTCTCAATCATGCGCTACAAGACATAGATGTTGTTTAATACCTTCTGTAATACAATAACTGCTACACAAATGCTAAAAATGACTTTCTCTCTTATGCCCTGTAGGTGTCAGTATATGACCATTAGGTGCGTTGTTAAGCAGCAAACTATTCCAACTATGCCCCCCTTGTTCACAGCTCCAAGCTTTGATAAGAGCTCTGAGTGCAAACCAACCACAACCAGTCTCTCCCTTGCATTTTTTCTCTCTCTCTTTTCTCAGGGCTTTTGTTCTCTCACCACTCCCTTTTCCTTCACAACTGCTTGGCTGAAGCTAAACACGACATGTTTTTAGTATCGCCTGCCTCTCTGTATGTCTAATGGGGAAAGGTCAACATAGTCATACATTGAACTGCATGTTTAAAAGCTGAAAACACGGCCAGCACATACAAATAGCTGGTTAAATTGCAGCACTATGGTAAAGAGAGAAAATACTAAAGGAACAAAAGACAAAAAGATAGAGGACAGAGATTGGAAGTGGTAACAGAATGACACGGTGTGGCTTTAGCTGGGAGTCAGGCCTGGAGAGGTAAAGAGCAAAGTGTTTTCCCATGAACATGTCAGAGTTGGGCTGAACTGCCCTGTCCCATGACAACTAACTCAGTGGAGAGTGTCAGATTTCACAGGCTTTTACTTCTACTTTTCTTTTTGCCTCCACAGCGTCTTTATGGACCTGCCTCCTCCATGCCCTATCTCTTTCTACCTCCCTCTCTGTCTCTGGCAGAACTCTTTCCTCATCTTTGTTTCAATCCTTCTGCAGCTCTCTGGGCCTCTTTCACTCAAGGATCAGGTTCTGGCAGCATGTCCAGAAGGTTTCAGTTACATCAGGTAAGAATAAGTGATAGGATAAGTGCACCCCACTGATGCACACAACAGGCAACAATACACATACATACAAGTGAAAATATTCATTCTGATAAAACGGGTAAAAAACTGCTGTACATAGAGTCCAAGTTTTACCAAGATATTTGTCTGTGATGTTGTCACTGAATGCATCAGACAGATGATGGAAACAATTCAGTATAATTTAATGAAGTGCTGTTTTTTATTGTGTTTTAATTGTTGTTTTTTTCTGACATATTATTTAAAGGTGGAACACAGGTAATTGCATTACACATCAACATGATTATTTTATGATTCTGCATTCATTTAGCATTTGTATTTAGGAAGAAACTTAATTCTTGCTGTGATTTTGATTTCAACCATATCACAAATATTTGTTGTGTTTTTATTGTATTGTATTGTATTGTAATGTATTTATTTTTTGTTATTGAAGTATGAAGTGCTCACCTTCTGTTGGGCAATCCACGCCATGGCGTCATTAAAGAGCCTGCCCCCCTCAATAGAGCCCACACTACCCCTGTTGCGTCTTATGGTCATACCACCTACAAGTTGCTGTTGCAAAGCAGCATGCATGTTCTGGAACTGATCTAAACTGTAGAGTTGCAAAAAAAGGAAACTATTTAGTGAATCTTCCAGGGGCACACTGATTGCTCAACAGCTTAGCTTGTCAAATACATGTGAATAAGAAGCAAATGCAGTAGGCATTAAATTCATTATTGATGATTTCTCTGTATAAGGTCTTGTTCAAGTAGTGTACTATTCCCATTTAGTACCACCTACCCATGCAAGTTTACACAAAAGTTTATGCAGAGCCAAGAATGAATACACACAATTACAGACATGCAAATGCAACACACAGACTCACTGGTGTACAAGTGCACTTTGCAAAAGCACTCACACACCTTGCATCTTTGCTTACCTTCTGAAAACATCATTGGGGATACGCAATTGCTGCATGTCTCTGCTACAGAGCTTCAGCTGCTCCATGCTCTCTACAGCCATGATCAACAACTTTTCTATCTCCAAAGCTGGACCACCCTGTATAGTCACACAGGATAGATAATTGTTGTATTATAACTTAACAGAAAAACTTACAGCCAAAGAAAGGCTAATGTCTATACCTGTGAAAATCTCACTTCACATCTAAACTACACAGCAATTTAGTATTTTCTTATCACTGGAATGACAAGTGATACAAATAACTGAGATCTGTTATGTTGAGTGTACAGTGTGTGCAGCACTCACATTCTGGAGAATCATCTTTGCTCTCTGCAGGTAATCATGACACTGGCCAGTCAGGAACATAGACTTCTGCTGAATAGCCTGTACACTAAAAAGAAAACATAGAGATATTAAAAAATATAAAGACTTATTATTAGATTGGTGTAATTTAAACATGCATTTTACAAACAATCTTGTTTGGTTAAAGATTATTGTCCTGTAAAATTAGCTGGATTCTTTTTTTAAGTTTCAAATAAGCAGAGTTTCTAAGAAGGATACTAGATGTTGACTATACAGCTATAAATATGTGTAGATGATCATTGGAAATTGTAATAAAAATATTTGATCCAAGTTATCAACACAGCATAACAACAATAATAATGAAAATCAAATAAAGGACAAAGTTGTTTATGGGGCACGGAATTAGGTCACCAAAGTCACCAATATAAAAACTTAACAAACTGTTGTCAAATCTGGACTTTTTCTCTTTAAAGAGTATGACTCCTAACATGCTTGAAATAATATCCTGCATATTTCACTTTGACTTTTGTTCACCACGAGTTAAGTATTTAAAGAGATTTTAAAAAATAAATAAATAAATAAAAGGAAATAAGCTCTTTGATAACCTCTGGCATAGACACACACATCACTGTTATTATCATAAGATAACATCATAATGACGGATGGCCGTGGGAGGACATTTCAGGGGTGTGCTTAAGTATTTCAGAGGAAATATTTGCGCACACCCCTGATTCAGAATAGCAGGCAACAGATCAGTAGTGACACAACCAGGATCATTTGAATTCTTACGAAAGTTAGAAAATTACGAGTTAAGTCAAGATCTTGGATTCATGTTCACTGACTGAAACAACAGTTTGGCCCAGCAACAAATTTACACTTGGAGTTCTTCACACTAGTACATTAGCTCTACTAATAAAGCACTTGGTGACATAGTTTAATGATAAAATAATAAACCACTTAATCTTTAACCACTTAGGTTTATGGTTAGAGTCTTGTGACCCAATTTTGCTTTGCGCGGAAAGGCACCATTAACCTGTTTTACAACGTCACACTTGTGGACAGGTCTATTTGAGGACCGATTTAACCCTCTCTCTTGTATTACACTCGCTTAAAATCGATTATTTTACCTCACTCCACCACCTCCTGCGCCACCCATGCTGACTTGAACTCTTTGTCCACCGCCACCCCCACCGTGCACGGAGGTCCTGGAAAAGTTGGAGGTGTAGGTGTAATCGCCTACTTGGTAATCCCCCTGCAAGCCGTTTCCACCGACGAACACGTCGTTTCTGTAAGCTGCACTCGCCAGGTCCGGTCGAGAATTACTTCTTTGGCCCATGGTGGCAAGTTTTGAAGTGGAGCCGTACATGCTCATTTTTGCTGAGTTGTTTTATACGTTCTCAGAAAGTTTTCCAGTCGATCTGTTCCGCTGTCCAGGCAGTGGACAGACCGTGCGCTTCTCCCCTCCCCGTCTCCTGTTGCGCAGATAATGGTGTGCTGTGAATAGACGGAAGCGGGTCGCTTTTGGATAGGACAGGAACCACACCTTTCTGTGTTTACGAAACACTCCTGCAACCATTACCAGGAGCCTGTGTGGGAAGATCAGTTCTGGGGCTGTCATTCTGCAAAATTCACAAAAAAAAAAAGTTTTGTTGCAATCATAAGAACTTAAATTGCTCAACTGAATCACGATGAATTACAGTTAAACACATGTTTAACTTTATGTGACAGACATGAGCTCAGGGCAGTGACCTGCGCTGTTTTGCCATGATCTTGTCATGTAATGTGTGTGTTTTTAAAACAAATAAAACCTTGCATGCTTTAAAACATGTCCTACATGTATGTCTGTACAAACAGCTAATGTCAGAGATGTCTAGTTGTCTTTGTGGTAAATTCTGAGTTAGTGTATTGCTCATATTGTAAGGTGTGCCTCATATTTTGTAATCTACACTTACATAAATTGACTTTTATATACTGCACAATGTTTGGAGCTACATCTACTTAACCTAACTCTAAGTATCTGGAGTTCTGTTCTTATATTCTTTGCTGGTGCAGAACACAGTGTCTGAGATGGTGAGAAATCGAGACACGCTGGTCAAGGAAACCTTCAAAATTCCATTTCGTATCAAAACAAGGCTTCTCATGGTGCATGTAAATGACCATGAGAAGCAAGATGCTAATGTTCATGTACTCACTGAACCATGTTATGATTTCTTTGCCAGTAAATTTAGAGGGGGATTTGCATTCTCATTTTCCACTCTTTATTTGCTTCAGCATCAGGTTGGACTCAAGTAAAACTTGGGAACCCAAGTCATAAGGCCTTAAACTAGCTGACAGCAATTAAATAAAGCAGCAGCCGACATGTTTAATCCCCAGTGGCGTGGGCAGAGATAGTAGTTGTGTAAAGAATTTGTCATCATGGGTTCAACATTCTTGAGGTCAAGAGGAGTCCATTTGAGTGTTCAGTGTTTTGCATAGTTGCTTGAATATTACATACAAGTGATGCCAAAGTTTTGTTAAATAAAAGATGGTTGGTTCAAAATTCTTAGAGACTACTGTCTGTCTGCATATACAACACGTGACAGGTAGGTGTGTCTGAGCTTTGAAAAGTGAAAGATAATGACAAAACAAGGAGACAGAGAAGGGCTGGTCACGAATACTCTACTTGAAATGACTGACGAGTAAATAATTAACTTGAGTTTAATTTTATTTGACTGTGCAGATTAAACAAGAAACATAGAAACGACACAAGAACTCAGATAGAAAAAGAAATAAAAGATAAAGCTACAAAAAGACACCATATAATGACTTTTTTTTAAATAAATGATCACCTAATGAAGTCTTACAGCCTGTCTTGACTAATAGAGGAAGCAATTTCTGACTTTGCTGTCAGAAATATTGTGCCCTCTGGTGTTTCAGTTGTGAGCTATTGCAATTGTGCACACATAAATAATCCCCTGCATCGCACAGAAGTGTGAGAACACAGAGAATGTTCTAAATGACAAGTGGGAAAGAGAGGCATGGTGCTGAGCAAGAACTCAACTGATGGCTTTAAGAGGCCAACGCCCTAAACAGGAATTTTCAAACCAAGTAACTAACCCTTTCAATTTCACATTATAACTTTTGAAATGCATAACAAACTTGGTACAGCTTGTCTGTGCTCATGATTTGTGAATATCTTATGCAGTAATTATTTTTTACTTGCAACGGTAAAATGACAGTTTCATCTGTAATAATAACAATATCTTGAAAGGCCAGTCTCAAACACTAAACACACCCACCAAAAGACACACCTTGCTTTTTTTCCCCCACTAGGCTCAGGTGGGTTCATCTTACATGTTTGCTTTGTTTCAACTCTAATACATGTTCTACAAAAAAAAGTCAGATCAAGACTGAACATGTAGAATTTTCCAAACCTCAGTCATAAACAAGCTCTGATGCCAAAACAGATTAACTGAACAGTAGCAGTAGAGATTGAACTCCAAATATGTAACTTTTTAAAATATATTTTTAACTATATATAATACATTTTGTACTTTTACTATATATCATATATTTTTACTTAATGATGACAGATGCTGTTAAAGCCTCCTCTGATCTAGAGTCATTGATCAACACTAGCACATATTGACTTCTAACAGTTTTTGGCCAAGGCTCGCCCTTCCACCAAATCAGAGAATTCCAATTATTTCCACTTGATTAGTACATTTTGAAGCAGTCTCGTTCATTGTAAATTCTTAATGATGACTGGACAGAGTCTGGCAGAGTCTCCAGGCCATCAATTATAAGCTGTTATCATAAGAAAACCTTACAAAAATGTAATTATTTTCTGACATTGTTGTGAAGGGGTTTCTTTACAGTTTGATGACATTGGTATGTCTGATTGCATTTTTTATTTATATATTTATGCAAGATAAGAATTTCTCAGAATTTCTCAGAAATGTCAGTGATATGGGAGTCAGAGTGAGGTGTGACAGAAACTGCTGGGCTAGTTGATTGTAGCAGATTTAGTAATACTTGTCTGTTATCATTGCCTGAATGGTTCCACCCTTTGGATTATCCTCCTTTATCCTTCATGTCTATTTTTTACCTATACTTTTTTGTATGCATTTTGCATTCACATATGCATGTAATATTTTGAGTAGAAGGTAAAAACTTTTATGACTGTTTCTACAGCTTTGTTGTGGAGTAAATATTTAACTTGTTGTTTGCTTTCTGTACTACAATCCCAGCAGTGTGGGTGACTGCTACATTTCCTGGTTGTAAAGATGAGATTTGTTGAAATTTTCACTCTCACCTGTGTTACCAACAGTAAAATGACATCTGTAATATAAAATTAAATAAACCGCACTCACTTGTAGATGATGTTAAAGATTGCAACACCCGGCTGTTAAATATATTAGGTCTAGTGATTCACAGTGACTGTGAGACCAGCTGACATCTGTAGACACACATATGATATCATTTCCAGACATTTCCAATGACATCATTTATTGAGTAAACAGCAAAAAAGACCTAACACCTGGTTTATTAATTGTGTAGACAATTTACACGATCTCCCTTATTTATGTTGTGTCCTGTCTGAGTCCCCTCAGCAGCTTGTTAACATACATATTTTTCCTCTGACTTTCTATTGCTTCACAGAGTCAACAATACAGAAAATTGTGCTGCTATAGAAGAGTGTTGATGTATAAAAGTGAAGGCTTCACATTAACTAAATAAAAATATAAACAATAAAAAGAGTGAGAACTACAATATAGCATACACAGCAAAAATAGTAATTTTTTATTTGCTTGATGCATTTTCAGTATTTCATAATTCATCCATAAAAGATACTGTTTCAAAGATCACGTTATTTTTATTTTATTGGTTGTTTTTTTATGAGAGTAATGAGTGATGAGAATGAAGTTGACTATAAAAAATATCAAAGGAAAATACAGTTGAGTACATGGTCTCAACCAATTTACAACATTAAAGGCTGTTCCACAATGATAGTGAGTAAAAAAAAAAGAATGCATCTTTTCTTCTGCTGTATTTTCTTATCTGCAAAAAGATTACCTGAAGGCCAGACTTTTTACACTGTGTGCGTGTTAGTCTGTGTATTTTTGTATGGCTGTGCACAGTCAATACTGTACCACTGCTCATATACTAAGTTTTTCTTTATCTAACTAAGTTGACATTAACCCCAGAGTAATAAAAGCCACAAAGCTGCACTAGGCTATCTCTTGGACTTTGAGGTCCACTAAAACTATATACCTATTTATATGGAATACGGCTACATTGTTCTCTGGTGGAAGCATGCTTTGTTAATTATCATAATACATACAAATACAAAATATAAATCTATAGGTTTGTGATAAGTAGGAATGCTGATACAGATGCACACTGTTATCTGAAAAGGGAAAAGCCTTTTCACAGCAGAACACCTCTGAATTAGTCACTATGGAGTGAAAGCTCAGACACACCTATTTTCTTTTCTATTTTACACCTCATGTGTAACCAGCCGCTTTAGGACACAGTGACAGACAGACAGATAGACAATGTGTGTGTGTGTGTGTGTGTGTGTGTGCACTAGAACTGACTCATGGCATTGCAAAGGGGTGGATCCTGGACACACCTGAATGTTAGTTGCTAGGGAGGGTAACAAGCAGGTTTGAATGATACAGTACAGTGAGATAGTGACACAGTACAACACTAAACTGGTTTCTGTTGGAGCATAGCCATGTGATTTATGATGAAGAAACTACAGTGAAAAACATTGAATGAATGATAGATTTGGATTTATTTATTTATTGTTAGACTACATAGAATACTAAAGCAGACAAAGGAAGAGAAGTGGAGACCTTTCATCTTACACATTTATCATTATCCATAGTACAGCACATTAACCATGAATATATTGACAATAATTGTTTGGGAACTGTAAAGCTGCATCCAACAATCAAAGAAAGATACCAAAAAAACAACAACGACAAAAAAAAACAACACACACACACACACAAACACAAGCACACAGCAACACAACAGATCCAATTAGGCTGCAATGACAAGAAAACAGAGCTGTTGCTAGAGTCTGCCTGCAGGGGTCATCAGTGTGTAACAAAACACAGCAGGACAGTCACAGGCACCAGCGGTGACTCCTGGGACTGATCAGGATCAGCCAAACTAGATTTGCGTGCAGTATACAACTGACAGCTGTGTGCTAATCCTTAATTTCTATGCTTATTCAAATGTGAAACAAGAGCTAGTCTGTTCCAGTGTAGTGTGTCACAGCTGTAGGCTATTTAAAAACAAACAAACAATAAGCTTTGTAAAGAACGATATTAAATCTAGAACTGTGAAAAATAATTGACTTCCTTTGATCTAACTAGTAAAACTAATAACATGGAGGGTGAAGCATAACTAAACATACATGTGCTGTAGATATAAAAGGAGTCACATGGTCAAGCTAGTGAGTTTTTCATGAATATTGTTGAAATTATTGAAATCCAATAAAACTCCACTAAATCCTTTAAAGTGAGAATTAATGCAAAATATCATATTTTCAAATTGTGGTCATGAAAAATAAAACAAATGTGTTATGGTAATTAAGTGTAAAGTTTAATTTTGCAACCATGTCTTTTAGAATATTCACAATGATATATAAATTATAATTACAGTATTTTAAAACAAATAGTGGGATTTTCTTAAAATGTGGGAAAGAGATTGTAAAATAATAATAATAATTAACAATGTTATCTGGTACAGATAACACATTTTAATTCAAAAAAGTTTCAACACAGCACATAATAATAGCACAAATGTGCTGTTGCTATAAAGAATGGCACCACTTTCCAAAAAGGAATACTTAATAAAAGGTTTGTCAGTTGTAACTAATGTTTTAATGAGTAATAAATCAGTTGTTGAGCTTCAGTTACCAGATAGTGATAGTGGTTGTTTGTTTGGCTAGTTCTTCAGTTCATCAGCAAGACCTAAATGATTTGATCATCCACCCTCCTGCTGGGAGGAGCTGAAGATTATCTGGAACAGAAACTTTATATCAGCTTATTCAGCTTCAAAAACCAGACTTGACAGAGGCAGAAAAAAAATCCCTTATTAACAACTTAATATTTATAACTGCAGATCTGTCAGTTTATTATATAGGTATTGATTGGATTTCATTTTTAAAATGTCTTATTAATGATATTTAAAAGCATTTCTAAATGAATCAGTAACCTTGGGCTCATCACCATCATTAGTTACAAACACTTCATATCAAATTAGAAATCGGTATCTAAAGAATAATGAAGGAAAACCTCAGTGAGATAAATCATAAGAGAGGAGAATGACTGTATTAAAAACCTGACTCTGACACTCACCTAGTGGCCTTCACCAAAAAGCAATAACACCATAAGTCTATGCAGTACAACTAGACATTCTCAATTTGCTTTTCTGTTGCAACAAGTGGATATCGAGCTCCATATGAGTTGCAGTCCATCTTGAGGATGGGAAAGCTTTCCATCATACTGTGTTATGCCTATGACACCCTATTCACTCTAATCCTGTTAGGATCGATGTATGTTAGTAAGAGGGACAAATTCTGGCACTTTACCTAGTAGAAACTGCCAAGATCACACCACATTTAATGTTGCTTCTACACTGTCTAAGTCATTATCTAATGTATTAGAGGTGTTTGCTATTATTAAGAGTCATAGTGTGTATAATGTGTATATATATATATATATACACACACATTATACTACTACTTATATATACATTATATATATAAAAGCTTTTTGGTTCAATGTGCAGGTGTCTACACAATACAATATATTTTGTTTGCTACAGAAATGGGCGGTGACAGATCTAGTCCCTCCTCCTCCCCTTCATCGACAGGACATATGCACTGTGCATTTAAATAATTTCCGTTTTTTAATGCACGTATGTATATATTTATGTATTTCTTATTTTTCTTTGGCTAATATGTCCATGTTACTGAATGTTCTGACTATCCAAGAAATGAAATGGATTTTCTAAAAGCAAACAAACAAGCAAAACACAAAAGTCAGTAGTGGTACAAAGGTAGCTTTGATTCCAGCCAATGGATAATATGTACTCACGCACATACACACATGTTATCAGATATGTATATAGATATCATATCTATATTATCATATATGATCATATCTATATCCACATTTGTATATAGGAAGGGTACAAGCAAAACTAACCTAACAGTGTTTATTTTAGTGGATAGGCTATGACAAAACATTATACGGAATGATAATGTTATTTTTCAGCTGTTGTCTTGTCTTGTTTACCACTGCAAAGACAGTGAGCATTTCCCTTTTAGAGTGGGTGCTGGTAGTTTCAGGTAGCCATGTTGGGCAGAGTCAACAACACACAGCCTTTATGGGCAGGTGTGTTACCTGTGGCTCCCTCAGGAAGCACTTCCGAGGGCTCCGCTGCCACAGCTGACCTACACGAATACAATGAATCAGACGACGGACATAGCAGATAATACTTTGCCCTCAGCGTTCCCGTATTTTGCTGAAGCCGCCTTTGTTAGAGAGCTTGAGTTTGCAGTCAGTCCCTGACTGGGTTTTAGTGGCAGACGGAGGAGGGAAGTGCTTCCTGATAAAAAAAAAAAAAAAGAGGTGCGTCTTACTTCCATTCCAGTGATTGAGTGCGCACGGCTTACACCACCGAAGCTGGGGGCATTGACGCATTGTGGAGTCGACGAGGGGAAGCACTGCAACTGCAAGGAATCTATCGGCAAGAGCGCGATGGCCGTGGTGCAGCTCGACAGGGAGGACCATCAACCGGAGAACGGCTTTGTGTCCCCTGAAACCACGTCGCCGGGGCTGCTGGCACGCATAGACGATTCTGTTCTGCCAGCTCTCGGGGGGTTTGGGAAATACCAGAAACAGCTGATCGTGCTGACATGGATTCCGGCGTTATTTATTGGATTCAGTCAGTACTCAGATAATTTCCTCCTTGCTCAGCCGAACAGCACATGTATCCAGCCGTTGGCAAACCTGACTAATCAGACTATAAATCCTTCCTCGTTGGTAGACAATCCAAAAAACATAAGCGCGCGGTCGTCTTACATTTATGCCAATGGAAGTTACGGCACCCACAATGACACGAACAACATGCAGTGTAGGTGCAATGAGTGGACGTTCGAGCTCCACACAGGACTTGTGCAGAATGTGGTTACCAAGGTAAGCTGTCCATGTTGAGGATGGGCGTCCTTTCAAATCACACATTTTGTTATGCATATTTTAACGGCCTTTTAGCTTTAATACTATTAAGATCGGTTTACGTTAAGAGAGGGAAATTCTGGCACTACACCCATGGTTAAAAATATCACTTTCATGCAGCAACGAGACATATTAATGTAAAATTCTGCTCACATCGTGTTGTTAAACAGCTTCTGGATAGTAACTGTGTGTTATTATGCTTCCATTGTTACATCCAAGGCGTGTATTTCTCCACAGTGGACCGTCTAGCGCTTAAGTCATTTCGACTCTGTGGAGATTCACAGAGCCACGATTCTGCTCACAATTGTCCTCAAAGTAGTAGGATTGTATAGGTGGGAGCATGCATCTTGCTGACACTGAGTCATTGCAAAAGCTGAGACAAAAGTGCGACCAGAGAGATGCCACCAGACATACATGGGGTGGACAAGTCTTTCATTTGGAGCAAAGGTCATTATTGCACTTTTAGTCCCATCCCTAGTCAAACATCACCCACAGTCAAATATCAGTGAGACATTCATTATGGGTATGATGTCTTACATCCTATCACATCACTATTGCATTTTTCCTTTCTCTAAAGGCCAGGATGAAGATACAGGCCTGCAGTCATCACAGTCTGTTGACTGGCGTAGGGAGGGTTTCATGTCTCATTACACCTATCAGCACTTCTCCCGTTGTGGAAGCCGCATGCTTAAATCAAGTTAGCAAGTTTTATTTTAGTATGGGAAGCAAAAGCATGGAACTGTAATCCACATGACTGTGTGAGTAAACTTGACTTTAATATGGATTGAATAACGTGATTAAATCTTCAAAGAAAATGCTCTGAACACAGAGCATCGCAAAGACATGAGACACAGCTCTTTATGGCCACAGGAACCTACCAGCCTGGAGCTTCGTATAACCTGAACTTTGAGGTCAAAGACGGTTGGTTCTAATTTGATTTTCTTTTTTCTCTTTGATGCTGGTTGCTGTTTACACTCCTAAATACAGTATTTGTGTGTTTTCACACAGTGCTTGTTATGTTAATACTTATAATGAGGCAGCCCAGCCATTCAACTTGTCACAGGTGGTATGCATACCTGCACCCACACTTTTCCCCTGCAAGTACCTGGGCCTTGATTTCATACTACCTCCTTAGGGTACAAACAAAACTAACCTAAATTTAGCTCCCAGAACCAAAGGACAGTGGAAACAAAGCAGAACCAAAGACAAAAGGTACATTCACCTATGGGTTGGTAAGTTTCTATGGTGGGAAATACAAGAGGATCCATATGCTCAGCAGAGATTGGCATGTAAGTCATAATCAAAAGAATAATCAGTACAAGTTTTGTCTGAAGCTGGGCTTTGAAGCCTCTCTTTGATATAGGAGGAGGTTATGGCATCCTGAGCTTGCATTCACTGTGATGCCAAAAGCCAAATATCATATCACTGATAATGTTTTCATTTCAACAAAGCAAAAAATAAAAATGCTGCTGTGGCATTTAAAATCAGTTGGACAGTCTTGATTATATTAACTGTTCATGGAAATTTCAAGATTGAGGTGTTGTAACCTGCAGATATTAAAATTATGTTGCATTTGATTATACCCACTACCACCACTGTAGATCAGTGACAGGACTGAGCAATTGCAGAAGTGTTTGGCAGCGCTCATATTCCCTAACCCCCTGCAGTCTGCGTTTTGACAAGGCCATCGCCAGGAGAAATTGAGTCAGATGGGATGCAGACAAATCTCAAAATGGCGTCAAACAGGAGGCAGAATTGACTCGCTCTTGTCATTGTTTCTTCAACTTGCCCCTTACCTACATAAGGCCTTCATGTCCACCACAGGACAGACATTAGGATCTGACACCACAGCAGGAAGTGATGACTTGGCAGTTCTCCTTGTGTTTGGATTGCATGGGCATAACTGCACATGACTGGGCTCAGCTATGTGTGACACTTGATCCCTGAAAACCAGAGCAGACTGCCAACACTGACGAAATGTTGTAGTGTCAAAATATACCAACACATACTTACCTCATAGTACTACTCTATTAACTCTAAACATCACACGCAGTTAACATGTATTCATAAGCATAATGAACACTTCTTGATTCTTTCCTTTTTCTCTGGGCATTACACAAAAGAATGTTTCGATGGAAGCAGCCGAGGTTGAGGTGGTGGCGAAGGATCGAAAGTGGTTAATGTGGAGACCCATCCTAATCGAGTCAAAGCTCTCCTCAGGGTCTGTCTTAATTGGACTGAGCCTTAGAAATGAGAATGTATCATTACTCAGAGACAGATAGTCTCTCTGCAACCTACCCTACTCAGCTCCCATTCAGACGGGTAGCAGCTGCACATCCTGCCTAAAATAGTGGCCTGAGAAACTCCTGAAAGCAAAGATTAACCTCTCTGCTCATCCACTGTTAAAGTTAGGTTTTTAGATAGAGTATCAGTCATATGCACTTAGCACCAAGGGAATTGTGATGTTTGCTAACATCTTCAGAATACTTGTTTTGCCAGACCAACAACCCCAAAATAAAATGTAAAATGATTGTTTTTTTAATGTAGGTTCAAGTATTCTTTGAAAATGTACTCTAACACTATCTGTCTGTGCTGAAGGTTGCACACCCATAGATCTGAAACATGATATTTTAGTTGAACACCCATACAGGCCCCTCTGCTCTATAGCCCTTCATACTGTTTACCCAGCTGGTTGGTTCCTTCCACAGACCCCAGATCAGTGTGGGACACTTCTCAGCTGTCAAAAGGCAGTGACCCCAGTGCAGATACCCAGTCAGCA
This sequence comes from Sandelia bainsii, assembly GCA_032362345.1. NCBI lineage: Eukaryota > Metazoa > Chordata > Actinopteri > Anabantiformes > Anabantidae > Sandelia > Sandelia bainsii. The sequence continues at coordinate 12,368,796 of JAUMHL010000010.1, read as the reverse complement.
CAGAATGACAGCTGCTCACAGCTTCAGCTGGGAGGAAGGATGCTTGTGTGACCAAAAGATAAAACTCTGCCGAGGCTCTATGTGTTTTCGTGAGACAAGAGTGTATGCTGCAGGCTTGTTTCTGATAAGTGTTGTTTTGTAACAGGGAGGGGTGAACATTGTGGAGTGTCTCGTAGGATTGTGTGATGAAATTCAAGTTGTATGAGTGTTGGTGGGTTTTCAATAAATATGAAGTTTCCTTGGTGAAAGACCTGTAGTTACGTCCATTGTCCATTTTCAATGGAAGGACACATTGAATAACAGACTGACAAGCAAAGACTTGTTGGTTCACCATCTGTCAGTTACTTGCAGGAACGGTTTTCATCTGGAAAAAACGATGCCACAGTAGTATGACAGACACATGTCACACCTAGATAATATAAATATGCTCTTAGGAAATAGTCCCTCAGGCTAGATCTCAGATGTCTGTATGTTCTTTTCTTCTTTGCTTCTTTTAACACACACCTGCAATGTTAAAGTAGAGTATATATATATATATATATATATAGTATGGATTTGTCTTTTTGCTCTTATTTTGCTCTTATTCAGTTGTTTTTTTATTCTATTTTACCCTCACCTACCATCACATTAAAAAAATTCAACCGTTCAATGAGGCAGTGGTGCTAAAACCTTCACTGGTAAGCAGAAAGAGTCTGATAACCACAGTGATGGTCTGTTGCTAGGCAGTAACTATGCAGCATTCTCAGTGTTTTCTGCCTTCTGCTTTTAAGCATCTCTATCCCTGAATCTTTTTCCTTATTCTAATTTCCAATTTTCTTTATTTTTTGAATTGATCTCCATCTCTTTTTATGTTCTTTTTCTACGGTGTACAATCTTAATTCTTCTCTCCACCTGCACTTGCCACCATGTCCCTACCTTCCTTTTCCACTCATCCCTTTTCTTTGAATCCCCCCACCCACAACTCTGTAGTTCATCAAGTGCAGAAATGTGCAGCTGCAGTTGAGAGCGTCTTCAGCTGAACTAATGAGACTTGCTGGTGTAGACTGATCATTGGTGCCCAGTCACTTGAGAGAGGTGGACAGAAGCCGTGGGGATTTGCTCTTGGCCCTTTATTGTGTAGCATTTTCCATCCATTTAACTCAACTCTACACACTGACACACAATTCATTATTGCCAAATGAGCAAGACAATAGCAGGGGAGCAACTGACATAACAGGGGCATAGCTGACAAGCTGCACTCACAGTTTGTTGGGATTCCTTTGCTCTGCTACAGCTAAAAGTCTGTCCACATTTTTTTTTTTCACTTATGCTAACAGCAGTGCGATGTCAATAAATGATTGCGTATGAGCTTGGCCGTACTATTAGCCTGGAGAAAAACAGGTGAATAATAATACATGCAAAATCACAGTGCCTTTAAATGAATCACATTAACAATACTGAAACGTTGGTACTTTACACCACTGGTCATCTTTATGTAGTCACCCACATATGTCACACACATTCTGCACAGTCACCACTATGTCATCCAGCACTGGTCCCTTTGTAGCCACAGACTCAGATTTTCATTTGACTGTATATGCCACTTTGTCACAGTTCTGGAAGACAGTAGTTTCAGTTTTTTAAACACCCTTAGTTTGCAGTGATTGTGCAACAGGAACTTGTTCGCCTCCCCCTGTCTTTTTCTCTGCTGACATTGATACTGAAACCATGAATGAGTGGCATGCTGGAATCATGTGATGGCTGGGTGACTCTGGGTAATCCTGGAGCGTTCCATTTGGAACAGGTCACTGTTGGTTACAGGAGGTTAGACCCCCCTCAGAGGTAAAATGTAAGAACATACTACGTTATTTCAATGTGAGGTAGAAAAAATAAATGTAATATAATCTTGATATGGCAATGTCTTTCACCTATATTGTTCATAATAGTAAGTGTTGGAAGGATGAGGCAAAATTGAGGTCAGTGTTGATCAGCTTCCCATACACACCCATATGCACCTGCTATAATCACACCCTTGGATGCTCCTTCCTGCCAGCTTTTCAGCAGACACAGCTGAGAGACATATGTTGCCTCTTTGTAATTCCTCTTCTGTTCCTCTTAGAATCTGCTACTTTATTATGTAATAATGTCAGTGGTTACTAAAGTTGTGGGTTTGGATAGATTTTCTTAGCTAATCCTTGCTTGTGTTGTGAACAAGATCTGTGTGCCACAGCCTGCCACTACAGTGAGTGGGGGAAAATCAGGGCGTGCTTCATTCATGCAAAAGCAGCCATGCACCACATAGTTTAAACAAATGACTTGGACTTGAGGAAAACATCGTCATAAACAGAGAACTTAATTTCCGATATATCAAATACACGATCTACCCGACCTACCCTAATGGAGGACTTGCAAAAACACAAATGTCAGTGACAATTGAAATAGCTTTTTCATCTTGGCAGAATTACTATTTCCCAGTCCACATATTGTTGTGATAAATTATCTAATAACTGAGTGAATAGTTACTACATTTTGAGACTACTAAGCCCTAAGACTAATAGTCATGCAATCTTGCGTTAAATAATGTCTGGAATAATTTAAATGTTAATTGTTGGAGGAATATCATATCTGTGTGTTTATGTTAGATCAAATCAATGCACCCGTATCACATTTTAGTGCTAGGTGTTTTGAGTGGTGAAAGGCCTTATAAATTAAACAGATCTAGCGCAGACTGACAGTCAAGAGATAAAAATGTCTCTTCCTGAGAAAATTGCATTTATTTATCTTTCACTTTTTTTCATTTCTGGGAACTAATGCCTGTGTTTATTTCTCTCGACAGTGGAGTCTGGTGTGTGACTCAGCATGGAAAGTCCATATTGCAAAGTTCTCTCTGTTGGTGGGATCCATCTTTGGATATTTGGTATTTGGAATCCTTGCTGACTGGTAAGATGTTGGACAAGGTTATTTCACAGCATATTTTATTGCCAGATTTGTATTATAAAACACAACTCTTTGTTTAACATTAAAATGTTTATTTTTTAATTTTTACCTTACTCTGTAGGTTTGGCCGCCACCCAGTGCTGATCATATCGGTGCTGTTCATGTTGGTGTTTGGTTTGACTGTGGCCTTCTCTGTCAATGTTCCCATGTTCAGCACCCTGCGATTCTTTGAAGGCTTTTGCCTTGCAGGGATCACACTCTCTCTCTACGTCCTCAGTAAGTCTCTACCTGTTAACTAAAACCTAATTGTGCTAATTGAACCTGTGTTAAGCCTTGCCACCTCTATTGTCGTTACTATGCCTTTACACTTTTTCATTGCAGTTCATTATGATAGTGAAATCTGTACTAATTTTTGCAACAGTGGATTTTCTATATCAAACAAAAGCAAACAAAAGTAGGCTTCTAATTCCTGGCCAATGACTGTAGATTCTTTTGGGGTGCAATCAGTGACAGCTTTTGTGAGCAGATAACTGACTTGGTTGAAAATACTGTGTCCACGTTATTTCTTAATTTTTCTCATTTAGAAATAGACCAATTGTTTCTGTGGTATTGGTTTAGCTACTTGAAGGTGTTTGTGATTTGAAGTCAGCAATATGGCCTCAAAATTATATCACAATATTTCTGTAAAATTTGTGATAATGATATCTATGGACAATCAGCGATTGCACCTTGCAGCCAATAAGCTTTTTGACTTGAATCTGCTCTTGCCAGGGAGTGTAAATGTGTCATATGTCATCCCATTGCTATATGACATGACATTTTTTTATCATGTAAAAATGTATACCGCTGTTATTGTTGACAGTATGATATGGCACACCTCTTTTGGGACTGGGCTCCATGTCTAGGTAGTAAGAGCAGCTTTATTGTAGCAAGTTCAGTTGCTAGGTTATAAAATGCAACACTTTTTATTATTTCCATATTATTCTACTGTAACTGTAACAAAGTTCTAATTTATTTAATTTAGTTCCTCTTAACCAATCTATCAAATAATTATATTATATTATTTACTCTAAAATAAATACATATTTTTTAAATTAATTAAATTATACAAAAAGTCCAGAGAGCCCTCTCTTGATTCTTATCCTCCCTCTTTTACTGCTCTCACTAAGAGCACGTCACGCTAAATTTTTGATAGCATCCTGATAATTGGCCTTGCAGTTGATGCACATTCTGGTCTCAGTGATGGATTCTTAAAAGCCTCTTTGGCTGCAGTAATCGACCAGCATAGAGGGAGGTTGCAAAAGTGGAGGGAAGGTAGGATGAGAGGAAGGTAAGGAAGGAGGGCGCTTGGGCATGGAGATGAAGGAAGGGACCTTCACTGTTCTTGTCATTCTAATTTACTCCACACTGTATACTGTGAAAAGCCTCACCGTGCTCCCAAAATAGAAGGACCGTTTAGTCTGCTCCCAGGACAACAGAAAAAGCGTGGAACACAAGGACAAAAAGGTAAAGTACTATACTGTACAGTATGGTGTTTTATCAAATTTAAATGAACTCAATTTTTCACATTAGCCTACAATTTATGGTTCAATAAATCAGTTGTTCTCACCCCCTATGTATTCAGCTTGTAAACTACAAGACTGTAGGAATCAAATTACATTTACCTTTTACAGTATACAGTACTGTGAAAACATATTTGCCCCTTTCCAGATTTTTTTTTTTTTTGTGTAAGAAATGGTTGTGCCACCCTTGGTGGCAACAGCTGCAATCAAGCATTTTTGATAACTGGCAATGAGTCTTTCACATTGCTTTGAAGGAATTATGGCCCCCTCTTCTTTGCAGAATTGTTTTAATTCAGTCCCACTGGAGGATTTTCGAACATGAATGGCCTGTTTAAGGTCCGACCACAGCATCTCAATTGAATTTAAGTCCGACTTTGACTAGGCCACTTCAAAACCTTAATTGATTAATAATCTATTTTTTTGAGCCATTCAGATGTGGACTTGCTGGTGTGTTTTGGATCATTGCCCTGCTACATAATTCAAGTGTCCTTGAGCTTGTGGTCACAAACTGACATTTCTAGTAGTGCAGAAGTGTGCAGAATTCATGGTTCCATCAGTTATGGCAAGCTGCAAAGCAGCCCCTAGGCCACACTACCACCACCAACATGTTTGACTATTGGTGTGATGTTATTTTTATGAAATGCTGTGTTCGTTTTACACCAGATGTAAGGGGATGTACACTTTCCACAAAGTTAAAATTTAATCTCATCAGTCCGCCCAAAAATCTTAAGATATATGATATGATATGATAGATGTTTCTGGCAAACGTGATAAGCCTTTGTGTTTTTTTGCTATTTTGTCTCTTTCATATTGTTGAATCATGAACACTGACCTTAACGGAGTGTGTTTATGGGAATATTTCTCCAGGAGAGCATTTGCGAGGTCAGGCACTGATGTTGGACAAGAAGGCCTGGCTCGCAGTCTCCATTTTAATTCAATCCAAAGGTGTTCTAACGGGTTGAAGTCAGAGCTCTGTGCAGGCCAATCAAGTTCCTTCACACTAAACTCGCTCATCCATGTCCTCATGGACCTGGCTTTGTGCACTGGATTAATTGATTTGGAGGGTTGTCCCAACACTTTTGGCTCTATAGTGTGCTTGTCTTTAGCACACACTAAATCAGATGTGGATCAGTAGGTAGAGTGAGTCGTGAGTCGCCTCCTGTCTACATGTTGAACTGTCCTTGAGCAAGACACCAAACCCCAAGTTGCCATTGGTGTGTGTTCACTTGTAAGTCGCCTTAGATAAAAGTTTAAATGACTAAATGTAATTGGAATTAATATGGGATATGTAATGGGACTACATCTGAAATAAACTATACACTGTATGAGTCTGGACTCCAAGTAAAGAATTATGGTTGGAGATTCTCCTAGCTACTTCCACTTCTACCTAAACTTCTATTTCTACCACACAGTATATAAAACAGAGTAAATAAAGTGGTTGCAAACAATCTTGTAATTGTAATTTGTAGCTGTAGTGGTTATACATACTGTGTAATTATATCGAACTACCTATGCAGTTATACCATGGCTTAGAAGGCTCTAATTTATCAAGAAGATCTCAAACTTGATGTTTAAAGTTTAAAGCCATTTTTAGTTACTATGTTCACTCCATCATGTATAAGATTTGCAGCGTCAGACCTGCATTACATCCAAGGATCAGGATTGTTGAGTCTAATGATCCATTTGCATCAGCGCTGACAGTAATTATAATTCAGACTGCAAGTTCCTCATTTAATAAACAGTCAGGCACTGACCCGACATCAATTCAGTCAGTTATATTTCCACTTTGTTGTTATTGCAGGATTTTCCATTTCAGTTACTCATGAAATAATAATCAAACCAATTTTCCCATCTAAGTGGTTTTATTGTTTTTAGTAACAGTTCTGTCTGCAAACAGCTTGCTGCAATACTATATAGAAAATTCTATTTGAGCAGGACTTAGCTGGGCAGACATTTGTTTGAGCTTTACATATTTGTGTAGGGTTTATGTTGCTCTGCTTCCACTTTTTTTGTTGTGATCATGTGTGTGGCCTCTGTCACATATTTATCCTCAAGCCAATCTCTATTTATAAATGTAGTCCTGGTATAAGACTTGGAACATTGTGTTCACTAACACCTTACTGGAGATATTCAGTCATTTTACTTCAAAACATTCTGTTTACGGTATTTATTTGGGGTAGCTACTGACAGTAAGAGTTTAACAAAAGCTAAGATTCCTTGTAGTCTTGACGCTGTGTCAGTCATATGACATTGTGACATTATAAACCACATGATCCGCTTTTGTGGCTTGTTTTGTTTGACTCTGCTCATAAAGAAAAGTCAAAACCAAATCCCAGTGTTGGAAATGTTCACACTTTCTGATCAATCCATGAGCCAATGGGTATTAGTTCATGAATATTGAAGACCAAAATTTGATGCCCAATATGGTTGATCTTATGTAACATAGCTCCTGACACTAACCTCCACACAGAGAGACAGAAACAAGAATTGGTGGTGTGGTGGTTTCAGATAAAGCAAGGGAAAGGGAACCAGAAACTATATTGAGGAAGAAAAAAGTGGAACATAAAGGAATGTGGAGATATACGGAGAAGACAAGATGACTCCTTGAACCGCCACCTTATCGTGGTGGAGGGGTTTGCGTGTCCCAGTGATGCCAGGCCTGGAGGTGGGGCTCGATGGCGAGCGCCTGGTGGTCGGGCCTTTACCCATGGGGCCCGGCCGGGCATAGC
>JAUMHL010000010.1:12331917-12361489 GCA_032362345.1 Sandelia bainsii | reverse complement strand
GGGGTCCAGTTTGGTGGGCTCAGGATTGGGTCACTGCTTTTTGCAGATGACGTTGTCCTGTTGGCCTCATCGGGCTGCGACCTACAGCCCTCACTGGATCGGTTCGCAGCGAGTGTGAAGCGGCTGGGATAAGAATCAGCACCTCCAAATCTGAGGCCATGGTCCTCATCGGTCGATCTACGTTCCCAACCCTCACCTATGGTCACGAGCTGTGGGTAGTGACTAAAAGAACGAGATCGCGAATACAAGCGACCGAAATGAGTTTCCTCCGTAGGGCGTCTGGGCTCTCCCTTAGAGATCGAGTGAGAAGCTCAGTCATCCGGGAGGGGCTCAGAGTAGAGCTGCTGCTCCTCCGCATCGAGAGGAGCCAGCTACATCAGTGTGTACTAGCCTTTTTAGCATAACAGAACCAAGCAGGCCAACAACTCTCACAATGCCTATAGCTCAGCATCATGGTGCTGCTCGCTAATGCATTTTTACAGTACACCCCCCTCCACCCATGCTACTTGGACCCTCACTATCTACCCCCTCACATATAAAATATGCACACTCATCAGCTGAGTCATGTTAGTTGGCTGTGCTGGATGTTTGTGTGAAAGTTTTGTGATCAGCTTGAGATTGTGTACTGGGGCAGTAGGCCAGAGCTTACATTTTGCTTACACACGTTATATCAAGCATTTGCTGAAATTAGTTGTATTTCTTTATGCCAAATTTCCGTTTAACACTATTATTACAGCCATAAAAGTATACAGAGTATAAAGAGGATTTTGTGTTATGTTGAATTCTCTCCATAAAAAATTGTTTGTGTGCATACACAGCTTTTATTCTTGCACCTATATCCTGGGAACTATTAAATGTATTTAAAAGACAGGATGTTTACATTGAGAAATCCATGTAATCGTCTCTAAACTCATCAAAGTGGAGTACTTGCTCACTTTCCACGTCTGAATTAGTGGTGGCATGCCTATACATGTCATGGGTGTGTGCAAGGGAAGCCACAGAGAGATGCGGAAAGTTACCAGACAGATGTGGATAGAAGTGTGATTGTGTTGGGTCATAAAGAGCTCTGAGTTTTAGGTCAGTAACCTTTTACACACTGGTTAATGTTAACAGACTGCTAAATGTGCGATGATCTTGAAGGGTAAACTTATTTTTAATAAAGTTTATGGCACACATGGGGAATATAGCCAACTCAAGTTCCCTTGTTCCTTATTTATTTAAATACAAGATGGTTTATTCTGTTTTTAGTTTGAATCCCTCTTTAACTATTTCTAATCTAGTTATAAAATATGTGTACAGCTAAAGTAAATTTCAAAAAGCCTTGAGCATGTGGAGTTAAAAAAAAAGTCATAGCTGCATAAATTAATGTAATAACTGCAACAGATCACACAAAGGCAAACAGACTTTGTTAAATGACCATGGCTGGGGTTGCGTAATCATCTAGTTCATTTAATAGTTAAAAGTATCAGTGCCTAATTAAATTTAATTTGTGAAACCTCACCTGTTACTTTGCACCACAAAATATCAATAATAAAACCACATCCTATGCTGAAATGATCTTGTTTTCCAAGCTGACCTAGTACTGTGGTTTTTGATTGAGTCTTGGCTAAAATGCACACTGCATATATTATTTATTCAAGAGGCCTGGATTAGATTTTGTTAAAAACTCCAGCTGCATATTATGAAAATGATTTATGACTGGTAGAGAAGATGCAAACAAGGAAGGAGACAGATATAATAGAGAAGAAGAATGAGTGGTTTAATGTTAAATGTGTCACATTTATGTCTAATCTATGAGTGTTAGCTGGAGTACTGTAGGTTCTCTAGGGAAACGAAAAACATTGTCACTTACTTGTGACAGTGCACAATATTGCTGCTGACACACCCAAACACTTGATTGTGTGGCTAATGTTTGCTGTCCCTCCTTTTGTACATGTACTGGACTCGTATGGGTAGTTATCAAGTACATACATGCTACATGAAAACTACATATTACTGGAAAGACAGAGAAGGGCAGGACCTAAGGCTCCAGGCACTATTTAGACCCTTTGTAGTTTTGCACTTTGTTGTGTATTTAATTTTGAATGATAAAATTGACATTTATGCCCATTGATGTACACTCAGTAGCCCATAAAGTGAAAACATGTTGTTGGACTTTTCCATAATGGTTTTGAAGTGTGTTAGTTATCATTTGACTGACCTTACCGATTATTACCTTAGTCAAGTAAGGGCACTTGTTTCAAGGCCATTTACTGCAAGAATAATATGTATTTAGTTTGACCATTACACTTTGCTCATGTGATGCTTCAGAACAAACCCAATCAAGCTTGACAGTATACACTGTCCAGAGATACAGCAAAAATCAAACATTTGACCATGTGACAACACTTTTTTTTATATCCTCTCACCTGATTTGTCCTCCACGAGGATATGGAAACACTATTATGTATGCTCACGTGTCTCCCCCAGCTATCTATGTGCATGCCTCCATCCTTTGAGGAGCGTAGTAAGTCTCCTCTATTCAAACAGGATGTTTGGTGATCACTTCCTGCTGCTGTATTTTGTCAGGTTATTCAGGCCAGGCCGGTCTTGTCCTCTTCAATGTTCCTGCGTTGCATGTAATGGGGTGCTGTCTCTCTGAGGTGGCCTCCTGTTACCACAAACATGAATCTATCTGCACACAGATGAGATGGAAGGGGTAACAAAGAAAAATTGAAGCTCAGTGTGTATTTATCTATGTAATTGGTTTCCCTTGTGTCAATGTTAGATTCATTTTTGTTGGTTTACTCCAACAGGCAGCATGCTTTGTTTGTCTGCCTCCTCTCCTTACCTGTCTTGCTCTCGAATTGTATGTATGACATTGATGGATACTGCTCAGTCTAGCTTAACCTGCGTTTTGAGGGCCAGATCTGGACTCTAAAGAGAGAAGCTTTTCATTTCTCACCATATGGCTATGCCTCCCTGAGGACAGCAGCCAGGTCCACCTACTACTAAGATATTTTGCTGCCATCGGACAGACCCTACTGTGGCCACTTTTTCTTTATTGAGATTGTTTATAAATGGTCTGATGAAATATGCAAATAGGTAGGGTGTGGACTGTGTCAGAATTGTACAAGCTTTACAGTGAAAGAATTTGTACCATAGTACACAGGTTGAACTATTGTCATCCTTCCCCCAGTCTGTTCTAGTTGTCTCCTGATAAATGGGTTAAGGTGCAGGCTGAGCAATTTTCCCTCTGAGCAGAGTTAAAGTTGCCTTTTGTGCAGAGTTTGCATTTTTCACTTGCTCAACAGACTTCCCCACACATTAGGTTAAATATATATCCTCCATCTGCTATTTTTTGACCTAATGGTCGTGTCATCTGAATGTCCCTTGTTAGAGACATTGCATGATATAACTGCAACTTATCCCATATCACAGTTTCCTGAGTGAACTTGAGTGACTAGCCATATTAACTTTTATATATTAACCTTTGCACTGTTTTTTGATTAGTTAAAAAAAAAAGAAGTGAATGAAGTTGAATCTGTTATTGAATCTGCTTGGACTTGGTCTTATGTTTGTGTCAGATGAACTGAATGTTCATCAGTCACTCTATTCTCATTTCTGATTTAGCCAATAGCTTGCTTTTGTGCCTGATCCTCTGTGTTGGTGGAAGGGGGTGGGATGGTGGAGTGGTTCCAAGATACAGTTACTCACACAAATATTAAATAATATACTGTATTGGTGGTGTTTCCCTTATGGTTTGATTGTTAAGAATTTTAGCCCACATACTTCAGAGCAGAGGAAAGTACCCATGGGTAGTTGGGCCTAGTCAGCATTTTTGCACTTCTAGATAAGGAACTAATCAGTGAGTATGACCTTATTCTTAGTCAATAGTGTCTTGTCAGTGGAAGAAGGGAGTAACTCAAGATATTTCTGTGCTAATACCCAAAACAAGGAGGAAAAAACTGGGAAATCACTCTAAAGAGCATTCTTTGGAACATATTTGCCAAAATAATTGTAAATAAGCTGCAGTTTGTTCTTGCCCATATGTACCCAGAATCACAATGATCAAGCATCACTGGACCAACTCCAAAACACATGAAAAATAACAGAAAAAAACTAATTAACCTGACAAAGGCCTTCCACCTCGTCAGCTTCATGCTCCATCAGGCCATTGGCTTTTTGCCGTCTTATTTGATGATAATGTTTCACTGAAATGTGAAGGGTATACCTTAAGATATATGTATCCTATTCTCTGCAAGAACCCTGCTCTCGTTTGCGTTGTTACACTCCGACACTGTAGAGGGCACTGTGGCCCAGTCTGCAGCAGCACACAGTGGGGCTGCTGCTAGTTATGATGACATATTTGGAGTGTGCAGGATTTTGCACCATGTTCAGCAGATAGTATGAATCAACCCTTAACAGAGCACCACCACTTTCACACACCCTTCACCCCTGCTCTCTAAGTCTTTCATGGTATTGCAACACAAATATCCCTCTGCAGCCCAAAAGGTATTTTCTCCATAGGCTATAATGATAAGAGGCAGTAAAACCATTAACATGGCACCTTGACCTGCAAACAAGGTCAGTTTTTCATTCTTTTGATTGTTGCGTGGAGTTTTAAAAAAAGGTTGTAATACTTTTTTCAGAGATCATCCCAGTGCAACGTGCATGGGCCAAGCGGAAGCATATGGGCTAGACCTGTGGGAAAACACTAGTGCGCAAGTGTTGGCGGGGGCCTTAAAATCCAAAGTTAACTTTTTTAATGTACCAGGTGCCACTGGGTGCCATTTATGAATCTTATTCTCCTTAACACATCTTAAACTGAGCTCCACACTCACCCCAACACAGTTTGAGTCCTTCACTTATTTGGTCACCATTTTTCACTCAGGACAGAATTCAATCTTCAATCTGCTGCAGGCAAAGGCCAATGTTCATTGGATCCTAATCAGGGAAATGTGGTTTGCTGATATTGCGAAACTGAGCTGTCACTCATTGGATTGCCCAGCATTTCTAACTGTGACCATAGTGCAGAGCTTATGTATTGATAAAATGAAAGTGAATCAGAACATCTGACATTATATGTGAAGGCAAGACATTTGATATCTTTAATTGCAAGTGGATATGTTCACTGAAAACATGAGCACATTCAGTGAATGTGCTATTTTAACATATTCATGCACAAGACTTTAAGGTGTCCTGTTTTTAAGTTATTTTTACAAAGCAGAGAGAACATAGCTTAGTAACGGCAGCTGCAATGAGCTGCTTTTACTTGTAACACCAGGTCAGTAGGTCTAGCCATTTTGAGTGGTAAGAAAAATAAATCATAATTATACCATACAAATGAGCAAACAAACATCTGTTATCTTCCAGTAGAGAGAAATCCCACAGTCTCTTTATCATTAGGCTGTACTTAACAGATCGGGTGGCCAGGATTAGTCAGTGGAGTCGTGGCAAGGAGCCATATGGACTCATGTGACCAGTAAAAGGTCATGACATTAGCCTGTGGATACAGAAAGTGGCTGCAGTGAGTGCCTTTAGTGGTCAACCAATCACTTTCAGTTGGGAAACAATGGGTCTTCTTGACTGAGCTGTGTACTTGACAGAAGGCAAGTGAGCTACTGTGGTGTAGCAGACCAATTTTGTCAAACTCAGCAACCCAACAAAAGCTTCTTTGAGGATTATCCTCATGATTATTATCATTAGCTTAATCATTGATGATGTAGCTTCCATGCCATACTCTGTACAGTGAATGCACTTAAATGTGGTTATTTTTAATCAGTTATATTTTTATATGATTGTATCCGTCTTGTTTTGTCACCCTTGATTGGTGAGTTTCTTATGTGTAATATGAGATTTTACTTATCGTTACTATGTTACTATGACACAGGTTTCAGTAGGGCATTATGGGATTGCTGATCTAGTGGGTTGTGGAGGATTAGGGTCACCAGGAGTAAGGAGCTCAGGGCCCATATTTATCAAGCATCTACATGTAGGCAATCCCTCCTCAACAATTTTTGGTCTTTCTTTTCGGACGTAAAGAAAGAGCATTTTGTACATGTCTAACTGAACTAACATGTCTAAAAAAACACTCCTTGTGGAAAGCTGGTAGTAACTTTAGTGGTTAACAGGAAAGACACAGCTTTGCAACTGTGATTTGTGTCTCTAACAACCAATTATATTGGCCATTATAAATGGAAACTTGACACACACATTAAAATAATTGCCCATAGCAAGGATGCTTGTGTGAATAAAAATATGTTATGTCGCCCTTTATTTAGTGGCCAAATAGCCCATATCCATACACAACTCAAAGGTCCAAAGAGAGAGTTTTATTTACCATGCCATGTCCCTGGATACACAGGCCTATTATTTGGATTTTGGAATATGTGATAGGATGAGGTGAAGAGGATCATTTGAAGCAGTTGTTCTTATTAAAAGTGTTTTTTTAGTAAACGTCTAGTCTACTATTAGATAAAATTGGTATGAAGCATTGTGCTATAGTTTTTTTTGTGATACCAAGCATTTTGTCTATACACCAAAAAGCTTCCCTTTGAGAGTTAGAGTGTCATGAAACAGTAACATCACACTGTCCTGAGCAAAGTCCTCCATACTAAAAGCATAGGTGGCTTCATAAATACTATAACTTCAGGTCGTATTTTAAGATTAGAGTGTTTTTAGTTCTGGGTTAAGTTTCAGAGGATTTCTTGGGGTGTTTTCCCACCTACCTTATTTAGTTTGGTTGAATCTAACAGTTTGGTATCACACTCAGGGGTGTCCAGGAGTTGTTCTTGATCCATTTAACCATTGAGTTAACTGAGACTATTCTTGTATGGTTTGTAGTGATGCATTTAGGTTTGCTTAGATTTTTCTATATGTTAAAGTAAACCAAACCAAGAGAAAATCAAGTTTATAAACGAGATGAAAAAGTCAAAGTACTCACATCCAATGTTAAGATACCATTAAATAAGCACTAAATCAAACGCCTGAGAGAAGACTGAGGAAACAGACAGACTGCATATCCTGCTGTTTTCACAGCTCAGATTATTTAAGAATCACATATGATTAACCATCTTAAATTTTCCATGTTCACATTAAGGTATGATATCAATGCAAGGAAAAATTAGGATACAAATATTATATGCACTATATGTAAATCCATGTTTGCTCCTGACACCTGTCGAAATCACACCACTGGGCTCCAATAAACAACCTTTTCAGTTTCAGTCCGCAGCAGTGGAAAAGTGCACAGTGAATGAAGTGCACAGTTGAAGGTGAACACACCTCTACAGTTCTTCTAGTTTGGCATTTTGTTTATGTTGAAGTTATTGAGTTGAGTTTCTCAATCCTGTGCAGACCTTTCTGCTACAAAAGATCCACAATGACATCCTCTCTGTAGGCCTAAAGAGTGCCCTGAAAATTGTATAATTAAGGGAAAAAAACCATCAGAATATATTGTATTATAAATGTGGTCAGGACAGCCATAAGTGCACAAAATTGACAGAAAATATCTGTGATGTAGAAGTCTCAGAGACACAGATAAACAGTAACCTGATATTAAATTAAAAATCACATAGATATATGAATAATTAGGTTAGACCTGTCCAGGGTGTACCCTGGCTCTCACCCAGTGACAGCTGGGATTGGCTCTAGTCCACCTGTTACACTTAACAGGACAAGCAGTTAGGATGATAGATAGTTACTACTTAGGTTATTTTCTATAACCAATCCTGAATGTGTTCAAAACAGGATAATACATAACAGGGACTAGTATGCATGTAAAGATACATATTAACAAAGTTGGTGACACAATACAGAATTGAAGCCAAATAAAGTTACATTTGAAATAATAAAATTGTTATAACCGACATAAAATATTTTAGCTGAGTGAAAAACACAGACCCCTCAGGGGCACCAGAGGATTTGACCATGAAATTGTTTGAAAACTGCCCTGTCGAGATGTTTGACACACGTGCGCCCAGGCCTCCCTTTCTTTCTGCAGCATCATCCTATGGTGAGCACTTTTCCATAGCTCGCCACAGGATGAACTTTTGCAGTCACAATGCAGTGGTCTGTTCAGTGCACATGACGCTTATACATAACTGAGGAATTCAAATCCGATGCAGTTCATAACTGGTGAACCGTCACTTTTCACCCAGCAGCAGCATTGAGAAGTCTCGAGGTTAGTTAGTTCAAACTCAGCAGGTCTTGCACCCATCGCCCTGCTTTCCACTCATTGGCTTTGTCATTCCAGCTGCGATAGTGTCTGTGAACAGAGAGCATTATTCATGTCCTCAGAAGGGGGCAAGCCCTAATTGAAATTCCGGTCTTTTCCAACGGTATGAAGCAGGGCCACTGACACCCACTATTATACTGGCTCTGTCACCTTGAAAGGCCCATCCAGAGACTGTTCCTGGGAAGCAGAAACGTTTACCAAAAAAAGGAAAAAAAAAAAAGAATGAAGTGACAGAAAGGTTTGAAGATTTGACAGTAGCAGCATTACAGTAATGTTCACTTTCTATGGTTTGAAGCCATCTTCTACACTGCAGTAACTAAAGGGCTGTACTGTCTGTGGTTGCAGGCTGCCAGTGTGGTGTGCATGTTAATGAATCAGTACCATTCTGATAGAGGAGAAATGAGTACAAGGAACCTCTTTCTAGTTAGTTCACTCTCACACCAGCCTACTGTTTTGGGTTATCTGCCGTCTTTGAACAACAACTGTACACTCTGATTTGTCACTTTTTATTTAATGTGTTGTAGCTCTAAAACAACCTGCATTTGTTTTTGTCACTAGCATGCATTGATCATTTTTCAAACAATCTTGACATCTATAAAATGTCACTAATTTATCAAAGAACATTTAGAATTACAATTTCTCTAAGCCTCAGGTAAAAAGCTTTTTTTTGTTTCAGTTAAAAGTTTATACAGATTAATGTTCTCATAATTATCTTGTTAAATAAATTTAATTTAAATGAAGTTGAAAAAAGATTTCAGCACTATCTGACACATTTACTGTGAGTCAGTTTTTCTGTTGTCTTAGTCGATCATGTCTAAACTCATAACAGGTCTTTGTGTCACAGTATTGACACAGGAGTAGTCATGCAACGGCCTGGGAATTATCATAAGATGTGTCTGAATAACATAAACCAACATCACTTTCAAGATCCATTCTCTGGTCTGGCTGCCTCATTTAATCAGAGGTACTGGTTGATACATCAACCGCCCATTTCTCTCAGCACTAGAACAAATCAGGTCACTCTCCTCATTCAGTTGTTCTATTTACATAAACACTCCCAATGTCACATTAATAAATAAACTTAACTTAAATAACTTGTAAAATGTGGCATTTGCCATGTCATAAATTCTCATTTTTTGTTTTTATCATTTGCAGAAAACGTTATAACAGACATGCTCTCTCGTTTTGACACTCCTTTTTGTTTTCTTCTAGGGATTGAGCTGTGCCTACCAGGGTGGCGTTTTTCCACGACCATGGTGGCCAGTTTTGTGATGTTGGGTGGTCAGCTGCTGATGCCCGGGGTGGCATACCTCAGTGGTGATTGGCAAGTACTTCAAGCTGTCATTATCTGCCCCCTGCTGCTGATGCTGTCCTACATCTGGTAAGGAAAAGACCTGAGCATCTGCTGTATTTTGCCAAAGGCCAAATTCTATGTAAGATTCTTCTACTAATGAAATATGTGGAAATAGCTGAAATAAAATAAAATAGCTGAAATAAAAATCTACATGTGTATTTTTGTCAACTCATTTGCGTGTGACGTTTCTGTGACTATAGTCTGGTCTCTATTAGCTCAGGCTATAGATACTCATGTATTTACTTCCACTCTACCGGAGTGCAGGCAAATATAGAATTTATCTCAGATTATCAAAGACCATGGCTTCCTTCCTCAGTGTACCTGAAGAACAAAGGGGGTTTCTCTCAGAAAGTAATCTAAAGTACTAATCTGATCAAACATCAGCGTTGCTGATACAATTCACTTTAGTCACATGGCACAGAGAAAAGAACTGATTTGGGATTTCCACCGTAGGTGAAACTTTATGCATACAGCAGTCACTATTAAACTGGTAGGCTAAACAAATTAAAAAAAAAAAAACTGTGATACACAAATACATAACCTGTGGTAGCCTCCACAAGAGGATTTGTGCAAAAGTGTGAACCCATCTTGGCTTTTTTGATTAAGACTGAGTATTTATGGGTAGAAATTGGACTCATTACTAAATAAGTGGCTGACTGCGCAAATGTAGAAATGCAGATGATGGGCTAAAGAGAAGCACTGCGGGCGATCTAAGTTTGCTGATTTGTGGAAACAATTACAGACCACGCCACTGATGAATCCTGCGCATTTACTTGTTCCACAGAAATACAACCAACTGTGGAATGTTGTGTGTGCTGACTATCAATCAGCATGTTTCTGTGAGGAGAAGCTGCTCAGAGAAATTGCACGCATTCCACATGACATAATAAAACCACCAGACCACAGAGTGCAACAAATCAAAGCAGAGACAGGGGTAACAATGTTGACAGTCATGTTTTTTTTATTGTTGTTTTTGCCACTTTAAAGACACCAGGTTTAAGCTAATTTGAGATAGTACTGCCTGTTATTGGTGTATGAGTGTTTGCATATGACAGAAAGTGCATACTGGTTTACAAAGCCAACATTAATACTGCTACTGCTGTGTGTTAAGCCCCACTTAACAGAGATTTCAATCAGCCCTTTAAAAGAAGGACTGTTTTTACATTGAGTCATTTTTCATGTCTTATTAATAAGGGCATCCCCCATCTTTTTTGACAGGGTCTTCCCTGAGTCACTGCGTTGGCTGTTGGCCACTCAGCAGTACTGCCGCTCCAAGCGGATCATCGGACACATAGTAAAGAAAAACCAGACAAGCAACTTGGAGCTTGACACAGATCACATCCTCACAGGTACTGAATATAATGAGGGTAATTTGAAAGAAAATAAATGAAAAGGCAGCGTTTTACATTTTGATATTTTGCGTGCTGTATGTGTTGTATGTTGATAACATTTTTATGTTACAGTTGTTATTGCGCCCTCTATATTTGCTGCACTCATCCTCCAAGCTTTTTTGTTTTGGTTTGTATCGCCTTATTTTGAAAGGCAGGGTGTGAAAGCGTCTCTCCAGCTTTCCTAAATAAACCAGACTGGCAAGGTTATAACTATTTGCTGTCTTGTTACCATAGTAACAAGTTGGACAGTACGTTACGACTCTGGAGAACTATTATTAATTTCATTATAGTCTAGATAGTTGGGCATGAACTGACATGATTGTGTGCAGATGACAGATGGACAGAGGTCAGGGACTTTGATCCCAGGTCAACTGTTAGTGTCTGTTCTCTAGAGACAAAGAGCAGAGTGAACTGTGTTGTTGTCAAATATCCAAATGTTGTAGAAGAATGTTTGTCTCCTTTGACACTGCTACTTAATGTGGTTTACTTTTTCTGTTTCTGTTTCTGTTCTGTCGTTGCTTACTGTAACTATCAATCCATTTTGAAAAGATAAAAACAGTCTCACTCCTGGGAAAAGCCCTAATGAGGAACTACTCAGTCTAAAACTGTCTGCTTTTTTTTTAGGTCTGAGAGACCGTGTGCTGATGCAGCATTGGAGAAACATAAATTACTGTAGACATCAATTTATCCTCTCTTGTTTTTATAGTAACTGGGTGTCTCCAACTCTTCCAGTAATATTTCCTTTATTCAAGTGCTTAGCACTGCAGTGTTGGTCATCAGTGAACTGAAGTTGTGAAATGTGTGCATGTGTGACTACTGATTAGGTCATTTTTGGAATGTGAGTGGTAGGAATAGTCCTACTCGGGGGTTTGTTGCTGAGATGGGAGTTCACTGGAAAGCCTGAGTGATACAGCCAGTGATAACCTTGAGGCAGTGTTGTGGAATGCTGTCACATGTTTGAGGTAACAGGAACGTTCAATGCCACAAAGCAGAGCTGTGTGTTTCCCTGGCAACATATAGTCAGATACCAAAACATCCACTGTGTGCTATGTCACATATCCCCAGCAGCTCAGGGGTGTTGCCTGTGCAGTAACCATTCCTGTTCTGAGCTTTTTCATACCTGTCTCACAAATCCAGGGGGAAACTAGTCACGTAGGATGAAATGTGCTCATTAAAAATACATGTGGAATTTTCTGCGGTTGCAGTAAACCAGGTTTGAATTTTCTGAGAACCCTGACTGCTATCTCTGACCTGAAAACTGACTTTGACTACAGCTACAGTTTGGCTACAGCTTAACTAATGCTGTAAGAGCAGGTTGATATCAACTGATATCAGCTTTTTACAGATATACTAGAATCGGTAAATGTGTTGGCAGACAAGGAAACAGAAATTGGAGTATTTTATAGGCAGCATTAAATATATTTGACCCATATCCTGCCTCTGTTCTTTTCTCTTTATTTCTAATGTATTTACATCTGTGACAATGTATGTTTACCATATAGTGAAAAAAATGCTATAAAATACATTTATATACTATTTATTTACTTTTATATTGATAAGTCACATATGAACCAGGTTCTAATGTGTTTGCTTGTTTCCAGAATTGCAGAGAGCCCTACAGAAGAAACCCAAAAAGACATGCATTGTAAAAATGGTTGGGACAAGAAACCTGTGGAAGAATATTGTTGTGCTTTGTGTCAACTCGTAAGTATTTGTGTCATGTATTAGTACTTTGAAAAGTGTTTGGACATTAGCATGTAAAGGTGCTAATGGGTGTGGGACCATATGAAAACAGTGAGAAAAAGGAAACGCATGTGCATGCTTGTATGTGTGTACCTAGGGCGAGGCAGTACCAGTCAGATGCACCATTTTGTGCAGTGAAGTTTCCAGCATTAATCTGGCAGCTTGATACAGCATTGATCAGTGGCCCTAAATGCTTTTGTCCTTCAGTATTTGTACTTCTCTCTTTTGTCATCTCCATTGGGATCTTGTCTCTTCTCTGTATCTGAGACCTCCTCTCTAGCTCTGCAAACCAAGCTTTTGCTCTGCTTCAGCGCATGTGTCCCTGACTCTCTGAGTCGACATAAATTTTACATGAGCTGTGTCCTTATGAAACATTAGACAACCAGGAGAGAGGATGTGCATGTTTGCTTGTGCGTGTGTGTGTTTGTTTTTTTTGTATATGCTTGTGTGGTTTGTGCAATAAGCCAGTGTTTACATGAGTGCAGTGCTTTTGAGCTACTTGGAGATGAGAGCAAACATCATATAACTGAAATGTTTCTCATCCCTCTTTGCCCAAACGCTTTACCTGTAGATTTGCTTTTATATGTTGTTATATATATATATATATATATATATATATATATACACACACACACACACACACACACACACATTATTTCTGTTTACCCTTCCCTCTACCTTCCCCCAATGTCTTCCATCCAGTATTCTCTAATTTAGACTTTGTACTATGATATGTATTTTAATTAACCTCATTAAGGTTCCATCTCTATGCTCTTTACTCAGGCTAACAGGCTATGGGATACACCACTGCTTTGCCCGCAGCATGATGGATCCTGAAGCTGAGGAAACCACCATGTTCCATAACTTCTATGCAGACTATTACACCATGGCGGGGATTGCAGTGGCGTCCTGCATGGCACTGTGTCCGGCTGTGGGTCTGATGGGCCGGCGGGGTGGCCTTCTCATGTTCATGATCATCACTGCTCTAGCATCACTACTGCAACTGGGCCTGCTCAACTGTGAGTACTTTATGAAGACCACATACTATGTACATACCACGTACTCATTCTTGAACGGTGATACCACTGTGATGTCGTGTTGTCCTTGAATATCAGTGGCACCAGTCATTACTGAAGAAACTCTCAATTCTCAATTCAGTATTCAATTCTCTAATAGCTCTTGGTTACTTGTTGGAGTTTACACATACACTACTCACAAAAAGTTAGGGATATTTGACTTTCGGGTGAAATTTATGGAAAACGTAAAAAGTTCACACTACAGTGATATTATATCTATATAACTTTTTGCGAGTAGTGTCTGTGTTTAGAGAGTTAGATGAGAAAATCAATAAAACCCATACAACTTGTTTGTCAGGATTACACAAACAAGATAAAACATGTTAATCAGTAAAATATGCAGGTAGGTAGGTGGTTTTTAAACTTTGGACGGAGCCAGGTTAGTTGCTTCATGGATGTACTGAGGAGAACTAGATACTGGATTAGAACATGGCACCTAGTTCACTCACTTCATTTGTCCAGATTATTGCCATAAAATGATGTTTTGATGTAAGAGGATGATCAGGACTTCCCTCGCAAACTTTCAGGACATATTATTGAAACCCTCTGTGAACATAGCCACTAGTATTGTCAAAGATTCCACCCACTCCCATCACAGGCTGTTCACACTTCTGCATTCTGGCAAATGGTTCTGTAGCATACAAACCAGACCTGCCAGATTTTAGAAAAGCTTCTTCCTCCAGGCCATCAAACTGTTAAACTCCTTCTCACAGCTCCCCCACCCGCACCCATTCCACAAACTAAAGGTACAGAATTTTGCCCTATACCTACTGCTATATATGCTATTTGCACTAACATTGCTGGTGCTTTTTTATCTAAAATATACTGATTCTTGACATACGTTTTGTTTATTGGAGTTTTTAGCAATGTT
Source organism: Sandelia bainsii (assembly GCA_032362345.1). Taxonomy (NCBI): domain Eukaryota; kingdom Metazoa; phylum Chordata; class Actinopteri; order Anabantiformes; family Anabantidae; genus Sandelia; species Sandelia bainsii. Next base: position 12,346,836 of record JAUMHL010000010.1, on the reverse strand, counting down.
TTAAGGATCTTATCGTCAACAAATCAATTTGTTGCATTAAATATAAGTTAGATTCCCTCGTATGTAATTTTGGCAACAAAATCATTATATGATGTTTACTGTAAACATATGAAGTCTTATGTCTCTACACATATGCTATAAATGTCAGAGCTTTGTTACCTTATTTAGTTGTTGCTAATGGAGTAGTTGAGCATAATTACAAACTGCCACCCAAGTCAGTTTATTCAATTACAAATGAGTGAGACTTAATGTTTAACCTGGGTCAACACATCAAGGTTACGCTTATGTTTCACATTCCCTTTTGAGGTTTGTGAACTTTGTGTTGTAACACTGTGTTGACGAGCTTTACTCAACGTGTGTATGTATTTTTGTTTTTGATGTTTGACTCTGGATTCAATTAATTAAATGACTGATTGTGCATGTTTTTGTATTTCTTACCCATAAAAATCTCTTTCTTTCTCTATTAGTGCTGGGGAAGTACAGTGGCCACCTGAATATAGGTAGGATCAAGTCTTTATTTCTGTGACGTCTTGAATTTGCTGATAATATTTGAGTTTATTAGATGCACTGATCAATAATTGAATACTCTTGCTTAGTTTTCCACTATGATACCTATCAGGTTCACATTCTTCCAAAATGTGCACTGAATTGTCTTACACCACGGCTAGTCATCACTTTGGTTGCTGCTTTATCTTGATGAGGTTTTAGAAAATGTGCTGCATGCAGCTGTCCTGCAGTATTTCATTAGGTGTATGCAAGCCCCGCAGGGACAACTAATGAAGTAGTAGATGTAATTATGACTTGCTTTTCCCTTATTTATCCCCATCAATGTTGATGAAGATGAGCCTCTTTGTTACAGAGCTGTAAATCTCATCACAAACCTTTCTTCACTGTTCCCTCTGTTCATCAATATCTTTTTTTCTTGTCACACTAATCTGCCTGTGGGAAGCAAGAGCTGATCACAGAGTAGTCTCTACTGATCCTCTCAGCTTCTGCATGTCTATCTTCAATATGTCGTATTCATAAAATAATGAATGATCTTTGGTCTGAATGGGCCATTTGTATTGAAGCCTGTTCCTAGAAACATATCAACAAATGCATTTAATTTGACCAGTGTTTATTGGCACCTCAAAGTTTTCTCAAAAGCAGTTAGAAAGCAATTCTGATCATACATCCATACTAAAGTCCAGCTTCTGAAATTCTCCAAATCTCTTGTGCTTGAGGAATAAAGCAGTTATTTGTTTGTAATTCATTTGCAGAACCAGTTTATTCAAACTTGGAACATCATGGTTAACAAGGAAATTGAAATCAGTCTTGAGGGAACCAATCCCATGTCCCTCGTAGCAAGTTACGTGCTGACACTCACATGATCTGACAAAGAAAAGTTCTGACAATTGACATTCAAAGACCCACATAAAGATACATGATATTCAGCTTAAAATACCATGTATTTCGCATGATTTTCTGCACAGCAGAAAGTAAAACCTTTTTTCATGTGCAGAACCGTTGCCCTTGTGCTAACTCCCAAGGGTACTGAGTGTAAATTACCATGCTTGTGTGTCTTTGCTTTGTCTGCAGATAGTTCAGGTACGCTGAATAAGAACTTCTCCATTGCATTCTCCATCATTGGGATGTTCTCCTCCCATGCAGTCAGCAACCTGAGCATCTTTTTCTGTGCCGAGATCACACCCACTGTGATCAGGTAGGCCCACAATAACACTAACAATACACCAAAAGATGAAATGTGTAAAATGTGATTTTACTCATGTGAGGAATATTTTTTAATGGATATAACACGGGTGTTCATATTTGCTCTCTTATTGTGAAATAATAAGAAAAGAATAGAATAGATTAGAATTTGTCATTGTACAGAGTATAACGAAATTGTTATCCACCCAGCTACGATGCATTTAAAAAAGAGGAAACAATGTATAAATATGCAATAATAAAATATAAAAATATAATAATAAAAAAGAACAAGGAATAAAAAAGCAATGACAATATATACACAATGTGCAGTGAATTTACAGATGGGTGCAGGAATTTACAGATGGTCAATAATTTACGTATCAAATGAATATTTACACATGGAATATAGTACTACTGTTTATGTGTGTGTAGTGGTGGTGGTGGGTATGTCATAATAAATTTAATAAATGTCATATGTTTACAAATAATTATAAAAATGAAACAAAATGTATTCTGCTCTCTATACCTGATTTATTGCCTGACAAGCCTGTGATTCAGTCAAAACAATTGTCAGTTTTCATCACATAATGTTCCTGCAGATGGATTAGCTGCTTAACCTCCTGTTAAAGGATATGAAATTGTTGAACTGCTGGAAACAACAGACTGTCACTGTTCAGTGTCAAATGTAATCCACATCTTTTACAAATTAGCCTTTCCCTTAGAGACTATATGACACAGCACTGGCTGTTCATTATCTGGGGTTATGTAAAGGGTGTTGTTGTGCTGACAGTGCTTTAAGGTCGCCACCTGGTGGTGAATTTAAGTAATGGCAAATGCATGTTGAGAAAGGCGTTTGGTAGTACTGCAGCACTCTCTGCTGCTGTCTGACAAAATGGCACTGATGCATCAACAGGGACATACAGCAAATATAAGAACTTCATTTCCTATTTGTTTGATAGTTCTTCAGTATATCACATAGATCATAATTCACTTTAATTCTAGTAAACTTCCATTTTGACTGGCTCATAGGAGGCGTATGGTAAATGTCTAGGAAGATTCTCAGTCATCCAGGTCATGGTTATCCCAATAAATCCCAAACAAAGCTGTTTAGTGGCAATTAGACATTGGGATAACCATGACCTGGATGACTGAGAATCTTCAGACATTTAGCTACACATTTTGAGACACCCTGTGACTGGTGTAGGAGTGTGAAAGAACACTGAGCAGAGTTGATGACACCTTCTGGATGGAAGGTGAAATGTCTTCAAGAACTTAAAACAACAGCATTTTTTAGGATGGGGATGTATGGGTTATAAGATATATGTGGTCAGATAGTGCCTAATATCTGTGAAGATTCTCAGTCATCCAGGTCATGGTTATCTAAAAAAAAAACGGTTTTCAATGGCAACTGGACTTGTTTTAGTTCCTTGACTACGTTTCACCAGGAACTAAAACAAGTCCAGTTGCCATTGAAAACCGTTTTTTTTTTAGCTAGTGCCTAATCTTTTCTGTCACCCCACAGGGGTGGTGGTCTGGGCCTGGTCCTAGCCAGTGCCGGCTTTGGCATGCTGACTGCACCCATCATGGAGCTCCACAATCAGAAGGGCTATTTCCTTCACCACATTATCTTTGCCTGCTGCACTCTTATCTGCATCATCTGCATTCTCCTGCTGCCTGAGACACGTGACCAGCCCCTCCCTGAAACCCTGGCTGACGCTGAAATATACAGTCGTCCACCTCTTATACCCCAAAGGAAACCTGAACAGGGCTTCTTGCTGACACGATCTGAGAGCAGTAGGGACTACACCAGAGTGCGTGGCACACCACTCCACGAGGCAGCCGCCACCGCAGTGTCCACAATGGACTCCACTGCCTCTTCAGCTGTTGAATTGTCTGCTCCATCGGTTGGTGATATGTCAGCCCCCGCGTTCATGGAGGTCCACTCTAGCAAGCCCAAAGACCCCAATGGTCACTCTGTGTCATCTTTATCCACAATCCCCATAACTGCACTAAGTAAAGACAGCATCGTACATGCCAGCAAAGAGCAACCGTTGTCTTCTACTCCTTTACACAAAGCCCCATGCATCACAGATCCACTTTTATCCAATGCCGAAGTACCTCCCGCAATAGCTCTGGATTCTGTTGAGACCTCGGTGGATTCTGCCCTTCCTGACATAAAAGACACAGGTCCTTCTCCTACAACAGAGGCAGCTGCTACCCCTCCCCCTTCACTGGACTTGTCCATTCCCCCTGTCCCTCAAAGTGTCCCTGCTTCTTTATTGGTCTGCACCATACCTGTCATTGAACCCCAACCTAGCACCACGTTAGAATCCCCAAAGCCCATAAGCAATGACATTGACAGCATCACCCTGAAATTTGAGGACGCTCATGCCACTGTAGTAGACCCTACTCCATCTAGCCATGACAATCTCCCTTCATCCCCTGCTTCTTCTCCTGTTCCTATGACAGAAAGCAACATTGACACTGACCTTCCACCCCCCATTAGCACAAACTCTGACATTCCCATACAGTTAGGAATAATAGATGAATCTACATCTCCAATTAGAGAATCCCCCATACCACCTGTCATAAACTCCCAACCACCACAGTTAGACTCTACCTGCCCCTGTGTTAACGATATAGCTCCTCATTCTCCTACTTCCCCAAGTACAGTCACTGTTTCCTCTTCACCCATTGACTCAGGCAATATGCCTCAGGACTCTCCTGTCTTAGCTAATGTCAACACCACTGCACAGTGTCCTACCATTCTCCCTGTCACAGACATTGTGCACAGTTCCACTCCAGAATCAGCTCCTCTGACTGTCACAGACATTGTACCAGATTCAGCTGCTTCTCTTGTCTTAGATTCAGTACCAAATTCCATAACGGATTCAGGCTCTACAGAAGCAACACCCCCTTCTATAATGGACTGCACCATCTCTTCCCCCATAGACACTGGAGTCTTGTATATGAGGGACAGTACCAGCACAGAAAACAACACTGTTAATGGTATCGCATCATCATGATTCAGTGTTGCATCCAGAAAAAAGCTTTACTTTCACACCACAAGAATATCTGAGGGGGAGGGGGCAAGGACTGTCCTGCTCAGACTTCAGGCAAGACTGTCTCTACCTGGAGTTGAGTAGACATGTCATACAGATCTGCTGTATGCTTCTTAATGCCCCCCTCTTCCTGCATTTAGCCAATAAATGAGGCCACACAAGTGAGAGAGAGAGAGTGACAGAGGCTGGTTTGTGACAATGTGACAGTATCTTCTGCTCTTTTTGAATGTCACTGGAAATCACCAGCCTATAAACTACTTTGATGTAAAACGAATGGGAAATCACTGTCTGTCATTTTAAAGAGACTTAAAACTATACCCACAATTCCTGAGATGTGTTATCAGGACTGGTGAGAAATGCAATGATGCTTAAAAACAAATTAAAAAATCAAATCACTGGTACTTTTGCTCGAATGAAATGTCTGTCAAACATATTTGTATAAAAATATCACCTTGCCTGTGTGGACAAGAAAATCTTGAATGTTACAAAGTACTTTTTGCCACTATAGAGGTAAACAATCCAAATTGGAGTCATTTTTTAAATACAATGCCAAAAACTACTCTGACCAAAATGATATGTAGAGATAGTGCCAAAACATTAGTACTGAGACAGTTTTTGCTACTGTATTTGGGTAAATAATGTTTCATGTATTCCCCTGCCATAGACTGTATGTGGATTAAAGTGAATCAGATTAACCCAATTTTGAACCTCAGAAATACAAACGATTTCAATTAATTCTCAAATTAATGAAAGACTGAAAGCTGTATCACCATTTGGTGAATTAGAATTGATTGAGATTGAGCTAAACTGCTTTCGTCAACACGTGGTTCATTGTATAACCAGTGATATTAGTGGAAAAAAAAGACCCATATTTTGTCGGTCTGAAGAAATTTTCTATTTCCAGTTGTTTCAGTCAATGAAATTTATGGTATGCAAATGCTTTTATTTGTAAATGTGGCATTGTAAGTAAATGCATAATTAGTTGTTTAGCTTGATTCATTTTTTTATTGATTCAAAGTATTATTTTGAATAATCCCCCATGGCCTGCCCTTAATGTACAAAGCTATACTTCATTCTTACAGTATTTGTGGCACCTCAGTATGGTGGCACCTAATTTTTTGCAGTGGGGACAAAGCATGAAAATAATTGTGGCAGCAAAACAAACTAGTAAACCTAAAAAAAAAGACATTCAGTAAAAGCATTTTTTTAAATGAAACCCATGGATGACAAAATATGTGATGTGATTGCTAAATGTTACAGCATCGCTAACCTTCAGTGTCTTTTTCAAATTGTTTTCTGACATTAACAGTTTATGTACGTCATTGTGAATGTATAAATTCACATGCACAACAAAGTTTGTTTTTAAAAAAATGTCACAATGACATTAAAAAACAGGTCAAATTCATATTTATAGGTAGATTAACTAATTCCTATTCATTAATTTATAGATTCTTGTTTGAGGAGGCACCTTTTCTTCCAAAGCTTATGGCCTTCTGTGGACAGCATCATACTTGACTAAGATCTGTGTGTGTAACCTGACAGTTGTAGTTACATAATTCATGCATTGGTGGTTGTAGTATTTGTCTAAGTAAGGTGTGTGATGGATAGACCACTGTTTACAACAATCCTCATAATAATGGTAAATAATAATAATCACACTGTACTGTAAAACCTTAGAGCCAATTAAATGATGTCTTGTTATTTCAGATGTTATAAAACTCTCTCACACTTGATCATATTACAAACAGTTTATCCAGGGAGTATTTGTGATCTATTAAGGTGTCATTCAGCAGTCAAAGACAACACCAGACTTGACAAAAGTCTCACCACAATTCTCTTTTGCTTTTTCAGAGTCAACGTATGCATTGACAAAAACATATCTTGATGAATGAATTGATAATTGATAAACTTTGGGGTTGTTTGCCTGTGATCGTTGTAATGCAGCTTGAATGAAAGAATGAAAACTCTATTTTTCTTTTTTTCAGAATGATCTCAAAGTCAACAAACTTCCATTTATTGAAAAACATTTATGTGAATATTTAATGTCAAACATAGGTATGTCATACTGATAGCTTCAAAGCACAATATCCTGAAATCATGTGAAGTCAGATTTGGTGGAGCTTGGTGTCTTGACATTTAAATAAAGGGAAAATGGAGCAGGATGTGTACAGAAATCAGTAGTTACACTTTAAATTCTGTAATGAGCCACATATAATCTACTTTGTGGAACAGGGTGTTGACACTGGATTTAATTAGGAATTCTTGGCATCTGCAGTAAAAAGTGAGTTGACTGCAGTGGTCAGTCGCTTCACACTATATTGAGTCATTCTTGTCTGTGGGTGTTGGTCTCTGTCTCAGTTTGCTTATTTCAGAAATGAACCTCTGTATTGCCAAAACCCCATGCACCGCCAGTGTAAACACAGTGTCACAGCACAACACAGCCAGAGTCTTCTCTGAGATCTGTTACTTCCACTTTTGCCCATGCAGCTATTTCACTGCACTGAAGGGAGTTATTACATCATTCTTAGTATCTGATTTGACTTCTTCTGGAATAAAATGAAAAAAAAAAAAAAAGAAATCTGTGAAAGCAATCCTAAGCAATGTTAGCACAAGCGATAGGGTACACCTTTGTAAATAATATATGTGTGGAAATACCCAGCTTTGATTACATGAAGGATAATGGATAATAATGTGGACTGGTGAATAGTTTTGTTGAACTTGGTAAATAAAAGTCCCCTGTACGCGCATTTCAGGTTTTGCTTCTCTCAAATGTACAACTCGAATCTTGTGACAGGAGACTTGAATGAATGTAAACAAAACATGGATTGTACCATTTATAATTTTCTGTTTTCTGGCTTAATTTTGTTTTGTTTTAACAAACATAATGCACTTGTATATAAGCCATACCTGTTGTTAAAATAAACCACTATTTATTGATCAACTGTGGATGTGATTCAACGAGTCATTAATAACTTTTCACACAATTTATTAAGGTTGATAGCAAAGTAGTTTACAAATATTTCACAGTTAGCTGGAGGCACTGCTTCTAATAATATGACTTTTGAAGAATTAAACACAGTCTTACACTCCTTCTTAAAACTGTATACAGTAAAGTTTGAAAGGCTTTAAAAATCCCGTGAGTTGGAACGAGGATGGATCAACTAGGCCGATCAGGCAACTGCATATTGTCTGTATGGTAATTAATTTGTGGCAATTGTGTTAACTGCAAACTGTTGGGTATCACTAAAACACAATTACCAAGGCTATGAAGCTAAAGCCCTGCAAGTGACTTTATGAGATTGCGCTTACTTCAAGCCAACTACTAGAGTCAGCATAACTAACAAAAATTGTGATATTTCTAAGGTATAGCCTAATATTCAACATCTTTATCTTGTTGGCATACCAACTGCTAATAAGCACAAGAGGAATGGCATTAGGTTTTGTTAGATTCAGCCAGTCATCCCCAGAGCCACGCTGCAAATATGGCTGAAATGTAAGAGCACTGCCCAAGGCGGCTCCTGTTTTGTTTGGTGGTGCATAGTGTTTGACAAATTTGTGTTTAATCAAATTAAAAATGACTAACATACAGAATAAAGCACAATAAAACTGGGAATTCTTTTGGGGGGAAATGTATATGGGGTCAATAGAGGCACCAGGACCCCTAGTGAATTAATTCAGCCCTGGATAGCATTTACTATGATTTTGCATCTGCCTGGTTCAAACTAGATGAAAATCACTGAAACATATATGAATACTCTATTACATTTTTTAACCTTGTTTTTGAAACAACAAGCTACTTAGTACTATGTAGTTGTTCCTGAACATGTTATTCACCCAGCTTAGTCCTGATTGATTCAGCACATGTGCTGCAGTATGACATTTCCTGGCCAGTAAAACAATTGCTTAGACTCTACAAAGTCCAGTGGAAAAAAGGTAACATTTCCCCTGCATGGGACAGGGTGATGTCATGAGGATGATGCGGTACTGATCCTCTGGTCCACTGCATCAAACCGGGGCACTCCTATTGGCTGACGGGGATGCTGGGATGCTGCGCTGTGTGCAACGTCATCTGACCGGCAGCACGTTTATCTATCTCGCCGGCTCAACGTTCGCCTAGAAATTAGGTGAGTTCAGTTGTTGAGGAACACAGTGACAAGAGACAGGAGGCTGGACGCCGAGTGAAGTCGATACAAGACGCTCTCTGCCCGCATCCGCAGCACACCATGAGGGAAATCGTTCACATCCAGGCTGGGCAGTGTGGAAATCAGATTGGCGCAAAGGTATGAATATAATCATTTAATTTAAGAAAGTGGGAATATTAACAGAGTAATTGCGATTTCAATGTCGAACGTCATACGTACTATTTCACATGGATTTTGCATTCAATCATTTATAAGTTGTTATATGAAAAACTAATTTAGCCTCTCTTGGACGAGGATATGAATTAATATATATATTTTTTTAAAGTTAGAGATTGATTGTTAATTATTAACAGGGTGCGGCTCCGGGCTTTGCTTTCAGAGGCAGCGGCCGCAGTGATGTGGCCCTCGCTGCTGCGTGTCTTTTTTGTCGCCAAGCAGATAACTAAAATAAGACCTGATGCTCATGATGTAACTCGTTTTAAAAGCGCGGTTTGTCGATAAATTACCACAACAACAAAAGCTGGTGTGATTATGTTTGTCCCGTCTTAGTTCTGGGAGGTGATAAGTGATGAGCATGGCATCGATCCCACTGGTAGTTACCAAGGTGACAGTGACCTGCAGCTGGAAAGGATAAACGTCTACTACAATGAGGCATCAGGTAAACAGGAATATTTGTCCATCTCAGTATTTGTCCAAGTTCCATGTTTGCATCTGAATAACTTACTTACATAAAGCTTTGTTTTCATTGCTCATTATACTTGCATGACCCTATGCTAAACAGACCTCATTTGAATACCACAGAATGCTCATGTCACTAATTTAGCTAAAAGCAGAAAGTAGGTCCCACCATGAGTGCAGAGAAAATTTAGGACAGTGAACCTGCTAAAATCTTTCTCTCTGTGTCTCTCTGTGTCTCTCTCCATCTCTCTCTATCTCTCTCTCTCTCTCTCTCTCTCTCTCTCTCTCTCTATAGGGAGTACAGGTATCTGCAGACTCTGTATAGCTGATCCTGAGCTCACTGTTTCTTGGTTTCATCTCAGTATCTGATTTTATTGGTGTGGCATCTTTAGGGTCATTCCAACTGCATCCTGTGTTGTTACTCACAATGTGTTGTTACTGTACACTAACACACTAACTAACTAGCATTTCCCAGAATGAATGTGCAATAGTCACAGTCAACAATAGTGTAGCTCTTGTGCTCTTGTGTGTTTTGGGAAAGGACAAGTCAGTGCAGACCTCAATCCATGTGTACCCAGGATTAAGATCAAACAGTGCCAACTCATCCGCTCTGGCTAAGTGAAAGGCCTGTACAGGAAGCCTACTTAGACCCACACTGCATATTCACTACTGTATAACCATCTACCATTATCCTATTTCCTACCAGCATCCATGGTACATGCTTGCATTAGTGTCACCTACTGGGCCACTATTGCATGTACACTGATGAAGTATCCCATTAATCAATTTCTTCTCAAAAATAAAGAGGACACGTTATCAATTTTTAATTGGACAAAAAAAATCTTAAAGCACATGAGAAGATGAGAAAGAAAAGAGGCGTGGGTAGGGGGATGATCACATCTTTGTTTGAAAGGACTCTGCAGAGCTCAGCATTTTGGTAGTGATGCTGGTCTATAAGCAGTGCAGCATGCTGCAGCACAATTTTTGCAAGAAGGGTCACAAACAGAGAGGGTGGAGCAAAGTGCAAGAAACAATAGATAATAGTGTTATCAGTCTTTAAAAGGCTGCTTACCTAAAATACTACTAAAATAAACAGTACTGCTACATACATACATGTCCTTTTAGAACTGATCAGAATACTTAATAAGGAAAAGAAAATTTAAATAGAAGTCAAGTTTCAAGGTTCCGTAGAAGTCGCAGAAATCTTACTCCATTCCTTCCATCCATTACTTCTTCCTGTCCCTCTATTCTCATGCTCTTTTTCCTTCAAAGGAAGCAAATTTGTTCCCCGTGCCATTCTGGTGGACCTCGAGCCAGGAACCATGGATTCAGTTCGCTCTGGTCCATTTGGACAGCTATTCAGGCCTGATAACTTTGTCTTTGGTGAGTGGACACCACTCATCCTGAACCAATTACGCATGCAGTACATTATGTGTGTATGTTAGCTGCCACCTCAAGTAAAGCTGTGCTTAGTTCACTTGAAAGCTCTGCACAGTGCTGTGAATTTCTAGCACAAAGCTTCTGCAGCCTCTCAGCAATGTGGCAGCAGTGTGATGCATTGTCCATGTGCAGCTAAGTCAGACTGAGACAGCTACCGTGGTGACTCAGCAGAAAGAAAAAAAAAACTACTAGGAGATGCTGCTGCTGCAGTATGTAACAAACTGCATTACCGGAAGACTATCAATTTATCTTTACCAGGAAACACATAAACAGAAGAACTGTACTCTTTATGAAAATACAAATGTAATTAAATTGGAACCTATCCTGGGGCAGAACAGTTATTTGAGCAAAATGTCAACATGGCAAAATGCTAAAAATGCTTTGCAGACATGACTGAAGCACATCTAATATGATCATCATATAATTATTTTCTTCAGTCATTATTTTAGGTATTTGATTATAAACCAAAGTATTTAATTTTTTTTTTTAATTGACCAAATGATGGAGAAGAAATCAAGGGGTCACCAAAGTTATTAAAATCTGTCTTGAGAACTGCATTTGTAGCTAATGTTATGCCAGAGCATTCGATAGTTCAATATTTACTCATTGAATATCAAGAATGTCAACCTCACACTGGTTCTAGACAAAGTCAAATCACAATATTCAATAGGATTCATCCTCTGAGGGCCATGAATATCTGTATAAATTTAATGGCAATCCATCAATAAAGACAGTAACAATGTCTTAACAGAAAAGTATGGTGTTATTTTTCCAACATGATTTGTCTTTACATCGTGCAGGTCAAAGTGGAGCAGGGAACAACTGGGCCAAGGGTCACTACACCGAGGGTGCTGAACTGGTGGACTCGGTACTTGACGTGGTGAGGAAGGAGTCTGAGAACTGCGACTGCCTCCAAGGCTTTCAGCTCACCCACTCACTGGGTGGAGGTACAGGCTCAGGAATGGGCACGTTGCTCATCAGTAAGATCCGTGAGGAGTACCCTGACCGCATTATGAACACCTTCAGCGTCATGCCTTCCCCAAAGGTTTCTGACACTGTGGTGGAGCCCTACAATGCCACTCTTTCTGTCCACCAGCTAGTGGAGAACACAGATGAGACCTTCAGCATTGACAATGAGGCCCTGTACGATATCTGCTTTCGCACCCTGAAGCTTACTACACCTACCTATGGAGACCTGAACCACCTGGTATCAGCCACCATGAGCGGGGTGACCACCTGTCTCCGCTTTCCTGGCCAACTCAACGCTGATCTCCGTAAGCTGGCCGTCAATATGGTGCCTTTCCCCCGCTTGCATTTCTTCATGCCAGGCTTTGCGCCTCTAACAAGCCGAGGCAGTCAGCAGTATCGTGCCCTTTCTGTGCCGGAGCTCACACAGCAAATGTTTGACGCCAAGAATATGATGGCAGCCTGTGACCCTCGTCACGGACGCTACCTCACTGTGGCAGCCATCTTCCGTGGCCGTATGTCGATGAAGGAAGTGGATGAGCAGATGCTGAGCGTGCAGAACAAGAACAGCAGCTACTTTGTTGAATGGATTCCAAACAATGTCAAGACCGCTGTTTGTGATATCCCTCCCCGTGGTCTCAAGATGTCTGCCACCTTCATTGGCAACAGCACGGCCATCCAGGAGCTGTTCAGAAGGATCTCCGAGCAGTTCACAGCCATGTTTCGCCGCAAGGCTTTCCTCCACTGGTACACTGGAGAGGGAATGGATGAGATGGAGTTCACTGAGGCTGAGAGCAACATGAATGACCTGGTATCTGAGTATCAGCAGTACCAGGATGCTACCGCTGATGAGGTGGGTGAATATGAAGAAGATGAAATAGAGGATGAGGAGGAAGCCCGCCATGATGTTCGCCACTGATTACAAAACAGTGACCTAACATTCCTTGTCAACCACTACAGTAATTGTCTTTGGACAGTGCAATGAGATCATAAGAAACACGCAAGTGATGCAGATGTTCAACTATTGCAGTGTGCAGATCATGATGAAAAATTAGCAAAAACTATGCTGCATATAAATATGGCTTAAACTAACAAAGATCATGAGTGATACTACAATTTAAAGACATGCAAGTGTTACAGTATTTGGTTTTCCAGGTCATGCTTGACCAGTGTCGGTACAGTCTTGTCTTAATTACAGTTTTGTAGCATTTACTTCAACATGTATTCTCTGTCGCAGTTCTCAAATAAAAGATCCAGTCCTGTCAGTACTCGATGCCATGTTTTTATTTGATATTTACACAGTGTAGTACCTCAACTAATCACATGAAAATATCCTACTAAATTTGATCATACTAAACAGTCCTGGTGCAGTAAATACAAAAATGCAATGTTTATTGGAAATGAATAGGGTTGAGAGCCCATTCAAACAGTACTGAGGCCCTGGCTAATACCCAGTTGCTTTAGATCATTTGTAGACCAACTAAAGTACTATATAGAATACTGTCTGTGTTATGGATCACCAAGCCTTTTATTTCTGGATACATTTTGCCCCTTGAAGATGGTGAATAGCAACCTCCATAAGGTGGACCATACATACATATAGTGGAGTAAGAAGAATTGTGTTTGGTTTTCAGTTGAGTTTCATAGAAATATAAAAATGTTGAAAGCCATTATGACATCTTGAGCTACTGCATCAATATGAAGATAGAAATCAGAGTGACACACTTCCAAGCAGAACAGGGTGGAGTACAGCTACAGTAAATAAATAAATCTGTAGAAACATGCAGAGAAAGTAATGGGAGGGTTTCAAAACAAACATTAATCAATGACATCTAAGAATGCATTCCATGACAGTGTCAGTGCTTGGGCTTCCTGACAAGACATTTACGCATTATTATAGAGTTGAATTACGTTATATATGTTCAAATAAGTCTTGCCACACCTCACTCACGTCAAAGCAACAATTTCCTGTCTTAAAGGTTGAAGAAATACGTCTGCTTTGACATGACACATTGGTAAAAAAACAAATTCTTTGGAAAAAAACTCAGAGTGTAGGGGAGCTGCATTTTTGCCACAAGCCAGAGGGAAGAACACTCATCACATCAGGTTTTCAGTATGTCATCAGAGGTAATGTGAAGTAAATCATGTCATTAACATTTATTGTCTTTTTGAGAAATGGCAATTGTTAATTTTAAACAAATTATACCAGATGAAAGAAAAAACTGGGGACTCAAAAGAGAAAACAAAGCAGACTCTTTGCAAGACAGAATTGACAGTTATAGGTAAAGCTGTCAGTCACACCACTTCCAGGTCATATAAAGGAAGACAGGTTAACCCACTTTTTGCTTAGATGTCAGACTTGAAGAGAGGTTTAATGACAAAATTGTCCTCTGACAGCTTGCGCTCTGTACTCTTTATTTACCCACAGGGATACATACCTTAGTGATAGTAAGTTAACTGCTTAAATGAAATACAATGCAATTGAGAAGCCTCTGTGCCAAAGATTACATCTTGAATAGCCTAGTTACATTTTTATTAGAAAGGTTGAAAGCCCTTATTTGTTTGTACATAATATGGCAGATATAAGGCCTGACCCATCAAATAATAGCCCAACAATTAATTTTCTTTTTTAAACTGAAGTATTTATTGGATCATGTGACAAAATATATACAGAAACATTTAAAATCATTACATATGAGGTTTTTGATGTATCATATTTGATAAGCATTTATGGCATTTATGGTAATTTTGCATTTGCTTTGTGATAGACATAAAGCAGATTTTATGAGAAAATCCAAAAGAATGACTATTGTGGGATTTACAAATATACCACTCACAAAAAGTTAGGGATATTTGGCTTTTGGATGAAATTTATGGAAAACGTAAAACGTTCACACTACAGTGATATTATATCATGAAAGTAGGGCATTTAAGTAGAAGCA
>JAUMHL010000010.1:12268447-12331817 GCA_032362345.1 Sandelia bainsii | reverse complement strand
CAAAAGTTTAGGGAAGGTCACATTAAGTTCACCTGTAAAGGTTATAGTGCACTTTAGGTTCATCCTGAAATTTCACCTGTAAGCCGAATATCCCTAACTTTTAGTTTACTACTTTTAGAGTAGTGTACCTTATTTTTTAATACTGATTAATATTTGACACACATTTTCATCACCATTTTACTCTATTATAACATAAAAATACTTTAAGTCTTAAAATAGTAAACATATATTATTCTTAACATAACTTTTATAAAACTGACTAGATTTACCTGCCAAAAACATGCAAGTCACTACATGAAGGCAGCCATTTTGGATTTAGCTGTCAAAGCCCCTCATGCAGTGCACAGATAATCCAGGAGGGCAAAGGACATGTCTCAGATTGTATACAACAGGTTTTAGGGAATGTAGTGATCATACTGATGATGTAGAGGTCTCAGAAACTTGAGTATGATGATACAAATGGCCATGAAGGGTTACAGTAGTGGATTAAAAATTAAGGCAGACACACAGGTTCCAAATATCCAACAGTATGACTATGACCCTGGAATAATGTGTTTTTAGTCTTTGCGCTTTCATTCTTTTATGCTTTACCTTCACTGTTCATGTAAATAACTTGTGTACAAATCTATGAGGGTGTATGGCAAAGTCAGTTAAAAGATAAGGTTCAAGATAAGTGATCTTCTCATCTTATCAGCTCCTGCACTGCGACTTAACCAAACTGGATGAACCTGTCATTCACAGAGACTCTGACTCTTTAAGTACTTAAAACAGGCCAAAAAAACTGTTTTCAACTGTGTCTTAAAACAATAGCCATTCAGTGTCCACATGACTATGTGAACACTGAACACTTTTTGCAGCACTTTTTGTTGGCTGTGATCTTTCCCCAACCTTCCATTCCTTTCCAGTTAAAATGTTTGATGCCTAATAATACGCTTTCTCAAATATGTATCTTACAAAGTCACATTATTTTAGTATGACACTCCCTATGTGTTGGCCAGGCCTGAGTTGTCTCACTGGGTAAATAATCCTATATGTGAGTTTGTAATTTCCCTTTAAATCATGTCATTTGAACCACATGCATTTGGTAGATCACAGGGACATATATTTAACCTTTACAATGAAAAAAGGTGAAATGTCAAATGTTTGATAGTATCACGTGTTGTTTGATGTGTTGATGTATTTGCAAGTTCCATAAAGAGAAACCTGATGTTCGACTTTCTCTTCTTAGTATAGTGGAAGCATGATGGAATGTAGTCAGCTACAAGAAACCAGTTGTATCAATTTTGCATAGGTATGCATCTGTATGTTTTAAAGCTTAGAGTAAAACTCTTTCAGTAATTTTAACCTCACTGAGTGAAATGTGTTTTAACTGCGAAATAAGCCATTGGGTCAGGAATGGCTTTCACATGTCTGCATGTGATTTGCTGTACAACCTGCTGTGCAAACATTCATCAAATAACCAGGTGAGGTCATCTGCAAGAGTCTGATTTTGGATGTGCATTTTCTATCATCATCTGTTTTGATGTGTTGTATGTCCCTGTAATATCCTGTATATTGTGTCAAATGTCACTATAATGTGAAATTAGAAAACAAACAGAAAAAATCAACTAATTGTTTTATTATGATGGCTGGTGCAAAACATACAAAAAAGAATCTGCTATATACATACAGCACTTAACAAACCATAACTTCTAGTTACCTAGAAAAAACATAGCATCAACAGTAAGAACAGCAAGAACTTTATTCTACCAAACATTTTCAGTGCTTGGCAAGCCCATTCTTGATTACTCTACCCAACCATATACCCATATTATTACCTTTGCACACACCCACACTCAAAATAAAAACAACATATTAAAAGCCTATTTGGTAATTATGCCAAAATATACATCTGTAAAAAATACACAATTTCCATAGCTTTGGCACTTTTTGGCATTAATACTTAATATTACTTTATGTAAAATCTACAACATGGAAAACCTACACATATTCTGCAGAAATAAGAGTACAACAGTTTATAACAGAATTTCTGTGATGTTCTCATGTTTTGTTTATAGTCTATATTCACTATGTTGTATACTGATACAATCTAATCTCATTGTGGTTCACTAAATCAATCTGGCTTTGCTTCTTCTGCAGGCATTGCTTTCATCAGTTGTATAATGCAGTATAATGGAAGCAGCATTTACAGTTACACAGTTTCCAAGGAAGCCAGCCATATAACAATTCCTTATTAGTTACAGTATAACTAAGTACAACAAACCAAAGGTCAGCAGAGCTAAATGGCATGGCTAAAGCTTAAATGTTATAAAATGCAAGCCACGTACCTTTAAAATCACACCCTACTAATACATTTATGTTGTTCCAAGACTGTACGGATAAATGCAACATGATACTAGCTTCAGAAACTTTGTTCTGCATTTATGTAAGTTTCTCTCAAGTTTATCATTCTGTTGTCATTTTAACAAGAAGTCTATGAACTAGTTCTGAAAGTGAGGAGATTGCTACAAAAGAGCAAGAAGTAAGAGTTTAACTTCCCCAGACTAAAATGAACTAACTGTAAGAATCAGAGTATTGATACATAACAGTAATACATTTATTATAGTATACATGAGACTTTAGGAGCATGTCAGTTGCATCACTACTTTGAAGACTAAATGCCTGGTTTACCAAAGGCTTTCCTGTACAAAAACATGTGCAGACTTGATATCACCTGCAAAAAACAGCACAAACTGACGATGCACACTGGGGACTGCGTCTTTTAAATGAGAAAAATAGCACATGCTGTGGATTTTGCACCTTTGCTTTCACAAACATGCAAAGCAGGACATTTTTACTCAACTGTGCAAAATACAGGGAGGAGGAAATGCAAATGCATAAATGAAGCACATGCAATGTGATTTATCAAGCCTGAAAGCAATTGCAGTGGCTATGATTGCATCTGTATTTAATCTGAAATCAGGTGCAATCTGCGCAGACTGCTGCTGTTATTTAAGAGAGAAGGAGGCATAGGAAAAATGAAAGAATGTGTCAAGAATAAGTGTTTACCACTCATGTTAATATATATGGACTGACTGAAGAAATGTAAAACAATACAAACATACTGTCTATCCAGCAATGCAGTTTTGGAGCTGTTGGGTGAGCTACGGCTCATTTAGAGCCAGTCACAAGAAGGAGCCACGCAATACCTGCCAGGCCAAAACTTCTTGTGTTTCTGCATTTCCTTGTGTATGGGTCATGTACTCTAGCTGTTGCCGCTGTCATCTCCCAAACTAGGTTTTGATGTGTGTTGTGCCAAGTCCAAGTTATGTGGTTACTGGTTTCTCGAGAGTTACAGGAGCTATCTTTATAATGTTTCTATTTGTAATACTGATATTTCCTTGTTGTAGTGATACCCTCTACCACTAACACCTTTAATTCTTCTGGATCAAATTTCTTGTATTTATGGTGGTATGGTCATTATACAGTATGTATTTAAGTTTCTCTCAACTTTTGTTCTTGTTGGGGTGTAGATGTGTCTTAGCTGCAGTTTGAGTGCCATGACTGGTTGGTAAGTTTGACCAAACTGGTGCAGTGGTTCCCTTCCAAATCTAGCCTGGAAGGTTGGGAGCTGGAATAAGAAATAAACTTCTTGATTTGACATTAGTTTTTGATAAGTGGGCAGTTGTATTCTGTATTCAAAGTTAGAGGCTAGGTTTTCCATGATAGGTAAGTATATACTGTAGGCCTAAGAGGTTTAGTTCAGTTTTATTTTATGTGGTTACTGCAGTGAAGCCGTTATGTAACTCAAATACAGAGCTGCCACCTTAGAACCAAAGATTGAGGAAAATCACATTTAATTTTTTACTTTGGCTGATGTATAGTGACAGAAGTCATATGTAATGCCTCTTAAAATCTGTTGTTTTTGCTTAATTCTATGGTAGAGTGTAAACTATATATTTTCTACAACTAATTTTAACAGATAGCAAATATGAAATGAATGGCCATGACAGTCACATGGGCAACAGCATGTTAAATACTATGAGCAGTATCCTTTAACCAATTTTACTACACTTAACAGTCTACCTCTTTGTATCAATATATATATATTTATCTACTGTAGTATGTTTTAGAATAGTAAATATCAAAACAAGTGTGACATTTGTGGATATGCTAAACAAAAGGGTCGTTTTATGCTCTTGTACTGGATTCAACATTTCTCTCTGTGACGGAGACTTTCTTATGTTGTACCACCACTCTCTGGCTCCCTTGCAACTTGGGTGTGGCTGTCAGAGCAAAGTCCTCATTTGATTCTGTAGGACCACGTGAACCCAGTGAAAAGGTTTGAGCTTTTACCTGCAGACTTTCACCTCTGGCTTCCATGCCCTGAACTGTGGACCTCGGGTCAGTCTGAACAAAGCCCTGTGCTAAGTGTTCACCCTGCGCTCCACCTGAGGACCCATTTTCCACCACCAACACTTGTCTGGACCTGGAAAAGGTTCCTTGTGAAATGTTTTGCCCTACCTCCCCTGTTACTCCACCCATTCCTACCTGCCTATCTACAAGTACCACACCCTGAGAACCTTGGAGACCACCAACCTGCATCAGTCCCCCACTTAGACCGACTTGGCTTACTTGACCCACTGACTGCTGGGTGCCCCCTGCCACAAGTACCATTTGGGGTTTGGGCTCAACTACATACATGGGAGTAGCAGCATAGTACATAGTGGGCTGTTGTATGAGCAGTGTCTGACTGGGAATTGCTATCTTGTCCTGGACATAAACCTTGGGAACAGTGGCTGCACCTTGGCCTCTCTCAGAAATTCTCTCCTCCTGGACGATGGTGGAGGATCCAGATGCTACATTGGAGATGTTGCGGGTATTGACACGGTCCCTATCCCTGACTGTTTCTGTGCGAGTATGGACGTGTGTGTGAGTGGAGGTGGAGGGCATGACTGGGGGGACAGAAACGTGTGCATCCACAGACTCAGTCACGAAGGTTGATCCCTGACAAATCTCAGCCAGGGTTTTAAATTTAGGCCCAAGGTCATCAAGAAATGCAAGATCATCATCATTCTCAAGAAGGCTACAGCAACCTACAGAACCTGCCAGGGACTCCTGACCCTCATAGTCATAGACCAGCAGACTTTCCTGATGCTGAGGGTTTTGGGCAGCATGGGTTGATTTCTGCAAACAAAGAAAACCAGAATAAATCAACAGAATTTCCGTAACATCCAAATTTTTAATTCTACCCTGTGATGAATAATGTAAAAATTAAACCTAGGATCAAACTTTTTCAGTTCAATTTAGAGATACTCACACTTGAATAGTATTCTCCTAGGAACTGATCAGATAGAGCCATCCCATCAAAGACCCCAGCTCTGTATCGGGAGAACAGATGTTCTTGTCCTGCTAGCATCCCTGTATCCATTAATTCCATCTCCTCGTGTCCAACAAAGCGTTTGTATCGGTTGTACATGTGAGTGTTCTCAGTTGTTAAAGTGGACATGTTTACAGCACCTCCTCTACTTGTTGCTCTAATTTCAGCCAGTTCTCCTTGGTACCCCTTTCTTTCAAAGGTGTTTATGTTCTTGGCATTTGTTGTTCCACCATCAACTTCCACTGGAACATGTAGAAGAGGAACTTCCTGTTAGAAAAATGTAAGATCCCATCAGAGATACAACTTTTAGAAACATTTTCAAAACTAAAAGATTTATTTATTAAGTTATATCATATATCAACACTCCACTGATCAAAGTACCTTGTCTTCCCCTTGTCCCTCAGTGTGATATGAAATCAATTGTTGTTTTGTATCAAATGGAATGGCCTTGAAATCACCAATAGCTGCTGCACCACCACACAGGCAGAAAAACAGCAGCAGAGGAATCACTGAAAAATACATACATGTGACACTACATCAGAAGAAAGTCAGGTCAAAAAAGTGAGATCATCAGTGAGTGAATCATGTCCATTCAACAACGGCAGCTGGAAAAAAATAAAAGAACAAATGTTGCAATCCATGCATTGATTTGGCTCTTTCAAAATCGCCTGTGACTAAACTCTATAAGCATGCTACAACATGTCAAGTTACGCAACATTGTATGAGAAAGATCTTGTTTTAATTTATAATTCTTATCAAAATAACCAACCAGGAAAAGAAAAGAGTAATGCTCTACTCACACAGAAGCAGCAGCAGTCCTAGGAGCAGAAGCAAGACACCTGCAGTTCCAAAATCTGTAGTTGCTGTACTGCGGGACAGACAGGCTTTAGTGTCTGCTTGACAAGTACACACAACTACATCCATCATCTGAACATCAGCACATGACTTCCCTTGCAGGTCCTTGACCACCACTGCCACTTTGTATGTGCCCGGCCATAAGTTTGCTTGGTCTCGCAGAATGGCTGTGGTTCCTGAAGAAAGACAAGACACAAATTTTAAAATTTGCTGCACAAGCCCTGTTTTATGTTAGAATACTTGTTGTTCTTTATACAGAAGTGATAAAGTGAAGATGGACCTTCTTAAAGACAGGCATTTATTTGGCAAAGCAGAAAAACTAATTAAGCTTATGGTTTCATTTGATCAGATGGCTAAGTGATCCATGCCCGTAAAAATGCAAAAGAGCAGTGCCCTGAAACTGGAATACCTAAATGGCACACAAAGTGTTTTCTGGGGGGAGAACAATTATTGACAACATTGTGCAGTACAAAAGACATAACAGTAATGAAAGTCAGACATCCCACCTTAGAAAAGCTCATTTCAGGGAGCTTGACACTGTACTTGCTTAAAGCAAAGCCTGCACACAATGACATGTCCACTTACCACAAAAAGAAAGAAATCAATATTCTATCTCTAGCTCACTTTTCAAGTGTTCACAAATCTAGCTGAAAACTCAAAAATTATTACTATTTACATAAAATAGGTAATGTAGATTTCAAAGAAGAATGACAATTAACAGTGATCTGCTAGAACCCTGTCAAGAGATAACTATCCTCTTTACATGTTCTTACCATTAAAATTCTCCACTGTCCATTTCCCTTTGCCCCCCTGAATCACTGTGAACTCAAATGGTGCTGAATTGGGAAACGCATCTTCATCTACAGCTGTAGCGTAAATCGCATTATCCCCAAGGCACATGGTTTGGATTGTAGCGGTCAGTTTTGGACAGTGATCATTAAAGTCCTCCACCTGAATAGCTATGGTCCCTGTGGCAGTTTTGGAGGGGATCTCTAAAGGTCAAAAGAGGAAACAGCATTAATGTGTTGTACATAATAAAGTGTATCCACAGGGGAATATTGATAACCATTACATTTACTGAACTCACCATTGGTGATACATATAATATTGGCATAATATGTTCCATTGACCAAGAACTTGGACTCTCTGTCAGGCAGTTTATTTAGCCTGATATCTGCGGTCTTTTCATCAATAATCAGCCAGTTGTCATCATCACGAAGTTTTACATACCTGAAAATATGAAAGTACAAAGAAAAAAAAAGCTCCTCATTACAAATATATAACACCACAGACACAAAGATTTATCCCAAGATATCTGCTGTTTAGTAATTTTCAAATGTGGCCATACCTTACATTGGTGGCTTTCTGTAGTGTGTCACTGTCAATAGCAGCATAATTGGTGATGACTTTGTTGATGGATATGGAACTGTGGTGCTCAGAGATAGTCACCACTTTGACACTTGGCTGGAAACGGGGGGCTTCTTTCTGATTGATCACATTGATTTTAATGGGGTAGGATTTTGAGGCTGTGGCACCTGTTATAGATACACTGCCAAAATTGTACTTTGCTTTGTTGTGAACAGCCACTTCCAGGTTTAGCACCTTTAGCTCCTCATAGTCCAGGGGCTAAAGATTCAAGAACAATTTCCAGAAAAGGTAGTTCAGATTAGCTTTTATAGTATTGTTGCTCTTCTATTTAAATCTGATTTTGCATTTACTGTATATAAATGCATCATCAAAACAGGACAACTGTTCTTTACCTTGTGAATCCTAATAATCCCTTCATTAGTCTTTGAATCAGTAGTGATGTTGAAATAGCCTGCCTCATTCCCTGAAATGATTTCGAAGACGGCCAGCCAGTTGTCAGTGTAAATCAGATCCATGTCAGTGGCTTTGATCCTCATCACTTCAACATTGATAGTGTTCTCCTCCACACTCCCTTCATACTGCAAACAACCCATACTGTCAATTATTATCAAATGAACTGAAAAAAATAAAAAAAGGCAAAAAACAACCAAAGTGTTGGTTGTGGTAATAGGGTCACGCTTACCCATTCCTTTTCCAGCTTAGGAATGTTGTCATTTATATCTAGAATTTTAATCTCAATTTCTCCAGTTCCTGAGTTTCCTCCGTGTCCATTCATGTCAGAGGCCATAATAGTTACCTTGTATGTGTCTTTTTTCTTTAAAAAAAAAGAAAAAAGAAAGCAATACAATTAATGCCTTCAAGTTTTTAGTTTCCCTCAAAACCTGTGGACAAACATGAGTATGATCCTATTTTAATAATCAGTTGAATAAAGCAAAAGTGTAGTGTGTGCTGTGTTGATGCTCATTTGACTTATTCATACAATAAAGGTCATATTTGGTATGTAATTTCCTATTCACAACAATAAAGGATGATTGAAAATGCATGTGGTGTGATAATAGACATGTGATAGAGATTTACAGTATTAGGCCTTCTGTAACAAACAGATTTATTTGTACTAGGTATAAGTAAAGTGTCTCACCTCTCTGTCAAGAGTGTTCTGTCGAACTGTGACCACTCCAGTCTCAGAGTTGATCAAGAACATCCCACCTGTGTTACTCTGCTCCACAATGCTGTAGTAGATCTTGGAGTGAAGTGTGTTCTCTTGATCGGCATCAGTAGCTATGACTCTCATGACAAAAGTACCTAGAAATCACCAAAGAGAATTAAATAATACCATTTACTGAGTACTGGTAAAATAATATTATTTTCTTGAGACTTATCTCAAATATGATATAGATGTCTCAAAAATACCTGCCGCGCTAGATTCATTGACAGATCCAACTTGCTGTGCTTTAATGACTGGTGGGCAGTCATTCACATCCTCAACAATAATGTTAAGGTCTATATCCCTTTCAGCATTGTTTCCATTGGTGTATTTTGCCACACCTTTTAACTACAAAAAGACATATCCCAACTTTAACATTTTCTGATCTTCGATGAGTGCATGACTCTAAATGCATTCAATTTTACAAATACACTGCAGGTGTTCTTACACGATAAGCTGGGATCTCCTCTCGGTCCAGAATGGCAGTGATTTTCACAAAACCAGTTTCAGAGTTGATACGAAATATTCCTAAAGGGGGCTGGTCAACACCAGGCCCCGTTAAAGAATATATTATCTTGGTGTAATTTTCCTTATCAGAGCGAATCTGAAACACAAATACACAAACACAAAATATCCACCTGATCTGAAAATCTAAGAGGCATAATGACAAATGATGGTCATTAAGATGTGACATGACAGTGAGACATAAACACAGGTCTACTTGACTAAACATCTCATCAAAGATGTAGTGTCATGGGCTGTGTCTCAACTGACTCATATGGAAGTCTGCCATCGTCTTGAAACCTGTTCTTACACAAACTCTGTCTAAGCTAGACTTTGAGAAAATAAAGGTGGTCTGAGGATAACAAAGGAACACGTGAGGTACCTACATGAAATATTTGTATGGTTATGAAAATATATTTTTGTAAATGACTATAAATGAAGAATTCGGATATCCAGTTTTAATAATAGAAACAGAACAACAGAGTACACACTCTAGCAATACTCTCCAAGCCTGTATAGTCAATGTTCTCCTTCAGCCTCCTGGGGGCTGTGATCCATTCTCTTTTCTGTCTGTGTCCGGGCCCATTTCCTTTACTCTCCACAGGAACAGTCTGCAGGTAAACAAAGAACGAAGGAAAAGCTGATTGTCATTAGTGTGTAATCATTACAAAATTGTCTATCGTTGCTCCTGACGTACACACAGTACTTTACACATAGCCTTTTATTTTACATAATGAGAGTTTAGGGAAATTGTAGATCTTAGAACTTTTCATTTTTTAAAACTCAATTTAATTATTGTGTTATTTTCAGTTAAATGTGACATTTGAACGCCACCTATGTTACAATTTACATCTCAGTTAACGCAAAGCTTAAACGTCCTCTGATTTGAGAAAGACTATTCGACATGTGATGACTTTCACTTCAGAGTTGGACTTAATGAAAAAAAAAAAATCGTGTTATAAAGTTTTGTTTCTCAGATCCGGGATTTAGCGAATTGATTATGGAAAACGGAGTTTCTGGAGATGAAGTAAAGAAGGAGCGATCTTCCAGTTCTATAAATCAGTGGAAAAGTGGAGACTGCGTATTTACTTTTTCTTTCGTATCTTAGTCACACACCCTTTGGTTTAACTTTGACTACTCGCCTAAAACGCATCTGACGACTTCATTACCGCACGGGAAGAGAGCCACACCTGTGAAAACTCCGTTATCCTACAAAAGACAATGAACATCTAACAATACGATGCACGTCGTCTACTGAACCCTTTACTTACCGTCAGGAAGAACACCAACAATATAAAAACGCTGCATTTGAGCAGTGGAGCCATAGCATATAAAAAACACAAACTTGTTAATCCTCCTGGTGAAGTGAAATTCCGTCAGCTTGACTCTTATCTGAAGTCTATTGTTGGTTTCGTGCAGACTTTGACCCTGTGGAGGGTAGGAAGAGCTATTACAGAAATAGGCGGGTCCTCCATGTGTTTGATTGCTCACAAGCTGCTGATAACAGGCGAAGGGAGGTAGTTATGAAGATTTTGTGCATAGTTTCAACACTTGTGCGCAGCCTATTGTGTTTGACAGAGAAAGGACAGACTGCGTCAAGAGGAAATCACTCCAAAACTGGCCACTGAATGTGTCCAAACCTGACACAAATGATTTTATTATGTGACAATGTGTAAAATTGTTTTTTATTTTTTATGAAAACATTGCTTAACAATAACTGCATTTGGCTTTTCAGTTAAGTGCACTGTGTGTTTATGATGTTAATATTTAAAATGTATTGGATTGCTTTCAGACCAGTAGTGCTTTCTCACTCATCTGTGAAACTTCTCCTTGACCTGTGATATTCCCATGAGTACATATCTGGTTCTGGCTTCACCAGTCATAAATGTTCAGCTGTACACTGGACTGTGGGAGTGTGCGTGCATGTAGGGGTTGGTGAGTTTGTTTTACAGAGAAGAAAAAAACAGATCAGGGAAACTGTGCATATTAGAACAATGAGCGTTTGTGTTGCCTAGCTACATGAAACGGTGACTCCCAATGGTCAAAGGTGTGTCAAAGAAGAAAAACAGTTTTATCTTGCCTGATTGGTCATTAGTTTCTGCAAATGAATTATTAGGTAATTCATATAGTCTGACAGTTCACTAAAATTCTACAACTCCTGTGTTACTTTTAGCAATGATTTATTCTTTAATAGTTTGCAAAATCAGCATCTGTAAGCAGAGAGAACACAAGGGGGGATGGATGGTTTTGACGGAACTAGAGAGGCATGACAAATGATTGTTGTTGAAAGTTGCACATTAGAAAAAGATAGCGAGAAAGAAGAGATTTGATAGAGAGAATTAAAATGTTACAACACCACTAAACATTTTCAAAAGTTTATTCTGAACTGTACAGCAGAATGACACTGGTTGTAAAACATGTCACATTTTCTGGGTGTGTCACATATGCAGTGTGAGTGTCCACTTTTGCAGGATGCAAGTCAAGTCTACATTTCTGTATCATGAGAAACACAAACTCTGATTGCAGGAACCAACGTCCTATTGGTGGACATGTAATGACATACCTTTTTTACTGACCTGGTGCAGGTCAGTATATTCCAATGTATAAGACAGTATAGTATAATAACTTTAAGACCGAGATAAATGTTCTTGGGAGCTGAGATGAAAAATAATTCATGGTGACCATCCAGATCAGGACTAAATTGTGTATTTCTACATGACTTAGTTTATGCTCAGTTTTACAGTTACTTTTTCTAATATACTTTTAGTAGAAATATGCTCCAAACATTATCTAAATCTTGTCATCCGGGCTCATTGAACAGCACTGGCAGCAGTAAAGAGGTATTTACTTCTAAAAGTATTTGAGCGAGGCTTGCCCTTTTAACCAGTCTGAGAATTTCAATTATTTCTTTTTGATTGGTACGTTTTATAGCATTCTAATTTATTTAAATTTCGTTATGACAACTACCTAAAGAGCTGCGCAGGGAGACACAAGGGTTGTAGAACAGAGGGATCTGGAAATTGAGTCATGTCAACTGGACTTCTTCCTTGTTAAGTTGAAACATAACCCAGTTACATGTTGTAACTTTAAATACACTTTCCTGAAAGTACTGCAGTCTAACATTACCTTTGAAGGTAGTAGTGGTCAATTTTCAGAGCTTATTCAACTTCATGGTCATTCTGAAGGCTACAGTACTGCATTACACTGAGATGTGTTTCTAACATCTTGTCCACCACATGAACAACAATGCTGGTATATATAAGAAACACCTCTTAGTGTATCGCACTACAGTTCAATAGCAACAATGACAATAAAGTGGAGTCGGCACCTCTCTAGAACAGTTCAACACGACTTAACATAAACTTCATTTGGGCTGTAACAGTCCACGATGCATCCCATAGGACTACTGTTCATCTCTACATGTAGGAGATTGTCTCACAGTAGTGTGACAGCCATTAGTCACATCATTCAAAAAACACCACACAACAGCTTGTCTTGTGATGTGAGCGCTCTAGCCTGTCTCTCATTTGGCACTCACCCAAAGGGTGTGGAGAGAAGGTTGGGTAGCTGCAACTTTCTTACCTCAGGGATATATATCATTGTCTAACTAAACTGAATGACAGTGTTTGTCCTTAAGTTTACATCTTTTAAATGTGAAAACATCTGGTATGAGCCTTCCAGCAATCACCTGGCAGCACAAACAATGTGTTGTCATGCTAATAGTTTAGAAGACCAAACACACCTTGTTACCAAACTGTACAGTCCAGTTCAGGGTGATTTGTGTGACGTCACACCGTAATGAATTGAACTGAGTTTTGAAATTATGGTTAAAATAGTCTTTCTGAGAAAATAACAGTGTATCACTATGACTGGACTGTGTGGGAGGGAAAGGTCAGACATAGTGTCACCAATGGATTAAGCAAAATAAGCAGAAACATAAGGGGTTCATCTGTTCAAACTTATATTGTGTTTTCTGAACACACACACTGAGCCTGAGTTCATAATTCACTTTCACTTCACTTCACTTTAGATTAGGAGTGACAGCAAAACACCCTGTTTTGCTGTGTATTGTGCATTTCACTGTTAAGACTCCCAGCTCCAAGCACTTTCATTATGTCCATGCCCATGACTCACAGCACTGCAGTCTTCCTGACATTTTTCTCACCTTTCCTGTTGCAGCCCCACATAGACTCACTTCCCAGTGCATTTTTATATGTCCGCCTCTTTCTGGCAGATCCCCCGATGGCACATGTTTTATCGGACACAGGTCCAGTGTTGCAGGCTCTGGCCCTCATGTTTTTTTTATCAGCAGTTTATAGTGATAGTGAGTGTTTCACTGTGGGAACAGAGCCTCCCCCACAACCAGGCTCTATTCACAGCTCACATTCCTGCGGTGCTGAGTGAGGAGCCCAATTCTGTTCCTCCTCCTAGCAGAACGCTTCAGTGGAGCTGCAGAGGAGAGGGGAGAGGCACGCAGGGATCAACCTCTGCAGACCTGGGAAAGGTTTCTCACAACAGATATTTTTTCAAAACAAGCAGACAGACAAGTAGCCTAACTGTCACATGGGTTAAAAAAAGAGGAGGAAGAAGAAAGAAAACGAAGAAAATGCATTCCTCTCATGTTCACCTGCTCAGCTTTAACAGAAATCAAATTCATTTCCCTAAGCACTAAAGAGTTTATGTGCTTTTATAGGATAGATGCGTGTCTCATAACTATAACTTTTCCATGTGTAATTATATGGTGTCTGTTTGGTTTTATGTCTTGCAACATTACAGAATTGCTTTAGCTGGCAAGAAGACCTGGGTAATGTTTCCCCCTGCTGGAAGGAAAAAAAATACATGCTTGCAAACTTTTATGAGTTGACGTGATCAGTATAATAGCAACACCACCCTGAACCCAGACCATAGGTGTCTGGCTTTCTTTTTTTTGAAACCAGGGAGGTTCACATGCTGGGTGGAGACGTCAAGGTGTGTTTGTCCGCGGTGTCTGCCAGCAACGACAGATACTTCACACTGACGTCTGTCTGTGTGCACAGAGAGTGTGCTTTTTTTTTTCCTGAGCTTTTAACGCCGACGCAAATCCATCATCTGTCATTGTTAACGAGTCACTCTCGGAGTCCGGCTTCCTCCTGCGGACGAGGACAAAGTCCATCGAAAGTTTTCAAAAATGGCGAATGTTTTAATTCTTAACATCGCTCTGGTGTTGGTAAGTTCTTTTTTTGTTTGTTTGCTCTGTACTGAAACAAACTGTAACATAAGACCACCCCTTTCAGCTTTAACCAAATAACCAATAGTTATATTTACCTATTTGCTGTCAATTAACACATATATTAACACACTCTAAAATGTGACAAGCGTATTTGCGAATAACTCAAAACGACTGTCTACTTCAGATTCTGTCCCGTGTGGAGTCGTGTTTTATCCCGAGCTCTCGCTACGTACTTGTGCCTCAAACTATTCCGGCTGGATACAAAATAACAAAAGGTAGACTACAACAATATCTAATAGTTGACACTTTGTCGAACAATTGTATCCATTACACCTTGGTTTATTGCTTGTGGTGGTTTGTGTTTTTGTAGCTCACCTCCGTTGACCTTTTCCTTCTCTCGGTTTTCAGTTCAAGCTTCCAACTGTGACACCAACTCAGTGCACTTAGTTTTGAACGACCCGAGGTTTACAATAAAAGGTAATGGAGACATAGTAGCTTTAAGTCCTGTGTATGTGCCTCCAAGCGGGCGGACATTTTCTGTGCTGGCTCAGGACAACAGCGGACCGGAAAGTGAGATGGAAGTGTACCTTGTCCACAGTGCACTGCAGACAGTAAAGGTAATAATGCTGCATACTGGTTTCTAAAATAGAGCTTATGAACAGAATGTAATAGACATTTCCGCAAACATTTCTTGTTGACCTGTTTGTGTGTCAACAACAGACAGAACAAGGTCTCCTGAAGCGTACGAAAAGAAGATGGAGTCCCCCACCTTTCAACGTAATAGAGAATGACGTGGGACCTTATCCAAAAAACATTGAAAAGGTCATTTTTATTTTGAAAATATAAGCCACTGTAACATAATGTGTCTGTGTTTTGTCTGTAAAGTGAGTGGCGGCATTTATTGACATGACAAATATGCAGTAATCTTGCTGCACTTTCTTCTCTCACATTATGTTCCCATAATGATTCAGGGTGTGTCCCTGACACACCTGCTAAGTATATTACTTTCAGATGACTTTATGCAGTGATTAATTCCTTTGATATCTGCCTGAGGATATCAGGATATGGAATCACTGTTTTTCTTTTTAACTTGATCTGTTTAAAAGTTCACAGTTCACTGGAATAGCTGGTTTATGTTTATGAATAAGTAAATACTTTTGGTTTGTTGTTTACTTATGAAGTTATTTGGTTTCTGTTATAGATTGTATCAGATTCTCAGGCCAACTTCAAAGTGTACTACACTCTCAGCGGACGTGGTGTTAATGAGCACCCAGTGGGACTGTTCAGTTTTAATCGTGATACTGGGATGCTGATTGTGAACAGAGCAATTGATCGTGAGGAGTTCCCAAGATTCGTAGTGAGTATGAAATTAGGGTTGCAACTAACATTTATTGATTAATTACCTGATCCAGAAAAAATATCAAACATGTGAAAAATGGTCATTACATTTTCCTTAAACATGAAGTGGCATCTTAAGATCACTTTTTCCTGAGCAAGACTCTTAAAGACATGTAATAGACATGTAATTTCCCCAAGGGGACCAATAAAGCATGTCATTATTCATTATCAATGCGTAAAACAAAGTAAAAAAAATTATCCAAAAATTGAGAAGGTGGAAGAAATGCTCTGACACATGCTCTGACTCAGATACATTTTCTGTCAGTTGACTAAATTCCTTTCTAGTGTGAAATCATAACTTTCATAATGTTGATTGAACCCTTTAGTGACTGACACTGCAAACATATGAACTTCTTGGCACATCTTTGCATGTGTGCAAAACACTGTAAAACTGTTTTTTTTTCTTTATTCTTCACAGTTAATGGCCAGAGTTTTTGACAACAATACAAATAAGGAGACAGACCAGCCTTTAGACGTACATATTGAAATAGATGACATGAATGACAATTATCCGCAATTCAGTAACCCGCTGCAGTACACTGTGCTCGAGAAAAGCAACACAGGTGGGGACAATGGCATGTACTATGTTGTACTGTGGTATTTGACCTTCGGTGTGGGGGCTAATTAAGTCAATGGTCATATTTTAATCCACAGGGACAGTGGTGGGGCAGGTGAATGCTACAGACAGAGACAAAGAAGACTCCCTTCATGTCAAGATCAGGTATAGTCTTTTGTCTGGATTAGACCTGTTTAGCATCCACCCACAGACAGGCGTCATCAGCACAGCAGTTAACACCCTGGACAGAGAGGTGAGCTCCATCTCCATTTTATGTATTATTTGCACAGAACTACAACATAGAAATTAGTTCATGTAAATGTGCTATATTGTTTTTTTTTGCCTTAATTTAACATGTTATTCCTCTTTTTCTCATATTATTTTTTCACATTTCTAGCTGAAAGACAAGCATTTGGTGACAGTACAAATCAAAGATATGGAAGGTGCAGCTAATGGTCTCGCTACAACAGGAACAGCAACCATCACTCTTGGGGATATCAATGACAACCCACCAACTTTCACAAAAACATCCGTACGTATTTAGTAATTACTTAAAAAAGCACATTTTTAAAACATGTTAAAATAATGTCTCGATGCGTCCTGACAGTTAAATTAAAAATAATTGGTGTCTTGAACATGTTTTGCTAAACTATTGTCTAATTTAAGTAACACACTCTTTGTTTACTGTTAGTATGATGCCACCGTCAAAGAAAATGAAAGTGACAAACTTATCCTTCGAATTCCTGTTGAAGACAAGGATTTGATAAACACTCCAAACTGGAAATCCAAATTCATCATCACTAAAGGAAACGAAAAAGGAAATTTCAGGATTGATACTGACCCGAAAACAAATGAGGGGCTTCTGTATGTTGAAAAGGCGAGTGAGATTTTGTATTTTTATTTTGTTAGTTAAGTTAGTGTTACTACAACTATTTATTGTGACAAAGTAGAGACAAACATCTTATGGAACTCCAAATCCCATAACACAGCAGTGACAACAGATTTGTGTTTACAATACACTCTCTCCTTGTTTTTCCAGCCCTTAGATTATGAGCAGACAAAAAATGTAAAGCTTGAGGTTATGGCACGTAACGAAGCTGACCTGGTTGGCACCAATGACCAGTGGCGGTCTGTCCCTGTGGATGTCTCTGTCACTGATGTCGACGAAGGTCCAGAATTCACAGCACCTACTGTCCGCTTCACCGTAAAAGAGAACACACCAAATGGGACACTGATAGGAACTTACACCGCTGTAGATCCTGAGACCAAGAGCAGCAATGGCATCAAGTAAGCAATCTTAATTTTGTTTTCAAGAAATTAACCTTCCTGTGGTGTAGTATGGCTGATAACAGACACATCTACTTGAAGACTCCAACAAAAGTTGTCTTATTTCATCTAAACACTGGAGGGCAGACTTCGACTGGTGAACTGTCTGTAATAAACATGTACTTTTTTACCCTCTCTCAGGTACTACAAGATCACAGACCCTGCTGGTTGGATCAGTGTTGACAGAAATTCCGGAGAGCTGAGGGTTGCAAACACAATCGACAGAGAGTCACCGTTTGCCTCTAATGGAACTTACAACGTCATCATGAGGGCTGTTGATGCTAGTAAGTTGCTTGTAAATGTTCACTTACGTGTCCATTGACTACATACAAAAAACATCGTACAGCACAATGAAGTGTGCCTCCTGTTCTTCCACACCTGTTTCTTATATAACCTTATCAGCTCTTGCCTGATATTTTACATAACAGCCTTCAACACACGTCTTTATCTACATCTGTTAACTTTTTAATAAAGTTAGTCTGTTGAGTTAAGAAAATATCCATAATACTGCCAACAAGGAAACTGTGGTTTTGAAAATTTTTTGTATCTACACAGTGTGTTGAATAAGTACAGAAGATATGTTTTATCTTCACACCTTTTGGTAGTTACTTTAACTAAAGGTAATTAACAACATGAACTCCACCCTTTATATTATCTGTCTGAACAAACAGCTTGTCTTTGTCTCACCTGAGACATCAAGATCAAATGTGACTTGTCATTTATCATGACTCACAGTTGGCACAGATGGTAGAAATTGGGCTCTTATCCCAAATGCTTGTCTGAATTTGAAATTTCCAGCTAATTGAAAATGCAAGTCATGTCAGCATGGAATCAGAAAGGTTTATCCTGTTTTTCCTCAGTATCAACATGTCCGCATTTGTCTTACATGAGAACTTATTTGTTTCAGGCTCAAAGACAGGCACAGGAACAGTCATTATTCAGGTGGAGGATGTCAACGACAACATGCCCACGATCCCCACCAGTGAGCTGGTTTTGTGTGAGAAGGAAGGAGAGCTTGGCTCTGTGATGGTTGTGGCTGAAGACAAAGACCAGCCTCCCTTTTCTTCCCCATTCACCTTTAGGTTGCCACAAGACAATGATGGCAAATGGTCTGTGACGAGATTTAATGGTAGGTGCTTGTGTTTTTACGCAACTGCTCTATCTCTGGTGGAGAGAATGTTTAACGAGACAGTTTGAATGAATACTTAGTCACATGTTTAGTTATAGCAAAACATTACCGTAAGTCCAGACATGAACATGTTTACTATCTCCATAAGACTTTTTTGGTGAAAGCTGCTAAAATAAGCCCATAAATTCACAAGTACAGTACCTCAAAATTTTACTTCAGTTAATGTAACTATTACTTTCAAGCACTGAAAAGATTTTGAAGAAGGATATTTGTAAGCAGCTGGCCCAATTATCATTTGGGCCATACTGGATGTACAAGTGAATCCACTGTAAAGGGTATGTTTAAAGAGATATTACCCACTGTATGTTTGATATTGTTCTGCTCCTCTTTAATTGGGTTTAAAGACAGTTTCATTCTATTAGTGATGGCATCAACCATTGTAACTTCTTTTTTTACTTTTTGGGCAAACACTCTAGGGTATAGAAGTGACATTTTTGGTTGAGGCATTTGATTAATTCATCGTAATATGCACTTAATCTGTCCTGAATGAATTAATCCCAGAATTAAAGTGTTGCTAATTCTTACACAAAGGTAAGTCTCATCATAATTTTTACATGTGTTTCCTCCTCAGACACGTCAGCTACGTTGAAGCAGATCAAAGAGCTTCCTACTGGGATATACAATGTTCCAATTGACGTTAAAGATCTGCAGGGCTCTGGTAAAACACAGACAGCGAAAGTACGGATCTGCCAGTGCAGGAATGGAGTCTGCTTGGCCAAGCAAAACTCTGTGTCATTAGGGCCACTGGCTTTACTGGCTATGCTGCTGCCTCTGGCACTCCTCCTACTGCTTTGTGAGTCCCCCACTGTTATACTCCCGCCTGCAGAATCATGTAGGCCACACTGTGTAGATAATAAAACAGGAATTTTGTACATGTACAAATGTGCATGAAGAGTGATATAAATTTGAAGCTTCATTTATCACTGAATTATGCATTGTATATTGGAAACTGAGCAGTGATACATGTGGTAGTATTCCACTGTGTATGCTGCCATTATACTTGTGATGCCTACCACACCTAGAGCACTGCTTATTACAAAATTGCACTTTTTGTGCACTCATTTCTAACATACTCACTTTGTTCTTGCAGGTGTTCTCCTCATCTTTTTCTGTGTGACAAAGGGTGAGAAGTTTAAACTTGACGATACAGGAGACAGTGGTGGAATCCTGCTCAAATCAAACACGGAGGGCAGAGGGGAGGAAGTGGTAAGGACATAATGAAAACATGGTCTCGTCTTATAGTCTTGTAATAACACCCTAGTTATTTTCATGTTAACTTCTTTTGCTTAATTTATTTTTGTCCTTTTTCATTAATTGCTGCTTGATTGCTTGTTTTTGTTATGTTTGACAGGATCCTAGTCTCATCGCTGTTCCCCCAGTGGCACAAACAGAGAAGGGCTCAGGAATAGTG
This sequence comes from Sandelia bainsii, assembly GCA_032362345.1. NCBI lineage: Eukaryota > Metazoa > Chordata > Actinopteri > Anabantiformes > Anabantidae > Sandelia > Sandelia bainsii. Next base: position 12,311,438 of record JAUMHL010000010.1, on the reverse strand, counting down.
AATTCAGCATGGCCGGGGATCAAGAGCACAAGCACAATCGGAGCCCATAGCACACGTGAGAATGGGATGTACAAGTCTGGTGGCAAAATGCACGATGTCTTTTCTAGCCAGTACGATGGCCAGTATGGTGCTGAACAATATGGGTTTGGAGGTCAGCATATGGCAAGCGATATGGGCTTTGAGAGCAGACACCATTTCCAGGACTTAGCTGTTCACACCTGGCAGACAAATGGCCGCTATCTACAGCAGGTAATGTTTTATAGTTAAACATATCTTAAAATGATTTAATTTATATAATACAAAACATGTCTAAGAGTTTATGTTTGCATAATAAGCAACAGGATTAAAACCTCAAAGCATTTTATGCTCTGAGTGTAACTCTCATTTGTAATAATAGTCTTGTCTTTCAGCCCCGATAGTATCCTCTGTAAACTTAAATTTTTCTCAACTTCTTTGTGAGAAATATTTTTTCTCTTACTTGCTGGTGGGTTGTTTGTTCACTGTGTAATATCAGACAGGAAGTCATATCCTGAGCAGCCTTGTGGTATCTCACATCCCATCTCCCAGTCTTTGTCCACTCAGAGTATTAACTGTCTTCCTGTCCCCTCCACTTTGTCTTGCAGAAGTTGGGCTATCTGGGAACAGAGGAGGACGGGCGGTATGCAGATGACATCATTCACTCCTACAGGTTTGAGGGGAAGGGCTCTGCAGCTGGTTCCGTGGGGTGCTGCAGTGACTATGGTGACAACGATAACCTCGACTTCCTAAACACACTTGGACCAAAGTTCAAAACTCTTGCAGACGTGTGCACAAAGAGATGAACAATGAAGCTCTGAAATAATGGTGTTTACGTTTCACTGTACAGGATGTAGTCAGGCCTGCCATCTGAATGCTTCTTGGTATTCCCCTGAACATGAATGAGAAAATGAACAAGCAGGCGGTGTCAGTGTGTGTGCATGCACTGCTCAGCTATTGCTCTTTGTTAGTTTTTTTTTCTTTGCAGCTTTTTGGTAAGAGTCTTTTGCACTGAAAACTATGCCAATGCAGTCAGTTGTACATATTTGTTTTGTTGTTTATCACTGTGTATTAATGTGTTGCTTGCCTTTGAGGGTTTAACAGGTTGATAATGGTTGTTGTATTGTAGTGAAGACTGTGGGATTTTCTGTAATTGTAGTAATAACTTTGGGTATTCTGGTTATTATTGATAATCTGTGTTCATAGTAAATGATACAATTTTGTCTTTTTTTTGGCTGTTCTGAAATTATGAAATTAGTTTTGATATTTTTTTAATGAAAAATAAATACATAAATAAAATAAAATAATACAACTGCCTTTTTAATACAATAAGATAAATTCATTTCAAAATAAGTGCTTGTTATTTATCAGTTTTAAACTAATGTTGATGGACTTCCAGTCGGTTTCCAAATTATAGAGCATGCTCAAACATTCCAGTGTAGCTTCAGGCTCTCTGTAGGGCGTAGTTTCAGTTCTGTGTCCTTGAGGTTATTGCAACAGTCTGACAGTAATTCTCTAAAAGTAAGCACATGGGCGTGAACAGGAGGAGTGAGTTTATGGCACTGCCTGCAACAGCCTGAATACTAGACTTACCAGATAAGACAAAAGCTGAACTTTAAAAAAAAAAAACTGCTGATTAAAGGGGATCTGTGACTGTCATGTTTATTTTAAATATGTAATTATGCATACACCTGTATAAGATGTACTTTAATTTAATGGAGGTGTAATTAAATTTAGTCCATCAGGCCATAAGCAATTTGAAGTAAAAAGCAACAACGGTATGCACAAAAGGCAAAAGGCTTTGCTTACAGCTTGGACCATGTTACAGCATGTTTTAGTTTTTTTAATAAACATGAAGTTGTTAAAAAAAACAATTGTCTATTGTACTCACTCTCTGTGTACTCTGGTGAATAATTTACTGGGTGTGGCACAATGTTACACCTACTGGCAAGCTCCTCACCTCTTGGCTAATACTGTATTTACCTCCAGACTTGTGCAGAACAAGTTTTTACACTTGCCTCACCCATAATAATGCAACCTTCACCATGGCAACAGTCCACTACGTGTTTCCACAAAGATTAGCTATACAATTATTGTTCTGTTTTGTTAACAATGAAATCATTCACCTTTGAAACATACTTTACCTCTGTCATGTCAAATTCAAATTCTGGTATTATAATATTTTAGAAATACAGATTCCATGAATTTCTATGGAGGGCCAGATATTTGACTTGTGGCAGGTTTAAGAGGACAACTTTGTGTTGTGCTGTTAGGAATTTCCAAGGCTGCGATAACGTTGCATTGTGACATGGGAGTGAATCTTGCTAGAAATAATTTAACACACATTCATAAGCACTTCCCACTCAGTGAGTGTGAAATGTATCATGTAAGTTCAAACCGAGGAAGAGGGAGGAGAGAGTTTGACATGAGAGTTGTGATAAAGTAGCCTTATTTAGCCTCACTCTTTCTCAACAATAAATTACACATCAACTCATTTACAGTGACGAAGAAACATTTCCATAAAGGCATACTGCACAGAACAACATTCTTAGCTGTTCTAATATATGGTGTGCACCCTGCGAGCTGTATGGCAAAAATACCTTAGCACCAATTAAAACCACAACAAATGAGAATTTTATATAATTTCTTTAAGGATTATCAAGTACATCCCTATGCAAAGCAATGGCACTGATAAGCCACATAATTCAATAGACCATTTTGTGTCCACCCTTATCAGAGCTGCTTGAGCCATCACTTCCAGTCACTTCTGTAAAGATGCAATTAATTCTAAAGCAGTAGCGTGAAATTAATTTATTGCTTGTAATTAGTTTTCGGCATACTGTGAAAACAATCTCTCCAGATAGGGTGTTTTCACCCTCCACCAGAGAGTCTGAGGACACTTCGCTCCATCTGAGTTCAATATGGAGTGGTGCCTTCAGGTGCCAAGAATGTAGAGAGCAGAAACTTCTTAACCCCCTGTTGACTTGGCCTCAGGATTTATGGTTTTTTATGTGGCATATGCAAGATATTTTAGGTGCTACCAGTGTGCATAACAAAGTAATTGCTTTATGATGTGCACTGGGATAGCACAAACCAGGTCATATATATATGGAATTTAGGTTGGTTTAATTACTGAATGTATGTGTTACTGTATGCAACAAATCTTCCTAAAATTACTATTTGCTAAAAGCCCTTATGTAATGTTTCAAATGATTCACGTGTCACTAAGCATGTATGGTTAATTTGCACTTTCCACATGGAATGCTGCTCTAAGTACCAGATGTTATTACTGTGAGTGACACTAGGTGTCACACTTACCTCGTCTGAGTTTAACAGTGTTTCTAGACCTAGCTGAGGGGGGAGTATTTTTAGGACGAGGCTTTTTTTAGTGAAGACACTTCCTCTGTCTGTCACATGCAGAACCAAACACCTGAAAGCACTTCAATTAAGCTGTGAAGCCACAACAGCACAGTTAAAGTGAAGTGATGTGACAAGCTGTGGCAGGAGCCTCATCATGTCTTGACGTGGCATATGCCAGACTGTACAGTTACCATGTGCACTTTGTACCCTTCACTGAAATTTGCTGTCAGTTATCTAACAAGATCAGGCTTCTTATTGCACCTTTGTGCTCATTATGACTAAAGTGAGACTGAAACTGACCACCACATTCCCGGAATGCCTACGGAGTGGGTGGAACTGCCAAGAGTAATGATGGTTTATTTGAAAGTCACATTTTTAATGACCATTTAACCGGCTATAAAAAGATGATTTGATTTTACACTTCACCACAATCAAATCACAGTTCAAAGAAGCTTTGTGTCATACTTTAAAGAGTAGTTAACAAGAATTTAATTTCAAATCATGAACATTATATGGTTTGTCTGGTAGTGATATAATAGACAGAATATAATTAAAGGAAGAAAATGTGGCAGACTTTACAAATTCATAAGATATGTGTGATTGTACTGTCCTCATAATGCCTACTCCAAAAGTCCAATTTACATTGTACCTTCAAACTTCTCATCCTATCCTATATTAAATTAATTGTTACATCGTTTGTTTGAGATATTGTGTTTCTTCCTTCAGTTGCCGTCCATATTATTCACTTAATTGAAATGTGCAGCTTACATATTAATTAGGTAAATCTGTTTAGCAGTGGAAAGCCTCAGTGAGACATCTGGATCTTAATTAGTCAAAAGGATTCAAGTGATAAAGCGTCAAAAGAATGTGTGTGTAAATGTGTGTATAAATGCTAAATTAATTCATCCATGGTTATTAACAGTAGAGGTCTTACATACTGGTAAATATTCATGTCATTTATTTTCTACTGTATCTCCCTGGTATTTATTTCATGAGATGAAGATGCTATTTTCATTTGATTAAGTGCTTTCTAAACATTTTGTGGTGAGTTTTTTCCACACTGACACGTAATTATCATCTCATAGATCATACATATCATTATGTCTCCAAAAGGCTAATGAGTGGACTCACCCTTGCAAATCCTGTCTAAATAAATGTGTCATTATTCTCCATGGATTTAAATAACAAGTGCATGTGGATATTACTGAACAGAAGCCTTTTTTTAGTAGCCTGTTCATACATGAGCGATGGTCATGATAAAAGAATTGGCAGGGCAGGAAAATGAGAAAATAAACTCAATGGCAAATTATTTTGAAATGACAATAACAATAATTTACTTTAGGGTTGACTTCTCCCAACAGTTAGTGGCAGTTACAAACACATTAGTATGTAAGGTTGAATTTAATTTTAATTTTCCGCCACAATAACAGCCTTGAAGCTTTGGACTCTACTGAGTCAATGGCAGAAGTTGACCAGCTATGACACCGTTCATCTCTGTAGTCACACATCTTAAAAGAAGGCTCATATCTGCAATTTTATGCAGAGTTTAGTTTGTTGTTTGTGATTTATCTTCTCCAAGATTGTGCATTGTCATTGATCTATATATTTGTGTCATACTGAGACTCTAAAAATATGTGTCATTGTGTTCATGTACGGTGTTTTATTGCTTTTATTTAATGGTATTTTATATATCTGGATATGGGTATTTTGTAGAATAATTTTTGCTAATACTATACAGATTTATTCATGTGTATTTTCTTGTTTATGCTTTGGAATTATTTTTGATAATGTGGTATGTCTAATTTTATGCATTGCTTTTTAGGTGTGACACTGTAAGATCTGTCCGGGGACAGCAGTAATGTAAAATAAAATACATTTTATGCCTCTACTGGCCAGAAGTACTGAAGTAGCCTACAATAAAAGACTAAACTGCAGCAGCAGACCTAGTACATGCAAAAATCATTAAGTACTCTTCCTGAACAATGAGGGAAGTTGAAGTGTGAAGCTGAAATCACTGCAATTACTGTATGTTGAAGTAGCACATTTTAATGAATAAAAAACCTGTATATATATATATATACATAATAATTTGAAAGAGAAAGACTGCAGACAATAGCTATGATCTCAGAAGGCTGTTGTTGGTGCCAGAAAGCCTTCAGAGAAAAAAGAATATATGTTACAAGAGTTGCTGTCTGACAAACAGCCTCAGTTTGACGTTGGTAGTCAGAAGCGCCACATATTAGCACAGTGGCCCCATTACATTTATCTGACAGAAACAAGAAAAAAAAGGGGACCTGACAAAGTGTTTTTCTCTGTAGTTATCATAATCAAAGTGAGCCCTCTGCAAAATCTTGCTGTCATGTTTCAGCGACTGCTAGAATTTAACAGCTAAACTGCAAGGATTTAACAGCTCAACATGCAAGGATCAGCAGAGTGCAAGTTGCCTTAGACATGAAGAGACAATTTTCACGTGGGTGAAGTTGATTTTAGGGACTGATGTTAGACATTAAGTCAGCGCAAAGACGGAGGCTTACTCTGGCTCTCAGTGTGTAACCCCTGTAGTGAAGATCTTGATCAGACCACCTTCTATGTGTGGGCTGTTGCTTTTGCCTCACTGCCAGTCACTTGGCTGGGTGCAGAAAGACTTCAACAGACTACAAAACAGTCTTGCACAGGGGTTATGCCCTGATAACCACACAGTCTTAGCGTGGAGTCTAATTGGCCCGCTGCACATTTGACTTCAGGGAATGTTTTGACACCTACAGTGTCAAAACAAGATGAGCTAAAGGTTGAAGCTGTAGATACACAGCGTGCAACTGAGTCTCAGCCCCCTCAGTCCTTTGAGCTCAATGGCCATGAAAAAAAAAAAAAAAAGTGCATATGGATGAGCATTCTTACTAAGTTCTGAAGTTATGAGTAATCATCAAATCAAAATCAAAAACAAGGATTATTGAACTAAATGTAAATATTTTTTAGGGAAACTGTGCTGTATTTATGAACAAATGTGTGCTTATTCCATAATTTCTACACATAACATGGCAAAGCATGGATTGTGTATCAGTCACTGAGAATTTACATTGGCAAATCCTCTAAGTTAAAAATGCACACACTGCATGTAAAAGAAGACACATTACAACACAGTACAACTTCATTATCTTTGAATAAATGTATTCACAGTAGTAGCAAAAATCCAATAGTGCACAGCAGCAAATCTCTTACTAAGCCCTGTGACCACTTTGTTGTTTATTTATACCAAAGTCTGGAGAAGTTAAACCACACTGACACCGCTTACATGTCAGTCCCTTTCATCTTCTAAGACTGAGCTCAGAAGACATTTTTTTATATCCACCAACAGTGATGCTAAGGGAACACAATTTATTGATTTCCTGTCAGGCTTGGATCAACGTGATCCTATCAGGAGGCTCGGAACATAAAAACGTGGTGGACGACGAGCAGAGCACAAATAGACCAGCAAATGATGATGTGTACTGTTGAAAACACAGTTGACCTTAAATCCCATGCACCTGGCTCAGAAGAAGGAACGTCGCACAAATCTGCTGTGCTCTGTTGACTTCACTTGGCTTCCATTCCCACACAATTGGCAGCCAAGTGATAGATGTCAGTGAAGAGCTGTTTCAACTGAGTTAGTAAATCGGATGATCAATACAAAAAAATGAACCATAGCAGCACACTGTACTATCACAGATTGGTCTTGTGTTTCATATTAAAAGGTGTACCATGTGCCAACAACATTTATTTGGATAGGAAATGAGAAACATGCAATAAAATTTCAAAATGAGGATCAATCCTAACTACCAAGCAAGAATTTTGACTGTTTCCTAACTGGCTAGATTTGAATTATTTTTGTGAAGATCTTTATCTACAGTGAAATGTTAAAACAGAAAGAAAGCGGCCACGTCTCTTTGTCTACCTCATCTTTTAGTCAGTGTTTTGAAAAGCTCAGATTAGATGGGGAAATACTCAAGAATACCACAAATTTAGTCATTGTGGTGTTAAAAGTATAATTCCACATTTTGAAAAAAAAGGTTTGTTGTCATTTTTAAACATTTTACTGTAATTTACGGTCCACTCTAAATTACATTTGTATGCTTAACAAAGTTATAACAACGGATTTGTTTTGAAAGAAATATAATTGTGCCCAGAAAGTTATAGAAAGATCTTGATCTTGTTTAATCTAAAAAAATGTCAATTTATCTCTGAACACAAATATTGATTTACATGCAAACAAGACCACAATCTTTTCTATTGTTGCCTAAACCTCACCACAGGCAGGACTGTAAATACAAACCCTAGTGTGACAGCTCTCATCGTGGGCCTTCCTATTCTGCGCTGCAGGGTGGAGTCTGGAAGACTGGTTTGGTTGAACCTGTAATATCTGGGCAGGGCCTTCAAAGGCCATGAAGGACAGCCATTATGAGTTTTCTCATTTTCTCTTCCTGGAGCAAGGCATCCTTTTCAATTTACCTCCTATTGTTTGTTGGTTTGTTGCACCAATTTTAACACTAAAAACCTTATTTTTCACTCATCCACACACTGCATGCATTATTGACTTTTGCTTGACTAACACACCTCAGTATGTTTAATCACGTTTGTTATTTTGATTAAATAAACTATATTGAAGAATATAGTTCTTTGGTGTTTTAGAAGTGCTTTCCATTCTGTGCTCGACATCCTCCATAAAAAAAGTTGCTTCTGAAGCATAATCCTGATAGCGATTATATTACCACCACAACTTGGAAAACACTTCACTAGTACAAACATGGTAGTAGAACATAATTTCTGGTTTGATTAGTGAGGTGCTGTTAGGTGGATTTTGTTTTGTCTTTTGTCAGAGAGAACCAGGGTATCTGTTTCCCTGTTTCCAGTCTTTATGCTAAGCTAATCAGCTACTGACTGCAGCTGATTACATACAACAGTTAGCTACCAGAGAGTTATGATTCTTCTCATTTAACCAGGCAGATTTCCCAGAATGACAATTTCGCAGGAAGTCAGCATTAATCATTTTTAAATCCCTTTTTCCTCTCAACAAATACAAGGTCAACAGTGTTCATTTTTTAACATCGACGGCAGTCTGAACATGACTTTAGATGTTACAGACTATCATAATGTTGCCATAATGTGCCATACTTTTAACACCTGTTCACAACGCAGACCTTGTTCAGCAAACCCTTGACCTATTGCTTCACAAGCAGAATCACCCCTGATGCCCCCCTTCTCCCTGTATCATGTATTCTGTCTATGACAAACGTTATGCTATGTTGTTCCCTTTAAATAAGGGAAATGTTCATTTTTTTCTGCCCACTAAAACTTCTGTCATTGATTGCCACCGCAGCATCCCAGAAATCACTCCATCCATTGTGAGTGACAGATAAAGGAATGATGGAGGAAAAGAAATCGATCCAAGTACATTTGGCAGTCATTCCTTTCCTCTAACCTTTCATCCTCTCCACCAAGAGGTCAAATCAAAGCCTCATCTCAATGATTCCAACAATGTGGAAATGTGTTTAGATCATATACTGTGCATGGGACCTCTGCGTGTGTTTTCCAGATTATTAAAATATGATTTATTTATTTTTTTCCTTTTAGGAGCTCTCCTAGCATTCGTTTTTGCTATTCAACTATACTGTAATGTCTCATTCAAATATTTATATTTATTATATATTTTTTGTACATTGATCAAGCAAAATCAGAAGAAGGTGTACTTTTGTAACTAATGTTGTTATCTAATTGTGTAGTTTCTGTCACATAATGAATTGCTAAAATTATTTCTGCATGCTTAAACATGTTCACACAAATAAATCTCTGCCGTAACTTATTTAATATGTGCATAGCGTTCAACTGGTATTGACTAGAGGGGCCCCTCATGCATCCTGCAAATACAGGTCACAAAGAATGACCAACACTTGGGGAGTTTGACCTTTGCAGGGTCACTGTCCTGCTTAAGGTGATAAATCCCTTTTAAATTGAACGAATGTATTACCAGGCATCTGTAATTAATTACTAACAGGGCCCACAGCAAATTGCTGCCACAGATGACAGTTTGTGTAATAACGTTTCTTATCAGTGACCTCCACCAACCCTTTCATAACTTGCATATCACACAGCAATGATTTAGATGTTCTTTTATGGAAGGCATTAATGGAGGCATTGTTACTTCAGGATTTAATGCATGATTGCAATTGCTTTAGTGTGTATTAATTATTTATACAAGTAAAAAAAAAAAAAGAATAAATAATATAATTACAAAATATTGTTTTGTGGACACTGAACCCTGTTGGGAGTCCTTAATGTCTACTTAAATTGTCCTTCAAAGTTGATATATGTCTATACCTTCTATTATTATTCAAATGTATAGTATTTGAAGTTTTTGAACAGCAAAATAGGTTATTTTTTGGGTATTCTACAACCCATGAATACAACATCTAAATTCTGCTAACGTTAGAGCAAATAGTAGGCTAGGATTACGGCAAGTAAACAAAAAATACCTATTTAGGTTTGAGCCATTATGGTCTAAGGAAACCAATATTATGGCTGTAGAATGTTGCCAAATGTTTTTATACTTATCCATCCAGTCCCATCTCCACATTTTTGTTTTTTGCTGCAATACAAGAGCATCTCCTTACTTCCCACTTTGTCACTGAATGTAAACATAGTAATAAGTCTATTGCTGTACTTCTGGTGAGGACCATCTCAAATATTAAGGTATTATAGCTTATGGTATCTCTGGAAACGATGGGATGTCTACTTGAATAAAAAATTATGCTTGTCCACACAACATGAACGTAGAATTACTGGCAGGACAATTAAGTTGAAGAGAATAAGATGATGCAAAAAACAAACAAACAAAAAACTTGTTCAACATAAACATTAGTGAAAGTACCTGAATTATGTTAATTAACACAGCTCAACTGTAATTTTGGTGAACAAAAAATTATACCTCATACCTGTATTCTCTAGGTATAGTCATTATGTTCATAAGGTAAAACATTTACCATGAATCCTGATGACTAATGGCCAGGCTTTGTGACAGCAGAAAAGAGGTAAGATTTGTAGAGCTCCACTGCTTTCAGTGCTCAGATAGCATATTAAAAATCACAAGTTCTATGCCTATACTGCCTATAGAACTATTTCATTGTATTTAAACAGCACACAACACACAGGCAGACCACAGTCTTTATATAGTCACACTTGAAATGTTGCTCATCCAAAAAAACACAAGAGGATCTTAAATATTTATCTGAATAATTATTTTATAATGTGCCATTATCAAACCAAGTGAAGAGGCTCTAATGTGATCTTATGTACAATCCCATGAAAGTAAATGGAATATAAAAGCAGCATGCTAGCCTAAACGTATATCTTTAGAACTTTATAAATGATATTTGCATCTCTGTGGAGTTATAGAGGTAATGAATTGAAAAGAAAATAGAGTCCCTGGGCGACAGCAGTATAGGCACATAGTGACTCTGTCCATAGGCAGCTAGTAGCCATAACAATAGAGAATAGGGCAGATGAAGGTTGCATGTAATTACACCTACCCTCCGGCTTAATTAGGTCACCCTTAAGTGAATATTGTATGATTATGTGTGTGTGTGTGTGTGTGTGTGTGTGTGAGGTGTGTGCATGTATGCGTGGACACTATCTCCCAACAGACTAGAGGGTCAAGTCCATGAGTCACACAATCAGGATGAATATACAGTAGGCGGCTGAGAAGTGCCTTGCTACTCAGCTGAAAGCAAATTTAGGTAAAACACACTTGAGCAATGAATGTGTTTTCACATATAGTCCTTGTTATGTGTCAAATCCAGTTTTTCATTTTTTGGGGGGATATGATGGAACATAGAGCACCACGGGTTTTTAATATGTGTTTATATATAGTGCTCCAGGTTTTTGATAGTTGTTTGTTGTCTGCACAGAGGCAGTCTGTCATTTCTATAGGCCCACTGATTGTATTATCTCAACAGTTGAGTTTGAAGCTGCTTTAATTTAGAGAATAGCTGCCAAGACACTGCTGCATTTTAATGCACTGGTGTGGATTTCACTCTTCCATCTTATTGCTAGTGAAGGGAGATGAGAGCTTATCACCATATTGTTTGTTTTTCTAACAAACCAGTATTTGACTGGATGAAGAATAGTCATCTCCAGTCAAATAACAGGAGATAACCAACAGTGGTCTGATTTTTATGGTTTATGCATAAATTTGATCACACACTATTGCAGTAGAGGCATTTTTTTCCACAGCATATGTGTCTTCTAAAAGCAGTATCTATTGTTTCTATTATGATGTTTGGTCATATTTGAGGGCCAAATGTTATAGCCTTGTGTTGCATGTTGGAAAGATTAAAACCTCAACCCCACCTACCCACCTAGATTGAGTTGTATTGACTGTTTTCAGATATTGCAGAAGGATGGCTGCAGCTACTTATTTAATCATACTGAAATTATTCCAAGGTGACATTACTGCCTGCATTCCACATGTTATGCTGTTTTTTTCTTCCACTACTTCCATTTTTCATTGTCATTTTAAACTGTCAACCTTTTGTCCTGAGCACTCTCTCTCTCCCTCTCTTGCTATGTCCTTGATATAAGTACCTACAGTTTCTGTCTGAGAATTATTACCATGCATGGCTGTTTGCTGAAAAAAAAGAGGGAGAAAAGCTAATGATGTTGGCCTGAGCTCATACCTAATTAAAATTCTATAAATATGGTGGAGGTAGGTGGTGTGATGGATGTAGTGTGTCAGAAGTCTGGTGAGCAGGGAGGTGCGTGGAGATGTCCAGACGATCAATACTGGCATAGTGGATGCATGACACTGCATATGCATTTAATGAACCAACAGTTTTATCTGTTAATTACACACCAGGACACACCTTACCATTCCTCACACTGTGCTAAACCTCCCTGGCTGTCCAGATAATGGCCAGCTATTTCACACAACAAATCTGCAAACGGTGCGCACATTCCTCTATTTTTACAAGCCCACTTTATCTCTCACTCTCCTGCATGTGCTTTTATTTATTGCAGGTAATTCTCCATGCAACACACTCCACGCTGTATCGGTAAATGTAATGCATTTCTTCTTTTGTCCCTTGACTGCCTATTTTAGAGTAGCATCGGCATTCATTCTACAAACATTGTATCTCTGAAAATGCCAGCGGTTTTTCAATGTGCTGGGAAAATTACACAAGCAGGCAGAGGGGGTGTGGGTTAATTGGCCTAACAGGCAATGTTGGTAAATCGAGAAATAAAACTCTCATGTTATAACCCACATAGAATCATCCTCAGGAAGTGAAGTAAAACATTTTTGATGAACCAATTTTGCTGTGTACTCTGTCTAAACTCCATTAGGATGTGTTATGTAAAACTGAAATAAAACATTACTAGTTGCTCTCATTGCCTGTCTAAGCCATAATGACCACAATGAGAAGAGTGCTAAAATATCCATCTATGAATGCTTATACTACACCACTCTAATTCTTCTTTTCAGAGAACTTTGTGCCATTCCAGCTTATGGCTTTAAAAAATCCTGTAGCGTAAGCTGTGGCATAATCCCTTATTACAGGATGAATTCTTATGCGATGGTGAATTATTTTGAGGGTTAAGCTTTGAATATTATCTGACACAAAGTAGTTTGTTGTAGGGTGAAGAGGTAATATTAGATGCAGACAGTTATGTAATTTACTGTGAAACATGAATAACAAATAGAGGTCAAGAGTACTTAATATAAAGGTTCAACCTTCTAGTTTTCTCACTGGCTGCCAATCATGGACGTAAACCTAAAGTTGTTATGTCATCTTTTTGGCATGAAAGTTATGACATACACTGATTTATCACAAAACAATAAAACCTGCTGGTTTTAATATTGTGGTGGGCCAAGGTCAGCATGGGAAAAATGTAAAGCTGGCCATGATTGACAGGTGTCAGTATCCAAAGCATCAAGATGCTTTTAATGTTGTGGCTGATCGGGGAAGATATCCAAAAGTTAAGCAGTTTCTAAACATTTTTGTCCACTTATTACTTATGATTTACAACATTGTACATAAATATTGAAACAGTTGGTTCTACTGCAGCACATGGGATTGGGGAATGATGACTTTCAGCTTCAAGTTAGAGTATGTTTGCATCCACATCCAATTAAGACATTTAACACCCCCAAACATCGATATAGCTCTAAAGATAAGCACTTTACTTTCGTGTGTTTCATTTGAAATTCAGAATGCTGGAGTAAAGCACAGACCACAACAAATACATTATTTTCTTAAAAATTAGTTGCACAAAAATGTACAGGGACATTTGGACAGTGACTCAGCTGTGTGCTGTGAAAGCCTTGGCTGTAGTTACAGGGGATAGTGCCGGTGATGAGTCACTATTCTTACTGCAGGTCTTTTAAAATATCTACCTCGTCTCTGGCTTACATTATCAGAGGAGTATCTTGACAGCTGCCATAATTCCCTCATGTATGATATGAAAGTTTTTTTTTAAATGAGCACATAGTGGGCTGCAGCAGAATCTTAATAAGACTAGATAAAGACATTTTTCATTTATCACTATATCTTATTCGGTATTCTAGTGCTGGTCCGCCATCATCATGAGTAGGGATAATGGATGAATGCTGTTTTTCTTGAAGAAGCATAATAGTTTTTTCTTCATAAATTATGATGTAAATTGGGCTAATATAGAGAGTGTGTATTTTATCAAAGTCAGCACATTTTGGACAAAATTTAATCATATTATATCTTTCATTCATTTCGTTCATTTGATTATATCTTCAGTAGGCTTCTGTATTGGAAAAGTTTGTTCAGGAATTCTCAGATTCAAAAGTCCAACCAACTCTCTCCATCTCTGTCTTTCTCTTTCTGTCTTGCACAAACACCACTATGACCTCTGGCACACTGGGTCAGCGTCTCGACGTTGCCTCTAACGCTCTCACCAACTCTCTTCCCCTCAGTACAGTTTCTGTTTATTTTTAACTCCAGCAGCTGCATCTTGTCTTTATCTTTTCTCTTTTTTTTTGCAGCTCAGACATGTTTTCAGATGGAGGAGGCAAAGCAAGCATTCCACAGCTTATTCCACTCCTCCCCCTAAGGAGTAAGGAAAAAAATTTAACAGCCTTGTGTTTGTGTGTGGTACCTGTGCTGTAATTGGACATGCGTAGAGACATGGGTTGAGTTGTGGTTGTACAAAAATTTTAATTTAAACATAAAATTAAAGCAGTTGCCACTGAACAGCACTTTTGCAATGGCAGATAAATGAAAAAAACAAAACTACAATCTAGCACTTTCACTCATATCTTTCTGTCATATGAGCTTGTAAACCAAGAAACAACAGGTTATTTTTATTATGAATTTGATTTATATCTATAGCACAGTTTTGCCTTTTTTTTTATTTTTATGTTTAGGTTGCATATCACATGCTGTGGTTATACATGCATTTATTAAACATTTAATGTGTTAATAGTGACCTCAACATAGAGCTCTAAGCCATACACTTATCAAGGGAAGCAGAGTGTCTAGAGTATTGTTAACTGTCCACAATAATCTAAAGAAGGAAATTGCTTGAATCAAAAAGATGTGCCAACGAGGCAAAATCACCCTGTATGCCAAAAAACTCACCCTGCTGAGCAGGCCAGAAGGCCTGTGCCTGGCAACACAAGCTGTCAATGAGACTGAAACACTGTCAAAACGACCTGTTTGAAAGCTGCTGCATGGTGGAAATCTCTTCTTGCCTGTGAAAAGTTCTGCCAAGTAGAGAAGAAAGAGCGAGGATGGGTTGGCTGATGGTTTAGCCAGAGGCAGGTCAATATTGCTCTCGTTGGCAAGTCATTTTGCAAAGACGCTGGGCAATAATTATGGCATGCAGTACAAATCTACCTGGTAGGCAGGTTCTTCAGCCAGAAGTAGGGCAATATTTCTATCATGCAGGGAGATTCTGCCTGGTCAGCAGGCTATTCTTCCAGAAGCAGAGAAGCAGAATATGAATGCTGATTCTTTTTGAGTTCTAACCTAAAAAGTGTTTCAAACACAAGCAGTGGTTAAGCTTTGGCACTTGCTGTCTTGACATCACGTCCCTGTCTCATGAGGAATCTTGCTTAAAATGCCAGTCAGTGGAGTTGATAAAGGATACAGCAAGTGACCTGCAGAAAAAAGCTGCAGGCAATTAGAAAAGGTGCCAAAGAAGGCTTACTGCACTCCATTATGTGTGAGTGTGGTCCAAATTAAAATCAAATTTAAGGTGGCACCGAGATAAAAAAGTGTGTTACATTTCTTCAATTTGCACAACTATTCCATTCCATTAGACATGTAATTTCTGCTCATCAGACACTGGGTGAAATTGGTGCCCCAAAGGAAAGCTTTTTTCATTTAAAGTAATTAGTCCTGGAGAACAGGGATGAGCAAGCATGCATGCATGTGTGCATTTCTGTACATGTGGGTAAATGAGAGGTGATGGAAGAGAGAAAAGAGGGAGAAGAGCAGGGGGACTTCTTCAAGGATGTGCTTGTCGTTTAGTGACTGAGATTTAAAGTATTGATTTCAGTGTATCAATACACTTTAATAAAATATTAGAACGTGTAAGTCCAAATATTTTCATGAATGATTCAACCTTTTCCATTTAACAACATTTCTCCATTTCATTAAAACTGAATACAAAACCAATGTTTTCGCTAATTTTCCAGGTTCATCCTCCACACATGGCTCTGAAGCTCTCACTTGTCTTCAATATTATTATTTAACCATTTGTAATTTCTCACAGTTGACACTAACAAAATCTTCATCAGATGATGCTGTTCTGTTGGTGTCAATGTAAAAACACACAGATGAAAGACAATGGATTGTAGAGTTAAAAAATCCTGAAATCCTCAGACTTTGTTGCATGTTTATTTGAGTTAGTCCTGCTGTGCTGACCTGACTCCTGCCTACAAAGCTTATTAGACTGACTCACCACCATGTGGATGACCATGCTCATCCTTATTTACCATTATCCAGAGGTTATCCAGGCAGAACGACAATGGTGGGTGGTATTGAGTTGATTTTGTTCTTTGTACTCAACCCATCAGCCCTGGTGATTATGTTCTACTCTGTATGATCTAAAGAGGAAACAAGCTAAAACTAGCTTGAATATCACATAGTCTGATAAAAGAAGCTGTTTATCAAAGACCACAAAACTACAGGGTAAAGAATGTGTTTAAAATAAAAAGATGAACAGAAGCACATCTACAGGGCTCTAGCATTGCCACCAGTGTGCACCAATCTGTTCCCCAACCTAAACAACCATATAGATTGTTCCTGTCCTTTCTTGAAATAGCTAATCTACGATAGCAGTCATCAGTTGAAGCATCACTAATTTTGTGAAATAGCACCCCCATAGGAGCAGGCATCTCTCAAAATAGCAAACTAATGGCACCTGGCTTACCAGATCTTCTGCAACATACATGCAACAATCATAAGGTTATAGTCAATAATATTATCAATTCAATTCAGTCTAGGTAATTACTGTAGCCCCTAGTGTTCCAGTTCCACATTAATGCCCATGTGGTTCTGACCTGCTAGATACGTATACTCATTGCTCATACCAACCTATTACCTGCCTATTACTTGATAATTACTATGATATTACCTCATGAAAGATTTATTATATAATTATATAGTAACTTTGTTATTATGTATATTACCCCCTTATTACCAAACCATTTCGCCCTGTCTTACCTGGTTAGTACCATGGTAGTACCCCACTATTACCATGTTATTATAAGCTGTAAACTACAGTGCTACCCACTTTTTATTATTTAGATATCACCCTAAATATTACATTTAATTGTAGACAGGAACCAGAGTTCCATTAAAATTTGAAGTATTAACTGTTTTTTAACTATACTGCATTGTGCAGTCTGCTGGAAATTCTTACTAGGAAAAATTGAAACCTGCTTGTACATCTTGACCTTCAAGCAAACTAGCACTGAACTAAGTCCAATGATCCAACTTCATGGCCAGGCTACAATACAGAAAAGCTCTAGGCTAACTTCGTAGACAATAGTTTCAAAGGTTCAGAGACATATCAAGGCTCACAGTAAAAAACAATTACTGAATAAGGTTTCCACACAGAACATTATTCTCCAATGCTCTAAGATATTTTTCTCTTGAAGGTTGAAGAGATATTAGTGAACAGAGCATAAAAGACTTGAGCATTACTGAAATTTGTTCTATTTCAGATTTTTCAGGTCTGCAAAAAAAATTCCCAAAAAATGTACATGCAGACCTGCCATTTTGGCATGTCCAACCCCCCATGCACTTCAGTAGTTGTCCCTGCTGTTGGCCTAAGCAGAACTACAGAAAGATGTGCCACCTCTGTGACACAAGACATTGCCAGCAGCTTACATTCACCTGCAAGAGATGAGCTTCACCAGGAGAGTTCAACACTTCAGAGGTTTTTGCTATCTTCCACAATTCCACTCCCCACTGGGCAGGCACCTGGACCCAGTGCAGCAACAAGACCGCCCACGTAAAATTACAGTAAAATGTTTCAGTTGGAACGAACAAGAAGCTGCCAGAAGGAATCATGTCACTTCAATTTAAAGTGTTGAAGTAGTGAAATGTTGCACTCAGTGATATAAGAAGAAGTAGTGCTCTCAAGTATTTAACCATAGGAGTAGCTGAGAATGATGCACTGGAAAACATGAAACATGGTCTGTCACTGTAGTACTGATCACTGACTCCCACGTTAAGGAAAGTAGAGTGTAATGTGCTCAAATAACACACCCTGTCAGTGCAGGCTGCCCTGCCAGTTTGATTAAACTATGTACATCAACAGGCCTGTCCCCCAGAGGGTAACACAAGGGCACAGCTTGGTGAAATGGGTCAAAGGTGTACACTGCTGCCTTTTACTATTACTTTTCACTGCATGTTTGTGTCAGAAAAAATACAGACACAGGTAAGAATAAGTGGTAAAATTTCAAATGTAATCCCATGGCATCCAAAGCTGTGAGAGTGTACCAGCTGGTCTGTGAATGTTTTAGACCCACTGCGCTGCTGATGAATCTCTGCTCAGCTGTCTTACTGGGGAGTGTTTTATCTACAATGCCACACCTGCAGAACAAGATACTCTCCAAATCCATCTCCTTCTCACTCATGCTGATGTTAAAGAGTACTCCCTGTAGAATTTCACATGATGCCTGAGCCAGGCTAGGAGGCCTGACCCAGATATGGCATCCTAGTGTCCACAGCAGCCAGCAATATCAGTAAAGCTTGCTGCACAGAGTTCTTTCTTTTCTGTTTCTCCATCCCACCCCCATTCCTTCTTCTTTTAAAAAAGTGTAGAGCCACACAAAAAGCTCTCCAGGGGAATAAGAATGAGAAGTGTGCCAAAAGAGTTAGTGGATCTGAAGAAAAATGTGCAAACGTACACTAAACAGTGAGGGTATGGATATATTGCTCCAGTTGTTCAGCAAATTTGTTTTTTACAGTATATAATTATGGTAATTATAGTAATGTTCTGGAAAACCTTCGGGAGAATAATAGTGTTTATTTACATCAATGGTAGTGCTTTAAAGAGTTGAAGTCTCCTAGGTAAAAATTAGCAGCTCTACTATTCCTCTCTAAAGGCAATAAACAGCTCAAGTATTTTTCCCTTTAAAATTTCAGACAGTCTCTGCAGATCACAGAACACAGTTTACATGAAGTGAAATAGAAATAGCTTATGAAAAATATACATATATCTCAGAATTTCCTCTTGGGTGTGAACAAGTGAAAGCCCCACTTTAGAGTCTGTGAACTCAAATGACCCTGTCTTGCTGAAATATTCTTGTCATGTTAGTTCTGCTGTGAATAACCTTCCAGAGAATTCCACAAGCAGAACCTTTTTGTCCTTATGACAAATTCTATGAAGCAAGAAGGAGAAAGATACTGTGAAGTAAGCACCAGTAAATCCAACTGGGCCACTCAGAATGAGCAATGCTATGAGTGAGAACAGGCTCATTTATCAGCATTAAGTCAAATAAGGAAGCGATAGAGAGAAGTGGTGGTAGTAGAGGGTTTGGGGGAGTGGGGAAGATAGTGTGGATTGACTACACATCAGTAGGACAGAGGCATTTAAAAGAGACATCAGTAGATAATGACTTCATCCTCCTTCATCTTCACTAAATATACAACAGCTCGTGGTACCTCACTGGGCTCCTCAGATTATTCAAAAATAGACAATGGAAAAAATGACCAAACAGACTTCAGTGATGTACACAGATGCTTCTTTAAGATCCTCCCTACATTTTAAATGTTATCCAAAGGCCTGCATTACAAAAATTAGATTAAATTCAAGCATCATCAAAATAGCAAAGAGGATTCATCATGTTGTGCTAACACAGATTTATTGCTCTGTCTGTCTCTCTTGTACATACACACACACACACACACACACGGACATGCACATACACAGAGATAAATGCAAATACATGCTTATTGCCTCTTTTACACACACACCACTGCTCCTCCACCAGAGCGAAGGGAATGCCATTGATAGCAACCGTGACAGATTCGTCAGTGGGCGGTGGGCGTGGGTGAATTGATGTAGTGTGCGTGGGTGGACATGATTTAGTACACACTGAATCTTACGACAGTGAGACACAATAATACTGCTGGGGGTACAAAAAAAATTGCCTATGTCTAGGTAAAGTAAGCATAAGATCATAGTTCTTCCTCCTGAACAGACTTTATTATTGCTTTTGGAAAGCTGTTATTTGCTATTTGCAACTTTCAATGAGTTTTTGAAAAAAATTTTTTTTTTCCAACAGGGTTTTTCATAGCAGCAATATTTTTATTTTACTTTGCAAATCGCTTCTTTTTGAGATGTTATACTGCTGCAGAAAACAATGCAGTGACAAAGAAAAGGCAATTTTTGATAATGTCCCTAGTTTTTCTTTCCTTTAATTTCCTGTGCTTGGTGTTCCAGGAATTTATATTGATATTGATGGTATTATAATGTCAAAAACATAACATAGGTTTTCCAGCATCCATCAAGCTAACACCTACCTACACACAAGATACCTGTTCTTCTTTTGGTAATCAACAACACAATAACTATGGGTCACAAGCAGGACTTTGGTTATAGTTATCTGATTCCTGAGTGATTGTCAAATTGTGTTGATTTCAATGTACACTGAAACTATGACATGATTATTATTCCTTAGTGTACTTTATTATTGGGCCAATTTCATTTCTCATTTAATTTCCACTATAATCGTCTTTTATATTATATAATTTGTAATGTTTAGACTAAATGGAAAGTCCTACTGTACATTTACATACTGTCTATAGAGCAACATGTAATTAAAAAAAAGGAAACTAACAAAATAAAAATCTTCAAAGTTACAAGATGTTCTTATGACAGCAGCAATATATATAGCTTTGCTTTGACTAAAGGTTAACTTGTTCCTTTATGTCGACTTTGCTCTCAGCTCTACCTGGGGTTGCTGACACCATCATGCCATGGTTTATTCCCCAGCTTAGGAGGACAATCATCTCTCATCCCTGCGGCGCTCCTTGTAGAGAGGGCACAGAGAATAAATCACTGCTGCCCAGTCTGCAGACATGAGAAGGCTGTTGACAAGTTCAAGAGGGGCCTGAGGTGCTGTCCAGAGAGAGAGTCAAAGGTCGTAACTGCACTGCTGGATTAGTGGGTCAATTCCTGAACAGGTAGACTGATATATTGGTATTTGCTTGTGAACAGGCAAAGTTGATCTAACACACATCATGTGAAAGTACTGTATCTTTTCATCAGGATTGGCAAAAAGTAAGATTAATAATTACACAAACGTGTTTTCAGTGTTTACAAATATAAATAGTCCAAAGTGATATGATTAAGAAAATGTGTATAAAGGGAATTAAATGGTTTTGAGTAACACAAAATTAAGCTCCTGCACGGTGAGCACTAGTACTTTAGGTGAGTCAGTACTTTATATTTTTTGTTAGGAAAAGCACTTTGTGATACCTCATTCAGACATTTAACTCACTGTTTAGTGATGGATAGTGATAATACAACACAAAAGCAGTGTTATGGCTTTATTTTGAAAAATAAAAATGAATGTTTCCAGTTCCATTTGACTATTAAATTCTGCCTTCAGACAATAGCTTAAAAGCTCTCAGATAACAAAATGCATTTTCTCAGATAAGCCAATGAGATAGCAATTATAAAGGCCTGCTTATAAAAAAAGAGGCACTCTCCATTTGCAATCTGATCAATTCCAGGCACTATGCATTAACAGTACAAACACTGTCCAGCCATACACCAGCCATTTGTTATTAAACGAAAGACAAAGCCTTGAAGAACTTTCCCAGCCAAAGAAGTTATTTCAATCGCAAGGCTCTAATGAAAGCGTTTGAAAACTAATTCCCAGGCTAAACTGAGACACGCATCTGAACCTCTTGTCTAATATCCGGATTAACATTTTTGAAACACGACATATTTGTTTTTCCTTATCAGCATAAGACAGTAGGAGATAATTACATGCCATAGCACTCCCTTGCCTGTACAAAACACTGCTTCAGCTACTTCAATCAATATCAGTTATGTTGAGATGGATAAACTATTTGCCTGTTTAGAAAATAGTGGGAGCTTCATGGATATCACGGCAGGTGGAATTATTATTCATTCCAGACTGTAAATGAAAACACAGTGGTACGTCTGACTATCAATTTCAAACTAGTCTGTAGCAGTTTCTGAGGAACCCAGACATATTTTTACTACATTGTTAAATGAATTATCTATATAGTGTAAATCTGTGAATATCATTGTAGAAAGACATTCATCGGTGTAGACAGATATTCATACAACAGATGAAAATGTGTGCTTCAAAAACCCCTCAGATGATCCATTTGAGAAGACAAATTCTGCCCATTTTGCTGCTTTCAGTGGCCTTCATGTCTCTTCCATGTCCGCAAGACAAGGTTAAACAATGAGTACTAGAATTAAACAGAAAACGCAGGAACACTCCACCACCATCACCACCACTAATTTTAGCAACATCGTAGTCCATGTTGGCACCAGTACTGTTAGGATGAAACAGTCTGACATCACAAAAGACAGTCTAGCCAGGATGTCTTAGTTTGCCAAAAAATGAGTTGGCACTGATTAATTGTCTCTGGTCCTCTACCCATCCAGAGTAATGATGAGATGTACAGTACAACAAGCTTACTTCACTGAACTGCTGCATCGCCATTACTGTAGTGTGCAGGGATATGCTTTTGCTGACAACTGGCTTTCTTTCTGGGACCATCCTAACCTGCTAAAACCTACTGGAATATCCTAATAATGTTATCTTCCCAGGTCTTCCTGCTGGATCATATTATTAAATACAAATATTTATAAAATCTATAATTTTGTCTTGTCTTGTATTGTCCATACAGTACATACAGTAGTTTTAAAACTGCTTGAGGTAAATTTGTAGTCACGAAATCTTACTTGACTTGAGACTAACTCTTGATTCTGAAGACATGTCGATTGATCCCACTAATACATTCAGATTTAAGCATAAGACATCGATTAGTAGTGACCTTATGATCAGTTTGTTATCTTACTAACCAGCCAAATGAACTCAATATCACCTTTACTTCAGAAATAATAAAAAAGGATGACAATGCAATAAAAATACTTAAATCCTGGTCAAAAACAAATGAGTACTATGTAGAGTGTTAGACATACTCATGTACACTAGATGTCATTGAATAAAGCTCCACTTCTGAAGGTTGAAATGCCCTGTGCCCATTTCAGTTTAACTGGCCAGTTGCTTTGTACCATAAACTGAAATATGTCTGTCTGTTAATGTTTCATCTCAAAATGTCATTCTTATCTAGAACCAGAAACTGCTTCTGTCTACAAATCATCACAGATTCTTCATTGCACAGATTTCACACAATGTTACAAACATTCAAAGATTGTCTATTGATTTGAGTTGTAAGAGCTGCACAGGCCAGGGGAGTAAACACAAATCACTGCCATGGTTCTGGACTGGGTTAAATAATGTGTGTTTTTTTCTGTGGCATAGACCATTATTCTAACATTCAGACTTCATTTGAAATGTGGACAAAACCATTGACTGAAAAGCAATTCAGACCTTTCAGCACTTTTTGGACAATTATCAATTATCAATACAAACAGTTAAAAACTAAATTGTAAAACCACATGTTCTCCAAAAAACATATGAAAAACAATACCATTGGAGGAAGGAGGAGCTAACTCCAGACTCCCAAGGTGAATATCGGCAACAAACATCTAATCACAGAGCTCAAAATCCTGCCACATGAAAGCCAACCCCTTGTACTCACCAGCTGCAGAAACTACAATCTGCAGCTTAAATCCGTTCATTTGCAACAACAAAGCATTTTCAGTTCTCCACCGTTATTCATTCCCCTTACTGTCCTGCTAAAGTCATGAAAGTGTGTTTTTCAATATTGCATTAAAATCCCAGAGAAGCATGTGGTCACAGGACTTTCTGAGATGCTAGAGGCATATCAGGTAGATGTAAAAAAAAAAGCCAATTACTTATAGGAGATCTTTCCCATTTTAACATTTAGTCAAGCAGTAAATGAAGTACTCAAATCTGCCTGCATGCTTCATACTAGTGTGTTATTTACTGTATAAGGAACTGAGGGACTGGGACAGTGAGCTGTTAGTGAAAGACAAAAAATTGTAGCCTGCAGCAACCAACATCATTTCAAGTCATTTTCATTGCTTGTGACAATAAATTACCTCCACTCAAAGCTCAGTAAACACCAGCATTTTCAATTGCCTATCATTCCATCATATCATCCAGTGCTGTGTCCTTGAATATGCTTATTCTCTGAAATATATAGATGATATATTGAATTTGATGAGGCACTGAATGTGAGTATTAAATGTGATCAAGGTTTCAAATGATTCAATAGTTTTCAGAGAATTAAAGGAGCACTGCATCTGTGAGTATCCAACATAAAATGAACACCTTATCCTACCAAGTCATCCATGTTTTATCAAGCAGTTTTTCATAGGAAAAACCCTCAAACCCAAGTGCTTCATGAAATTCCTATTTATATTGTCTGATAACAATGATCTATAATACATATCTTTTTATTTCACAAGCCAGCAAAAAGGTAAATCAGTATCATTTTTTTTTCAGTTGGCGTAGGTTTGTATAATCTGAAAATTAGTTTCCTTAAAGTTAAACCTAGAAGCAGGCATCAGCAAGGTTAACATGAATTTAACACGTGCCAAATCACCAAGTGAATGAAGTTTTGAAGTTCACAGCAGACTGTTGTACCCACGACCAAGAATTGGAAAGCAGAAACAGTCAGCCGAACCCCTTCCGTCCACCAACACATGTAGCCTCGGTATTGCAAAGCTATTAACATAAACATTGATAATGACTTCTCACTGAGAAACAGGAACCCACAACATGTTTTCCACAATAGCTACACCATCCAATTATCTACAGATGTTAACTTCACAGAATGCTGGTTCACCACATCTGTTTGTTGGTGGGAGATCTCATTATAACAAGCCTGTTTTAAACCCAAGAATCAAGCACTGCTTGGCACATTTTATTGCTGTGTTTTGGGCATTTACAACAAACATTCCCGAGTGCTGTAAAACTTTGCAGGTTCGACTTACAACAATCAGTTAAATGTTCCTCATTGCCGCCAGTTACAGTTGAGTTTCCATGTAGAGCTTTATTCCACGCTGTATTGCCAAAAGTATTATTACTAGTTTCTAAAAGAGACATTTTTTGTGTCAAGAATGAAGACTAAAATCCAATGGGACATAATGCATCTGTAAATAAGAGCTTATTGATCAATCTATTGATTATTCTTTTGCTAAAAGTTCAACAGTTATTAAAATATCTAATTTCCAAATCCCAAGTTAATGATGTTCTCTTAACAGCCCAACTCAAAACTATGTTTCAGTGAAATAAAGCAGGGACAGTCAATAATAAAAAAATGACCACATGCTTACTTTTACCAATAGGAATGATTAAAACTTTGAAAATAAGGTTGTCATAAAGTTTAATCATTCTTTTATAATGTGGGTAATCACTAGTACTAGTATTTCTCAGACATCACTGGATTAATTCCGATTAACTTCCAAATCAGAAATATGGCCAAATTGAGTTTTCTGTAGTATTCTGGAAAAACCAGAAGCATGTTTCAAAATGTGGAATTCCCCAGTGAAACATTTTCTGCTTTGCTGAACAGAGTCACCCCTTCTTATGGAAGATGGGGTTGCCTGTCCCCTGTGGAGGATCATTCAACACAAAATATACCTCTCACCCAAATTACAGAAACTGTAAAGTAGACATTTCTGAACGCCAAGGACACAGTCGGGGCATGTGTGTGAAACCTCTTTTATTTCATTATACCATCAGGACATGCAATCTCAAGCAGCGGTCCCATGCTGATAATATAATTGGCTCCTTGTATGGCAGAGGCAAAAGCATGACACCATGTGCCCCGTGAGAAAGATGACGATATTGAGGAGCAGAAAAAAAACTATTTGGCATGTACACTTGCATATATTTTGACAAGTTACAGCGATATCAAGTAATTACTGTGAGTCTACAATAGAAACGAAACAGGAGTAAGCAATGAAACAAGAGTTTGGAGGTTGTACTCATTTCTTCAAACACATTTTAGACACTTGTCAGGTAATTTTAAGAGACTTCTCAACTTCTTAGAGTGCAGACTCGCACAATCAGGACCTTAGAGACGCCACACTGGATTTTACGTTGCCGTTTTGAGTCAAAACTGAGGCCCCTCAAGTTCACAGCATAAATCACTGTTGAGTTGGAGGTTTATGATGAATTTACATACTCAGTTTGCAAACTGTGCCCTCTGTAAGGATCTGGTAAGCATGGAGGCAGTGAAAACATGACCTTTAAAAGCTGCTTTGTTGAGCAATCCATTCTTGCACACACAGCAGTACCCAGCCTCCATATCCCCTGTAGAATTAGGTTGATTGAGCATGGCCTAAATTGGATCAACCATATCTTGCATGCTGGAACCCAGAGCCCATTAAATCGGCTGGACTACGAGGCAGCCAAATACTTGGCTATTTAGTTGTAGGACAGTTTCCAATCCTAAGCCTGGGAGAGTTATAAACCCATGGGTCTCTGCTGTCATACTGGATTAGTCATTTTAGGTATGCTGTCTGGTTGAAGATATCAAACAGTTTCCATGACAGTAATGATTTACAAACAATTTCCAATCAACAAGTGAATCCATGAGTCTAATAACTGGTCAAATCTCCTTTTGTTTCATTAACCTAAAACAAATATGTCCGGTAGCTGTGGATGAGCCTACACAACATTCAATATCACGTTTTGGCCATTGTTCCTTAGAGGACAGCTTCAGGTCAGCCGTGTCTGCTGTGAACAGCTTTTTTGAGGTCATTACACAGCATCTCTGGGTTAAGGTCTGGGTTGCGACAGGGTTGCTGATTTTCTCTGAAGTCATTCTGTAGTCGATTAATTTAAGTGTTTAGGATATTGTACTGCTGCATCACCTAATTTCTACTGAGCTTCGGCTAGTAGACAGGCACCCTAAGATTCATTCATTCTTTACAAATAAAATCATAACTATTAGAGAAAAAAAATGATCTGATTTTCTCTGCAACATGGACTTAGATATACAATATCTCCAGATTTGTTTGTAAGACCTCAGTCTTACTTCTGCTTCTTTCCTGTAGATTCTGCAAAGTTAATTTCAATAATTAATCAATCTAAACTATCTACATGTCTCTTAAACCCCGTCCCAACTACACTGCTCCAAGATGTTTTACCTTCAATTGGCACATCCATATTAGATCAAGGCTACCATATATCATTACAAAACCTCTTTTAATTTCACAAAAGTAACATATCTCGTTATAATGACATATTTATTGTTAGGCTAGCCTATAAGTAACATGATAACATTGCTGGTCAAAATTGGTTATAGACCTCTTGTGAGCTCAAGTGCTCAGAAGGTTCCATTACACCTGGAGAAATCTGAGAGCAGACTTAGAAATTTGCATACTCATAATTAGAAAAGTGTTGTCAATCTAATTCTGCTCTCTGTGCACTGTCAAATTTAGATTTGAGACTGAGTAGCACTCAAAATTCTTCTCTCTTAAATCTTTTGTTAACAGTGGTATAAAAGAGAATTACACTCAGCAACTGCAGGAGGCGTCCAGTATGATAAGCATCAAATCTTGCATGTTCGGGATTTAAAGTTCTTTCTTGGCCACAAACAAACAGTTCCCATAACAGCAAAAATGTTCTGTTTATGCAGTTTAAAAGATTACTCATCTTATTAGTACTGGACATCCACCGAGCAAGTGTACTATAGATGGACATTGGTGGTGTATCAAAAGCTTACAGCCTAACCACCCTGAGTCACAATACATAAAACAGAGTCAAATTTACAATCTTTCTTGGTGCCACACTAACAACCAATAAAAAATGTCTTACCCCCACTAATTTTAACTGCTGTAGAAGCTATTAGTATCAATCAAATCTCAATGGAGAAGGCCATTTGAGAGAAATGAGGCTCAAATCAGCTCTGCACAATAAAATTGATGTGAAATATCAAGATTTATTGCTGCTCCTTATCCTAACTCATCCTAACATACTCTCTCATACACTCAAACACACACACTTTACACCTTCTTTGAGCTTTCTGGTTACTCTTACTCCCACTCCTTTCCCAAGTGTACCCCTATCCAGCATGCTAGGCCTGGGTTGGGCAGACAGTTGCACAGCTGGGGGCTAATGCAGAGAGGGATGGCTGATGATCCAGGCTGCAGATGGAGATGTGTCATGGGAGATTAATCCCCAGCACAGTTAGAGGGCCTCTGAGATTTTAATTATGCCCCAAAAAGGAAAGAAACAAGAAAAATGTGAGAAACACTGTTGCATTAATAATTTATAAGCAACAACAGAGCAAAGTTTTTGATTTCAGCTGAGGGACCATCATTTCACAACTGCATGGAACTTCTGTCAGACCTGTCCCCACTGTAAGGACTGGGGGGAAGGAAGGACATCATGGGTGTAAGTGGTATAGAGTATGAGAAGGCAATGATTGCACATTTTTTGAAGGTTATCAGACAGTAGTACCATTGTCTCAAAATGAGTGTCTACATTTCTAAAAAATGACTCTCCCATTTTATAATCTGCCGACAGTAGAGACAGACAATTTTTTTAACATGACATAATGAAGACTACAGGACATTTTGAAAGACTATATTATGTGCTTGATCCCACTTTGCTGTTTTTACTGTAACTTTTGGGCCAGTGGGGAACTGCTGATCCTCCAGGCAGGTGTGCAGGCTATTGTTCAGTTCACTTGTGATTAATAACAAAAGAAAAAAAACCATTTAGCCTTCAGCTGACATAACGTCAACTTTTGGTCTTTAGAGTTTTGTCTGAAGGAAAAACTGAGAAACACACAGATCTTGTGTTTAGCAAATAGCAAAGATGTACATAATAACGCACCATACATACTGTATACTGCAATACAAAATTCTATTTACTTAAATAGTTCATATTTATTGACTGAACATGTCCATATGCATTCTAATTCTAATTTATATGAATTCTAATTGTTTCCACTATATACTGTTCGATTATAGTCCATTAAAATTAAGAGTAAAATCATTTAAATAGAAAAAAACAATACAATATGCAGTGCTGTTCATCCACTTGTAAGTTGTTTGGAAAAGGTTAGTGAAAGCATATTGCACCTCCCTGTGGGATAAATGCATGAATAAGTGCTATTTTTACTCCAGCAATTTGTAATATTGCAAAGTGGCTTTCAAGTACAAATGAGCTCATTTGTTTTCCCCATTGAAAAGTCACTGAAACTGCTGGTTACAGAAATAACCTTAACCTGCCTCTTGCCCTTGTGAGGACATTTTAACCTATTTAGTTCTATCTCTTTGGTCAATTACCAATAACAATTATCTTTACTGTGTTAATAAACCATAACAATTTAGTCAATATGTATCAGAGATATGCCTCATTGTACAGTATGTGGGCCGTCTGTGCAACAGCCTGCATGATTTATTCCAAAGGGCAATTATGGCAATGATACTGTAATGGACTAAAGACAAATAGACAAATAATGAGACAAAAAATCAATACAAAAGAAATAGGCATGAAATGAGCACATACACACAATTATGGTGACACACACACACACACACACACACACACACACATATATAAACGGGAAAAAGAAAATGAGGACTTTGGAGTTTGAACTGCTAGACTGCCCTGTCCTGTATTCAGCAGTGTGACGTGCAGACTGACAATGGGAGACAAAGAGAAGCTTTTAGGGTGTCTGACTCACCCACTCACGGGGGGGGGGGGTCACCATTATTCAACATGAAAAAGGGGTGACACATAAGGCACAGTGTTGGCCTTTGAGATACCATGTGAACAAGTCATCCTCACTATGATACTGTGAGACCATGGTTGGTCATAAGTCTCAGCTCTACCAGTAAACCATAGACACTCAGTCTTGGGAAAAAAAAAAAACTAAACTAACTAAAGTATACCACAAAATTTTACTTGTAATTGCTTTGGATTTGTTATATTTGTGTTGAATCATATCAATTACAACAATAATTAAAAAAATAACTCTGTGGAGGTAGAGGAAAAAAAAACCTTAATAATCTTAATGACTACCTTTATGGAAGTAAAGGTAAAACATAGAAAAAACAAACATTAAAATAGAAAAATGTATGTTCTTCTCCAATTTGTTCTAAAAGATTTTAAAGAAGAGGACACTTTAAGTTAGTGAAAATCATAATTCAATAAACATGGAACGCTGTATCTAATAGAATATAATAATAATAGGAAATAATACAAAGTATGAGGACACATATTATCTACAAATAAACGTAATTCCCTAATTATTCCATTAGATTTCATTAAATTTTAACTGACACAGTCAATCTGTTCTCTCTAACTCTTAATCATCATCAGTTATAGGAATAACAGGAATTTAATGTTTTGCATGTGAGGCATAGCAGTAAGACCTTTGATGAATTTACTACTAAACATCATAAAATCTGATTTTGTAACTTTTAAACTAAATTTATCTGCTTTTAACCACTCTGCATATGCTGCTAAACCAGAATATGTGTGTTTAATCAATAACTCAAAGGTTGAGTGAACCAGACACAGAAAGGTAACCCAGCTTCTTCACAAATTGTCCTCTGTTACGAATATAATAATAATAAAAAGCCCTCTAAAAACCTTAGTCCTGCAACTTATCCTTAAGTGTACTAAATAGGTCACGTCTGACTGGTGCAGGCTGGAGAAGGGCATTATAACTGAATGTACCATAACTAGCTGTCCTTTTCCACCTCACAATGAAAATAGTGGTCAAGTCAGGAAGGATATGGTTATGAACAGCAGAGAACTTACGGAAATCATCAATAATATTCTAAGTTTTAGCTATAAATATTTTCGAATAACAAATAATAAAAACAAGTAATTCTTCAATTTTGGGAGAAATCCTGGAAGCTAAAGTGAAAATAAATAACAGATTTGTCACATTTTTAACACTGCTACTTACACAAAGTCAAGTGATCTAACCTCTGCTCCTCTTACTTTGCTGATCTCTCTGATGTTACACGAAAAGGCAGTGGTTATTAATTTGACCGGATTGAATGATAAAAGGGCATGAGTCTCTGACTGGTTAAAGTGAAGCTCCAGAATTTAAATTGGCTCAAAGGATAGAATCAGGAGCAGCTGATTGGTTGGAAAGATAAGGTAAAGGTCCCCTAGATTGGACAGAATGAGGAGTCTGCAGTTCAGACTGACAGAAGTGATGGAGTGCTGTGCCCTGTATGATGGGGATGGATATGTCACCTGCCCCTGCTTCCCTCTACACAGGGAAAAAACATTACCATGATCGATTCCTCCTTGGTGTTGGTTTACTTGTTTCTCTGTCACTGAAGAAAGGCTGCTGATAGTTTGGGAGGTGGTAAACAAAGATGCAGTAACTGCTTAAAATACATTTGAGGGCCACTGCTTAGCACTCTGTTGTGTGAGAGATATATTTGCCATAAGGACAGCAACAACACTATTATGGCATCTGCTTTTAATCTTCATAGACATCAGTGCTGTCATGACTATCATTATTACCCTCTTCATCACTACCATCAAAGGCGTCTTCAGCTCATTTTAAAATATCATCAGTGAGGCACATTTATTTTTTATGCTAATCTGCTCCTATTGTTGCCCTTCCTAAAGCATAAAAATATTCACATTCCTTCTTAAGCACAGCTTTAAATTTATAAAAAAATAATGAAATACAATAAAAAAAATAATAAAAAAAGCTGCAACTTATTGTTGGTATGTCACACAGATAACAATACAGCATTGAATAGTTCCCAAGCAAGGCCTTAGGCAATGTACTGTGCAGGAGTATTAGACAAGGCCAGCATATTCTTCAGCTAAAAGGAAAAAGGAAATAAAACATTCCTACAACTGGGTCAGACAGACTCAACCTGACAATGAAAATGAATCAATGTGAAAAGTCACAAAAGAACTAATTCAAAAAGATCTATTGTGATGCATGCTATATGCTGTAAGTGACAACATTTTAATCAGCCTAGTGAACTGAATACTCACCTGCCTGTAGGTCACTTATAAAAGCACCTTTACTTTACATTTCGGTCTTTGTTTCCTGCTCCTCTTTCAGTGTTCAAACTCTGTTAAAACTGAGAGAACTGTTTTGCTTATTTAAGCATAACCTCTCTTCATTATCCACTGGAAGCTGTGCATCAGATGGTGGTCAGCATGATGGTTCACTAACTCTTGGTGGGTTATATGAACAAATAAATCGCTTATATTTTGTGGCAACCCTCTGCCCATGATCTCCTCTCTCTTTGGTCTTCCAGCACCACTGGTCTACCTCTGATCTGGTGAAAGCAATATGTGAAGCCCAAAAAGAGCACAGGAGATCAGACTGAACAATTCTCCACTCCTTCTAACACCTGAAGCTCTCAGTGAGAACCAGAGAGCTTAGGGTGTGGAAATATAACATTTCATATTATACAGCAGCCCATAAGCAATCCCTTTGAACTGTCAACAACCCACTGTACGCCGGCGTATGTACGATATTTGTCTGTGTCTCAGTTTGCCTGTGTGAACTTTAGAACAGTTCATGAAGTCAGTGGAGGCTAGTCATATGTGGTCAAATATTTGCAGTCTTATCCTAAACTTCTCTAACTTTTTTCCAATTTAGATTCATAAAGCCCTCTTAACGTAATTCTTGACCTTGCTTACTTTAACATCATGAAGACCCCCTTTTCATGAGCAGGTGCATTAGTATAATTGATGCCCACAAACTGCTGTAAAAAACTGTTCTGGTCCCATTTGGGTGCAGGAAGAACTTGATGCTGCAAGGTGTGATACCAAAATATACAGATAAAAATCATAAAATTAAAAAAACAAATGCTTTTTTCACAGTTTAAATAGGATTTATTTATTGATTCGAGTCGAGCGACTGGTTTAAAGACAGACTAATCATTTAAACTGTGCATCTGAAACACAGTATTTGTAATGAGTATATTAAAGCAACAATACTCAATACCCAGCACCACTCCTTACTTCACATGTTGAATTTTAGTTCAGAAAACCTTCCGGCCATTAAAAAACAACAATATCATAAAATATAAAATATTTTAGTATTACTTTATTTAGTATTATTGCTACAGGAGAAATCAATCACACAACACAACAGACAAGGTAAATGTGAAGCATCCAAATTCATTCAGACTACAATTCTTAAGTCAAACAGGACACACTATGTACATGGTTCATACAACAGGTCTGAACTACTTGTAAATTTAATTCACCAAAGAGCAAATTCTAAGTAGGAAATTAGTGATGAGCACAAATTCTCTTAAATCACTCCTATGTGCAACTTAAAAACATCTAACATCTGTTAGAATGAGTGCCTTGTGAATGAGGCCCATTGTCTCTCGCTGATGAAAGATTTTCTCTGCTTATGTATACTGCTGTTTTCACATACTTTCATCACAGCATGTGGATTCCAATGGGCCTCTCTGCTTTATTTTTCTTGGATAAAAACACAGGTTTGCCGTTTATCTGTACTATCGGCATCTGGCGCTTATTACAGAGGGATGGGAGCACAAGCTTGGATTATTAGGATTACTGGTGGATTGATAGAAGGACGGGATTGTGAGCAAGGTTAATAATAGCAAACTCTTCTTTTACCCACAAAACAGCAGATAGGCAGGCCTTTGGGCTTTCCCTACATTATAAAACGTCTGAGCCTACCCCCACCTTTGGAATTCAGTCCATGAAAAAAATCCCCCCAGCAATCTCCTCTGAAGCTGCTTCTCTACCTAAGCGAAGGCTAACACGTGTACAGAGACACATGATAACATAGGATGCACAAATGCACCTAGAGATCCAAACAAAATAAAAGGTGTATAACATCTTCACATAGACATGAAAACGACTCAATCTACAGTAATTCTTTTTAAAAATAAACCTCAGTGTATGTTAAGCCCATTTACAGCTTCAACAACTCGCTCTTACGTTCTTACCATGGTGCTATCCAGTCAGCACATTTGTCTGTATATCCGCTCTGACGTGTGTTTTTGTTAAGTGTGTGTACCGAATGTGCTATTCCTCAAGGGAGATATAAAAGCGCCACTAATCCAGAGCAACAGAGGAATAAACAAAAATCCCTAATCTCATTGATCCCTCACAAAATCATTCAATTATACTCCAACACTGAGTATGGCACCAGGCACAGAGGGAGAGGCAGCAAAGGTAACAATCTCTTTCTCTCATTACAGAATGACAGAGCTGCAACTCAATGAAAGCTGATAATGAATTGCCACACACGAACAGACAGACAGGCAGCTCTATTCAAAAGAAGGCTTCCATGCTGTCTTGTGACCAAGAGAATAGTCCAACAATGTGCTATATAACCAGCAGCGGTATGCCCTGGTATCACTGAAGAGGAATGCAGTTACTGTTATCAGGCATCTGGGATAGTGGGTGGCAGGGTTAGAGAGGAGTACCTAGGGCGTCTAGGGTCTATAGGGCAAGGAGTGAGAAAGAGAAAAGAGGAAAAAATATAACGGGGAGAGAGGAGAGGAAAAATTTAGAAAGCTCAGCAGACACATGCACCACTAAGTGACCCAGTTTAACAGCCTAAAGTCTGCTACCTATTATCACAGAGGAAGCCTGTTTTTCTCCTGCAGCTTCATCATGGAGGGCAGACCTGCTCTGATATCAGTGTGACAGCTACAGGGTTGCTGCTGCCTGCTCATTGATTTGGGGGCTGTGTTTTTATCCTGTTCATTAGAGCTTTCTAAGCGGTTGGAGCGCTTGTAGGTTCGTGACATTTCAGCTAGTCACATCAAAGGTTCTGGCAAGGGGAAAGCGTGGAGCAGCTGGGGGTATGAAGGCTGGAAGCCTATGGTTGGAATTTGTTACATACCCACAAAAAAATGGATGAACAAGCATTCCTGTGCATGCCTTTCCTCTCTTTCAGTATTTCCCCTAAAACCAAAAATATAGTACAGTTGCACGTCGTGGATTTGGATTGGCAGTGACCTTTGAGAAAACAGGTACAAGAACCTGTTTTGCCTCTGGACTTCACCGTCCCCCTTTTCACCCTGTAAAGCAAATGTTAGTTTTAGAAGTTAGTTTGATCAGGCCAACATTCACTGTGTGGGGCGTGGAACGTGGAGGAGCTAGTTTGATGTATGGCACCAGATGCCCGCTGCCAGATGTTGTACAGGCTGACAAGCAGGTCTGGCATGAGGCTAGTTTTCAGGGGCTGGCCGTGAACTAATTAATCTACTCCCGCCCTGGTTTCACAGAAGGTCAGAGTGAAAACATGTGAGTCTGTTAATGTCTGGGTTGTGCGTGTGTGAGAGGGTTTGCATGGTAAAAAAAAAGCACACATTCACAAAAGCTTTTGTGTCTGAGAACACATGCATTTTTGAGCATGGCTCACTATCAGTGCATGATTATACAAGCATATTCCTAGTATCCTCTTGGTGGGAGTATATTATGGTCAAAGAGCATGTCTGCCAGTGAGAGGATAAATTGAAACAAGATGTGCTGGCCCCTTACTCCTTTGAAGGTGTTCCACATCATACCTCTGATTCTGTGGAGGGTAGGAGTAATACCATAAAAGGACACTCTGTTTACATTAACCTGCCAGCGTCTGCTTGCCAGATGTTGCAAAGTTTTTCTTTCATCTCCTCATACAAACGTTATTTTTTATTTTTACAGCAAGTTTGTTACTTTACATTTTGCACGGATGGGAAACAAGAAAAGGCAACTTTCTTCTGCTGGACTATGGGAGAGGCTAAATTTGAACATTGTTTAATTTGCCTTAGAAAGCCTGCTGAGATTGAAGGATTTAGGTGGAGTGGCAGACAAGGTTCACAAGTCTCTCCTTCAGCCTTGCTGTACTGATGAAGATATTGATACCACAGAGACGAGAGGCTGGGACCTATAAACATGGTCCCCATTAAGTCCTCAGCTTTTGTGCACTCACCTAGTACACATGTCAGACTTTCTCTCTCAAAGTCCCTGTTATTCTAACAGAAGTGTTTCCTTTGGATTACTTACTAGTGATGATTGCTGATTGCTGCTAATAGCTTTTAAGATATTTTTCTTTCCATTTGGTACAAGGACACATTGCAAAAAGGAAGGGGAAAATGAATGGAAATATACAGCATCAATGACAACTGACTGAACCTGAAGTATATCTTGATGTGAAATATCATTTTATAACCAGCCCTGGTGTATGACTAGAATGTGCAGTAGCCCTGTATATTGTGAGCAGTGTTATTCCCTTCCACAAGGTCTTCATTTTCTTCATTTATGTTTTGATGCGAGACTCAAGATATTAATATTACAGCAAGCAGAATAATATCTTGATTTAAAATGTTCATGGATTGTTTATGAACTCAAGGAACATGTGGTTTGACGTACAGTGCCCTCATTATGTTCCATATTGTTAGACAGAAACACTGGCACAACCCAGTAGGAAAATCCAAGATTGTTTGTTAGGTTGTTATTATGTATGTTTGACAGAAATACAGCCAGACAAATATACCCACAACCTTAACATAAAACAGGAAATACTGTAATGCAAAGCATATTGTTCACATTCAGTCAAACATAGGTTTGAGACTGACCAATGTAACAGATTACCTCCTCTTATTGCGTTGTTAAAGTATTTTCACTTAATTTCCACCATTTTTATGTAATCAAGAAGAACCCTTTTCATGAAAACAGGTTTCGTTTAATTATTTATAATAAATACTTAACCTTGAACCACGCATTATTTTGATTTGAAAGAGTCATTGAAATGCGGTGGCAGTTAAGACTGGTAATTTCAAGACCCTTCACTGGATGGAGGGAAAAAAAAGAATAAGAGGAGAAGGTCAGTTGTTCTTGGTGCCTCACAGTCACCAGCAGCACTAAAATGAAAAACAATAATGGGATAAATGTTTTGCATGAATGAAGGTCTAACAATAAAATATCTTGATTATTATTGAATAGTTACAGTGTATACTGCATAATGTTCTATGCTAAATGGGAACATTTTAGTCTGCAAAGTTAATGTATATATAATAATTTGAATAGCAAGTATAGGACGTTTTTTTAAACAGGATGCAATTTTAGAATTTGAATTAGATTTACAGCTATGGATTATGGATACTGATAGTCTTAAGAATGAGAAAAAAGTACACTCCAAGTGGTTGAAACTGAACTTTAGTAATGAGCCTCCATTAATAATGGCTGGATAACATGTTATTGAGCTTGGTTACCTAGAGATGAACTGTTCTGTTCTGTTCAGGTTCATCATTTTCTCATGTTTTCAGTGGATACATCAAAGAAAAAAAAACCTCTGATTTGGAAAAAAAAACATTAAAAGCTATTGTTTGGTGAACATAAAATTTTAGAGCACAAATGGCCACCCAAGTTGGCTTTGAATTTTCTCACACTACTTGCTGATGATTTGTAACCACTTAGATTTTATACAGGGGGTTGAGATGAGGCAATTAGGTTTAGGAGTGTTTTTCCTCACCAAGGTCAGACAGAGACACTTTTAACTGCCTGCTATTCAGTGCCCACATGGCCATATTCAGAAGAAAACATTAAAGAACTAAATAAAGGCTCTGGCAAAATGAAAACAGCCAGTGTTCACCTTGGATCACTTAATGGCTGCAGTGTAGAAAGTTCATGCAAGACAGCATGTATCCCTGCTTCCCACACACTCCACTGTGATGTATTTAGTTTCTTTGCTACATCTGTTTGCACAACACCTGAAGAACGGCTACTCAAAATAAATTTAAAAGAAGAAATCTTATCGTCTTGTTGTCTTCTCATTGTTTCTGATGCCACTTGAAACCCTTCTCTCACCCTCCTCTTTTTGCTGGGATAAAAGTGACAACATTTTGAAAAGACTGCTTGATTAGGCAGAGTGCAGTAGTCACTGGGCCCTGCGGCTGTTGTCAGGCTTGTCTCTGCACCACTGCCTCTGCTGGTGAGATTTATCCTGTTTGTTTTGGTACAGTAGCAACATGTGAGCAGATATGTATCTTCATTTGCTCGAAAGAAAAACAACATTTTCACAGAAGGAGAAGTAGAGAGTCGCTGTGGCAGGTACCTGCACTGCTTCCAGGAATGATTTTTCACTGGCAGATACAAACATTTCTGGTGCTCTTTTGTGTGCTTTGAAAGCACCTGCACAGCTTTATTTAAGTGGACACTGACTCATCCAGTAACACCTGCCGTATGAACATACAGCACAAGCACCTAACGGTACTGTACTTTCGCATTGGCATTTGAAGGTATCATGATGTAATGTCTTTGTGTGATTGTGAGCGAGTCAGTCAGAGTGTGCTTCAGGCATATCTTCACATGCATACAAGTGTGACTCAATATACTGTACATGCAAGTGACCGCCTCTATTGATGCCCATGTAAACATTTACAGTATGTTCACACAGAATATCACTGTGTACGCTGCATTTTGCTCACATTGTGCAAACATTCCTCTGAATAATGCAGACTGTAAAGTTAAAGCTTGACTTCATAGCACTATTATTGTCACCTTATCTAGTTATTTAAATCAGCCTCTTTCAAAAAAAAAAAGAAAGAAAGAAAGAAAGACACATTGGCTTGCAAAGCGTGATATTACTGTGCTCACACAGCTTATTTTGATGCAGGAGAATACAAACATGGTTTGAAAGGTGTCGCATTCGGTGTCCTGGCTGTTTTGAACAGACTTTATTGGCATTGTCAACCGGGACGACTTTACCTTAAAAGGCAATCAACAATTCTCAAAAGCAGAGGATGTAAATATCTCAACCTGAAACACTAAATATGCTTTTCACCACAGAAATGAACGTATAATGTGTTAATTGTAAAACACTGCAAACAGAACATAATTGGCTTAATTCTTAAGTTGTAACCTAGAGCAGTGGTGGACAAAGGATTAGCCAGCTCATGACTTAATACTTGTTTGCTTTCTATATAGACTCATAATTGTCAGAAG
The DNA here is from genome assembly GCA_032362345.1 of Sandelia bainsii. Lineage (NCBI taxonomy): Eukaryota > Metazoa > Chordata > Actinopteri > Anabantiformes > Anabantidae > Sandelia > Sandelia bainsii. The sequence goes on along the minus strand of JAUMHL010000010.1, from coordinate 12,272,473 downwards.
CATATCAGACAGATTTATCTATCTTTCCTGCCTGCCATACTTTGAATTTTTGTAATGAAAATTATTTTGGGGTAGTTGCAGTATAGCAGATTAGATCATTTAATGTAACTGGTTTCACTTGTGACAGTTGTTCCTAACAGGGAATGCCTCAAGAGAAACCATCTGTCTGAACCTTCTCCGACTCTCCTAATAATCATTAAAACACAGTGTGCTTAGCACAGCATGGGAAGGATACAGCATCCTCTACGATTCAGATCACACACAGAGGTTCTTATTAATGGTGTCACCACAGCCATTGATGTTGCACTGGCCAGGGTTACCTATGGGCTAGTGCCTGCATGTTCTCCAAAGGAGGTCAACAAGCAGTTGAAACTGAAGTACTTTCCGTCCAATGGAACACTGATGAAAATGAATGACTTTAATGTGAGGCTTACTCCAGTAAAGAAGGCTGGCAGTTAGCATGCTGCATAAAAATAGAAGGTAGACTGCATGCATTCACATTTTCGGCGGAAAACATGAAAGACTGAAATTGGGAAGGAAAGAAGACAGGCTTATCGCTCTGTGTGGCTGATCTTGCAAAGCTGACAGTCTGTGTCCACAGAGTGTGAATTATTATGGCATAGAAAGCTTAACAGCTGCTCGACACTAATGGTGGGCCTCAGGTGAGTTGGCAGCTGATGCGTTCTCAAACACCTGAACAGCACAAGTCACAGTAAAGTCAGAGTATTGGAATAGTATTACTCTGCATGAGAATGGAAAGTTCACATATTTATAATTTAATTGAATATCATAAGATTTTGAAGAAAATCATAATATCTGTATCTGTCTTGAACATGTTCTAATTGTTGCTTTAGCGTGAATGGTTGTCGCTATGTGTCAGCCCTGTGATAGACCAGAGACCTGACCATGGTGTAGCTCTGGACTCCAGCTCACTGTGGCCTTTAACTGGATAAAATAGTATAGATAACGTATGAATTATAAACTGCAAAAATGATAATTTTGTCATAACTTGTTACTTGTTACACTGAAAGCATATGGTATTAGAACTTTATGTAGTAAACAGACATATGCAGGTGTGGCACACACAAACACACAACATCACAAGTATAAAAAAAACATTTTAAACCATTTTGTCAACTAACTTTCTGCTGCAGTCAAACAGATGGAATCTGACAGAACACTGAACGTGAACAGGAGACAAAATATGTAATTGCTCATTTGTTTTCATATTACATAGAGTCAAATAAATTGCAATGAGCTTTCCAATTCAGTGTGACCTTTATTGTGTGGGTGTGTGTTTTTGTCTGTGTGAAAAAAGAAGAACAGAGAGAGAGGGAGAGGAGGAAGAACTAATACTGTTTTGAATCCGCTACTCTGTTGCCCTGTGGCGATGACATGGTCTGTAGGAGTTTCTCCATTAGTACGAGCTGACCTAATGTAATAAACATCCAGGGCTGATTCCTGCCAGACCATGGGTACTTTATCACAGATGATAAACCCTGTTCTGGTAAGGCTATGGGGAGGAATGCGTGGAGGGGGTGATGGAAGCGGAGGAGGGTTGGGAGGGGGGCCTTAAGTACAGCCGTTACAAAGGGCAGAGGCGGACTGTCATGCTTTTGCGTCAGCCTCAAACCCCCTTTCTCTCTCTGTCTGCATTCTGCTTCAGTTGTCAGGAAAATTGGCAAGCAGTGGGAATGAAAAAAGCGGATCAAGTTGAGCAAGCTCCCAACTCAGAGGCCATGCTCAGGCTTTGAAAAAAAAAACACAAAACAAAAAAAAAGTACAGGTCCTCCCACTTGACAAAGCAAGTGGATGAGAAGAAAAAAAAGAAACAGGAGAGTTATTTTTAGACCAGCCTTTACAGCTGTGAGCATTTTATATGGCAAACAAAAGTTTTCAGATTTGACTGCACTGAGATCGACATCAAAGCGCTCTTAACCATATTAGGGATTGTGCAATATGAGAAGTGCAAAGAGTCTTTTCTGTTGTGTTAAGTTAAATAGCCCTGCTAACATCACTGTACTCGCAGCAGAGTTATGTTCAAATGGAAAAGTACTGGTCAGTGGTGGTTGGTTCTCTTCGGTCCCAAGAGCAGTAAAACAGTACTGAAGTGTCCTTTATGTTAACACCAAATGAGCTGTTAAACATTATCACACTGTTCATCTGTTTTTAGTAGCTCTCAGTTTAAAAAGTGAGGCCACAATCAGAAATGTGTGATATCTGTCAGGAAGGTAGGTGTTTATCTTATAACAGATGTTGCCAGTATGGGCACAAGAAGAAAAAGGTTTAAACTCACAAACTTGAGGTGGATCCTGAACTTTTAACATACACACACACACACACACACACACACACACACACACACCTACTTTCATCCTTTGAGCACTGTATCAATAAAAAACACTCTGCCTTGTGTTGCTAAAGACTGACCCTTAGTCCTGTAAAAACTAGCCAGGTGGGCTCCATGTAAAAGCAAAGGAGGATTTTGTGTCTCGGTGTTGCTACAGCAACACTGGGCTTCAGTGATTACTATACCTCCCACAGTGTGTTCTCATTTATCAGACAGCTAGTGAGAACCGTGGGAACCTCTGCAATTTGGTCAAATAAAGGCTAAAGTACTAGACCTCAAGTCCACTGGCAAAATGTCATAAAATATTACTTTAAATACTTAGATACATAGCTTGATCATGTCATTTTGTAATTGTCAGTGTGTTTGAATAGCCATATCTTACACATATATATATACATATCTTATAATAAAATAATCTCATTGAGAAAATGATTCCTCATTATTGAATAGTAATGGAATCTGTACTCCACACCACAGCAATGTGTTGTTATAAACAGCTGGTGTGAAAAATAAAAGTGTTATTATGTTAACACAATGATTAAAGAAAAAAAAGGGTGTGGTGGGGGGGCACAGTGGCTCAGTTGATAGGGAAGTTGCTTACAAAACCCAGCCTTGGTGGTTTGACTCCCGGTTCTCCTGATTCCAACCTCAAGTGTCCCTGGACAAGATACTGAATCCTAAATCCACCTTATGGGGTCTGCCTATCAACAAGAATTTCCCCAAGGGGACTAATAAAGTATCTGTTATTATTATCATCTGACATGGGGTCTTGGCTTATTTAAAACTATGAGCACAAGCACAGCATCACTGCTTTGTACAGTGAAGCCGCAGTGAAATGGAAAAACACTGGAGGTCTGTTTTCCAGTGCTCCATCTGGCATCTGCTGACAAGAAGACAGAGCTGACAGTGGACTTTCACACATTACACACACCAACACTTACTGATGACACTTTACAGCACCTGATAAAGGCTTGGGAATTTTTCCCCTCGACTTTAGCTGTCCAAAGGAAAGCTGTGTGGTCAGGTAATACATTGTGGTAAACCCTTTAGAGGCCACTGGTAAGTGACACAATAGGTGGATAATGCTTTGGAGGATTTCACTGCTAATGGGATTGGCTGAGTTTTCTTTACTTGTGTGTGGCGTTGCATATATGCAGCCAACACTACAAAAGCAAGGATAGCCATGAACTTTTACGCCTTAAAACATAGGCTGTTGACACAGAGGAGATTATGGAGAATTAAATTGGTTGCTTGGGATGGCATGTTTAAAAGTTCTGTGTAAAATTTATTTTGTGTTTCCATGGAAATAAAAACAAATTAGTTAATCCTTCCATTAGCTGTACTGCTTAGCCTGTAGAGGGTTGTGGAGGGCTGGAGCTCATCTCAGCTGATGTTGGGTAAAAGATGGCATAACCCTGAACAGGTTGCCAGCATTTCACAGGACAAACTGCTTTAATCCACGTAAAACAAAATAAAACAAATTAATTTTATTACTTGCACAATGATAAGAATTTTAAAGAGCTGCTATTAGTGAAAATAAAAAAAGAGTTTTTAAATTATTTAAAATTTTACATATCCTGCCTTGAGAGTGAGTGATGGTAGTTAATCAGAGGAGGTTAGCTCCATGGTACAATTCACATATCCGTACCTTAAAGCAAACATCGCGAAAGCTGGAA
>JAUMHL010000010.1:12251559-12264228 GCA_032362345.1 Sandelia bainsii | reverse complement strand
TATCTATCTATCTATCTATCTATCTATCTATCTATCTATCTATCTATCTATCTATCTATCTATCTATCTATCTACAGCAGATCTGCTTTTGTTGAAGGATATTTTCTTTTTGCAATACATTTACAAGACTTACTGTTGACTAACAGGCATAATGTTAGTATAGGATATGGTATTTCATTGTAGGGATGTTGACCATTATCATACAGCGCATATTACACTAATAGCAATATAATGTTTTAATTTTTCATGTACTAATTGTAATTACCTTGACATAGTAGGTATGAAAATGTGTACGGGTGAAACAAGGGAGGTATTAAAGCCCTCGTGGGTGCCTTGAGGCTTGCATAATTTACATCTCTTAAAATATTCTGCTGTGTTTCATAACCATTATTCTGCCAACCACAAACTGGCAAGAGGGAAGGGAGGTTATAATGTATCCCGCATAACATATATTTCTGTTTATGACAAATCTGATAAATGTAAAACATGAAATGGGCACATGGTACAGCCTACAGCTATGTGGCCTTTTACTAATACAGCTCCTGGGTAGTAGATTGTGGGTTCTGATGTTACTCAGAATGTGTGCTCTGGATTGTAGCATTCCCCATTTCATAGTATGATACTATTGACATAAATAATTTAGCATGTGAATTGGATAAATAACAACATGTTGTTCTCTAAAAGCTTGTGCATAGTGACCTACACAGTTCACGTTGTTTTTCTAGATCTGTAGAGAAAAACATAAGTCATCTGCCTGCATTTTCCTGTAATTTTCTGACAGATAAAAATAACCAAAAACGTTCCTAAAATCTTCAGAATGCCTTTCAGACCTTGAAGAGTCCCAGGGAGTGGATTATATTTTTAGCTATATGAGATATGTTTTCTCTCTTGGGGGAATTCTTAGAAGTAACAAAAGGTAAATTATCTCTAAGAGCTGCCATAGCTAGCTCATATATTTTGCATCTGGTTATCTCGGGCTTATAGTGCTGCTCTTACAGTGAAAAGAACTACTAAACAGTGTCTTATGTTGGCATTTTAATATTAATCTGGGGTAATAAAATGTCTCTCTTAAGATCAAAACATAGTTAAGATGGACACTGTGTCACAACTAAATTAAAATTCAATTCCTTCATTCAGACTACAAAATAACAATATAATTTTTAACTTTACAATCTTAGAAAGACTGTTCAGTGTTGCTCCTAAAGGTTTCAACCTATTTTCTCAAGAGTACAAGTGAATTTTCTCTGTACTTGAACAGAACAAGTAAGTGTCTGTGTTGAAAAAGAAAACAAGGCCCTTACATTATTACATAGATCAACAGTGTTCATATTCACCCTACAAATTCAAGTATTTAGGCCACATTATGCAATGTATTCCAAATTCCCTTGTAGGAACTATTAAGAATTCATCTGGTTAGGTCTAGGACCATTAGAACAAATATGCAAGTATATTTTGAAAAAAATTTAATTCACGGCTCATAATTATCATCATTGAGTTTAGCAGTTAAACTCACAATATGTTGACTGTTTAAATTCGTTCTTTGTGAAATTGCATTAACATGGACATTTTCTGTTCCATTAACACTCAATAAAGCAAATGAATGAGAACAAAAAGAAAACAATTAATGCAGAGATTGAAAACAAGAACAATGTTGCACCGAGACACATGAAATACAGTTATGAGCAGACTGTTGAAAGACAAAATAGTACATAATCCCTGCTCATTAATTTACTACATTGACACATAGCTTAAAATATCACCTCTGAAGATTTTTATCTGCAAATAAGATATATATTTTTTCATCTCACTCTAAATGAAGAGACACATTAATTTATTTGCATAATTTATGTCTTGTGTTAGTTTGTCATTTATAGGATACAATATATTGGCAAAAGTATTTCCTCCTATGTCTTCTACAGATAACAGTACTTACAGCTCAAATGATACAGATGTATTTCACTTCTTTACTGAATAACAGTTTTTTTGTTATCGTTAGATAAGTCATAACCTGTGTAGGTGGTTCCAGTTCCAATGGATGCTACAGTCCTATCATATCTGCATAATAACTATTTAGAGTTCATGATACAGGCCAAGATTCAGTCAAGGTAGCACAGATGGGGTTTTTTTCTCTGGTATTTTGTCACTTTGATTCCAGGGATTACACTGAAGGAAGTGATAGCTTTTTTCACTGGGGATGTGCTTGTCATGACTCAGTACCAGTTCATCACTGTGCTCAGGTGTGAACAGCCTCAGCCTCAACAACTAAGTGACACAGACGGAGACGTGTTTAACAGTATTTACATAATGCAAATTACTCTTATTTGCATTTAGGGAAACATCATAGGAATGAGGATTAATATTACCCTCTAAAGTTCAGCATCTCATCTATTTTGTCTGACCCATTATAAACTAAATCAAACCTCATTCGCAACACAATAATGGTGTATAAAGTTCTATAGTGTACATTAGAATTTACAAAACACAACTTAAATTGATATATTCTGCTGTATGCTACGTTTGTGTTACAAGGTGTTAATTAATAAAGGTGAACAAGTGTGAAACCAAATCACCTCAGCCTTCACATGAGCTTATTTTTATCTCTTAGTTTGCTGATTTTATATGAGCCTCATTATCTGTTTCTGAAAAGACTCTGAGGACTTGGTTAATGTGGGAAAGAGAAATTCAGTCCTCTCTTTTTTAATTTTTTCTTCTTTTCTTTTTTTACTTTTAATTGAGATAAATACTACCAGAGTGAAATAACAAATGAAATGCAACGAATCCAGGTACAGCAGGCAGGTGCCCATCTTTTTGCACAGAGATAATTCTTCACTTCATCCACATCAGAGCACTGCCTCAGGGGAAGAGGATGGGAAACACACAGCCTGTGTAGTTCTTTTAGTGGTGGGTAGAGAGAACCTGAAACTGGCAAATCAATCATGGCTTGTTTTGTTGTGCACCAATATAAAGCAGTAAATCACATTTGTTACTTTCTCATGAGAGACACACTTCTACATTAGTGATAGGTAAAGGTCACCAGGTGTTTTCACATAGTAAGTATTCATAAATGTAATATTCAGTTAAATGTGGAGAATACTCTCCAATTAGCAATATTATAACAGTAGAACAAATTGTTGTAATATTTTTTTTTATATTGAAATCCCATATTGATATTATACAAATGTGATTAATGACGATTAGAATGAGTAGTCTATGGTCAGGTAATGTTGGCTGTCAACAGTTACTATTAGCGGTGAACAGTCCGATATTGACAGATGTGATTTAACCTACCTGCAATATTTCATTACAACCATAAATGGTCAGCTTTGACATTAGCAATAAGTTTAACAGCACTTTTGGTCTCCATCTTTCTATTTAATTAAGCACAACACTAAATCTAAAATCTTAAACAATGTTGGACAAATTCAATGGACTTAAAAAAAAAGATCTACTAAGAATTTTATATAACATGCTAAAACTTTTTTGATTTGTATAACCCTCTCATTACATAAAAATCATATTATTTTTTACAACATATATAAATAAATTATCTTAATCAGGATATTCAACTCATAAATCCCTCACAAATAAAATAATATGTCACTGTACTGTAAGATATTGAACAAGCTCTTGTTGCTTCTTTAGATTTCCATCCACATCCCAAACAGAGCAATGGGCATCATCAGCACTGATTTGGGGATAACTGTTCCATAGTCATCTCTGACTATAGTTATACAGACCAGTGCTTTAATATCTCATCAGTCTGAATGAATTATGAGCTTCTGTCAGCTCTATTAGAAATACAGACTTGACCATTACACTTTTAATTAACCCCAAGTACAACATATTGGAGCGTTGTCCCAGATGTCACCATGTATAACTCTGGGTAATAGAATGAAATGACTTCACATACTTCACATACTGAATTTAAAATCATATTGGAAAGTGAATGTCTTTGGTCAGACGAGAGCAGAGTTTTTATTACTTATCAAGTGATTAAGGCAATCTCTTTATTCAACTCCAGTTTCCATGGAGACCTGGCTTGATTTCAAGAGCACAATGTGTGTATGTGTGTGTATATGAGAATATGTTTATGAGTGTGTGTGTGTCTGTGTTTGTGTGTTCTATTTGCACAAAAGTCTAAAGTCAGAAAGAGATACAGCAGGAAGTAAATCCCAAAACCTTTTCTAAACTTAAATGCATATCCTCCGCTATAAGACTTTAGGATCACAGTAACCATGGCAACTAAAAGCCTAAAGGAACAAATCCATATACTTTTGAGGTTAAAGGCAGCATGTTGAATCTAACATAGAAGAAACTATTTACTAAAAACACAGTAATCGATTGAAACTAAACACAATCTGAAGCAGACACACGGTGCACCTGGCCCAAGGCGACATGCGCTGTCTGGAGAGCCAGATGTGACTTTAAGTGATAGACATTTTCAGTGCTATTTTACAAACAAAAAACTACTTGGAAAGCTGCAGGATAGAGAGTTTTACCAGAGGCCAGTCTTGTTTGATGAATAATGCAGTCATGTCCAATCATCAAAATTGCAGAAATCCTTACAGCACATGTTTGCACGTGTTTCCCACACATGCTGTTAATATGCACAGCTAGGTCCAAAGTCTTTCTAAAATGCTGTCCAGCATCATTTCATACATGGAGAAACAAATGCCACTTTTTCTTCTTTTACTTTTAAAGTTTTCTCTTCTACTATTCTGACCACATCTAATTCTTGTGTTCATTTAATATCTTGGGGAAAATAGCAATACTGAATGCATTTTCCTATATTTTTAATCATATATAATGTCGCCATCCAAAATGTCCACATTATAAATCTAGTATGTGCTCTATTCTGTACACGTGCCAAATAGTCTATTTCCTGTATAATTTAACATTCCTGATTCTTATGATCTTATCTATGTTTTTGATGTAAGGCACCTTGAGATGCCAATGTGTATGAAATGTGCTCTATAAATAAAGATGACTTGAGTTGACTTGTCTGGTTGTCCAGAAACAGAGATCCCTCCTCTGTTGCTCTTCCTGAATTTCCTTCCATGTTTTTTTTCGTTAAAGGTTTCTTTTGAGGATCCAATTCAAGAGTCTAAGAACGCAAGTTGTCATATACTACAGTATATAGGCTACTTAAGGGTAATTTGTGATTTGTGATATTGGGCTTTATAAATAAAGATTACTTGATTTGATTGGATTTGTTACTTCAGTACTATCTATCTTTATATACAGTCTACATTAATAGTGAATTAGAGAAATTATCAAATGGTCTTTTTGTCATGAAAGAAATGTCTGTCGAACACAGCTAAAAGTAAAGCATACAATTTTATATACATAATGATGCAAACCCTGTCTCACAAACACATTTACTGCACATGTGCCCACATATACCAGCTTGGCTAAATAGACTATGAGAGAAAGAGGGTTTGGGGACTGCCTGAGGAATTACTGAATTCGCTTGATCCTAATTGCACTGTCCTGCTGGGGAGAAAATGCTCATCATTATAGCCATTAGTTATAATCATAGCCGATTAAGGCCAGAGCTAGCACGCACATGGGCCAGCCCATTTCAACTAACATGGGCTAATGTGCTAGAGCTTACTAAGTAACCATCACTACATGTGACAAGCAGCAGCTCTTTGGTCGCTTTCACAGGTTTCACAGATTTTGTGGCTGCCAGCTTTGGTTTCTTTGCTCCCGTGAGCAATTGTATTGTAAGGTGTATAAGTGGTATTGTTTCATGGGACAAACTCATTTATGATTAGACATGGCTGATAGATGGCTGCCATGTGTCACAGGTTAATGTCCATGTGTGATGGATGCTGACAAAGCTGGGTCAAATTTTAGGAGCTTAGAACGTCTTTGAAGAATGAAGCTGCGTGGCCTTAACTTCAGTGTCTATTGTTAAAAAGTGTTTTGGAATCTTTTCTTTATTTTGGCCAGGCGTTATCTTCAAAAAATCACATCCTAGCTTAGGTTGCCACAAAAGAGCACAGACTAATCATTTGGGTGCTTTCTCTGTGGTAAATCTATTACCTCTTCAGGGTACACACACACACAGAAACACGCTGCAGCAACAGCGCAGTAGAGGTCATCTGTAGTTCAGTTTGCAATTAACTCTATGCAATTAATTGCTGATTTCAGGAGAATAAACTGTTCTGAAAAATAAGGCACACTGTGGAATTTGGAAGGCTATGGTTTGATTGGCTTTCATGGTAGCTTAGGCTGAAACGGTTCATGCATAATGGCTAACACTGTGCATTAGTATGCTATTAGGTCCCCTTTTGCATGTGGGGATGAGTATGTATTTGGCAGGAATACATAATAAAATAAGCCTTGTGTGTTTGAATTACTGTGAAATAAGAGCACTGTTATTGTATAATTTGTCCAGGCTGTCCATTAGTTATCCTTGACTTTCATACAAATTAATTTAGCCTATGGCACCCAGAAGAAGACAAAGCTATTCAGTATGCATTACCTGCTACTTTATGATTGTACACTCACAGGTCAGAGGTGTAGTTCAGTCACAACCTCCAGGAGCATTGTAAGCATTATAAGCCCTGGGTTCGATCACTAGAGGCAGGGGGAAAACTCGAAAAGATGAGCTGACTGTCATAGTCAGTGCTGTGGTCTGGAAAAGAGAATTAGGCCTCTTTGTGTATTGGAGGGAAAGGAATTTGAGACAGATCCACCCCTTCACAATTAGCTCAAGGTCTGGCATTTTTTTTCTAGAAGAAGAAAGGACACTGTTGATTAATTTAGACAGAAAAGCCCATGAACCATTTTAGAAATGACAGGGAAGAAACTAATCACAGAAAAATCCAGCTGCCTCAAAGACAAGAGAATAGAGATGACAGGCTAATTAGTTTGGGTCCAGCATGGTTCAGGATAGAAAGTACTGATACTATTCTGTGAACCAGGCTGTAATGATGAGATAGCTGGAGTGTGATTGCCAGTGTGGCACTGAGACCCAGAAGTTTTTGGAAGGCGTGGGAGGGAAGTCAGCCAAGCTCTCCCCTATGACTTCAAAATGTTTTTTTTACCATTTGATATTTGACATAATGAGCAAAAGAATGTGTGTGTGTGTTCAGTTGTGTGTGTGTGTGAGGTGCTACTTTATAGTTAGCATAGATTGAGCTGGTGGTACTAAACGAGAGAAAGAAACTGAACGCTCCATCTGGTGCTAGACAGTACAACTTCCCCTGTCAACAATCGCTAATCACTGGAGACAGGCCCTATTAAAGGACACAGACTGAGATGTCCAGCCCTCACCAGAGCCCCTCTGAGTGCACATCATTACTCTCTCTGTGTTAAATAAAGTGATAGCTGTGCCCCTTCTCTTTTGTTGGCACAGCTAGTTTAAATATGTAATGATCGACATGTAGGCTAAGGGCATAATGTAAAAGCAAACATGGAGCTGGATAATGAAGAACAAGAGAAACGATCAAATGAATTCAGTGGTTGGCTTTTAACCAATAACCATCTTTTTAAACATTTTGTGACAATGATCTGGAATGTACAATCAAATTAAGAGAAGGTCAAAAATAATTCACAGTAAGTACTCAGTTTCTCATTGATTAGCATTTACTGTATGTTTTAGTCATACTTGCTGAAATATAAATAAAATAATTGGTGGTTATCCTTTAGCAAAGGAGAGATTTGTATGTGGTTGCTAATCATTTATTTATACAGACACTACTTGCTACTTTCACTGTGTGCTGCTCATTTTAATATTTTAGTGACTGAAATGGTGACGCCACCTTTTTAAGAACATAAATATTTTATTGGCAGCAGGATCACCAAGTCTGTCTTGACAGCCGACTGCCTAGATCACTTCATAGTTAAAAAACATGGCTCTCCAATACATTAAGAAAAATCCACTGACTTTCAGTTTTAGATAAGGGATCATGCATTATGTCTGAGTGAAAGTAAAGTTTTAATAATGCCTGCACACAACATCGCCATAAGTCATTGTGTTATTTTTACTTTGCAGAATGTTGTTTCCCTAAAGACATTTTGCACTGATTTGGACATTTGCACTCACCAAACTTAAGCTGGAATTTAAAGATCTAGTAATCAGTCATTCAAGCTATAACAAAAATACCCCTTACTGCTTCACAGCATACTGCCAATGGCATGTAACTGTGCAAAAAGAAATGCTGAAAGCCAAATGGAAACATTTTCTCTGGAGTCTATGATTTAATAATCAAGGAAAAATACAGAGCTGACAAATTCTGCTCGGTGACAGTGACAGTATTGTACAATGTGAAATCTTTCTTGTTAAGGGTAAAACCTACTACTACAGAAATAGAAAATGTACTAGTCAATGTGAATTAGAAGTAGTATTTTATGTAATCATCACTGCTTTCAGTTAAAGCTGTCAGCAGCAACTCCTATAAGACTGTATATGTATTTTTTTATTGATTGAATGTGTATAAATTATTAATTGCATTTCCAAAGGATCAAGATGGGTTAGTGTCTTTTGATACCAAAGGTAGTCTATTTTTTTTTCTCTCTGTCAAGTCTTCCATTTAATCTAGAGAGCTTTTACTTCAGGTTAATGTGTGCTGTTGGATGTGAGAGCTTATTGGGTTGGATGTAAGTGGACCTGGCTGCAATGATGACCAAAGCTCAGCACCAGAGACCTTTCTAGGGCTCTTGAAATCCAGCTCTGACCACATGTCAACTTAAAAGCCATTAAAACAAACAGCACAGTGAGAGATGCAGGAGGAATATTGACTTGTATTTTACCCAAGGGGAAGGCAGAGCTGAAGGAAATAGAGAGATGTCAAAGAAATCTGAAGAGGGTATACACAGGTTGTTTCAGGCACCTGTAAGACTTTGGTGGGTTGTAAGAAAAGACATCTGGAAAAAAATAGTTGTGATAGTTTCTCCTCTTTGAGAAAAAGTGTAAGCAACCTGGAAACCTTTAAGTCAGTGAGGCTTGTGGTAACAGCAACTCTCGTGGACTCTAGTCTGGCTTTAGTCTATTCCATTACTGAGACACTCTACTGTCTCTATCTGCTATATTCACTGACTGCATCCATCATATCCTTTTATGTTAGCTTTGCAGGATCAGCAATTTAGAAGGACAAAAAGGGCGGCCTGTGTTAATTCCAAACTTTTAATTAGGACAAGCCACAAAACAACAACAACATTAACAATAGAATACAAAACAATAAAAGGGTAATTATGGTGAAGCTATACTGTGGCTGCCAAGAACACCGTAAAATTAATTAGCAATGTTTGACAGCAGATGGTTTGGGGGTGGCAAGTAAAACTAGGAAGTTATATGTACATCAGTGTGCTTGTGCATGTGTATAAAAGTTGTTGATTCCAAAACATAGCTTGTTTGTATTTTTCTCAAGTCTATGTCTTTATTGCCACAGCAATGCATTGGTGTGACAGAAAAGTAAAATGATTGACAGCTTCTCTTTTAAATTCAATTAAAGCACCAGGCTGGCAGGCAGCTGTAACAAGAAACATGATTCTATCATTTGGCCTGGAGAAGAAAGAGTGCCCACAGGACAGGACACTAGTGAATTTCAGACTTTGCTAACTGGTTTTGTTCAGCACATTTTTAATTGCCTTCAGATGTGACCATCACTGACGAGTTCAAGTGGAGGTAAAAAGTTGAGGAAACTAATGTGTCAATTAAAGAGAAGAACAAGCAAACATTACAGTGTCAAAGCAAACATCCTGGGAGTGAGTTCCAGTTGACATAAAACAGTTTTGATGTCTTATTATGCAGTAGACTAATAGCACACAGGCAGCTCTTCAGTCATTTTAACAAAACTAGTGTTTCATTTAGTTTGAAGACTTTATACTGTACATCTTTCTTAAAAAACATTTGTCTCCCTTCCTTATATGGCAATGTGAGGCTTGTTTTTGGATTATTTAATTTCAGAAGTGATCACTCATTCCCATTTACAAGGCTCAACCTAGAACATGTTGAGGGCACCACTTTATATTCCTGAAAGCATCATGGCTGAATTCCAAAAGCACTGGAATAAATGTAATTAACAATTATGGTCTGCCCTGCTTGACATCTCATTATTTGAGCTTTCCTGATGTCCTTCGCCTTTCCTGCCTTTCTCTTTCTCTCTGCGACGTAAAATGTTTTAGCCAGTCAAAACACACAATGACAGCTTGGGGGTGGGGGTAGGGGTTGAGACAGACAGGAGTCTAAGGGTATGCTTGTGTTTAAGTACATTTTTGGCTTGGGCTTCAAAACCGGGGGTAGAAAGAACTTCCAGCAAACAAGTGGATTAGAAAATCCATTTGTGAGCCCTGACACTGTGCTGCCTGCTGATATTCTGACAGAAAAAGAGTAGGTGGGTATGTGCTATGCACACATCAAACACACAGTCAAACATGCCTGTCTCCAGCAAGCCATTAGACCCAGGTGAAGTGGCTGATGGATGATATCTCTGTCTGCCTCGAATCGTTCACATGCAGCTTAGTCCAGAGCGTGACTGGATGAGGTCTTGTAGAACTTCTCAAAGTCATACAGTGAGCTGATGGTCTCAACTAGCTCACCCCTGCGAACAGTGACAGCATAACTTTTCTTCCAGCGTTACTGAAAGTTCTCGCCTAACATAATGATATTCTTGCATTTTACATATCAAACAGACTGAGAAAGCAAACACTGATTCAAGCAATGTGGCATTTATGTGTAAAGATATATCTCTGGTTTATGTATTTATATTATTCATGTCACGTCTCATTTACCAGTAAAAATATCTTTCAATAAGACTGGAGGACACAGTGTAAAAAACAAAAAACTATGTATAGCAATTTAAAGGATACAGGGCTATCTACCTGAGGTATCTGCAAGCAAAAGAAACCTTGTCACTCACTGACCTATCCCACATTAAACTAAGTCTAACCTTGCTCACTGTCTCCAACCACATGTATCAAAGAAAAATTATGCATGACTGATGAAATGCTTGCAAAATGATTTTTCAGCACACTGGACTGGGTTGACAAAAAGCAGTTCTAACGTCATTACAGATTACAGAAGCCACTTCAGCAGTCATGACAAGCTCACTCTTTGATTTTAGGGTAACCCCACTTAAAAACTACATTATTCAGTCTGTTTTAGATAAATTTGAGTGTGAGAAAAGAGCGGGCATTCAAAAGAGACCACAAAACATGATGTACATATTATAGAGAAACAGAAATTGCTCAGCATGCTGGATGAAAACATTTGCTACTAGCAATTCATCAGTGTAGATGATCCAAGGAATAATCAACTAATTGTTAAAGAGCAACTTCACAGATTTTCAACTTACATCCCAAGGGTCTAGTTTGGGGAGTACATGCATATGAATGGTTTTAAATGACTCTGTGCCTTTCTTGAAGTAAAATATCTCAAGGACAAGAAACTAAAAACCTGTGAATGATCATTGATGATTTTCACCATCCAATTTCTTATAACTATGACAGTTTATATTCCAGCAGTTAACTAAATCTATGAAGCTTTAGCAGTATGGCACCACAACACTCACAGTCTATAATTTATTGTTGCTGTGTTATTTCAGTAATCCAAGCAATCTGAGTTCAAGATTACTGATGCTACTGGTACTACTACTACTACTACTACTACTACTACTACTACTATTTCTACTAATACTACAGCAACTAATAAAAATCTTGTAACTCTGCCACAATGATTGGAGCCTGGATCCAAAATGAAAAACAAGATACAAGAGAAAAATATATGATTTTGTAAACTCAGTGTTTTTTAGCAATTCACCCGTGACAGCCAATGCTATTTCACTGCAGTTCCATGCTGCAAAAATATTGATGCAATGCATCAGCTTTTCACCATTCTGCTCTACCATATCAACGTTTCCAGCTTGTCTGGATGTGTGGTGAGTGTGGAGCAGATAAGTAAGAGAGGAGTATTTTCTCTCAATGCTACAGAAATCCCTAAGAGAGAAAAAGAAGCTACACTAAGGAGAGATCAATACCAGCTCTGAGTAAAGTAAAATGGATGACACGTCTGACCTGCTGAACTTGTTGGAACAAAAAGTCATCAGACCATTATCAGAGCATTCGTGCAAGATGCCTACAACAGCAAAGAGAACAAGGATAGACCTTCAAGAGAAGCTGGTTGAGTACACACAGACTGCACTCTGTGTAACTAAGAACAACTAAAAGATAAGAATGCTGAACTCTTAATAGTATCATTTTACATTGTAATGTGATTGCAAAGACAATACATCTAACTGAATTAATAGGCACTTGTACCGAAAAAATGCAATATGTAATAAGATACATATTTGAAATAGTTCAATTTTTCAGTGAAAATTTTTGTTGTGTGTTATCCAAACCTTTTTCCTCACATTAGGTATTTTATTGCTGCAGGCCTGAATAACTGTGTCTTAATGAATTTGATGGAGACTGGTCCTGTACCTTTTATAATACAATCTTCATTGTATTGATCAGGTAAAAATGTACAATTGCCATGCACTGCCATAGGAGAAGAATCAAGGGAAAGATTTCTGTTAATCAAGAACCTGCCCAAAACCATTAAACTGTTCAGTAGCTCAAGCCTCTTTAGCTTGGAGTGCTGAGCAGTGGCGGCTGGTGAAATTATTTTTTGGGGGGGCGCACTTTTGCAAGTCAGTTTTCAGATGCGCTCTAACCACA
>JAUMHL010000010.1:12211950-12228811 GCA_032362345.1 Sandelia bainsii | reverse complement strand
GTAGCATATAGAGAGAGAGTTCTGCCATAACGTAAAGTAACGCCACCAGCACACACACTGTGCATAGACATAATTATTATGTGCTGATAATAGCCTGCTCTGTCATTTGGGATGATAGTTAACAGGAGACCCCCCGCTCTGTCCCATCACTGAAGTTGTCTGTGTCACCAGTAGGGAGAGACAGTGAGATGGGCGGTTTATAGACTAGTGGCCGGTTTTTGTGTCGAAGTGGATGGGAGGGAGCAGCAGCCTCAGTACCAGGCAGCGCTCAGAGCCCAGCACACAGAGAGAGAACGAGGCTGCTACATGCTGCCGCCGCCTCCGCCGCTCCTGCCTTTGCCGTAGAGGGACCTTCTTCACCGCGGCCACACTTCAGTCAGAGGGATATTACGTTTTATGATTTTTCTTTCTTTCTTTTTTGTTTTTGTTTTTTTAAACTCGGATTCCAAAAGCGGGGAAATTAAGCAGTCGCGAGCGTACAAATGTACTCACTACACGAGGGCAGCGGGCTGCTTCTGCTGGCGGTCCTGGCAGGACTGCAGGTAATGTCATTTCACAGCGGAGTTACACCGGACACTTTTAGGTGTTTGCTGCTGTCGGTGGAGTTACGAGCTGTTCTCCTGCCCGACATGACGTGCTGTTTGTAAACCCGTGCCAAAAAAAATGAACGGTAAAGTAGGTCTAGCACGGGCTGTAATTACTAGCTAACGGTGCTTTTAATTGTGTGCTCGGGAAATGTTGTGTTGTAATAAGAAAAGACTTACAAAAAAAACTAAACAAAAAAAAAAACCTAGGCACGTTTTATTAAATGTTTAATGACAACGAATTATAAATTGTAATGTAACGTATCGTTATTTAAGAGTTCATGTATCTGAATCTTTTATTGTCTGGAAGTTGGGGGGATACGGGCCCACATTAACCCAGTTTTCACTTGGTTATATTTAGTTTAGCTTTATGTAGATTCCTGCAGCGTGTCTCTGTTAATTGTCTTCCTGGTAAACGCCGTTATAAGGACAATGAAAAGTGGTAGCGCAGGTTGTTGCGTGTAACAGTGGTATAATTATTGTTGTCCATCCCTAAGGATTCAACCTGTCGCTTCACTGTGGAAATGTTTCTTTTTTTCTTTTTCTTTTTTGACTGTGAGGCTACTTTTCTTCATAATTTTGTTCGGCAGAGAACACAGAGTTAAAACAACACAACCACACGGCTGATGAATACAGTCTCACCACCACAAATAGTTCTTGCAAAAGATTTGCCTCTGTGCACAAAACCAGAATATTTTTACATCTTGGTGCCTAAAATTCCAGCTCTGCTCTCCTCCCCCCCTTCTCTGCAAGTCGTTTTCCATTTAAATTCCTCCGATTAAGAATGGCAAGTGGCACGGATACCCACAATGCTCTTTTTCAGCAGGACTCCTCTCGTTTTACATTCTTTTGAGAGAGCATGCATAGAAACAGGGCCAGGCCTCTGTTCCTGGGAGCTGAATCAATGCTGAGGTTGTGTGATGGAGTACTGGGACATGCCTGGACACCGGAGCATGTTCTTCAGTTATGCTCTGTGATTTCTCACTGTTAGTGATGTCTTTCCTCGCTTGCTAGATTCACACTTTAAGGACACACAAGCTCCAGTGATTCACAGATTTTTCCCGTTATTTCCTAAATCTTTTGTGTCGACACTCTAAGCATAGTTTTCCTTTTACAAATGAGGGTAAAATTTGCTCTATTGATCATCCTGGCAGTTTCTTTAGGCATCAGCTGATGTTATTTCTTGTTTATTCAGAAATCTGCACATAAATGTTTATTCCCACAACAGTGGATCGTTAGCATTTACCTTTTATTCCCTTGTTCCTGTACTTCAAAGTGGAGTGTTTGTCCACAGTAGTGTGTTGATAAGGGGGGCTGAACTGAGAATGTTGGTTATTACCCTAGCCTGTGTCTGGGCCCCTCCGGGGGGACAAATGAAGCTTGTTCTTGCCTAGCCATGCTTTTTGGCTAATGCTTAACCCTTTTGGCCTCATTATCCTAATTGCGGTCCCTGCTATAAAAACAACAGATGCTTTTGCACAACTGTGGGGACTTCAGAACGTGACCAAGAGGTTTTTAGAGGCAACAGAGTGCATTTTTAAAGCTTGATTTATAACTCATTTTTGTCCCCCCCCACCACAGATTGCAGCAGAGGGCAGGGGCACCCCACCATGCAGGCCAAGCTTCACTGAAGATGTATACAAGGTTGAATTGCCAGATACCACAGAGGAAGGACAGCCCCTTTTCAACGGTGAGTGTGAAATATTGCTAGTACTGTTCCACCTAGTGTGGTGGATGCTACTCGTGTGTTTGATTGTGTGTATGTGTCGGTATGCGCATCAGTTGTGTGTGCTTTCCTCCATGTGTTACATTTCAGGGAGGCTCAGAACAAGCCTGACATATTTAAACAATTAGCTTTGCTGTAGCTGTGCGGTATTGCAAGTCGTGTAGTTTCCCTTGTAAATGAGTTCAAATTTGGTCCTTACTGCTTACGTGTTTTTTTTCTTTCAAAGCAGATGAAAAGATAAGCAGATTGTGGTTCCTTAAATTAGCATTTTGTTGAGAAGAATATTATCTTCTACTTTAATCATTAAAAGTTTGTTGATTACATTGGGGACTCTTTTTGTTGAAATGAAGAAAAAATTATTATGCAAAGACTCTAATACTTATTTAACTTTAATCAAGCAAATATTCCAGCTATTATGCCCCACGCCTTGGGCTGATTTGTTGGAACATTTCCATTATCCTATGCCATTATTTTGCATTTGTATTGTCCTAATTTAACATGGCTTCAGTACTGATTTGAACCACAGTCAGTAAATATTTCTATAACTTTAAACACTTACGTGCTAAAAGGTTCCAGCCTAATCTTACAATGTTGTCTTCAGATGCAGTGTAGTACTGCTAAGGCCACATATTGGCAGCAATAACAGCAATTTAAGTATCAAAATGTTTGTTACAGCAGTAGTTCTTCTGTCAGAAACCCAACTGTAGTATGTTTTTTATATAACCTGCTGCATACAAGAAAGTGAAAAATAATTATAATTTTTTGCTGTAGTCCATTACATTGCAGCAGGCATGACCAATACTTCCTCTTTGGAGTTTAATATTGGCAAAATGAGGATGCAGCTACCGTGAAACGGTATGCAGACCTACAGACGGTAATAGAAATTGTAATATATCAACAGTGTGCTATTAGAGAGGTTAGAGCCTGGAGGTCATTTGGACCACAACGGCATTCTCACTTGTGTTGGATTTCACACTGTGTGCCTAAAACTTGCACACAGGCGTTGGTGTGACTCAGAGAGGTGGAGGAGACCTAGCAATGAAGGGAGAAGAAAGGAGAGAGGGAAAAGAGTGCTTAGATGGGTGGATACAGCTTTCACTGGGTTTTACCTCGTGCACAAGTTTCTGTTTGATCCTGCAGGTGATGGATTTCCCTCTGTTGGCTTGTGGATGAGCCGTGACCAGGGGTAATCAGGTTCCCTTTTGTTTGCCCTCCGCACTACCCCCTCTCCTCTTTTCTCTGCCTTCCCCTCCCCCAGTGAGTTGTTGCTCTGTGGAGATTTCCTTGACAGCGAGGGGCACTCCTGTGTCATTGTAATGCAGCAGAGCTCAGCAGCGTGGGACGGTGTTAATGAAACTGCTTTCTCTAATGAAAGGCTTCTGTGGTATGTTTTGAAAGACAAAGGCCCCACACTGTGGAGAGTTTGCCCAAAGTTTTTCAACCTTGCTTTCACCATGCTGGTTTAGAATATTGCTTTTTACCAGGGCCTTAGTTTTTTTTTTAATTGATGCTTCTTTAGCTGCATGCAGCAGGCTAATGCTTTATGTTCGCTTGCATTCCATTAACTTTATCAGTTGTGGCCTTAAGTAATGGCAGCAATGGGTGGATCTTGTTGAAGTAATTTTCTACATAACCAAGTCAGCCAATTCCAATATGCATAAAATTCTGCTGAAGAAATTTTGTCTGTTGGAGTAGTTAGCACATTTGAAATACAATCTGCTGGTGTATCGGTGTAGTGCTGTCAGTATATTGTCTAAGGTGTCAGTAATATGACTCTTTTGCTCATACTGTATTGCCTTTGACCCCAGATATGCATCAGATGTATTGGGAGTGAGATGTTAGATATCTTTGTCTCATCTAATTGCAGTCTCTTTTGTGCTATTGATTACGAGAATACACATCCTGTGACTTGAAAAACCCGGAAATGGTGACAGTTCACATGTAAACAGATGACACTGTATATGCAAATTTGCAAAGACATCTTGTGGATTTGATCATGACAGTTGTAGCAAATAAGTTAGCATAGCTGTTTGATTGTAAGATTCAATCACATTCCTGTTAGCTAGCCAAGTGATATTTAATTGATTTACAACAGATTTGTTAAAATGGATTTCTTCAAAGCCAGGAAGGACAATTATTTTTCTCCAGTGATCCATTAAAGGGAAGTTATGCTCAATATATGCAGATTTAAAACCAGGTTAGAAGGTTTTCCCTCTGGGGGCCCTATGACCTTGCCTTTAAGGTAGCAATATTTGCTCTGACTTGATACCAAGTGAAGAGAAAAAACCAAACATAGTTATTTATTATCAGACTGTCATACAGATGAAAGCAGCAAACGTCTTTAAATATTTAAACATTCCTTCCTCTTATCTTGTTTTGTCTAAATAGCATTTAATTTCAGGTAGGCTGTTTCTGCTGGTGTTTTACCCCTGGGTATCTAATGGAATTCTGGTGGCTTTGGAGAGCTGACACACATTGTGCAGTTTCTTGCAGATGAGGCCTGTAAAGCGGGGTTGCAAAGTGAGTCAGTCAGAGCATTATTCAGCAGAGGTTTCCCTCCCTAAAAACTGGGTTAATGAAAAGCCCAAAAGCCTAATTGAGCTTAATACACTCTTATGCTGCTGTTCTGCCTTCCCTACCCACCATCTATTCTGCTTTCATTTTTCTTTCCTCCCCCCCTCAGCCCTGTGTTTTACTTGTTTTTTTGACAGCTATGCAATCTCTGGTGTCGAAAGAGAAGCGTGTTTATAGTCTGCTTTAGCTTTGGTTCATGTGCTTTAAATGTGAACATGTTGGGGGGGAGGGATTTACAGCTGACTGGTTTAATAATGTGATTGAAACTAATAATGTCAGCGTTAAAAATGAGAACCTGAACCGGAAAGCTCTGTTGGACTAAATATATCTCAGTTTTTAGTTAATCTGTAATTAGGTGTAATCACTTCTCATTTCTGTGTTTGTTTAAGGCAAACCATTTGTCAAGAAGAACATTGTAGTTTGCACTGACTGAACCCATTTTTATGTTGTTCTGGTTCTCTGCACTCTGTTAAGATTCTGATGGCCCCGGTAGAGCTGGGGCCACTCAGATGTGTTTAAGGGGCCCCAGTGTTTGGAGAGACGTGACCCTGCTCGACCCTCTCCTGTAAACTGGGCCAACTGCTCAGCAATGTACTCAACCCTTTTTCCTGCTCTCAGATTGGGAATGAGGGTGGTGGGGGTTTCCTGGTGAGGTATAGATGAATTGAACACCATCCCAAGAGGTCCTGACCCATCTCCAGGGAGGGTTGGGTACCTCTACATTATGCTGCTCTGACCTATAGAGTTGATAATTTATCGTTTGGAGAAACACACAAAGACAAATTTTACAAACCAAGATTTTCAGCTAGTCTGCAAATCAACTGCATGATGGACAGTACATAACTATTATGACCCATGTATTATCGAAGAAAGACAATAAGGGACAATGCCTGGAACATTGTGGAATTCAAAGTTTATAAAGCTCTGTAGTTTACTGAAATGTTCCCTCATAACTAGTGGTCAACCGATTGGTCGGTTGATTAATCTGGCTGATCTTTGACATATTTTATCGAATAATAAAATAATGTCTGAAGACATATCAGCAGCCTACACTGGGAGCATTTCACGCGTACATGTGACTGAAAATGACTGCATATCAATGTGAAAATGTATTTGGGTGCACCAGTGCGAATGACTCACCAGGATGCATTTTATTAGCACTTAAAAAGAGCAGTGAGTGAGATTAGGGGTTCTGCAAATACATTTATGCGTTTATGCTGCAGCCTCTCCTCTCTGTGTCTGTATGTCTGTGACTGGGGGTGGGGCTCAGCTCCTCCACATGGAGTGGACAGGAGGCAGGAGAACAGAGGGAGCCCATGTGAAGTGAGACTTAAGTGTACGTTGTTACACTTGCTTTGTTACTGTACGTGTGGCAAAAGTGTGTAGAATGCAAATTATAATCACTTACCAACTCATCAGCTATTTCTCTTCTTGTCCTAAGTGTACCTACCTTGCACAGGAGGACCCCACATAGCATGAGTGACCATACCTCACAGCAGCAGCACTCTTTTACACTTTTTTACACTTTATTTTATTGAAATAATTAACAGTTTTCAGAATTTTTATTTAATAATTTTCAAATGTAACATATTACTGGCTTATTTGTAATCATTAAATAGTTTTATTTTATCTTCTGCAAAAAGAGGGAAAAAAACAACAAATTGCCATTATATGTGTTTCATTGCCCTTCCTGCTCAGCCATCGAAACATCCATATCAGTTGGCCACTAGTTATAACCTTGTGAAATAGGTAGGGTGTTTGCCCAAGCCCACAGTCAGAAAAAGACTGAAGAATTTGAGTTCTGCATTGATGTCTGTGCCATTGCTGAATAATTCAATAGTCAAACATGACTTTCTTAATAGTAAAATCCCTGTTCAGGATAAGATCCATAAACACAGACAAGCCATCATGCAGCAGATGAGAAAAATGAAAAGCAACACAAGATACTGAAATGTTTTATTAGAATAGTGGCTGTTGCAGGTTCACATATTCTCTTTGCCACCCTTCTCTTTTTGTTGGGGTTTAAACTTCAACTATTCTTCATTTTTTCAAACTAACGAAGCAGTTTCACTGCAAGTTTGTTCATAAGAGCAATCCATTGTCCCCACCCCCTCTTTTTTCTGTAAGAGGATCAATGAATACAGGGTCTTTGTTTGCACTGATCAATATGATGTAATGAAGGCTCTGCTCCAATTCCCTGCTAAAGCAGCACTGGTGGGTAGGCGATGAATTTGTTTTATTCTTTCTTGTTATCAGCTTGCATACATTTATTTTTATCCCCTGTCACTGTGCGATAATTTTTTTCCTGTGAGCACCATGGCCTAGATTACCACCACATATTGTGACGACAGATTGAATCTTGGCACTGTATGGTTTTAGACCGCTGATTTGCCTACAACGGTAGAGCCACCACAACCATTTGTCAGAAGACCACAGTTCCATTGTAGTCCTAAGGTTATTTCGTAAAAGTGAAATAATACCAATGTTAGCATATTAGACCAAGTGCACCCATCTGTGGCTAATTTGTGTGGGTTCTTTCAGAGCCGACTGGGTGGTATGACAGGATAGGATGTATTTTATTTATGTCTGACCTTTTTAGGTTTTAAGTTCTTAAGTTATTTCTCTATATTTAGAGGCAGACAGGTACTTGTGCAGTGCCTAAATGTAGATAAAGTATTTTGTGGAGGCTTGACATTGCCCTGGTGGCTTCTCATCACCTCTGTTCATATCTCTCTTATCAGCTACAGGCCCTGGCCTACACTATTGGCACCTAATGGTGTGCCTCTGACATTGAGCAGTAGTAAAGGTGTACGTCTCTCATGCCTGTCATGAGTGTGTGTGGGTTGTTTGTCCTTGGCATATAATTAGATTGTTTGACCCAGACTGCTCTTGGTGGTGGTGGACAAGTGCATGGGCCGCTCATATTAGCAGAGATTTCTACTGTATAACCAGCTGTAGATGAAGGCTGTTTAACCAGGACTGCTTATAACAACATAAGTGCTGATTGAAGGCAGCAGTCAGACAATGCTATCTAATAAGACTTGATAAATTTAAGTTGTTATTTGTCTCTCACAAGTTTGTATTTAACTACATTTAGCAATCTCAAAATGTCATTGTCTTTTGTAACCAACAGTGATGGAGACATATTTCAGATTCTATTGCTGCTTCACACGGCTCCTTCAAAGGTTAGAAGGTGTTTATGGGTTATTTAGTTCTAGATCACACCTGGGCCCCTCCATGCATGACTGTATTGCTGTGGATTAAAACTGAAGTGTGTGCTTCCATCTAAAGAATTGTCCAAAGAGAAAAGATTTATTTATGATATCCTCCCCTGTTTACAGTTGGTCGTACCACGAAAGGGAGCTGAAATCATTCTTAATAATTGTGACGTGGCGTGTCTGGCACACTAGTTAGGATGTGTTTTATTTAATGCAAAGAGTACACAGAAAGTGCAGGAGATGACCCTGCTCTGTAATGGGGCCATGTATAAATAGCTGTATTGACCTGACATTCTTCATATACGCCTCCTTATAACTAGGCAAGTGTTATTTTTCACAAGTGAAATGCTAGAACCACTGTAGAAGAGAAAATGCCAGCTTGCACCTAGAAGATTATACATCAGCACTATAGAGTGAATTGTTTACTTTTCTAGAGACTGATTTGTGGATTTCGGTGCCATTTTTCTTCTGCAGGACAGCCTTTTTTGGTTGGTAGAGCAAACAACTCCATATCTCTTTCCCTGATCCTGTCTCTACAAAGAAAGCTCTGTTTGCAGTGTTGCCCCAGCTGTTTATTGTGCAATACCCCCGTTCGATTTTGCCCAGTTTCTCTTTTTGCCATGCTTGTTTTTCTCTTTATGTTAAGGTGGATGAGAGTATAAAGAGCCTTGTCTTCTTTGTCTTTTCTGCCAGGAGGCATTTGTAAGGAAGCCACTCTCATTTCCCACTACTTTATCTGTCAATGTAATATTGTAATACTGTAATATTTTGTTCGCTACAAAATACATTAAGCTTTAGCTTTGTTTCTTTTAATCAACAGCATTCAATGGCCACCCAAATGTAGATTCATTTGTGTTACCTGTCTCACGTAACAGTGAACGACAGACAGCAGGCAGACACATTGTCTTTGAGTGCAGGGTCAAAGAGGGAAAGATAATACTCTAATGAATATATTAATGAGATAGTTTGAGCAAGTGTAGAAAATAGAAACAGAACTAGCGCTTGGCTTAGCCTTTTTCTGTATGCAAGTGACATACATAGCTCACATTTTCAAACCTCATGCTGTGTTCAAGAGGCTACATGAATTGGCTCACTATTATTCCTTTGACAACAAAAGAGAAATTTGAAGCAGGGACACGTTAATTGACCCAGATACTGTAACGATGTTCACAAAGGCCAATATCCTGTCTGGGAAGAGATGTCTACCTCCTGCAGACCACGCCAACTATTGTGTTCCGGCAGGGGCTTCAATTTCAATGCACCGGCGCTTCTCTGGACACTAGCCTCTGATAAGTCACTAGGTCGTATCTTGTGACATTCTCTATGCATCCTCCTTTTATCCAGTCTGCTATCAACTCCCTCCACCACTCCCTTCCCTGTCATCCCTTCCCCCCTCTCCCACATGTGAGCTTTAAGATGGAGGAGCTTCTTTGGCTCTATACGTATAATGATTGATGTGTCTAAATTGAGTAATGCAAGTCCTTGCATTTAGTGCTGAAGCATTTAGTCCTTTATTCAACAAATTAGTTTATTTTCTTGCAATGACCTCGATTGCTTTATGGCTTTAGTCATGAGTGTGATATGTGATTTCAGTGGTGCTGGCAATGTGTTTGATAGATGGCTGCCTGAGGTTTTGTAATGCTTGTGGTTTTGTTGATAGTTGGTAGTTTTTTTTACACTAACATGCTCCTTGTGGGCTATTAATTGAGTGGGGTGACAGTCATTTCAATTTTTCGCTTGTTTTAGAAAATAAAGAGCAGCAATACTTTTATAGTAAATAAATCTTTTAGTTTAATCTAGATTGGATTAGTGATTGGGAACATTGCCTTCAATACCCCACCCTCCCACCCCCAACCACTACTGTTGGGGCTTCAGATAAGCACATGCACCCCACCATACTACTTGTCTCAAGTGATCGAGTGTTACCAGGCCTTGCTGACACCAGTGTCTGCCATCACCACACAGATATTATGATTGACCACGCTATAGCAGTAAGCAACATATCGCTCTGCGGCCTGTGTTATCTGAATTTATTTTATCTCCTCCTCTGTCGATATTAACTGAGGCATTAAAGAGGCTGCAGTATGTCGCTACTTTATTTCCAGTAGCACTGCCTGCTCAGCAGGATAGAGGCTGGAGGGGGGATTCTTACTGAAGGGTATAACTGCTGCTACAAAGTGAATGACTTCTAATTTCTTGTTGAAGAAATTCTGAGTCACTAACATAAAATATCCTTGTGTGTTAGGAAAATATGCAGCACTAAGGTTTCTAAGACAAAGACATATGGCAGAACAGTTTGCGTGTGACATTGATTAGAATTTCTCTTGTTGGAAATTACTTAAACATTGTGAGCACAGTGAAGAGAACTGTGGAGATAATCACAACATCATAATCAGTTACAAGAACTGGCTGAAGACTCCATCACAAACCTCACAACAATATTTATACCTGTATTTTGTATCAGCTCTTACAGCTAATATTTTAGCAGCTTTTTAATTCTCACCACCTGCCAAGTGTAAGTCAGATATTCTTAGTTTTTTAATGTCTATTTTGTTCTAAGGCCTGAATATTTTTACCTTTCTGGATGTTTAAAGCCTTTGATATAGTGACTAATTTATTTGGCTTTCTGCTTCAGCTTTTACCTTCTTGTCTTTTTAAGCTGGGCAGGTAGAATCAGGTGGAATCTGCTTGTGTGAGCTTCTGAGTTGGGTGCAGCTGTCCATTTAAGCGGCACGATTAATTGTATTAAAATCAATATTTGCATTCATAATCCTCAAATCTCGTTGGTACATTACAATGATTTTGCTGTGTTTGGATTAGCCGGAGATCACTTCCTTTAAAAAAAAAACATGCCTAATTTCTCCCTAAAGTGCAAATTGAGATCAAAAAGAAAAAAATTAAGTCCTGCTGGTGATTATGAGAAAGAGGAAATTATTTTATCCAATCCAAGCGAGATCCGCAATGCACATGCTTAATGGCAAAATAACATTCACATTAATTTGCGTAACAACTTTTATATTTCAAGAAGATGATTATATACTGTACACACCCACATTGAAAGCAAATCACATGGTTGCAGCGTTGGAGTATAACGCCAAAAATTTATTTTGAAGTGATTAAATGATCAAGGCCATAAAATCTACCAGAAACTCGCTGTAGCATGCACGGTCTAGTCTCTTGGTTTTTGGAGAAGAAAATATAAACAAAAACTTTCAAGGTAGTACTTGTTTGTAGGGCTGATGCACTGCATTACACTGCTTCTTTTCTGGTTGATTTTACTGTTGTTTTTAAGGACAAAAATGAATTGAGAGAATACTTTCCCATTCCACAGCATTATTTCTTTCACTGTTAATAACCAAAATATTAATTATATTATACACTAATATACAATAGTGAAAGTATTCTGTAAACTAAAAGAAATGTCAATGCCCTGTCTATTGATTTTTGTTGTATCTCACAACGCTATGCGCTCTGTTCCGCTCCGATGCAGGTTTCGAGATGTTCAATCCACTCAATCTTATATAGATTCTGTGTCAGCCCTTCACTCTCGCACTAAATGTTCTAAGCACTGTGACCTTTGTAGAAGATAAGCTTCCCTCAGCTGACTTGAAGAGTTTGGAATAACGGCCTCAACCATTAATTTATGGCATTGCTAACCATATGAGGACTATGAGCCAAGGTTATTGACCTTTCACGCCTGTCACTAGTGATAGAGGGAGCCAGACCCAAGAGGAAAATGAATTGTGCTTATTAAGGAGCTGGGCTTTGAATCAAACCTACGGGGCAACTTTTTTCTCCAGTTTTCTCTTTCATTTAAACCATTACTTTTCTACACTGTTTGAGCAATTGTCTTCTGCCAAAGTGGAAACGGAGATCACATATAGCATTAGTTACACTGAATCATATTGCTACCCTGAATGTCTGAAAAAGATCAGTGTGCAATGTGTGAACTGCCTTATGGATTAACACTTGGAGCACAAAACACATTACAGCAGCACATTGTGAACTGAGGTCATTTTTGGCAGATGAAGAATTTTGTGGATTCAGAATCATCATCATTAATCGAATAAACGTTTTTTGCAGAGACACACTGCTAGGCAGTTATATTTTGATCACATCTTTTTGTCTTTGTGGTCTTTGTCTACTTATAGCTGTAAGACAAATGAAGAATGCTGAACAGGCAGAAAACCATTTGGATAAAAGAAGGCATGTAAGGAATGTTGTGTGGACTGTGGTGAAACAGAGCCATAGATAGAGAAGATTGAGCACATGTTATTTCATTCCCATCCTCCCTCGTCTGTAAAACCTGGTGGGAGGCAAGGTAGGCATGCATTTATATTGGATCAACAGGCTATGATGTTATTTCCAGCTCCTCTACTTGTGTTTATAATCACACCGGGTCCCTTATGGGGTTCAACTCAAAACCATTTTTATTGACTCTGGAGAAGCTTATCTCTGCCTGATGCATTGTTTGTACATAGGACCACAATCACATCCCAGTGGAAATAAGCAATAGATAAAAACAGAGAACTTGTACCATAAATGTGTTTTTGTTATTAGAGGACATCCCCAGTGAGGTCAAGCTTAAAGGGCATTTTTAATAATGTGCATTCATACATATACCTCAGATATTATAAGTGGGCTTAGCTATAACCTCATTTGGATAGCTCAAACAAATGCAGCTTCAAACATCCTCCATAGCATTCATTTAGAGAAGCTTGTTTTTAAGTCTTTATTTGCAATGAGATAGCCACAGAATGAGGTAAAAGGACTAATGCGCTAGAGCTTTGTGTGCTTGAGTGTACTGTTTGTAACTGCAGTGCATTCTTGTGTGTTGCTAGGACTTATTTGCATACTCAGGTGGACTACTTATCGACATATACAGTGTGTACAAAATGGAAAACATATTATCTTTGCCTGTGGGTAACAGGGATTCATATGAGTGGGATGGCTATTTTGGACCTGAAAAGCTCCATATTGCAAAAGCTTACACCTCAAGCTGGGACTGTGGACAAGTGAGTGCCAGCTGATGGGGGAAAATATGCACTCAGGGTATGATGACAGTGTAGCTAAGTATGGTTGTCACTCTAAATTTGAGGTTCACACACAGTTCAGCTGAAAAAGAGGATGACCAGCAAATACTGAAAAAGTAAAGTGAGTACTAAAATTTTCAGTTGAAATTCAGTGTCCATTTATTGAAATTCTGCAGTGTGCACTGAACACACATTGGACAACTAGAAGTGTTGAGAAACAACAGCAACAATAATAATAGTAATAATGATACCCTTGGGAAAATTGTTGTTGAACAGCTGCCAAACAGTACATGTCAGTCATACTACAAGGTTTTGTTGTTTTGTCCAAGACACGTTGACAAGGATCTAGGACACTGACCCTGGCGTTTGTAGACGACAGCTCTACCAACTGCTCTACCTCCTGTAGTGGGCGAATTTGTGCTCTGAGGCCAAATGCTGCACTTTACACTGAGCACCTTTATGAAAGGTTACCTAATATGTCAGCAGGAAAAGCACATGGAGTCACTGTTTATCACAACATGGTGGATCCAATCACACCCTTGGTTGTTTGAGCAGAAAAGTGGCACCATTTTGAGGTGTGCACTAATGTTGCTATGGTTATGGGTGCTTGTAATGGATTAGGACATTAATTCCATGTAACTGTTTATACCCATCTGTTCTGATAGATAGTATGTAAGTTAAAATATTTATCTATAACTGGATGTTATTTTTCTATGGGTTAGGGTTATTTTGCAGTTGTATCAACTATTAGAGGAACTTAAGAATCATCATATGAGTGGTGAGCAAGGAACTTACCAAAATAAAAAATGTTTAAGTGTTGCCAAGATGATAAACAATCAGGATGACTTTATTGCAGTATTTAGTGTTTGTGTTAAACATATCCGCCACCCCAGCATACACAGACACACACAGCTTGTCTTTTTAGGGGATGTTATTGGATAAATAGCGAAAAAACAACTCTGGTGAACCCGTTTTAATGTTTCCCCTCCGTCCTACCAAGAATGTGTTGTCTAGGAGAACTGAGGTCAAAAGACAAAACAAGGCTTTGTTGTACATTTACCAGGCTTACTTTGTGCAGAGTGACAGAGTGGGCAACACTGGTAATCATTGTTTTATACAACTACATTGATACTAGTACTTAATTGAGAAAATAATTTTTATTCATGAACTTTAATGCTGTAAATTAATTTTATTTACTGTTGACTGCCAACATAGTCACACAATGAAGTTGTAGAGTTTTTTCATAGACATAAAAACAGCCTCAACAGAAAAGGTCCATGGTCTGCAGTAAGTTACATATTCATGTGTGGAAAAGATCAGTGGCTTTTCAGTACCATATATTTGATGATACAAGACGCAGTGCAATAATATCCACTTTTTAAACTATGGATATAGTACACACAAGCTTGCAATGTTGCCATATTTTTTATAACTTAAATATTATTCATAGTGTTTAATCCAGAAGCTGGTACTAAAGCACAGCTTGAGTAAATGAATTTCCTCAGTGATAAGGTTGACAAATCATTACATTATGAAGATGATTCATCCACGTTTTTGTGCCATAGCTATAATCAGTACATTCTCACAAGAAAACAGTGTGGTTGTTGTTGCTTTTAATGGTAGACAAACTAACAGCTAGAGCACTCTCATGCTGAGCACCTTATGAGCAGTGCTGCTGCAGGCATTAAAGGGTGTGAGTGTGTGCAGCATTAGGTGTTGGACCCTGCTGACAGCTGGAACAGCATTCTATGAAAGTTGGCCACAGCCAATGCAGTGTCTAGCTTCTCCTCAGCCTATCCTCTGATCCCCGGCACTCATTTATTGGTCCGTCTGCAGCGTGCTTGGAAAATGCAATTCCACCACTATTGATTTGTTTGTTGAAATAAGGCAGTCCAGACACTGGGCACATGCATAAATGGTAGCTTTTTTTCCCTTTTAACTCTTTTCCTCTCTCATTTTCACTCCATTTCCATTCCTCTCTCTGTTTCTCTCACCTCCAATTCTTGTAAATCCATTCTCTGAGTGCCACACGGGCGAGACGATGGTTCCTTAGCTGCTTATCATGTCTTCCACCAGACCACCAAGGGAAGGGGTCTAAGCATGTGTACACTTGCAGCTGTGCACTACTGTTAAACTCTATTCTGTGCAGGATAAGTGGGGATTGGCATGTTCTCTGCCAGTCAGAGCGGCTTTCATCTGCTCAGAAATGCGACAGCTGGGCTGAGATTTTTCACTCCCCCCATATGAAAAGGACAGACAGAAATGAGACGTAGAGAGACAGTATGAGAGGAGGTACATAGAGAGTGGAGTAGCCGCAGCTTCCTCACTGTGGCTTGGAGGAAAGCAAATGTTGGCACATGTGTTAAGAGTTAGCGACGGCATAACTGTTTTGAAGAGTGGCCTAACACATTAAAGATTTGTGGTTGCCTCTTCTACTTTCTTTCTTTATGCTGTAAACACTGAGCAGTAATGGAAGGAACGGCATAAGAAGAGTAATTTATGTGTGGAGGAGAAGGCTGAGATGAGCCCTCCCTCTGGGATTAATGGGAGTCTCTGTTCACAGGAAATATGAAAGGCCCTTTGTTGGTAAAGGGCGTGCTGCTGCCAGCAAATAACTACCCCCTGTCATATCAAAAATCCTCCAACCTCTAAATTCATTGCCTCCTCTGCTGCTCATCCTTCACCCCCCTTTTTTTTCTTTAAGCCTATGTGTTTTCTGTCAAAGTCGCTCTTTTATGATTCTGTGCTGTGCCTGCTGTACAGAGGCCCAGGAGACACTATCTCCCGTTGTTAGTATTCACTGTCACTTCTAGAGTTCCGGCCATTGGGTGAGCAGAAGGAAGAGTGGGAGAAATAACGCTGTACAGGTGGTGATTCATAGTTTGACCTGTGATGCCATGTTCTGTCTTTTCCGTCTGCCGTTTTCTGTCTGGTTCCAAGACCCACTACCATATCACACACAGAATAGGTAGTTTCCTGTGGTTAATGTGTGACCCGTGGGCTGTGTTGTTGGTAATAGTTTATTTTTAGTGTTGGGCCGGTGTGTGTCGGTCTGCTTGGTGGGTAAGCACACTACCTTAGGCTATGCTAAATAAAGAATGGCCTACTGGAAAGGGGAAATGACTGTTTGGCACTACGCTGGCAGTGTGTCTTTCATCAGGTCACACATTGGCCTCATCACACCTGCGGCTTAGGAAAGGAGGATGAATGGCTGTTGGCAGGTGTTAATTACTAGAAAAGACCACAGAAAACAAAGCATGATATATTCTTTTTTTTGTGCTACCTTTTGCTTTTTTGTGAGCTGATGTCCCACACTGCTAAGAATATGCAGTATTTTTATTTTTGCATCTAGGCCATACACCAAAATGGGAGGAATAAAGTATTTCACAATCAATTGTTCTGTTCTTTGTCTGCTTCATGTTTGTAGTTTCTCTTTGCTCAAGCACTTCAAAAAACAATGCAGATTGATGCTTGTTCAAAAATCCTCATTTCAGTGGCTCTGAGCTTACCGACACTCTGAAATAAGTCTAATTCTTTTCCCAGTCCAGCTTCTTGTTTCAACATTTGAACTTTAAAAATGTTTCATTTATTTGTACACTGCTAAGAAATAGAAAAAGTTTTTCTGTCACACCCGAATAAATGTTGAGTGAATATATATACACTACCAGTCAAAAGTTTGGACACACATAGAAATGACCATGTTTGTGAAAGAAAAGCAGATTTCAT
>JAUMHL010000010.1:12153444-12211850 GCA_032362345.1 Sandelia bainsii | reverse complement strand
GATAACTGATCATTAGAAAACCATGTGCAATGATGGTAACACAACTGAAGACATGTATCTTTTCATGAAAAACATGGGAATTCTTATGTGTGTCCAAACTTTTGACTGGTAGTGTATATCGCCATTGAGCTTAAAAATATCGAGATATGAGTTTTGGTCCATATCGCCCAGCCCTAATATATATATATATATATATATATATATGTATATATATATATGTGTGTGTGTGTGTGTGTGTGTGTGTGTGTGTGTTTATTTGTGGTGGTTTTAAACTGCTGTGTTTGCTTTTTTTTGCCTTAGGAGTTCCACAGTCAAAGCAGAAAAACTATTGGCTCCATATTGACTTCCTTAGGCTGTCTCCAATGAATTTGACATGGATAACGTGGTTGGTTGTAACAAAAAGGGGCGGGGACTTAATAAAAAGAGATCCCCAACTGAAAAGGGAGGGAGGTAGAAGTGAAGAACAAGGCAACTTCAATTAACCGGGCTTAACTTGGCAAAAGGCATGGGTTGTCAGAGGCAACTTAAATGCCACTGTGTAACTTGTCTCTCTCTCACAGTTCCACAGGAACACTCAGATCCAGGCACATAGTAGGACTGAATATGAGCCTGACATTGAAAGAGTGAAACTAAATACACACGTTGGATGTCTGCCTTATAAATGATTTATAATTGAGTTTTCCTGGGCTCTGCTTGGAGTGTAGATGGAGTAGAGCTTTAATGAGCTCCTTATTTTCATGTTATTCTATGCTTTAATTGTAATACTGAGGATGCCATTCGTTTGTTTAATTTACTAGACTGGGAGCTGATGCCTGGGCTGGCATAGTAGGAGGGGGGTTTAATGGCCATCCTCTGGAAAGGATAAGGCTTATTAGGTCTGATGGACCTCCTGTCTCACATAACCTAATGTGGCCATGATAGAGAATTCTGGGTTAAGATACATCGGAACTATAAATCGAAGCATATTCTCAGGCTCTGGACTTTGTAATTGCCCATTAAGGTCCGTGTTTGTCGATGGAGGGGCCAGATATCCCTGATGTGGCTGGAGGGTCTAACTGATGCTTTAAAGAAGCATGTAGTTAAAGTGAGGAGGAACATGGGCTGGACACTGCCCCTCATTAAAGTGGCCTACTCTCTTTTAGTAGACCCATAAAAAACCCTTTAATGTTCTTACCAGAGAAGCTCCACAATTCCACAGCCATAAAAAATGGAATTGAATTCCATATGAATTCTCTGCTGTCATAGCTCACGGCACCAGCTGTCTGTCCATGTTTAAATGCAACCCTTGGGCACCATTCCCTCTCAGTTTGGTGTGTTCCATATGTTACATTGATCTTAAAAGCTGAGCTCCCACTGCTCTACTTGAGCAGAAGACCTTAGCCTGATTGAGTGGGACATATGCTAGGACAACATCAAACATTTCAGTATTTGGTGTAAGATTGCATGACCCTCATGATGTTATCCTGATTGATTTATGATGCAAATGGGGTTTCTCATGTCACCATCTGACTCATTTCTCATCCTTTTTCCCTTTCTTCGTAAATGTATGTAAATGTGTACTTAGTTCCATGAAAATGGCTGTCATGAAATAGTTATTTAATTTACTCAAGACACACTGTGGGTTAATGTTTCAGTGTTATACTGTACATGAATTGGCAACAACCATCACTCTCCAAACACCCTATCTCTTGTTTGTGTTTTGGCTGTAAATGCCTGAGTGCAGCTGCCACCAAGGCACATCTAGAGGGTTCTGTAATGCCTGTGACCTCCTAATGTGGATTCCAGTGAGGCAAAAAGGCAAATGTTTGTGCTTCCAGGTCTTCCTGGTATCCTGGGTCACCACAACTGTCATGTTATACCATTCCTGGACAAACCTCCCAGCTCAGAATGCAACACAATATCCGCTAGCATCCCAGCTGCAGACACTTAAAAATATCTGCCATTATTTTGAGGCCTGCATATTTAATTATTAGACTTCTGACACAGACTAGTTGAGGGTTAATTCTCAACTGGAAACTTTTCAAGGAAGGATGCTGATTTAATGCCATGCTCCCATATTAATGCTGATTGCACTTTATGTGAACTACACATTTTTTAGATAATGCAACCTTTTAATGTTGCTCAGGGTAAAATGTAGTAAACTCTGCTTAGCTTGGTTAGTGTGCAACAATCCTCTGTCCCACCATGTCTTTAATTTTATTGTTTTCTTGGAATGTAATGGCCTGGTTTATATGCTGGCCATAGTGAGTGCCAATGGAAATCTTATTTACACTAGCTGGGTTTTGGAGTGTTGGCTAACACAGTAGGAAAGTGGCCGCTTTTTGTACATCCGTAGGGTCTGCACTGAGTTCTATTCCTGATGGATGGGTCTTTTAACGTGACAACTGAAAGAAACCCCACAGTTTCCGATATAAACCTGGAATACAATAAAATAGCTACTAGTAGAGCCCTGCTTTTACACCCTCCTCTTTGTCTTTCTTTTGCAAGTTTTTTTCGGCTTCATTTTGTTCCCTTTCCTCTCTTCCGTAGCTCTTCTTACTCTCAGTTGAAAACTGATATGCAATATACTGCTTCAGGTTACAGTGCAGGCTGTAAGATTCTTTTCAAACACTAAACTCTGTGAATAATGGGCGGTGGTAAAGATGTGGGTATATGGATGGAGGAACACAGCACCAAGCAAGGAGCTGCTCTCCCCTTTGCCGCTAGGCTAAAAGCATTCAGCTCCTGCCCATTGTGAATCTTCACTCAAAGGGATTTGTGATGGGGATGATCTTTGACCCCTGTACGCCCACATTATGTAAATGAGTGTATAAAAGAGAGGGATGATGTGTGTTATTTTCCCACACATACTGTTTGTTAGCATGCACACAACACGTTTGCCTTAGCTGTAAAGTAGAAATTATGTGAACGTGCAAAATTTCAGTTGTGTTTCAGTTAAACCTCTCTAGCACACAACAGTCTGCGTCTCTTTTCTTCTGTCTTTACTGCTTAACCACTGGTGTCCTGAAGCATCTAAACAGCAGCAAAGAGAAATACAGGAAGTTGGACCTGTTGACATGTAACTGAGCTTCTTCCACATGTTGTTATGACACTGGTTGGGAAGGTAACCAGACCCCCGCCCCACACCGTCACCCTGCAACCAACACCCCACCCTCCTCATGCTGTTATTGTGCCTGTGCATAGAAGGATGGGGGGATGTGTAACACAAGATGGAGCTACACACTGAGGTTCATGGACAACACCCTTTCCCAGACTGTATCTGAATGTATCTATTGACCCTTTCTGGTCATAGACGTTTTATATTTCGTGCTAGAGAAACAATCTGGGAAGTTACTGTGTTTTTGGTATGAATGGGTTCAGCGTATGTTTTCTGACCTGGATCCGTAAGTTCCTGGCTGGTTTGGTATTGACAGGATAAACACTGGTTCTCTTGCAACTATAGTGACAGCAGTGTGGTATATGGAAATTATGTGACATCAGAGCAGACCAAGCACTTGGGCTGATATGGATTAGATGTCAATTGAACCTGTGTACAGTATCTGTTTCATATTCTGGTTTTGTAGTAGTCTTCAATCAGTGATGCTCTTAACATTTTCCCAAGACAAGTAAGTTAACATTTACCATTTTGCTGTTTGCTTTAATCAGCCTTCCCCTGCCTTTGGTGTGCAGGGTTAATGAATATAACAGTACCCTGTTTGACTCTTCAGTAATGAAAGATGCACAACTAGACTTAATGACTCTCAGTATTCAGTATTGTCCCTTTATAACCTTTCTCTGCTTTTATGTTGCTTTTTGCTCAGTACAGGGATTGTACTTCAAAATGCAATAATGCATTTAAAAGCAAGGGTGGCCTTCAAACTCAATAAACTAAACTAAAGTTTTACCTCTGAGTGATTGGCAGCAGTTAAGCGGGGGATATACTTGCTGTTAACTATGCGGAGTGCCAGTTGCATACGCAAGCTGCATTCCCACAAATAACCTGTGGGGCAGTATCAAGCAAACTTAGCAATAGCTTTGAATCACCACAAAATTGTGGTGTTGAACTACATATCTTTCAATTATGTTGTTGTTGCCGTTTTCTCTGCCATTATCTCAAGGTCTCTGTCACCATGGCTTCTGTTTATGTTGTGCAAAGGTGGAAGTTCACCAGGAAAACATTAGGGTGGGTAAGGATGATTATTCTCTAGTCTGCCCCCTCATGGCCAACCTTTTAAATGCTCCAGACAAAGATAAAGTATGCAAGGAAAAATATGAACAATGACACAGAGATGACTGTGCATTATCTGTGCATACACTTTGTGCAAGTATATCCCCAGCTTTAGTTAATGCGTGTCTGATCATGTGCAGGAGGTGGTGGGGGTTGGTCTTTTTTTTAATTCTTAACATCTAGTAGTAGTCTGACACTCTAAGGTCTTATATGCAGAAGAGTTTCCTGTGCTGATAAAATGAGTTATTTTTTTGAGGATTTTCCATCTTAACAATGTTTTTAGAGGTGAAAAAAAAACGGTATATATTTAAATCCTCAATGTTACACACACAGAACAGTAAGACTCACTGTTAAAATGCAGTTTAGATTTTAATTTAAAACAATTGCTGGATTAAACTGAAACACTTGGCTGAGTCATATAAGAACAGTGTACATGTCAAGAGGAATTTTTCACTGTTTTTAATTAATCCAGCATTTTCAAATACATGGGACTTTTGCTTGTTTTTAAAACTCCGTATGACTCTAACATACTTAATTTGAACCATATGTTGAAAAGACTTGAAAGGGCTCAACAGCATCAACAGACACAGCTGGCCAGCAGTCTGTGATCTCAAAGCATGCCATGTTTGCCATATTTTACTGTACTCGTCAGACCAATTATTTGCCCTCAGATTCCAAATCACATGTTGACGAATAACCTTCAAAAGTGGCCAGCATCATGTTTTCCTGGGAAAACAATAAGAGCAAGTGAATCAGACATTGTGGTGGGTTCACCCAAGTTCATTGCTGTCGTCACAGAGCTGGTAAGCCTGTAAAAATGTTAGAATGTTATTTATGGGTGCTGTATCTGCATGCTTTAAAGGGACATCTCTTCAACACTTACGTGTAGTTTTGTAGTGCATGAGAATTACAGTCTGCATTGGCAGTGAAGTGGCCATGGCGAGTGAGTTACAGCCTAACTGCCATCAGCACTGATCATTAACAGTTCTAACACACTGGGATATTAAAATTTGTTTTACTGCTCCCATCAACAACCATGCAGCCATATAGACATGTGTTATTGAATTCACATAATGTGAGTTATCAGGCTGGTCATTTTGAGTGTCCATGTATATTGCTAGATCTCTCCTGTGTGGTCCTAGAGGAAATAGAGTAGTGCAGGAGATAATATTGCTTAATAAGCAGCTGTGCCATATCCTGATCACAGAAGATATGAACAAAAAAATAAAAGGTTATTATTATCGCCTCTGGACTGCTTGTCTGATCCCCTACATTCATGTGACCATGCTCACACCTGGTGCAGATAGACTTTGTTCAAAACAATAAATAATAAGCTTACTTTTAGCACAGGTTTTTATCAGTCAATGAAAGTAATGAGATTAGGGTAGTAAAAAAATATAATTCCTGTGCCCACTCCAGTGAATCAGAGGCATGTGGATAAGTGGAGAGAACAGCTTTCGACGAGAAGCAGTGTAAGTAATACAACCAGCCACAGACCAACTGATGCAGACTCCATCATTCCTGTTGGTTTGTTTATATGCTTTGAAAAAAAGAAAAAAACAGATCAATTCCGGTCTTGGGAATAGCTGTTCTTACGTCTGCAGGCCTAGCAGAAGAGTTGTAAAGAAAATAGGACCCTACCTGTAACAATGTAATCCTCTATTTCCAGCAAAGAAGCGGTGCTGTATCCTGTCTGTGTCAGTTGTTGCCAAGTTTGCTCAACTTTAATGTCCATCAGGACCAAAATGACATTTTCTACTCTAAGTCACTCCTAGCTTCTGCTGATAGCAGGTAAACTATAACAAAAGAAAATCCTAACTGTGCAAGAAAATATTACTGCCATGTTTGAAACACAACATCTTATTGTGGGATTAATTCTGAATAATGTTAGGACTCAATTCATCTTCTTAGTATCTACTTATGTGTATGTTAATGAAGAATATTAAGAAAGGAAGTAAGAGAAACAGGGAGGCACATCAGCAATTGGGTGGTGGATTAGGGTGCAACACTGTAGTTTGATATCTAATCACTCCTTATGTATAAGCTGTTCTAAGGGGGATAGAAAGGCTTTTCAGTAATCTCTAATGGCAGTGGGATGTCTTTCTGGTGAATCTTGCCTCTATTGGAATAACATGTTGTGTACGTGCATTTTTGTGTTTGCCTGAGAGGTTCCGCTGAAGCAGAATGATAGGACAGCTCAGACCAAACATAGCACCTCACCTCTCTCCCTCTCATCTGTCTCTCACATTCTCTCTTTGGGTCAGTTAGGGTGACTCAGATGGAGGCACCATGATCGTATGTGTTGTTGAAGTTTAAAAGCCCACTTCATGTGCACTGTACTGTCAAGGGTTGGCCAGGAGGCATTGTCTACTTGGACAACAATTACTCTGCTTAATACCTGACCAGATAGCTTTAGTTATTTTCAAAGCAAACTAACAGAAATATGGAAACAGCAGGAAACAAGTGTGCCGTTCAGATCTAAGGGTCACAATAGAAACCCTAGTGCCCTAGTGTGACACCTGCAGAGACCACATGGCTGTACAAGATGCTGTCTACAGTGATTCACGTTTGTACCGCCTGCTTTTTTTGTGCCACTTTTGTCGATGTTAGTGTGACCCTGACGAACATTGCTATCGCTGTGAGGCGACAGACTATTCCCATGAGTCCTCACGTTAAAAACCCAAGGTCTGGAAACATTTCCGCTGGCGGCCTTTCCAAGGGAAGACAGATTTGTACATGGCTATGCTTGTGGTTTGGTGTTATAGCTGCAGACAAACTGAGGACAGATGTGTTTGTAGTTATTTTCACCCTCCCCTCCACTCCCTCCAGGATCCACTATCCCCCTCTCTTCCCTCCTTCCAGTTCCACTAATCTGGGACTCATTGTGTCTGCAATAAAGCACAGCTGGACAGATCCCTCTGAACCCACTCAGTTCAGCTGATTACATGGGAGTAAAAGGCCTCTCCTCTCACAGGGTCCAGTCACACAGCCATGCTCTACTGTTCCCTTAACAGATAATGCATTTGAGAGAAGACATTTCCTAGTGCTGGACTGATGCCAAAGCAAATTGTTCACACCTGATGTTGCATTTGCACTGTGCAGCTCTTACAGTGCAGGGACTGTGATAAATATTTAATTTAGCAATTTGTAACACAGATTTTGTTCATATAACGGAAATTGCATTCTGTCTTTGTCTGTCTATATGAACAATAAAAATCCATATTGCAGCATTGCAGATTGCAAACGTTTTTTTTTTCAACCTTCAGGGCTTTTTTAAATAGAAAACCTTCTTGTGTTGTGTGCAGTTGGAATGCTGCTCACTGTGCATTCTGTGCATTACGTGAAGGCAAGGCTCCAGTGCAGTATGTCAATTAGGTTGTGTTAAATTGCCTCTGCTCAGGAATAAAAAAGAAGTCATGCATTTGAAAGAGAACAGCAGTAATAGAAAGATGCGTGTCTCTTGCAAATTGATGCTGCTTTGAGCATCAGAGGCTAAACTTCTGCATCAAAGACAAAAAAAAAACAGTAACAGGGATTAGTAATAGCTCTGTGTTGAGCACAAAATGTCTGTACCACACACCATACAAACTTTCCATCCAAATCAGAGAAGTTATTAAAGTCTCCATGTTAGTATCATTTGTTAAAAAAAAGCTTTTAAATAGATTTTTTTTGTCTACTACAAGTTTGTTCTATCACTTTGAAAATATGATTTGTTCAGCCTTGAGATACATAAATTAATTATTTTGCACAAATGGATGTTGTACTATCATCCAACCATAGAATAACCCTGATCCTCCTCTCCATTTTCTATTCCACTTCGTTTATCTGTTTTGAGCTCAAACGATGTGTGAGGAAGGGTCAAGCAGGTCAAAGTAGGTTTTTAGCGAGGCGCATTTCGGCATCCGAGTTGTAACTCGATATGCCATAGAACCAACACAGTACAAAGGGATAAGCTTGTCTGACACGTTAAGACAGCGTTTGTAAATTCATACAAATGCATGCTTTCCTTTCTGTTTGCTTTCTTCAGTTGGAGCAGCACATAACAAGCTGTCATGCATTTGAAAAGCTGTGAATGAGTTGGATATGAAAGCTTTTGAGAGGAACATTGGGCTTGTCTTTAATCTTCCTTCTGTGTATTTTCCATCTTTTTCTTTAAGCACAGGCTAATTGTGTTTCAAGCGAAATTTGACACGTATTGATTTTAAAGTGTAATGGCAAGTGCGCACACCCTGTGTATTGGCAGCTGCCCTAATCCCTCTCTTTGAAGAAGCTTTATTTTCCTTGCTGTCATTGTTTTGAGGATTTTTTTTACATTTTCTCTTCTCCCCATCTTTTCAGAGGGGCAGGTTTCTAAACACAGTCATTCTGCAGTTTCTGGGTTTTCCATATGTTTGTTTTTCTCTTATGAAGAGAGAGAGGGAATGTCTCTCGTAAGGCGAAGCATAGGGCAAGTGAATAAATTGAGGATAATGGTTGGTAGCTGGGACTGTAATGGTCTGTTCACCACGATGACTCATTTGCTTTGTTTATCTTGAAAAAGACGCATTTAAATGTCTCAATAGCCTCTCCAGCTCGAGAGTTTTTACCTTGTTACCTTGTTCTCCGTTTCTTTTTTTTTGTTTGAAATTTAAGATGTATGTCATATTCCATCCCTCTACGAATATTTAAGCAGATTACCCGTGAATGCACATTTGCATTTACAGAGGCTGGTATAAGCAGTGAGGCAGAATATACAATTTTTTTTTTTTTGTGCAAATGACTCAGTAAATCATTTTTCTTTACTTCAAGAGAGATGCAGAAGCAGCCTCTATCTTACATTATGATAGTCTTCTCCAGAGGCTGTCAGCTATATCTTCCTTTGTTTGCTGCTTTGTTTCCCAGCCAAAGAAGATTCAGTTGCCTTCTCCTTGTTCCTCCCTGTGCCCTGACTTCTCCAAAGGAAAAGGCAGAGAAGCAGGAATTCCATTAGCTTTGTTCTTAAAAAAATGTGACTGTGCTACACATGACATAATGGCCCCAGAACTAGTCCCAGATCCCCATTCATTCATCTATAGCTTTTATTTTACATCCTATACTGTAGGTGAGTGTGTCACATCCCTCCGTGTCTTTTCTTCTTCAGACACTCTGTTGTATAAAATCCTTCACTTTGTGAATCTGGTTCAAATTGCTGTGGTGTTCTGTTTTGAGCATGCGGAAGGACAAAGACAAACCGTGTGTGTGTGTGTGTGTGTGTGCATCCACGTGTGCATGTTAAAAAGAAAGTAAAAAGTGCAAACAGAAACATTGTGTGTGTGTGTGGCTGGTTTTGTAATTGGATGCAGTGGACTGCATCGGTCTTTACCTGAGCTAGTCATTTGCATGGGTTTGATTGACAACAGAGCTATGCAAAGCAGGCACAGGTATTATTCCTTATGAAGGCAGAGCAGATGCACAAACCATGTGTTTTTCATTAGCTATCAGTTTCTTGTTAATTAGTAGTGAGTCATTATTGCTAGGAAAATGGCTTGAATTTCTATTAGCATAAACTCATATCAACTCTATGCAGACATGATTTGTCTATTGGAGAATTTGAGTTTATATTGGCAGATTAAATCGCACCCAAGGTCACCACAGGTTAACCTATAAAAAGAGGAACATCAGGGCAGTATCGATCGAAAAGAGACCGAAGATGTCTATCTAAAACTGAAATAAGATGGAATAAGGGAAGAAAAGACAAAACAATACACAGCCTAGAACTAAAGAGACAAAATTGCCTTCCAATTTTGATTTGTACATTTCTGTACTAGTGTTTTTTCTAATAAACAGGATTTTTTTGTCTTTAACACCCACTGCAATCACCTGCTTTGACTTCCACTCACTTGTGAATGTGTGAATATGACTCACTAAACAGATAGAAAGTAGTGCATGTAAACTGGAATGTTATTCATATTATTCTGTTACATTGCCTTGAATATCATGTGATGTCCTTGCCATTGTGTTTGTTCTCACTTGTCATTTGTGTGGCCTATTCAGCACTATGTAATATAAATGTTGGATAACCATTTAATTTGTTACTAGACAGAGAGTATGTGAAGACTGTACAATTAGTATGTGCAGCATTGCTATGTACAGGGCATCACATATGAAGAGATAAGACCACCCTTGTCATATAAGGTGGTTGATCTTTATGG
Organism: Sandelia bainsii; assembly: GCA_032362345.1. Taxonomy (NCBI): domain Eukaryota; kingdom Metazoa; phylum Chordata; class Actinopteri; order Anabantiformes; family Anabantidae; genus Sandelia; species Sandelia bainsii. The sequence goes on along the minus strand of JAUMHL010000010.1, from coordinate 12,201,473 downwards.
TGGCTTATGATGGCTGAATTTTTGCATTAATCAAACTCCCATGTCAAGTAATGACACATGAGGTTAGATAATTTGTCAGAATTTAATCACCTTCTAATATTAAAACTGATAACTTACAAATAACTTCCTCTGTGGTCAGCCGTCTGGGAAATGGCTCTGTCTTCTTGAACATTAATTTTCACAACCTTTGTCCAGTGCAGATGAAGGTTTTAATGAACTGTGTGGTGTGTTGTCTCCCAGTAAAGGCCCTGTTTGTCTTGTCTATCATCTTGGAACAAATCCAATATGGAATTTTAGATTTACTATAAAATTCTTTCTTGATTCAGTTTTTACCCTTATTTTAGAAACCTAAATACAAATTAGGATTTTTAAATCCTTGTAGTTCTCACACCCCATTAAAGTTATAAAGATTATTTATACTCAATCTATGCATATTACTCCAGAGTAACACCTCAGCTAATACTTGGATTAAAGGTGGCTGTAGATTGGTTGTTTGTTTTCTTATTCACAAACAACTTTAAGAACAGGTTTTCAAAAAAGAGAATAAAGCATTTTGTTGAAACTTCTTAAAGCACTCCTGTAGCATAATTAATTTTTCAAACCTTATGTGTTATATATGTTTGCACACAGATCATTAGTGATGGCAGTTCTACTTCAACTTTCTCAATAACTAAGTATATCTTTGCACACAGACTGTAATTTAATGTTGATACAGTCTCCATAAATATGCACTTCTTACTCAGTTAAAATGGGAGTCACAGTACCAGTACTGAGCCAAAAGAATTGGCAGCAGAGCTCAATGGATAACCACTAACCATGCATGATTTTAACATGATTAGTTTTCCAGTCTGTGAAAGCCGAACGAGACGTTGACATCATTGGGTAAGTCACCTGTCTTTTTTTCCACCAAAAGCCGCGGATAATGATTGTCCCCCATGGAACAATGACCGGTGCCGTTCTGGGCAGAGATATTTCTGTGTTTCTTGTCTCAGCAGTAGTTCAGAGACAGGAACCACTCTCCTAGTGTGATTAAAAGTCTTACTAGATGTAATGAACATGCCAGCAGAGGTTACCTCATCACTGGTCACTGCCTCCTTCTTTGTCTCTTTGATTTTTATGATGGTATGTTGACAGAAATGATCAAGGGGGAGAACTAAATAGCTCTGAGTCTGTGCTTTTGAGATCAAAAGGACCTAATAATGCCACATTACAGGTTGCACTGAGGCAGTTTTAGTGCCCAGCCCTTGTGATCAGCCTCTTCAAAAAATATCAGCTCAGCTCAGAATCAATGGGGACTCACAGGAATCAGCTGGCATAGCCACTGGGTGCTTTCAATGTACTTGTCCGTTTTTCTTTTACTTTTGCTGAAAATTAACCCAAATTATATTTCATATAATTCAAGCTTCACTGTATATAAGATTAAAAACATATTTACTTAAAAATGAATTCAGGTTTCTGAATGTATCTGGCTGAGCACAATAGTTGCTTCTTTTAAGTAGTGTCTTTGTTTTCATTACAGTACATGCATAATTAATAAAGTGATCAATATCAGATGTTTAATATTTATGATTTTCTCTCACCCAGCCAGAGCCTCAGAAAAAGAGTTACCATTCTATCTATTTGAAAATGCCTGAGACGCAGAAGCACCATGGCACAGCAGAGATGGATGTACAGTGCAGTGGAGCATTTCCTAGAATGTGTACTGCTGCAGCATATGGTCACAGGAGAATGACCTCTATAATACAAAAACAATAAAAAGTGATGCACGTGGACACCTTAAATGGCTTATTATCCACAATCTGATTTATAAAAGGCATCTCACTGCCTCGACCTGCCTCTAGTCTCCAACCTCAGTCAAATTGCTTTATTTAGCCCTGTCTGCTTTTTTTTCTCAATCTCTATACCCCTCCAATAAACATTAAAACCTTCATATACTGAACCAAGGGACCAACACTAGTTCTAAGGTCAGTTAGGGAGCAGAGTGCAATTAAATCCTTGTGACCTTTTATGAGAGCACGCAATAAGGTCAAACAGTTGTTGTTTTGGGCATGACATTCAACATCTCATTTTATATAACATCTGAGAGGTTCTGCCTTCCATTGACTTAACATTTCCAGGTTTAGAAACCGGAAGTGGTGTTTGTACTAGGTGTATGGCCACATACTGTATACCTAACATCTATCCCAATCCAAAAAGTAACAATTAGATGCTCTTTGAACTTGAAGGAGAAAGGACATTGAGACTTACTGATAGCTGATTTGAGCTTTTGTGATTTTAGCTGTTTGTTTTACTGGTATCTAAATATGGCACTTTTCTCAGTGAACTTCATCTGTACACACATTTACAGGGGTCACTGCGCTTTGCTGAAAGACATCTTAAAGGGGAAGGGTGTTAACATCCCGGTAATGTGGTCAATTTAATACCCCACCAAAGCCTCTGTATCAAGCCGCTCGTCTCAATAACTCACAGAACAAAATCCCAATAGCTACGCGCTGATAACTGCAGAAGGATGTAGCTTAGCCTTATCAGCTCTTGGCTCCAGTGACACAGTAATCCACACAATGCTTGGCTGTCATTGTACTGGAAAACAGGGAATCATTTCATTTATCCAACAAAGGCCCAAGAATAATTGTGATGTCCCCCTGCACTCCCCCTTCACTACTAATCCATTGAGAATGCTAATTTTAAAAGGCCAAATATTACTTATTCACAAGAGAAGAAAACTGTCATCCAGAGTGTTTTCTGTACATAGAAAGTTGTTTTGCCACTGGAACAAGAGGCTCTTACTGAATGTCAGTTCAGGAAAATCATTGTGGCTGGTTTGGTGACTCTAGCTCTTTTTTTGTTGAGATCACAGCATGTATCTACTGTAAGTATGAAGTTGGTGTGTAGGTATAGAATAGCCACTGGAGATGGCAATGGTAATTTTCTTAAGGTTAATCATTGCAGTGATACGATATAGAACATTTTTACTGAAGTTTGCTTATCTTGTAACTGTCCTTTGAATACATTAGTTACCAGGTGGTGCTGGGAAAGTAAATTAACATATGTTAGTGTGGCATAAATACACGTGTAAAATACCATGTCATTGATTGAAAATAGTCTCCCTTGAGCTTGATCTAGCAAACAGATGCTTTGCCAGATCAAGCTTATATTGCTATAGCCACGCAGACAATCCATTTACTTATGTTTCTCAGTGTCTACAAGTGGGGGTGGTTGTGAAGGTAGAATAAATAAGGTTTTGAGGACCTCTTCATAAAGCTATAATTGAGGCTCCAATTTTAGAAAAGAAAAATTGTGTCAACAATATCCATAAACTACCCAAACCAAGTACTAGGGGAATGGTCACTGCAATCAAGCTAGGAAAATGGGCCAGCTGCTTGTTAAATTTGTTTATGCTCTGATGCAATTCCTCTTTAGTTTTTCTAATTGCTATAGACACTGAACAGGGTACAAACACTGCCTGGGTTTTTTTTTCATGCAAATCCCATAAATATTTTAGGCCCAGCTAGAAATGGATTGAATGCTTTGCACGTTTGAAGTGCAGTGCATTAGTAAAATGCCTTCAAGGGCTTAGTCTGACAAAAAGGAGTCTCATCATTCCCAGATCCAAGGTTCAACTACAAACAGTTTACTTTCTCTGTAGAACATGCTAGGTTTTCTGAAAACAGAAGTGTACCTTCTTCTGCATCTATGCATCATACGCAGTCATCTTACCATAAATCATTAACAGCAGATTATGCAATAATGTGGATATTACAGAAAATGCTATGAAGGAGAATATTTTTACGATTGGGCACAAAGTCTGTACATTGTTAGGGAATGCTGACCTTAATTTAGCGTCTTATTTCCATGTTTTGATTGGATAAGAATTTCATATGACAGTCATCTGAAGATAGGAACTGGACTACAAGCCCCAAAGTAACAGGATCGTAGAGTGACATGGATGTCTCACACAACACATTTAATTAGAGCCTCTGCTTCAAATTGCATTGTCTCATTGCCAGGGTGGGCCACTGTACAGAACCAGGTCACATTCATATGTGAATAAGGCATTTTGTCAGAGGTGTTTGCCACTAGGGTATTTGCCTGAGTCTGCATTTATCCACAGCTACTGATGAAACACCTATGCTGAGTATTTCTCCACTGTCAGTGACCTCACTTCCCAGATATAAATGATGGTATATTGAGATGATCTCACATGAGAGGTTTTAGTCTTGTCACATTTACTGCACTTTTAGCCTGCTCACTAGCAGCCAGTGTATTTGGCAGGCAGGTATAAAGGCTGAGATTGTGGAACATTTTCTTTGCCACATCCATTGTTCCAAATTAAATGTATCTCTCTCTGCCTTTCCCCATCTCTCTTTATTTGTGTCTGTCTGAGTTATCACGTGATGGAGCAGACAATGGCGAGGCACTCTGATACTACGGAGAGGTTAGCCGGGGTTTTTGTATTGCTTGTCAGTGAGGGGGGCATCTAAGCTGTGAATAGGATCATTGAGTCGGAGGTAATTTTGGGCCCCAGCACAGGGCATTAGTTGGACAGGCCATTCTGCTGACAGGCATGTTTCTCCCCCTCTCTCCCCCGCCTCTTTTTAAAACCCTAACCCCCTGTCCCACTCTGCTGCATCGGCATTTCTGTCCAAACCAAAGGCCTTTATCGTTCTTCTCATGACGACATGTCTGATAGGGTGTGGTACTCAAAGTCTCTTTTTTAGTCTTGTACCTTGGGCAGCCAATGCATCTAGATATAGATAAGTTACAGCAGCCAGGTTTTAAGTGGAGCCACACTACACATTTCTGTGGTTTTATAAGCCACCAGAATCTGTGTGATAAATGAATAGACACATGCTGGACATTTCCATTCATTATCATTGGAAATAGCTGTGTGCTGGGAGTTTGGATGGCGATCGCCGTGGGGGTTGACTGGTGAAGTGCCTCTCAGAGGTGTCTTCATGGCCAAAATTCAGACAATATTAAAGAACTTGAGTTCAGCTCAACAAGAGACCTGGGCTACAATAACTCACAGGGGAAACGTCAAGTGCACCACAACACACACACACACAAAATGTATTGTCAAATGTGCCATTAGAACAGAAAATGGAAACACATGGGCTGCAGCATCAAGGGGCAGAAAGGGAATATGTATGAGGCCAATATGTGCCAGACTGAAATGCATTTAGCTAAGGCTGAATTGAAATATAGTAATATAACTTTAAAATTTTGTGTCAAACTATCTGTACTAGGATCTGTAGTCTGTTGATGACTTTTTAAAGCTTTAAAGTGACTTTCTTCTTTTTTTTGGAAGATTACTTTCAAAAAATATTATTCAATTATAAAAATGGTTGCTTAACCTGTTTCCTTTTTAATTCATATTTGCTTAACAACTTTGTTTAATATTACTAAACCAAGATGTAGATTGAGACTTAACCACAAATTCTATGAAGCTTCTTAAATCCATAGACCTTTCTTCCGCTGCACTGTGAGTTATTTTGGCAGCCCCTCTCCATTCTACCTCTGTCTCAGGATCTGCTGACTTGGGGTGCCTTGTGATTGCCTGAATGCTTTGAGTTTACAGACGACTGGCTTTAAGGTAAAGCCTTCAGAGTGAGGGGGTCATCTATTTGATGTCAGCTTTGCCAGGTTCAAAGAGAAAAAAACTAATTGGTCAGGGGTAATTGAACAAAAGAAGTCAGGATGAAGATGGTCAATATCAAGTGTATTTCACTACAGAAGAAAGATCTTGTCATCTTCTAACTTCATTATTGTAAGTGCTGACTCGCCTTTAATGCTTCACCCTGTGTGTTCTTAAGCAATATTTATGAATGGCATTTTTTCAGGTAAAGAAATACCAGTTTGCAGTGGTGCATTATTATTTTGTAGGCTTTTTTAATCTTTTAACAGGCTTTGATGGAATGCAGAACATGGTCCTTGCAGAAGATTTGTTCTCCCTGTTTATGTTTTGGTGAAGTAGAGCAAGATTGTATTTTCGTTCATCAGAATGAATATTTTGTGATTACACTGCATGTCAAGTTTTCAGACTTTCCCTGGGCAACCTGCTATGTTTGATTCATTCTCTCTTCTCTTGCTTTTATTTGCATTCTACCTCTCACATTCGAAAACATGCTAGTTTTTATAGGACACTTGCTCTGCTGTTTGGGTTTTCCATTCTTTTCTACTACTACTACTACATTCTCTTTTGAATTATATGTTTTTAAGGAAGATTTGCCCTCCCTTTCCTGTTTCTGAGTTGCTTTTCAGCTATTCTGCCTTCAGATGTTTATCTGTCTGATGAGAAACTTGGCACATCTCTGTCAGTGCTGGGGCCAAGGACATCTACCAGAAAACATCTGCCACTTCTGCTGTTATAGGCAAAAAAAATGTGTTAAATTCACCCCTGTCATCACCGAGATCTGTTTGTAGGAGGGTGTGGCGTACTTTGGCAGAATTGATTTAAAAAATTTGACTGTCAATATGAAAGTAAGTCTGGTGGTTAAATGTATAACATCCTTTAGACCCCAAGCTCTTCTACTGCATCCCCTTCCACTGCCCAGAGGAGCTCAATGTGCTCAGATTGCAGATGATGCTCTGAAGACATCGGTGGGTCCCTAAGGTAGCAACACAAAGGAAGATTAGGCACCCTCCTTCAAGGCTTTTGTTGAGTAATTCCACATCTGCTTTAATAATTCAGAGCGGCACCAGCAGACTCTCCACACAAATGATATATGGTAACGTTGTGATCTCTGGCCATGAGGAATTTTTTTTGGTCTTTCTTTGTCTTTTTTTTTTTGGTGCCATAAACATGAAGGGGCCTTCCAGCGAAACATATCCACACAAAAAGATGACACCATGAATCTCTCAGGTGTTAAGGTGTGTGTTTGTGTACATGTAGGATCTACTGAGGCTGTACTGTCACTCACTTGTAACATGAACTGGTGTTGTACCACTGCCACTGAGGCACCTGTGGGAATCGAGCCCCCGTGAGCCACCTGTCTGCAGTGTCTGCATGCATGCGTGAGTTTCTGTGTTTTCTGTGTGAACTTGGTGATGAAATAAACATCACATGAACTTGCTTCTACCTTTCGAGAGGCTGAGGATCGGCAGTCATCCACAGAAAGCATTCCTGTATGTCATGTGGAACAAAGCTTGCATGCGATGGCATTTGTTGGAAAGAAAATAGCTTATCTAGCAGAATTAAACATATTTGTACGTTCTTTATATATTTTTCTCAAATCCAAATAAAGCTGGGTATTTCCACAGTGTAATTTACCCATCAGGTTTTAAATGTAGTGTTTAGGGTTTATGAATTCTTATTTAATAGCCCTTAAGGGGCACATTTCCTTTTTTTCATGTGGTTTTCTCTCCCTGCAACTCTCTCCTCCACTGCACCTGTTTTGAGCAATACCTTTGGGGCACAGCTTGAAGTGAATAATGCATAAGCGAGAAGGAGAATCAGAAAACCTTTTTGGACCTTCTGTCTGTCTAGCTGGCTGTCTATCTTCCATCTCCTTTGTCTCTATATCCCCATTTTTCCCCTAGGTTCCTCTCTCGCTGTTGAGCTAATTTTTTTTTTTTTAAGTTAAATCCATCTGTCTCTGTCTCTTGCAGTGAGGTTTTTGGACTGTGGCCGAGGTGGTCTGGTTCGACTCGAATGCAGTAACCCTTCTGACTTCCGGATAGAGGCCAACGGAGTAGTATATGCTGCCAGGAGTCTTCAGCGCTCTACGATCCCTGTGTCACCATTGCTGATTAAGGCCAGTGACACCACCACACAGCAGCAGTGGGTAACCCAAGTCAGGTTGACACCTTTCACAGACTCTACCCAGCAGGTAAATATACCAACCAACTCAAGTACTTCTATAACATTTCTGACTTATTTGTTGATTTGTCTGGCTGATGTTACTGCTGTAGAAAAGTGGAATGATCAATTTTGCCCTTGCATCAACTAACTTACGCTTATTAGCCATACTTTACATTCACAGATGACTAGTTCCCTAAATTGTAGCAGGTGTTCCGAGAGACTGGATAGATGCTTGCTAATTAAAACTTAATGTGTCAATTTACTAGGAGCACAAACATATACTCAACACGGTCAGTGGGTAGCAAGAGCAGATGCAAAATGGCCTCTCATAAAGTTAATTTCAGTGAGCATGGCTTGTGATAGGGAGGTTATTGCGTTAGCATCCAAAAAGGGACGCACCTCTTTCAGCGCTTTGAAAGATGGGAAGCATCTGTCTGAGCTATAGAGTACGGCTTTAACTGCTCTGTTGGATGTGTTGCTTAGTCATCTGCAATTAGTTAAAATGACCATGTGCTCATATGTCATTGTGGTTAGCTAAGGATCAGAGGACATGCACAAAAAGAGCTGTCTACATTGGCCTATCTGCCTGCCTTGTAACCAGGAAAAGAAGCTCTAAAGTCTGGTATTGTAGAGGTTTTATCTTGAATGGCAGTGGATTATGTGATCCCGCTCAATTTGATAATATCTACACAGGCGCATATGCTATTCTCAACTATGTGTGTCTTTCCTGACACATTCTGTAGGGTTATAAGTGGGCCTTTATGTGCATATGTTAATAATCATTGCTGTAAGATCCCATTAGCCTTCTGGCATCTTAGTGAACATCCTGCAATCACGTTTGTTTTACAAAGACCAATGTTCTTTTCTTTTTAAGCCTTGTAATACTCTTAAACAAATGACCACAAGTGACCATTTCTAAACCTGTGGCACAGCAGATAATCTCTGGAAAGGCAGGCATTATATTTCACGTGGGTGCAGATTAAAAGTTAATACTGACAGTTATGTGTACTTACTGTCAGTGCTTTAGGTGCAGTGGTCTGCTGGGCTGAAATCAGACCTTTAGCTGGTAATGATTTCATCGCATAACACCATCATTAGCCACTGATAATCATTTACTATAGAGACTCCTACAGGTATGTGATTTTAATGATGCCATTAGTAACTGTTGCTGGTTGGTCAAAAGCAAATGGTACATACTTGTCCGACACAGGTAAACATGGACATCTGTAGGTTTTTAAATTTTATGGAAAAGTCATGATCTCAAATGGGTTCTGCATCAGGTGTATAAAAAAATTGTTAAATTTATCAGCAGTAGTTATCAGTATCTGTTCAGAGCTGTTGCGTTTGCCCTGCTTTGTCCGTAATGAAATCAGGGATTGACTTTCCCGCATCTTGCACATTTATTAGGTCATGAGTGGCTATCTTCCCCTCCAGCACAATTATTGTCATAAATCATCACGCATCTCTTAATCACATCAGCGATTAAAATTTTTTTTTATTAGTGCCATGAATGCATCAGCCTTGGGGAAACATTTTAATCAATGACAGCCAAACAGTATCCTCATTAACATGAGTGTCCTCACTCATTATCTCCACCTCTATTAGAACCTCAGTTCCACCACAGTCTGTGAGGAGAAAATGTTTCAGAATCTGAAAGAGAGGACAAATAGGCACATGTGTATTCCTTCACATACACTCAAACAGAAACACTCCTGGATCTGAAGTAGACTCATAGTCAGAAGATGGAGGGGGTTCAGAGAGTGTGGATGGCTGCAGACCTCCAGCGCTCCAGAGATAGATGCATGTAGGGCTGAGCAAACCCACCATGTCATTCATCATCCCAGACGCAGGTTGCAAATAATTACTGCTTGCACTCGCACCCATTTCAATAGGGTAATAGATATTTCTGAAGCGTACGCCTTCACTATCTGTCCACTTGCCTCTCCACTTGCGTTTTCAATGTGTGAAAGCAGTATAATCGGATTTCAAACATGATTAGTGGAAGCTCTCCGACTGCTCCCCAGATGTTCGAAGAGGGCGAATGTATGGGTCACAATATAAGGTGGCAAAGTGGTAATTAATTTCTGGTTTGCATGGGACATTTTATAATAATTAGTAGGACTTGACTACTTTGCAACAAATCAACATTCAAATGACAGGCAACACTAGGAAAGATGCTTCAAAGGACGTGACAGTTCCATTGAAATCCCAGCTATCATTCATTGACATTGACAGATTTTACATATTGTTTTGGTGTTTTCCTTCCTGTCTTGTTTTGTTCAAGGTTATTTTAACTTTCTCTGGCAGTACTTCAGTCTCCTCAGTCTCTGGAGCAGCATAGGCAATTTGAGCCATCTGTGTGTTTAGTGTCTAGCTCGCAGGTACCATCCTCCTTTGTTTCAAATCTCATTCATTACAGCTGAGGGAGGATGGCAGATCCATTATGGAAGCTGGTCTGTCTGTGTGGGTGCATTTTATCACGACATAAGAAGAGGTCTGCCATTTAATTCAAACCAGCGTTGGTGTTGTGCGGTTGTTGCAGTAGCCACACCAAAGCCTTTCACGGCCTATATCACATGTTGTATTGTAGATATTTTAAGCTACAAAGAGCCATTGAAATGAATTGTTTGCAAATGCACATTTAGAATAGGTATTAAATGGCAGTTGAAAATGCTTATTATGTTTTGTGGAAAACAGCAGCGCGTTTTCTTTTATCTCCACATCAGTTCTTGTAACTCAGAAAGGGAAAGGCATTAGTCATGCTACAGTATCACTGAAGAAGTGTCCCTCCAGTAAGTGGATTGGCATGTGCTTCTGTTGATTGTAGTAATTACGTAATCAGGATTAAGGCTTCATTCCCACAGGGTAAACATAATAACAAGAATACAGCCATGCTAACAGTGATTTATTTAGTGGTGAATTGAAATAAATGCTAATGTCAGCATGCTAACACAGTGAGAGTTGTTATGCTGATGTTTGATATAATTTTCAACATATTTACCTTCATATCATTATGTGAAGATGGTGACATTTGCTAGTTGGCACTTAACTCCGAAGACTTACAATGCATCCTATTGGTCTTAGATAAATAGGTGTTAAATATATTACTCAAAACAAATGTCAACTTCATAATGCTGTTGGAGGTAAAGTAGTATCATTTTCTGGGAACCTTAAATGTGACAATAACTATAACAATACTATATTTCATAGCAATCCATCAAGTAATTGTTCAGATATTTTCAATCTGTGGTGGAACATCATACCAACATAGAGTCATGCAGCTAGCATGGCTAAAAATGTATGCACTCTTAAACTCGTCTTAAACTGAACCATTTTCTCTCCACAGGCTCAGGATGTTGCTGCCCCTCCAGTCATGGTCCAGGATTTGAAGGAAATAGTTTTTCCCTCACGCAACATGGATAGCCAGCTCAAACGCATGAAGAGAGACTGGGTCATCCCCCCAATCAATGTCCCAGAGAACTCACGAGGCCCATTCCCTCAAGAGCTTGTCCGGGTAACGTAGCTCACCCAAGCACATGCATGCACACATACTGTACACCACTCTGTTTCAAAGCCATTTCCTTGATATGACAACCTTATGGTTCCCTGTTGCCCTGAGCTTCCACTCAGAGGGTCACAGACATAAGACTTATGCCTTCAACAAAATGTTTCATATTTACAGCACTTTGCTAAAGGTCAGGGCTCTTTTTTTCTGGTGTATTATTTATCTTTTGTTTCAGGGGGCATTTGGTACCACAATAACGTGACGTTATTTAGAAGCAGAGAGAAATCTGAAGCTCTCACCTGCACAATTGTTCCTTGGTTGCCTGTTGAGATATTATACTTTTTTTTAGCACGCCTCAAGGACACACATGGCCCAATTCGTTTGAAACAGTTCTGTGGTCAGGTCTGAGTGTGGGTGGCTGACAGAGGGCTACAGCAGAAGAACTAAACTTTTCTTCAGCATATTAATTTTGCATGCATACAGTGTTAGGTCCTGTACATGCTATTTGTATGTGCTACATTTAACCTGTATGTATTAGAAGAGATATTTCTGTTCTTTTGTGGATGATATCAGGAGAAGGAAATACTACATACCGTTTGCTCAGCATGGATCCAGGGTGTAGACAAAAAGGATCTTGGCTTACATGGCAAACAGGATAGATAGCTGAGCCAAGACAGAGCTTCATTACTACACAGACACATCTTTTAAGCACACAGTAGCATTTTTCGAACAATGACTGATTGAATGATTGAAATGATTAGTCAATCAATTGATAGCAAGTAAATAAAAGTTTTAATAAGTAGATAGCAGATTTTCTCAGTGTAGCACAAGTACTTCTGCGACTTGGGTCAGTATGATCACCCATCTAAGCAATGCCAAAGGGACCTCAAATCTAATTCGTTTGATATCAGATTTGTTTACCTTTTGATATCTGTACCAGCCTGAAAAATCCAGTGTGGTTCAGGCTATATTCTGCATTGTTTTGAAGCATTCATTAACAAATCAATCTTAACACCCACAGATCAGGTCGGACCATGACAAAAACCGGTCTCTCAGATACAGCGTCACAGGACCAGGTGCTGACCAGCCCCCCACTGGGATCTTCATCATTGACCCGATCTCTGGAGAACTGTCGGTCAACAAGCCCCTGGATCGGGAGCACATCCCCAACTTCCACGTAAGTCAAACATAACAGCTTAAAAATCCCTTTATAATGATATTCTATTAATTTGCAAATGTTTTTTCCAGCCCGCTTTACCAAAACAATTGAGTTTTCTCTGGTGCTGTACATTCCAACTAGTTGGCATGCACTCAAGGGTCACGTGTAGCCTAAACAGCCTCTTTAGACTCAATAAAGACCAGGGTATCCCAGAAAATCTGACTTATCCGTCTGAGAATTTAAAGGATTTAACATGATGTTTCTCAGTGAATTGAGTGTGTGTTAGATATATTACGATAATCTCCAGTTCCTTCCAGAGCTGGTTTAGTCATTAGCTGTTCTTCTATTACATTGCTATGGTCTTTAAATTATATAGTTTCATGCTGTTTATTCATGTGCCTCAACAGAAGATAGAAGACATCAGCGAAGGCGGTAGTTAAGTTGTAGACTTCATCATGCTTTTAGAATAGAGTCTACCGCCCATGCTGGTTTAGTATTGCTCAGTATTGCTTTAGTTTACCAATTTCCTTGTATTTCTACTGGTAATTTTGCTATATTTATGTCACACTGTAACATATAATTTATTGATTACTTTACACTTTAAAAAGAATGTAAGAAAAGTAAACAAAGACATACAGTGTATGTCTATATAGCCTGTGGATTCTTAATACATCTATGCACACAGTATACAATAGTACATTACCTTTTTATTCTAGAGCATGAATGGACAGGATCAAAATAGATACTGGATGTTAGTGGATTAAAATTAGGTGTTAGGCACAACCATGCAGTTATGTGTATGTAGGAAAAAATGCATTTGAAGTATTAAAAAGATGCAACAGAGTTCTTTTCTTAAAACAGACCTGGACCTGTGCTGACCCAGTGTTAGGCAACAGTACTCAATATATTCAGAGTGTATTTGTTTTAAGAAACAGCCATAAAAATGCAACTAAAATGCTTCAGTTATTTTTGACTCTGGCAAATATCAGAATAAAATCTAATCACAGTTTGTCCTATGGCCTGCACACACCAGAGCTATGGATGGGAAAAAAATTATTTTTAAAAAGAGCATTCTTGTGTTGGTCATGCTAGTTTGATGAGGATTTTCTGAACTGTTTGCTGTTGTACATAAAGTAAAAAAAATTAATGGTATTTAATTATGGTTTGTGTGCTTAAATACCAGAAGTTTATTGTGTGACATTGAGTTTCTTTATTGTTTGTGCAGTTAAGAATGGTCCTTGCTTGAATAGTTCTATGGTAAAGATATGTTTTTGTTTTCCTCCAGCTGAGAGCTCATGCAGTGGACCTTAATGGCAACCAGGTAGAAAACCCTATTGACATTGTGATCAATGTGATCGATATGAACGACAACAGACCCGAGTTCACCCATCAGATCTGGAATGGCACTGTTCCAGAGGGTTCCAAGCCAGGTAATACAGCACAATAAAGCCAAGTACACTATCACACTGAATGAGCAAACAACTGTCAGTAGACCCGCCACCTCCACATGCTGCCATAGTATTAGCAGATCAAACAGCATTGATGACATTCCTGGGGTAGCCATTTTGTGGCCATTTTTAACTTTGTGTCAGCTGTATTAAAGTGATCAGTGGTGTGGTGAACACTGAGTGTTCACATAGCAATATTGACTCCATTTATAATCCCTTTTGAATGCAAATGGCAAAAAAGGAATGATACAGAGACATGAAAGGAAAGTATTTGCATCTTCTCTCTGTCTTTCTGTCCCGTAGGAACATTTGTTATGACAGTAACGTCTGTTGACAAAGATGACCCCAAAACAGCTAATGGGATGCTGCGTTATAAGATCCTGTCTCAGACTCCAGAGAGTCCGACCTCCAATATGTTCACCATCAACAATAAAACAGGAGGCATCATTACAGTGGCAGCAGGCCTGGACAGAGAGGTGACTTTTTTTCTTTGTGGCCTTTTCTGTTTTTTTCCCTTTAACTTGGCTTTCTTTGTCTTGATATTATCTCTATATTGTGTTTGTGAATGTAGACTAAAATTGTATTAGCATTTAAGTGAAGCTTTCATTAGCAAAACAATTTATTATATAAATTTTTGTCCTGCATTTGCTGCTTCTTGTACATCAATTTTCCATGTACATAAATGGATTGTGTATTTTTTTTTTTAAACATGATGACAAAACACAGCTTGGGTATCTTTGCTCATATCCAGAATGTCTGAGAACTAATGAGCCAAAGTGAATTTCGCTGATTATCAACTAAATAAGAAGTAGAAATGGACTTGGCTCTTTCACACTTATTTACTCTTACAAGGAGGCAACGTGCATCACTGAGCAGCTAAATCTTCCCCTTCCCCCATTTTCTCCTTCTCTCATTTTTGTTTTCTCTCTAGCAGAAGCTTTACTTGCATTTTATTTCTCTCCATTTCCCGTGCTGTAAATCCTACCACTCTTTCATTTAATTGCATCGCATTGCTGTTTGAGAAAATAAATAAAATAATATAGAAGGCTAGAGCCAGTTGGTGCAATTCTAGTGCGGGCAATCAGACTAGGTGGCTGCTCAATCACTTCTGCCCTGGGGCAGCAGTTTTATGTCCACCAGTTGCCACCATGAAAGTAATTTGCTCGACTCTCATTACCCAACAACTGGTCCATCACCTGAGTGGCTTTTAATGTGAAAAGAGTCATTTGTTAGCTTCATGATGGTGTACATTGCAGAAGTATTAGTTTCACACATGCACTCCCAAACGGTTTATACAAAAAGCCACCATTAGTCATCTTAATTAAGAAGCTAGTTAGTTCAGATTTGTTTGATTTTCTTTGGAAAAAATGAACACGGATGTACGTTGACTTGTCGTCTTATTAGAGACATGTTTAAAGTGTATAATAATCCAATGCAATAGTCAAATAAATCTTCAGCTTGTAATACTGCTGACACTTGGTCAGACAGCTATGTGGTCATTTTTGAGGCTGTGGTTTTGTAATGAACTAAATTATATTAAATAGTTTCTCATCTTTTCCATAGCCTAATTTTGCATATGTTAACAATAATTTGCTCTACAGATTTAGTTCAAGGACAAGTGTGACAAGGAACAGTACAGGAAGTTATTCCAGTACAGTACAATACTCGAGATCTCCTCTGACAGTATAACTATATTGCAACAAGACAGACATTTATTACTTATTATATATTCATTCTTCATTCATACAATTACACTTCATGTATAGTAGCTGTGTGTATGTTACAGGTGCTGTATGAATCAGGTCTGTGTAGATGACTTTCACTAATGCAGTGTATTATTCTCTGCTGTCTTTTATCTGTAATCTATCTGTCTGTCTATAAATAGGTATCTCTCTGTCTGTCTATCTGAATTCTAAACAACATTACAGCTAACTTCACCATTAACAATGTCAATACAAGGAACTATGATTAATCCTGCAATTGTTTCTCCTCCTCCTTTCACTTCAGAAAGTACCTCAGTACACACTGATCATCCAGGCCACTGATATGGAGGGCAACCCCATGTACGGCCTCTCCAACACAGCCACTGCTGTCATCAGAGTCACTGATGTTAATGATAATCCACCAGAGTTTACTGCTGAGACGGTAAGAAATACACTCATATGTGAGAGATCAAAACAGTAATCTTAGGGAAAGGAAATCACCACATTGTCCACAGGACTTCCATTTGTGTGTGAATATATGCTATTTAACCACTGGTCCTCTTCAGTTACATAGTTCTGCTTGCCCAGCATTTTTGAAGCCATACAGACATACAAGTAGTCAGCTATGCATAAAGTATTATAGCCCCCTCCAAATGTTGACACGTGCAACATTGGGGATGTCTGTCTGAGTGAAAGGGGCACCTTACTGTGCTCTCGAATCACTGAAATTTGTAATGCCACTGTTGTGCTATCAGGGGAGGACAAGAAATGAGATGACCATGACGACATGATGAGTTACCTTTGATGTCTGTTTACCCAAGATTGGTCCTGCTGTGCTGTGCGAGGCATGCCTTGGTGTATTTTCTGCTGCCACAGCATTATCACTAACAGCTTGCTGTTCTGTACGTTCATGGTTTATTCATGCAGTTTTTCGGCGAGGTGCCTGAAAACCGTGTGAATGTCATTGTGGCCAACTTGACGGTGACTGACAAGGACCAGCCCAACACGCCTGCCTGGAATGCTGTCTACAAAATCACCGGGGGCGACCCCACCGGCAGGTTCTCTGTGCCCACTGATCCGACCACTAACGAGGGCCTGGTAACAGTCGTCAAGGTAAGGCCTCCCCTTCAAACTCCACCCCTTTAATCCCTTGGAGATGCATTGTAGATGCATGTGTGCTTTACTGAAGGGTTTAGGGATGATTGGCTCTGTATTAATATCAGGCATTTAGACCATACTTTGTAGTGTATGTGAGTATAATGTATGTTTATAGCGTTTCAGAAATTGTGCAGAATGTAATAAAGTGAAGATGTCTTAATTTCTTATGTGTCATCTTGGTCCCTGGGAATAAAGAGAACAAATTAATAATCCAATGTTGCAGTTCAGTAGTTCTGCTGCTGCAGTGGTCTTTAGTTTTAACACATATTACAATTTCTTTACCAAGACTAATTTATTGGTGATGATTGTTGTGGTGAAAGAGCTGTACTGTAGCACCTCAGATTGAATTATGTGTAAATTCTAATTTATATCTCATGATTAAGACTTTGCACAACTTAAAAATTCAAAGCACATTTTAAGTGAAACTCTTACTCTAGCCCCTCCTACTGCTGTGTCCTTCAGCTGACCACAAAAGGATACAGTCTCTTTATCTCATCTCACTCTCTGCAGTGAGCTTACACAGTACTGTTTTTCAGACAAGAAGAAAAAGCTTTCATTCTTTGCATTGCTTTCTCTATAGTTTCACATAATCAAAAACATAATGTGATTTTTATCCTGATTTTTGATGAGATCCACTCTCTATATGCTCTTTCTTACTCCTTGCAGCCTATTGACTATGAAAATAGCAGGATGTATGTGCTGACAGTGGAAGCGAGGAACGAGGTTCCTCTGGCACGAGGCATCCAGTCTCCTCGTCAATCCACTGCCACCGTCTCCATCAGAGTGATAGATGTCAATGAGAGCCCTTACTTCGAGCCCAACCCCAAACTTGTTAAACTGGAAGAGGGAATGATGCCAGAGTCAACTCTGACTACCTTCACTGCGCAGGACCCTGATCGCTTCATGCAGCAAAGCATCAGGTAGATTTTATAGCAGTAAGGAAAAAAGAAGAACTGTCTGGTTAAAACATTGCCACTATTTGAAAGAATCGAGTCCACGTCACAGATTCGAAAATTCCTGTAGCATCTAGGTCTTCTTCATTTTCTACAATGTCTGTTCACTCACAGCACAGGTGTTTAAATCACACATTTAGCTAAAATGTTTAGCAAATAAATTTGTATGGACACTGATAAGTTCATTACGGGTTATATATTTTAAGAAATGTTAAGATGACTGTCCACCCTGGCTACTTTCTGCAACATTGCCGCTTAGATAGCAGCCAGCAAGTCTCCATCTTATTCATTGTTGGACAAGCTCTATTTTTTTCTTTTCATCATCAGACATCTTGCCTCAAAGCTGTTTAGCCATGGAAGAGTTTATCTGCCTGAAAACAGTCCATGTGAAATGAGTTAGCTTTGTAATTCCACGGTTTGTCCTACAAATTAGTTTGAGCTACTGATAACAACAAGCCAGTTTTGTGTCCCCTGTGAGGCT
The DNA here is from genome assembly GCA_032362345.1 of Sandelia bainsii. Taxonomy (NCBI): domain Eukaryota; kingdom Metazoa; phylum Chordata; class Actinopteri; order Anabantiformes; family Anabantidae; genus Sandelia; species Sandelia bainsii. The sequence continues at coordinate 12,183,265 of JAUMHL010000010.1, read as the reverse complement.
GAATAATTATGTAAAATGCATGATGTCTAAAATATTTACTCTATGTAAACAAATAAAAACAAAAACATTTTTAGGAAAAAGATATGCCAAACAGCTAATAGTGACTAAATTTACCAGTTACATTTGAGCAGAAAACAAAATGTTCTTTCTCACTATTTTAAAAATAACTTGCAGACAACCCCTAACTAGAAATGTAGAATGAATAGTAAGGAATATGAATCACTATGTAAAACTCTTTTTTTGTCCTTCCCTCAGATACTCCAAACTCTCAGATCCAGCCAACTGGCTAATGATTGACCCCAACACTGGTCGAATCACAACAATTGCCATTTTGGACAGAGAATCGCCCTTTGTGAAGAACAGCCTGTACAATGCAACATTCCTTGCCTCTGACAGCGGTATGTAACCATTCAAGTCGTACTGCAGTTGCCAAAAATACCTCGTTGTGGTCCTGTGATGCACCGGTTACATGGTGTTTTAGCCCGGTTGTTACACAAGCACTCTATTGCAGGCTATTTGTGTTAGAGCATTCAGAAGGACATAATGCTGCCTTTTCAAAAGAAAGCCTAGCAGTGTCTAATGTAGCCTGCCTCTCAAAGGTCAGTCTTCCACACAGCATCACTTTGACTACCTCTGTGATGTTTTTCACCTAAAGCTAGTGCACAAATGCACCCTAACCCTGACAAAGACATCCTCCATGCTTGAAGGTCAACCTTGTACCCAGCACTTGGGATGTGTGGAACGCTGACCATCTTAGTTGAAGGTTAATGTGCTCGCAATCCCAAAACCATTCAGCATGTGGATATATTCACCTCTTCCCTGCACTGGCGGGATTTACCTCTGTTCAAGTTTACCCTGTTCTGCGGAGCATAGCTTAGGCCAATAGGCTTAAAAACTCGACCAATAAAGAGGTTTCTCAGCATTAATGGGTCAGGATTGGATGACTAGCTTCTTTGAGCGTGGCCTGAATGGTAAAAAAAGCCTCTTAGCTGAGTGAATACATAGAGGACCCTGAGAGGAGCGACAGTGGGCTCTGTTTGTCTGCTTTAGTATTCCCATCCTGTGCTCTTCGTCAGGAAGACATTCTTCAGCCACACACACACATACACACACACTACCAAAATGTTCTGATATCTCCTTCTTTCTGTCTTCTCACTTGATATTAGGTTCTCCGATCAGTATGCAATTTGGATGGGTCAAAAGCAAATAACTGCTTAGTGTGTCTTATTATAACATGAGACCCAAAGAGAATAAACTTCATACTTTACTTTTCTCTACCGGCTGCATAACGAGTGCCAAATGAGAACTGGCATTCCAGTAGTATATATTCCTATCGAATTTTAAAATCCATTTTCTCATAAATATGTATGTGCTAACTGTGTGTATCATTTTATGGTCCATGCAGGTGTACCTCCAGCAAGTGGAACAGGAACTCTCCAGATCTACCTCCTGGATATAAATGACAATGCTCCTAAGGTATTCCCTCAGGAGGCAGAGATATGTGAGAAGCCAGAGCCAAATGCCATCAACATCACTGCACTTGATGGAGACCTGAACCCAAACGCGGGGCCATTTGCCTTCGAGTTAGCCCATCGGCCCTCCGATGTTCGGAGAAACTGGACCATTACACGAATCAGTGGTAAGACACAGAACACACCCATACATTTTGATAACCCTAGTTAATTTCACAACATACTGCTTATAGTGAGCATTTTAGAGAATGAAATCAACGTAATCTTCATGGTTTTGTCTGATATAACCTTCCAAAGACATGTATTCACTTTTTTGGCATTGGCCTCTGTTTATAATCATTAGTGAAAAATGAAAGTGGACAAAATTACCATTTCATTAATTAGTGGCATTTAATAAAAATAATTGTGAAAACTGTAAAATATCTAACAATACAAAGTGTATAATGTTTTTTCCCTCCGTTGTTCATTAATTAAAGCTTGAGAATTTGATGTGACTTCTAAGCAGCACTTAAAATCTGAGAAACTAGAGCACTACAGTGGGGTCAGGTAGAGAGGTTACTGACGATATTAATACTATATTAATCTTACCAAGCAGCCATTAATTGTTTATGCTAATTTGAAATAAAAAACATAAGTGAACTCATTTGTTGTGTGTTAGCTATTAGATAATGTTAGTTGAAACACGGTGAATATATCTTAATAGGATGATAGCATTTGGATTATCACAGCTGGGAATTTAGCCTAAGCAGCATTATCAAAAGGTATTCAGTAGATTTATAAGCTCTAAAGCTAAATCCAGACCATGTTTTGGATTAGATATGCTGATGCAACTTCCAGGTAGAAATTTAGGCTGCATATTTGTCGTAATAGGTGTAATCGCTATGTGCACACTGTGTATTCCATATATGGCTAGAGTTTGGATTGAATCCCCTCTGAAAAACTGCTCTGCAGAAGAAATCTGATGTTGTTTTATATTTAATCACATTAGCTTACTTAATCTCTATGCTCACCATGTCATATTTATCTCCCCCTAAAAGGGGCCATGGTAGCTCACTCGTTCACTCTTTTTGTCTTTTCTCCACTCAGGTGAATATGCTCAGGTGAGCCTCAAGATTGGCTTCCTTGAAAGTGGTATCTATGAGATCCCCATCATAATCACAGACTCAGGCAACCTGCCCATGTCCAACACCTCTTATCTGCGGATTAAAGTGTGCCAGTGTGACATCAATGGCGACTGTACTGACCAGCAGCACATCATGGCTGCCGGTCTGGGCACTGGTGCTATCATATCCATCCTTCTGTGCATCATCATCCTCCTTAGTGAGTGTCTCAGCACCTCTCTCAAACATCACATCACATGAACATATGCAGGGATTATAAAGACCTCTACACATTATCCGAGATACCACTAGATTACTGTAGGATTACCAAAAAGATCCCCATCCAAGCTCTAAAACATTGGATCCGATTACATTTGTATGAAAATATGTTATTATGTTCTGTAATGTGAGCTCTCTCTCGCTTTCTGTCTGTCTGTCAGTTCTTGTGCTGATGTTTGTGGTGTGGATGAAGCGCCGTGATAAAGAGCGTCAGGCCAAGCAGCTCCTCATCGATCCAGAGGATGATGTGAGAGATAACATTCTCAAGTATGATGAGGAAGGTGGAGGAGAGGAGGATCAGGTAAGAATGAGGCGGTAAACACACACAGTGTACACTCTTCAAACATTCTTAGTTATTTTAAAAGCTGTGAAAAACTATTTTCTGAGTTAGCTTTTGATAAAGAAAGAACTGTTCTGGTTAAACCCAGCCCTGCACATCATGACTCTGTATAGTGTATTTGAAAGGGTGGCATAAGTGTGTGGTCCCTAACTGGCAGAAGCATTCAGGTCATCTATCTGACTGTACACTGTACAATTTATTCTTTTTAGTGTTACTCCTGCTCATTATGCTGCTCTGTGATACACCTCAGAAACATTTACAACGAGAAGTTGTGTTTTCATAAAATTAGAAAAACAACTTTTTTTTATAGAAATTATCCAGGTATCGAAACCTTAATCAATAAAGCAAACACATACTGATCAAATCCGTTCTGGAAATTATAAAAATATCTCCTCAACTGGAACTCGTTCCTGCTTCACATCCCTAACACACACACACGCACAATAGAAATGCAGCCGCTAAAGTCACATCTCTGTATTCCCCTACACTGATCAGACACAAATTCAATTGTCCTAATGACTCCTTGTTAGCAGAACGGAATCATTTTAAAAAAGGCAGTAAGATACAAAATGGGCTCTTTGCTTGCTGCTGGCTGGAGTGCTCCAGTGGCTAAGGTATTGCAGAAATGAGTGGGAGACCCTGGTCTGACCCAGCACGGTGCCAAATTAGCCTCGGAGCCTTCTAATTGGTAAGCTGATGTCATTTGGAGACAGACATCTGCTGTGGCGCAATAATGAAGCTCTGTCTAAGGTAACAATATGACTGGAAGGCCATTACACATCTGCCTGTGATTAAGCAGGAGGGAGTGCAACCACTAATGTATTCGCATCCGCACTTTCACACACAAAATGCACAAACTTGTAAACCAGAACATGTTGAAAAGGAAACTGTTGCACGATATAACACCGCTCATTTATTGAGGGAAAACAAGCTTCCATTTTGAGTGGCACAGAGAAGGGCAGGGCGCCAGGAGAAAATGGTCTTGTCTGCGAAATCGCGACAGTCAGTGTTGGGTAAAAAATGGACCTGACTTTCCCTGCAATGTGGTCTTTATAATGGCCACCTCTGTTCTCCCTATCTCCTGCTGGGGAGGAAATTGAAGTGTCAGACCATTGGGCGCTCTCAGAGTATATGATTTTAGTTGCTGCTGCCATTGCCCTGGTTTGTATTAGTTTGTGAAGCGTTCATTTCATCAGAGGCAAACAGCTGATCAGGCCACGCTACGTCGTCATGAAAAAAAAAAAGTTGTTGTGCACAGGTTCACTGGTGAAAAAAAATGTCGTACAGGGATGAGTCATCTGCTTTTTCAAATGACCTCAGAATAAATTGCTCCACAGCCTTAGACAGTGTGGCATGCTTTAAAATGGTTTGGATTGTTTTTCATTTTCATGCAGTAAATGAAAGAAAATGAATCTGACCTGTTTATGCAGATAGTATAAATGCTTTGTCACTGAAGATAAAGAGAAGTTTAACGTGTCAGAAGAACCGCAACATCTCTTTGAAGGATGATTCAAGTTCAATATCATAACATGTGTGACATAAGTACAGCTACATTTGTGGTCAGATTTCATTGAATAGTGTGTAAATTTGAGGTCTGTTCTTATTCACCGTCTTCCCAAAAGCTAGATGAGAAGATGAGTAGTATGCAAGTGTCTACATGGCACATATGACACATCTTTATGCCTAAAGTTAACAAAATCAGCCTACCATCATCACTGTTTCTAGTCTTTACGCTAAGCTTACCTAGTTCACATGTAATAAACAACACTTCTTATTATCTGAAACCTTAAAATTTAAGTGAGGTTTGGGCTTCACGCTGCCTGGTAGCATGGTGTTAAATAAACAAAGTTCTGTTTTAAGATATCACAGAAAGTATATAAAGCTTAGCAATGTTCAGTTTCCCATGGTTGAATGTGGGTCATGAGTGCTGGCTAGTGTACAGTGAGGAGTCATCTCCCTGAAGGCGGCTGGTCTTCCAATCTTCCTGCTTAGTTCTGTCACCAACTCCCGACCCTTCCAGTGTGCGACCTCAAGGAAGGTCAAACGGGAGTCAGACTGAAATGAACCAAAGATGATGGATGATCTTACTGAATCATGTGTGATCCCCATTGTTCTTCTGAAATCAAATTTCCCTGGAATAATCAATCAATATATTTGTTTTAGTTTGAGATGATACTTATTAGCATGGAGTTGAGTATGTGCTTGTCAGAAATGTGTTTGTATATCTGGGTTGTTTGTGCGGCATCACAGGGTTTATATTTATTCTCGTATTTATTTTTACATTGGAACATCTGTAGCCTTGTTTTTTTTTTTCCTGGGAGTGAGTGTCTGTGTGTGTAGGTACATGTGCAGCCGAGCAAAGACAATTTTCAAGGGGGATATTAGAGATGGATGGATTACTGAAAATCTTCTAAAGAGGGACAATCCATCATGCACGCTTATTAGGCACACACCCTGATTCTCAAATGGCATTTTCTCTATCATATCTGCTGTCACTGTGATACCATCCAGTCATTCAGCTCAGATCAGCTATACTCTTCACCGCATTCTCCTTCTCTCTCCTAACTCCGTTTCTGTCTCCACTATTTCTCCTCCTCCTTCTCTGCCCATGACTTTGCACAAATTGCTAGCCATTCACGTTGCCTTGGTAATGTTAATAGGATTAGCAATGGCTTATGCATATCCACCATCCCGTGTCTAGGCATTGATTAGAGCAAAACAGCCCCCTGCAACATCCTTCCTGCAGCACACCGCCCAAGTACACAGACTCTGCGGCGTATGATGTGGTCCTCAGCTTGGACCCCCTCAGTGGTGGCTCTTTTAATGTGTCAAATTGTCCCTGGGCTTGTGCTTCACAGACAAGAAGATTAAAGTTTCCTTTAAAACCTTCCCTCTGCTCACTTGAAGTTGTTCTTTCTCAGTACAGCATAGAATGTGTTTCCCTATTTTAAATAATCATACTTACTTTGGGGTATCATCACGCTGCTCAGCTGACTCCCATCTGCCAATGTGTTCCCCAGGATTATGACCTGAGTCAGCTCCAGCAGCCGGACACGATGGAGCCTGATGCTATCAAGCCGGTGGGAATCCGCCGTCTAGACGAGAGACCTCTTCATCCTGAGCCGCAGTACCCCATAAGATCAGCAGCACCACATCCTGGAGACATTGGAGACTTCATCAATGAGGTAAAAACACTGACCAGCAACAGTCATTGAAAACTGACATTGTTTTGCTGTATGAAATCAAATCCCAGGAAAATAGCTGTGACAAAACTTGAATTTCATTTTCAAGTTGAATGGTTTTCCTATAATAAACTTTTATCCAAATAAACAATTTGGCTTATAGGGCTGAGAAGAATTGTTTTCATCTTTTCCCAGCAGAAAGAGTAGAAACTTTCATCTCACATATATATCCACTAAGACAAGTATAAAGCCTGTAAAGTACATGATGCTAACTTACTTAAATATAATTGTTTTTCTCTCCACTTTCCTCCAAAGTAGAGTTATAGATGTGTCAGCACAGAAATAGGAGATGAGAGAAGCAATACATTGGCTTTCTATTGGAGTGCACTGTGCATAGTGCCCTCGTTTGCCTGGGGCCATCATTGACTCCAGCATGAAGGGAGAATGTAAAATGAAAAGAGCAGTCATGTATTTTTCACAAGCTCCAACAGACAAGAGTTTCACAGTATTACAAATGGAGTTCTCTCCTAGTTTTTGGATGGCGCCCATGTTTTTAGATTAGCTCTCGCCCTTTCAGGTCTGCTCCGCGACAGTCTGTCTCTCAGATTCCTTTACCCAGGCATCACTCATTTTCGCTCTCCATGTGAGTCATGAATGCACCCAATGCACTTGTCCAAACAGCTGGGTGAAATGTAATGTTTTGCACAGTCCAATAAAAGGCAGTTTGGCAATGTGCTCCATCCTTCATTAATATTCTCACAAGACCTAGAAGATTTCAAATCTGAGCATCCTGACCTAGAAACACTCTCTGCAACCAATGTTGATCTGTTTTTAGACCCAGATTTGACTGTCACTAACGCTCAGTCATGGTAACTCACATGGAGTTGGAATCTGACCAAACTGATAAGGGCTAGCTGCCAGAGGAGCTGGGAGACAGAAAGGGGGTGGGGGAGGGGTCTGATCTCCACCCTGAAATGTGCATGCACCCTGGGAGCTTGTGGCTCTTAATTAAATTAGAGGTACCAAAAAAAAGGCAGAGGTTTAGCATAAGAACTTTAACCTCACATTCAGACAAACAAAGGTCTCTTAGTCAACTCCTGCTCTGTCTCAACAGAGTTGGTAACATTAAATAAATTAGCACCAAGTTGACATAACCTATGTTGGTCACAGGTGCCACAGAGGCAGACACAGCTAAAGTGATTGCATTCATTGTTTTGCATAGTGCCTTGATTCAGCCTTGGCAATCTTGTCTCAATATGAATGCCATTGGGTTTGATTATGCATGTCTTTTATCATCTGTGGGACTCTGGAGTTACTCCACAAAGTGAGGACAGTTCACCATTTCAATATGAGTTGTAATTGTCTCCAGCACAGTGGATGACTCGGTTATAGTGAAATTATGAGACTGAGTTCTGTGAATGACTAACCTTATGAAACTGCCAGCGGGGTTTTGGTTGTAGATGGAGGGGGCTATAACCAGCAGAGCGATTATGGTGGTAATTGTAATGAACGATCCATCTGTCATATTTCCCACCAAATTATCAGCACCACAGCTCTGAGCAAATACTTAACGAAAGCTAACAAGTGGAAAATAATCGCTAAGTGCCCAGGCACTTTAATTCAATCCATCTTTTTATTTGAGAGCATTTTAGCACTACAATAGCAGCATAGAGGAAACTATAAATCTTTGACAAACTCCCAATGAGCTGAGGTCTCGTTTATCCTGTGTTATGTTGCTCCACTTCTTTTAATTCATTTATTATTTGTTAGTGTCCTCAGTTGTGGCAGTAAAAGGGAGAAACCAGGCTTGGATCCAAAGTGGTTCGTGGCCAAAACACATCTCAACTCCTAGATTAGTAATCCATCAACTCTCTTGAGTACCGTTAGGGAACAAGGCTAGAAATCAGTAACAATCCATAAGGACCTCTCGTGACACTGTGAGGATTTCTGGGAAAGTCCAGCACAGTCTTTCAAATAGAACCACCCCCACCACAGGCAACGTGAGCCTCAAGATAACACATAGAGACACGCATGCGTAGCAAAAATACACATGCTTCTTCTAATCTGTGCCTCAGTTGAGTCTTGTGCTTACTGCTACTGTTTAGGCAGGAGTGTGAAAATATAAATATAAATATAGATAGATAATAAATTAAACAATGAGTTGTACTGCCTCTACAGCACCCTGGAAGGAGAAGGGGGGATGATTTTTTGTGATTTGGGACTGCTGGTCCTGCTTAGTCTTACATCTTACATCCCTGTAACATCGGGTGAATCCAAACTAAAACACAGAGGAGACTCACAGGAACACTAGACCTTGATTAATCTGGACAAGAAGCTGATTTCCTGAAGTGGTGGGAGAACAACTGAGTGGTTTTAGGGTAGATTAGCCTGTTTGAGTGCAGCAACAGGGGGGAGGGAGATGTGTTGCTATGACTCATTCATTGTTGGTAGAGACATGGCTTAATCTTCCAGTCTAACCACAGTTTTATTTCCTTCTGTATAGGGACTCAAGGCTGCAGACAATGACCCCACTGCTCCTCCCTACGACTCACTGCTAGTGTTCGACTATGAGGGGAGCGGATCTACAGCTGGCTCCTTAAGCTCCCTCAACTCCTCCAGCAGCGGAGGCGACCAGGACTACGATTACCTCAGCGACTGGGGACCTCGCTTTAGGAAACTAGCAGACATGTATGGTGGAAGTGACGATTAGGACACACAGCCACTCCTTAAAGGATGAAAAGATGAAAAAAGAAAAAGAAAATGAAGAATAGGAAAGATTTCCTGTTGATGGACAAGGACAGCTTCTGATATCCCCTGAGACAGAGTGACAGAACTGTGACAGAAAAGAAACAAAAAATAAACATTGATTCAGAAATTTTTTCGAAAACAACCAACCTAGGCTTATTGTTGTCTACGCATACATATGCTTGTTGAAAGCTTAGGCATAGGCTGTGGTCAAGTAATGGAGGATATGGGAGGGAACACTCGTGGACTGTCACCACTCAGATTGTCGGTATTAAATGCGCTCAGTTACACTTGAATTTCACAGTACAGAAGCACTGGGATATAATGTGCCTTTTTGTACATTTTTTTGGATCTAAATGATTAGTTTTATGTTAAAGGCTTTAATGGTACTGACTTTTGGAGTGATTTCAAACAAAGTATGTTACACTCTGGTATGCTTCTACATGCTTTTTTTTCTTTGGTTACACAATGCTCCTGTTTGTTCAAGATTATTTAAACGAATACAAAGTAAATGAAGGATCATCTGTCAGCTTGGATGGAAAGAAAAACAATTAAGAGCAGCACTGTACAGTACACTAGACTTGTAGACTTTTTCACTAAAAATTATGCAGCTGGTTGCAAATAAAGGGAGTTATGAATCATACTTTTGTAGCAGATTTTTTGTCTTTTTTTTTTTTTTTTTTTTTTTTTTTTTTTGAAGTGATGTAGTATTTTACAAAAACAACAAAAAACAGTTTTGGTCTAATCTATGTACACTTAATTTGCCTTAGTCAACATCTGATATTTTCAAGTTTTACTTCACTGTAAAAAGATGTGTGTACATAATGTTTTTTTTTTCTTTATCTTTTTTGTTTGATGTAGTATATGAAGAAGTGCAAAAAGTTCCAAACTTGTAAATGTATAATTTGGACTACAAATTCAAGTTTTTTGCATGTTTTTATCTTTTCATGACAACAAAAATGAAAAATGTTGTTTCCCAATTTATTTACAAAGTGAAAAAAAATAAAAACCTGGGTGACATTAAATGTGTAGAAGTTAAGAGAGTTTTTTTGTATAAAACATGAAAAAAAAACATTGATAAAAATTGAAAAGTAGTAATCTTGTCAGCACAACTATTGAATTTGTACCAAAAAGGAGGTGTGTGGGGTGTGGATGACACACACACACACTAATGAATGAATCAGCTTTAAGACTGGAGAAGGTGTTTGGCTTTGTGGATAACCATGTGTACTGGAAAACAAATTATACATTTCTGACCCCAGCCATCTAAATAAAAATGCTAATTTTGGAGCTAAAAACTGCCTCCTTTTTTGTTGTTACTTAAACTCAGCATTGTTGCAGAGGCTTAATTAGACTGCAGATTGTGTAATCTATCCCAAAGGACAACAGCTTTTAAACAAAAAATAGTTCATTGTACAATATTTTACCAGAGGGGGGAATAAATAATTTATGCTTATTTATTTGTTGTTTGCACATACTGTATAAAAGCAAAATGCTTTAGGCCCATACAAGTTTATCGATAATAAGTTGTGTGGCTAAGAAGAAAACAATACGCTCATTCTGTAGCATTATCCATGATCCTAGGACAAGTCAAGGTCAAAGGCTCGTGGAAATGGCAAATTCATGCAGCACCTGTCTGCTATCATGGATTTGTACTGAAGGTCAGATTGGACCTGACCTCAAATTGAAAAACTCCTGCAAAAACTGCCTTTAGGGACACTGCATGTATCTGGACTCCTGGGACATGTGGACGGCTGAAGATGTGTGGAATAGTAGCAGTCCACACGCACAATGTGTTTGGATGATGAAAGTCACACAAATATCATTTGTTTAGCCTTCACCTGCCCTTCCTTTCCCCTCTCCTCTGTTACTGTGGGACTTGTAATTCACTGAGCCACCTCCCACAACCCAGTTGAATAGATGTGGACATGGCCAATTAATTCAACACAATTAGACAGGAGCATGTTTGGTTTTGTAGTCTTCATACAAAATGCAATGAATGTCTATTAGAGAATAACCAGTGAACCATACTTGCCTTTTGTTTTTCAGCTGCTGTAATCAGTGTAGCTGCTCTTTGTTAATCAGTTCTACATCCTGTACCTCCAGTAGTTTTTCATACATTCCCCTGCATGAGCAGGAGTTGGTTTTAAGTGACCTTGTCTGTTGCATATCACTTGTCTCTGAGTATGTATAGCTATGCGGTCCCTTTGCCAGAAGCAACATGAAATTTTACGGTGCCCAGTCGGATGAAGTGTTGAACAACAGACTGACCTCGAGGTGTTGTTTCAACTGCATCTGAGTCATATTTGTTTTTCCAAAATACTTCCTTTAACTTTGAGGTTTTCAAACCAGATGGTTGGTTTTAATGCATTTCCTTTTGTTTCTGCTTTGCTAATAGTGGAGTTATACCACTTAAATCTTTGCCTAACTACTCTCTTTGCTTTGATCTTGTCCAGACACAGATGTGGTTAGTGACTCACTATCTCAAAAGGGCTTCATCAGGTCCTTTTTTATGGCTGAAGTTAACAACTGTGCAGCCAAGCAGGACAGAGGAAGGTTTTACACCATTAAAGGAACACACTCACATTTTGTGAAATATGCTTGTTTGCTTTTCTGAGTATTAGATTGGAAGATTGGTGGCACCCTCAGCCAGCAGCCAGTTAGCATAGCACAAAGAATGGAAATAGGAAAAATGGCTAGGTCTGTCTGAAGATAACAAAATCCATTTTAAACAGTACTCCAAAGCTCATGAATTAACATGTATGATTAATTCCTGTAAAAACTAAAGTGTAAAAAAGACAAATCACTGCTTTAAACTGGATTATGTGCCAGACTATTTCTTGGTTAGAAGCAGACTTCATGTGTTTACACTTATGTTTTATTTTTATTTTTATGCAAGCCAAAAAACATACAGCATGAATTTTGTTATTTTGGATGGAGCAAGTTAATTCCCCATTACCAGTGTTTGTGTATGTGAGATGAGTATGAGGGTGTTATCAATCTTCCCTTCCAACACTCCGCCAGAAAGCAAATCATTAGAACAATTTCTTCAAATTAAAACATAATACAAAGAAGGTGTATAGTTGCAGCACAAGGTGCAGCATGCTTCATCTAGTTTTTAATGCTGCCTCTTCACCAGCTTTAACGTCTTTGCAGGCTCTCCCACCCTCCTGTATTGTCATATTGATGTCCAGATTGCTCCAACTGGTTCATATCCACCTAACACTCAAGTCCTGTTCATTTTTTAACCCTCAGCATGGGGAAAAAAAAGAATTGATATTCCAGCACTGCACTTCAATTTCGCAACTTGGATTATCCCCGAAGGAACACTGGCAATCTAAAAGAGCAGCCCCTACACAGCTCCTTCACTGTCCACACCCAGGACATAAAATTGTGTACCATTCCTGGACATGTAGCATTAGAGACTGTTAGTGCAATGAAAAAGGATCATACTCAGTTGATATTGAAATATATTATGTGGAAAGTTAAAGGAAAATATATTTTAATTATAATCACTGACATTGACTGACTGAGCTGTAATTGCAATGACTATTGTGTGAGAAGCCTAATTTCACCGTTTATTTGCCATATGGTTCAGCAAGGATGGGTGAAATAACTGCTCAAAACAGTATCTCATTTGCACATTTTAGCTAGCTGACAAATGGGTAAAAATAGTAATGCAAGGTAGTTTAAATATGTGGAAAATTATTTGCAAAGCTAATTAAGTTGGCTGGGAATGACACCAGTTTCATGTGCCAGTTTATGCGATTGTCTTTCACATACAAAATGCACATTAATAAAGGAAACACCTTAGGAATACAAAATGATGAATAAATGATGAATGTGCTATCATTTTTGGCTAGCATTGTGGCCTTTATTGACTATCCTGGACTAAAATCTGGCTCTTGTACGCGCAATGAATTCCAGTGACTCCATATGTTTTCCCATTAGATACCGCAATATGTGCTGGGTAGAATGTTGTTTTGGGTTTTATTCGAAATATTAACTCCAAATATGAGGAGGAGCTCAACTTATAACCCCCCAAGTACTCCCAAGATGTTCTCTTTGGAAAATGGCTGCAGATTGCTGTTCTTACAAGCACCCCAGGGCCCATTTTATTGACTGTGAAACAATGCTTTCACCAACACCCCCTCACCAGTGCAGATTTACAAGACAGCCATCCTCAGCTCAGCAGTATGTGCATGAGGATGGCTGAGCAAGTGTCACAGAGCCACCCAGCCTCCTTGGGGGGACTGTCAGTAAACACGCAGAATACAGACTAGAATCCAATGCAAACCAGCTTCTAAGTTATGCTGCTTCTGACCTTTGGTGGACTTTGGAAAAGATGGATGCTACCCAGGCTATCGATAGAAATTTCTGGCCCGCAGCAGCAGGAGCATATATCTTACGGTTTCCCAGCCCCTGCATGCTACCTTCGAATGAATAAGTAAGTAGGCTGGATGACAGCGAGCGCACATACAGGCGCATGAATTCTTGAAGGTATTTGTGTATAAACCTAGTCACTTGTGTAGAATCGGCCAATTTAATTTCTGCTCTGTTGTGCTTCAAGTGTAATTTTAGATTAATTCGTTTGGATATATTCACCAACAGAGAGTGAATGGGACCTGCTCTTAAGTCCCAAGTTTGTGTGATCACATCAACATCCATCCTTGATCTACAGCTCCCTGTGTTCTCACTGACTGAAGGCAGATATCTCTTGAATGGCTTACCCTCTGTTTCAGCAGATATTGTTCTGCCTCTGTTCGCAATACTGATTTATCAGCTCTCATTTATCAGGCCCTATCCTGCCATTATTCCCAGTCCCCACAAAGCTGTGGCACCGTGGTCACAGATCACGGCGGGGAAGGGGGGGGGGGGGTTGAAGGGTGGGGCGCACTGAGACGAAAATGATAAACGCTGTTTCTTTCATAAGATGTGTATCAGCCGAACATGAGATTTTCAGCTTTTATATGAACATTCAATGTCACTTTCTGCTGCCTGCAAGTGTGTGGAAGACATTTCTCATCTCTCTTGCATGAATGGTTGATGTGCTCCACAAAAGACATGTAATCATAAACCATGCACACACATTTAGACGCCCAAGCCAACTATTTATCTTTCTCTCTCTTTCCCTCTCTAACATATGCACTTATCTTTTTTTTTTAGCACAAACTGAAAATTACTAAAAAAACAATTACATTAAGCAACTGGGCACTCTAGAGAAATACTATTTGATTTTTTTAATGTGCTGTGAAATAAAATATGCAGAAAGGGAGTGAGGAACGACAAGGAAAATGAGGGGAAACAAAGACTCCCTCGAGAGCCTTTAGATTTATTCATACTTTTAAACACTTGACATTCCATCACCCTCTTGTCATTAAGGCTTTATGTCCCTTGGCCACATCCCCACAATAACTGGATAATTTCTTCTAGTGAGAACAAATATGTTACTGTGGTCTTGCTACTGACTAGTGAGGGACTTCCATGATGAGTGGCTAATAACTGTGCTGAAGGCGAGGCGGCCCTGAGATCAATGTGCTGCAGATTGTACAATGGGATCGTTATATTATTGTCTACATGGAGGTGAAATAAGGCCACTGGGTAGGCCAGTCTTTCCTGTCTACTGACTCCATTGTAGTCACCAATTCGTATGAATAGCCGAAGGCTACTGTGACAAGCCATCATCCAGGCAGGAACAAAACTCCAGAGCACAGTCAGTCTAAAGAACATCAGCTTTCATTCACACATTGTCAAAGAATGCAGGATGTATCAGATCGATTCAAGTACATTTTAATCAGCCTATTATTTGTTTGACATCTATAAAATGTCAGCTATTACATGAATTACAGCTTGTTACTGTAACATATCAATGAATTAGTGACTGAAAATCATTACTTAGCTCTGACATATATGTGATTGGCTAAGCAGTGATAAACACAGTAATTATAAGCTCCATTTAATCCCTTTTACACTTTAAATTCAATTGACAAAATTCCCATGATAAAATAAATAGTTCCAGCTGGTATTTTGTGCTAATATGACATTGCCCCAGCTGCTCTCAAAAGGTGTAAAACAGATTTAGACAGCGACTGGATGATGTTAAATGAGTTTTCACCCTACTCTCACTAATCTCTCTTCAGGCCATCGTTTTTACAAATGCCTTCTTCTCTTGATTTGACCCTTTACCCTCAATTCTGTGAGTGGAGAGGAGCTTCAAAAGCAGGATGGCTTATACTGGGAATGTCTTCTCGCTCTGTCACAGAAAGTTTTTACAAGCTGCGTCCTTCAGAAGTCCAAAGTCCAAGCACAGATTTTACTTGGGGGATTTAAGAAGTGTCACATTGGGCCTTATTGCTAACCTGGACAACTAAGTCTATGCCCATGAAGTATAGTTGTTGCAGCACGAGATGAAATCCTCAAGCAGGTATGCAATGAATTTATTTTGGTATTCTGTCTGCACATTTTCAAGCTAAATTACTTTTTTAAAGAAATAACTCTTGGTTTTATTATAGTTATAATAAAAGCTTAATAACTCCTGTGCTAAAGTATGAGAGCATGAAAACATTTATTCAAAACCCGTGGCTCAGCCAGTTATTTCTAAATAGCTGGCTCCTTCACAGGTTTTGAATACTTCCAACTATGTCTTGGTATCTACCTCAAGAATATATATCATCTTCATTATCATACTGTTTTTGCACAGCATATGTCCATCATCCACATCTGTGAGGTAGACCTGCTACCAGCTCAGTCAGGTTGTATCCTAAATCCTCTACACAGGCATGTGTGCACACACACACACACACACACACACACACACACACATAGGCTTTAAGATACAATGTTTAGATGGTTTGTTTTCTTCTGCACTATAGAGACTATTTCCTCTGTAAAAGAAAGGCAGTGTAACCAAAGGACAGATGAAGACAACAGTGCCAAAGCTTAGAACCCCATAAAGTCTTCAGTTTATAAACAAGCAGGAATGCATGCCTGCCAGGATGGATAAATCATCCTCATGGCTTTAAAGCCCCAAACACAGAACTCAGAATTCCGAAACCACTTTATCATCAGTAGTAGAACATACTGAAAGTGGTTTTGGTCAGATGCACAAACAATAACAATACACAAGACAAAGAAACAACAATGTCTTTGCGTGCCTTTTCATTTCTGTTTCAATGTTGTCATTTCTGGCAGCAGTATACAGTGCAGAAGCACAAATATGCAGTGAATACAGCACAGTATGCAGTATGTCAATAGAGCCGTTACCAAAGTCAGGTGCCAGAACATTAAATGGTTGGTTAAATTAAGCTAAATTAACAAATGGAACTATTTAATAAATTGTTAGTTTGCTTAATTGTGATGTCATTGACATGATACGACCTCATGACTTCCTTTACATCCACAATTCCTTATTCCCTTAATCAGCTAACACAGTTACAATAAAACACATTCATTCTAATTAAATAGAAAATAAGGCATAAATAATGCCCTACATTAATACAGGACATAACAATTTCAGCTCATTATCCCCATCTATTGACACCACATGAGAGCTGGTCATCATGAATGCAACTCTGCATGCGTACATATTGATTCCCCTCATTTCAATATAAGTAAAAGTTGCATCACTGTAGCTGCAGTGCAATGTCCATAAGTATTGTTGTGTGTCTGCATGAATCTAAACAGCTGGATGAACCTCAATAACAAGGTATCCAAGGACTGAGACATTAACTGCATATGCAGCCAAGATCAATAATTGATTTAATACAACACACCACAGCTTGATATCTGTTATTGCCCATTAGTGCCTTAACTAGGAATCATAAATATGTCATTAAGTCACATGAAATGACTATGCAAAGTCAATAATTCCCCTGCTTATACTTGGTTGTGAGGGTCATCAAACATTTATATGCAAAATAAGTCTTTCAAAAGAATTCTAACAACGACGTTATATATTAAGAATACAAATTTGTAATAATAAGCCGAGTCAAGCTGAATGAAAAGATTGTAGAGCGTGAATGAGAAGTAGGGGATATTGCCAACCTGTCAAGGAACAGCACTGCACAATAATGTGATAGCATGACCTTGTTATAGAGGCGTCCCGATGTGAGCTCCAGCACCATTAATGGCATGATACTGTGATCAGTCACACCTTATAATAAGAAAAAAGGTGAAGCTTGTCTCAGTTCTTTACTGGATTCTCCCTTTTACCTGTTCTCTTCTTTCTATTGGTTTTCTGATGCAGTTTTTTCATCGTACCAGAGTGGTCTTTAGCAGTGAGGCCATACCTCATGTTTTATGAAGATGCCTGTGTCATTTTTAACCCTAACTCTAAAGCAACCTGACATAATGTAACTCTTCAGACCTACAACAGCTTCTAGTAGCAGGCCACTTTTCTGTCCAGATTCTGTACAAATGAACGAAGGAAGGGTGGCTCAATTTTATAGAAATACTGGGATGTACAGAAAGAAAGACAAGAGTAGTGTTTAGGAGCATCAGATCCTTCAAACCTTCCTGCACAGCAAAGTTTAATATGGTATTATGTACAGTTGTAGGAAGAAAAAAAGAACTCACTTGTCAGTTAGATAATTTAGGTGAATATGTATCTTCTTTAGGGGAATTGTTCAGTTTGTTTCTATTTTTTAGTATACAAGTGTACATGTGCGGTAGGTAAATTTTGTGTATTTATAAGTCACCATGTAATCATATAATCTTATCTTATTATAAATTTATCAAGAGCTCTAAAATGAGCCACTGTATAGCACCACAGATAATCTTATCTCCAATTGAATGTACATAGTGAAAGGTCTTGTATAATGAAGAATACTGTTTACTCATTAAAGTGTACTGTATGCATTTCCCAAATAGTGTTAGGCTTAGAGTGCCTCCATACAGCCCTGTCTCCTAAAAATTATGTTTGTATACAATGAAACTGTAATCCCGATTACGTTTTTGTAGAGAACGTAATTGCGACCAGATTACGTTTTCTGTTAACATAATGATCATATGTTCACAGTTAACATATTTTTGTCTAGGAAAACGTAATTGGGATTGCAGTTTAGTTGTATACGAACGTAATTTTTGGTAGACAGGGCTGCTCCATATGCACACACCTACATACTTTTCCATGGCGAGAGTGCAGTCATGACAGATCACTTACAGTAATGATACTGTAGAATCAAAAGAATGATCTCATTTGATGTTATTACCTTCATTTATGAATACATGACTCAAATGATGACTTCAACAATGAGAAAATATGGTGCCCCTAATGGATCAAAAAATTATAAATAAAAAGTACAAAATATACAAATTAACCAAAAAATATACATAATGTCATTTCACAACACACTGAGATCAGCTGACTACCTGAATGTACTAAATGACCAGATTTTTCCATCAATGGATTTTTTTCTTTCCTGGTGCCGCGGGTATATTCCAAGATGACAATGCCAGGATTTGTTAGGGTCAAATTGTGAAAAAGTGGTTCAGGGAGCATGAGACAACATTTTCACACATGGATTGGTCACCACAGAGTCCAGACCTTAACACTACTGAGAATCTTTGGGATGTGCTGGAGAAGACTTCACGCAGCGATCCGATCCAATCATCAATACAAGATTAATGTGAGAAATTAATGCAACATTGGACGAAAAGAAATGTGTAAAGTTTATCAAAACGATGGCATGGTGAATGCTTTCTGTAATCAAAGCAAAAAGCCTTGTCTGTTTGCTTTACATGCCAGCTAACAGAATTATAATATGTGGTGTAAATATGCCTTGTTAAAACATTTTAGAGACATTCAGGACTAACTGGTCAGATTATTCTAAAATTATTTTAGAATACTCTATTTTGGCATTAAACTACTCTCATGGAACACTCTATTTAAGTATTACTCTATTTCTGCATTTTAAACATTTGATTTATGTGATTATTCCATGTTTATTAATGCAATATTGGAATACTTTGTTTGGGGCCAATAAGAAGAATGAATGGACATCAAGCACTGAACATGGAATGTTATCCAAAGAGGTGTAATTAATGTGAGAATATGGCTGGCTACATCCCACCAGTAACTCTGCAGCTTTTGGCAGAAAAAGCCATTGTCTTCTAAGCACTTGACTTCAATCTTCCTCTTAGGTTTGATCAGCCAGCATGTGAAGAAAGGAGGGGAACTGGGGGCCCTTAAGCAGAGGTACTCTTGTATTTTTGCCAATACATGCTGCATCTCTCAGCACCCAGGGATAGTATTAAGGTGGATGTGTTTCTTTGTGTTTCAGACACTATGATGGCTGGCAGGATTTGCAGAGACTGATTGGTGAAGGGAACCTTTTTATGTGTGTGGGTAGGATGAAGTAGGAAAACCAACAGGAGCTTCTTCTGCTTTAGAGGACACCCACAGACTTCAGTGGAATATGGTCTGACTGAACTGCCTACAAAGCTGTAGGTGGAGAGAAGACGGAAAAAAGCAACGGCATAAATGTAAACTATTTGTCCAGTTTACAAAGGACAAACTGTGGGATACTGGGCGTTAAAGAATCTGCTCATGTCTTGCTTAGTTTTCTCAAAATAACCCAATTTAGTCTATGTTATACAACACAAGGGAATTAGCTGTTCCCAGGGCCCCGCAGGCAAATTAGTGGGACACTTGTACCTGCATGGCAGTGCTTTCAGGGAGGCTGTTCAGCATTCAGAGCACAGGAAAAGAGATGAAACAAGTTAACAATTTGTGACTGATACAAATGCCAGTTTTCACACTTTGACACCGCTGAATTGCTTCAGGGTATGATACTACGCTTATAATGTTTTATAATTTGATTCAGTGATAACTAGCAGCAATGATTACACATTGTAATAAATATTCACATCAACATCGACATGTAAGTTAAATAATAAACATGATTGTAAACAATCATGTTATGCTGTTTCATGACAGATGGCGAAATTACTAACTCTACTGCTCATAAAGAGCTGATTTACAGCACAAAAACAAAAAAACTATAACATAAATAATAATAATATAAAACTATATTTATGATAGTATATGGTTTCAAAGGGGGGGTCTGCACTGCTTCGTGGAGGTATTAATATTGCAGGTCTTGCAAAACCCAAATGTTTTTGTACAGGTGAGCAGAGAGGTGAAGAGGTACTGACCTACTTCAATAATGAGGAACAATGAGATCCATTCGAAAGCAAGCAGGGGAAGGGATTCGACCATCCTTTTTGCCCAGTCTATATTTTATTCATATGACTATTAATACTTTGCTGGAGTGGGGATAAAGACAGTGATTAATATCAATATCCTGACAAAGAAAGTTTTTCTAAAACAGCTGGCCAATCAACCAGTCTTTCATAGCAAAGACACAAATTGGAGATGTCCGACTGTGGTAACAAATAAGTAATGCTTTATACGCCACGTCCACTCATAGAGGCTGAACTACCTCACACACACACACACAGCCCTCGGTCCCACCCAAGCAGTGGTACCAGCAATTAGAGCACCATTAGTTGAGCACAAGGGAGGTTCACCTCTGGACTGCACCAGATTTATGATGGCTGGGGCCCACGCACCAGTGACCCTCTTCAAGCTGGCCCATTGTAAGGTTCCATCATAGATACAGTTAATGGATGCACACAATGAGCCTCAATGGCCCTGCAGTGATGGATCTGGGGCATTGTGAAAAGCTCTACAGACAAACCAGGTATTTGAGATGCCTGTCACCCAAACTTAGAAGAGGGAGGAGTGGGAGTGGATAACACACTGCAGAAATGTTGCCAGGAACATTTGGAGAACTGTAACTGGGGCACAGTACAGTATCCCTGAGTGGTCTTTTAATTCTACATAGAGGGAGAAGATTGAATTACAATTTTGCTAAGGATCTGACCCAGATGTGTCCACTGATTATGAGCTTATCTCATTTATGTAAAGACTGCTACACACATGCACTACATGGTGTGTACACTTGCATATTTTAAACAAGTATGCACAATGTAGATTCAAGATAAAGCACACAATTGTCAGTTCAATCTTTAACATGACATCTTCATTTTTATTCACATAGTTAATATTCTGTTACTTATTAAAATATAGCTGCAACTGACACTTTTACCTAAGTTGTCTTATGCTATATCATTTACTACCAGTGCTGCCACTCCAATTTGTAGTAATACTGTGTTTTGAATTTAGTTTTCACTTGATTACTTTTTGCTTTAACTAAGTGTGATAGGTCAAAAATAGACCACCAAAACAAATTCTGTGGTTTATGTAAAAATCAGAAAAGCCTTGTGCTGCCGTATTAAGAGGAAAAACAATGACATTGTACAGTAGGAGTTAAATTAGTGAGCAATATTTACAGCTTTGCAGCCTCCAACATCATTTGCCTAAATATAAATCACAATCACTTCACTACCTCCATTTAATTCCACTATCACATTACACATTTTTACATGCCCTCTCCCCAATCAGCTCCTAATCCCAATGCACAACCATTAGGTCTAATGCAGGCGTTGTCCACTGAACTTTGCTTCTACTCAGTGTCTAATGACAGTGCTTGGTGGGTATGGGTGTCACATGTCTTTTTCCCGCTGCAGGGATGCAGCTCCTACCAGCAATACTCACTGCGGGTGAGAAATGTGGTAATTATGTAGACATGATTGTAAATGTGATACAGAATGGAGGTTGTTACCTTGTCAGTTTGATTACAATGTACAGCAATGACTGGACCTCACACTCTGACATGTGTTTTGTTGTTATTGTTGCTGCCTGTAGGCACACCTCACGTACAGTGTAATAAGGCTACTCTTTAATTATGATGCAGTTGCAGCTATCACATTGTGCCTTGCAATAACGTTACAACATGAGTTGAGATATAGGCTGCAAAGCTATCGCTTGACATTAGTATGGGTGTTATGATTAATGGATTGTAGCTGCAACCCCCCCACTTCTTTCCCATGAAGCGCAGTGTCAGAGAAACTTTGTGTTGAGGTGATGTGTTCCACTACAGTGCCCTCCCCCCTCTCCAATCATTGTACACAGTGTTCTCTTCCACTCAGCAGCTTTGATCATGCTGAGATTGTTTGCTCAAGCCTGTCACTGCGCTCTTTTTTTCCTTCCAGTCATTTTCAATGCCAACACTGTTGTCCCGAACTCTGGTGACATGGAGAAAAAGGAAATCAACAATGGGCCTCATTTGCTAAACAAGAGGCACATAAATGTGTACTGAGAGCACTGCTAATAATGCGCAATCAAAAATAATTAAACTGCCAGTTAGACTGTGGCTAATCTTTACAAACATTTGGCAAGAAGGTTTTGTGCTATGATTCTGTTTTGGCTTCAGATTCTGATGCCTGTCGTGGCACTGAACAAATGTTTGTCTTTCCCAAACACTATTTAAACATAGATAAATTAGCTGTAATAAAATAGTTTGAATAGCTTTATATTACCTAGGGTATTACATTCTTATAATTTGTTATTTTTGATCATTTAAAGAATGATGTTTAAGACTTTTCAGAGAACCAATTTCAGCAGGATTTTTTTTTCTTTTCTTATATCCTCTGTTTATTACAATTAGGGATGACAGGCTAAAACAAAGAAATACTATAAGAACTAAAGTTATGTTTTCCAAAACCATATGCCTGTGCAATGATAAGTGTATTTTTTAATCAGGTTAAATAAACACCAGCAGCAATCAGCACCCTCCTAAGGGCATTCTCCAAATATTTTTGTTCAAGGCTGAGATTGCTCTTTCTGTCATTGTACAGAAACACTGCTGCTGCCAAGGACCTTCCCTAATCCAAGTTCATGGTCACTCCGTGCACACAGTCTGAGAAAAATACCAAAGCTGAGTGCAACCAACAGTGAGAAGGAAAGAAGAATGACGGAAAGAAAGGTCACATTGACTCTACAGCTAATCTCCATCCTCTCCAGTCAAGTATACATGGTGACAGACAAATGAACTCTCCCCAAATACATTAACACCATAAATAAATCCATCATTATGCATCTCATTTCAATGCTCACCTGCCACTGTAACCTCATACAACAATATCTCTCCTTTGTACCCCACTGGGCAATCTCTCCATTAGCTCTGTGATTTGAAGTCTGATGAGTCTATCACAGGTGACAGTGACAAGGAAGGCTCTCATTATACTTCATACACAACCGATATGAGCACAGCTGTGCACTTCAAAGGAATTCCTGGACGTCCTTTTTGCTGCTTTCAGTCACTTTATCATTCAGACACAATGACACCATGTGGCCAATGAATTACAAGCCAAGGTGGATACTATAAAAGTGTGTCTCATGAATTATTCTTCATAAATATTTTGCCTAAAGAGAAAATGTTCCATTTAACAAGGAAAATATTCTTCTCAGATCTTGTGGACCTAGGACTTTGACAGAAACAAGAGAAAATATAACTTTTTATGTTGTAACAATTAAACACCTGGAACTGAAATATATATTAATAAGCTAATAAACTGAACCTAAACATTAAATTACCTAGATACTGATATTATGATAAATTATGACATGATAAATTTAGGAAAAGCAATCTAGATGCTGTCATCCATGTTATTCATTCCACATCAAGCTGCAGGTTTGCCTGACATTAAAACTACTGAGAATGAAGCAGTGAATGTCCAGATTTAAAATCAGGAAATCAATCATATTTCTCCTACGTAACTGTGTGTGTGTGGAGTTGTGTTCTGGCACAGAGCAAATGGTTGCTCTGCCAGTCCTACTTTCACATTTCGGTAGGTGCCAGAGTAGTCAAACCGCTTTCTAACATGCCATGTGGTTCAATTGTTCTCAATTTCCAGCTACTCAAAAACTGAAACACAGAAAAAAAATGTGTGGATAGCACATTATCCTGTTCATCTATCTTTGCTTCACTGACATTTATTTATCTAAGCAGCTTAAACACATAGGAAAAATGTGTCCTAAAGTTTGAGATGTTTGGTACTGAGCTATTCTGACAATCCATCTATCTCTGTCTCTCCATTTGGCTGCAGTGTTGTGCTGACCTGATGCTTCTCTTTGCCACATAGAGACTCAGTAGATATAAACTCAAATTTTCTTCCAGTTCACTGAACCCACACTTAAATTAAACAGCTAATGTTAAAAAACTGAGTGGAGTTTCTACCTTGCAGGGTTCCTAATAAACTCACAGGTTCAACTCAACTTCTTTTAGGTCTATATCTTGTATTTATTTATTTTTTTTATTTGTTGTTGTTTTATTTTGTGATTTTTGTACTACAAATACATAACTGCTGTCAGTTCCCCATATGACATGTACATTATTCTCAGTTCACTAACATCACTATCATAATCACTAACAAGATATTGATGTAACTCTCTCTCAAAATATATTTAAGGAAAAATATGCATATGTAATCTCTGGCAGACAGCTAAGTGAGAAGATTGAAAGCACTCGTAACAAAATATCTAAAATTCACTTAAAGACCAATTATATGTTGTTTATTTAATTTGTACAAAAACTCAAATGTAAAAATGACACATTGTGGTTTGGTCTGCTGGGAAGCTTACTGGAGTCTCTGATGATTGCCTTGAAAACTCAAGGTGACAATAAAATTTTGTTATGTTTGGACATGCTGTTCCCAGCTTTTTTCTAAGATAAACATATAGTAAATCGTTATCATATTTACTGTACAGATGATGTACAGCACACATATCACACGACTCAATTTGACACTGAATTTTGCATCCTAACAAAGACAGAGCTAATGTCGAGCACACAATGTGGCAGCTTAACTTCTGAGAGTTTTGGAGTGGATTTTAGAGATGTGGCTAAGCTAGCACATTGCTGCAGTGAGATAATGTGGTGTGCAGGCTAAGTCCAGAGGATCATTGGCTGAACACCGTGAGTGGCTATACTGTCTCACTGCAAAGTGGATGTGTGTGCACAGAATGAAAATTCCCAGAAAATGTACTGTGTTTGTGTGTGAGTTGCTTTATGTACAGCCAGTGTATAGGTTATGGCAAAGGTATATTCATAATAATTCTATGTCTTCCTCCGTCTCTGTCTCTCTCTTCCACTTGGGGTGTTCAGCAGAGAGCAGCGGAGTTTCACAGGGGAAATAAACAGCAGCAGCTCAGCAGGATGGGCCTAATTAAACACAGCACCTTAGCACCCAATCCAGCAGTTGACTGCAGCTTGGACCTGTATAGACCTGACCGGTCCTGCCAAATACCTGCCGTTGCCATGATCACTGGCTGCCACCTCAAGTGAATGCCAGGGAGGAGCAGAAGGCAAAGGAGCGTGGCACCTATACAGTAGCTTCTCCCTGTTCTATGCAGCAGTTATACAGTATTGAACTGGGCAGCACTCTGCACAGCGATGAGTTGGTCCTGAGGAAATGGACCGAAAACTTTGCTTTTTCATCCTTTACGAAGGAAAAAGAACCACTAAAGCCAGAAAGATAACTGATTTGTGGGCTGAGGAACCTCACAAGTGTTTTAAAGCTCAGAGAGCCAAGCCAACACAGGCATCAGAATGTGAGGATGAACCATCTTTACTTAAGTCTCCATAAACCTGCCATTCATGTTTGATAGCCAAACATTCTTTGAACTCACAGTATGTTACATTACTTACGTACAAGTTATATTAAAGATCCCACAGATTCCAAAAATATCATACATGTCAAGCTGTATTTTGGAGAAATGTGTCTTTCAGTGAAACCATCATATAGTAGCTTAAAGGATGCCTACAACCGTTTGATTATTACATGCTGTGTTGAATAAAATTACTTTTCCACTATTAAACCACTTAAGGGGAAAATGTAAAACTGCAAGTTTAACTACAAAAGAAGCTGATCATAGTTTATGTATGTAAAATACTGATCTGTGAAGTAAAATGTAAGTGCTGTAAAATAAATGTAATGGAGTAGAAAAGTACAGTAATTCCCCTTCAATGTAGTGGAGTAGTATAAATTGAAAATCATCAAGTGAATTATATTTAATGCACAGCACTTACTGTACAGTAAATATACTTTCCATCACTGCACAATATCTTAGAAGTCAGAAATCTTTTTTAAATGCACTATAAAGTCAGAATTTTAATTTATATGCAGTATAAGTATAAACCTATTATATCTAACAAAAACTGTTAAATTGTGTAAGTTTGTGCATTGTTACTTTCTGCCACAGGTCAACCGCAGCAAAAATAAAATATCAGCTCCGTCATCATGTGATTTACAATACCAGCTTGCAGTGAGATCTGTGCCTCATTGTATTTTTAAGGTCTCACAGGAAATTACAGCAAACTTTTGTGTATGTGTGAAGATGGTTGGATGGTTTGCGAGTATGCACAGTGTTGGCTTAGTACTAATGCAATGTTTCTGCAGCAGAAGTCGGATTTCAGTTCCTCCCTGTCTCCTACAGGCTTCCCTCCTCTCTTATTGCACAGTACATAATAGAAGATGACAGCAGAGATGTTGGTGAGACAGAATAACATGCGGCCCAGCTTTTGAATCAGAGTGAAACCCACAACATACCCTGGCATGTACCTCAGTCATCTGATCCACTCAGCAACATATTCGCCTGTTCTAAGCTTGCATATTTCATTTGACCTTTTGACTCTCATAGTGTCACTTAAAATAAGCAGCTCCATCTCTAGTGCTATTCTTAAACCACTTTTACTGCCAGAGAGAGAGGAAGCTCATTCCCAGTGTGATGTTTATCTGACATTTTCCACTGGCCCATGACTCAGTGGTCTGTGATTGCTAGCAGAACACATCAGGCTGGCAGGGGCTCTCCCAGTGTTGGCTACAGGGCACCACTTTCTGGATTCTGCATTCCTGCATCCTCGCTCACACAAGAGCCAGTAATATTCCACAAGGATTGGAGAAGGGGGGTGTAATTAAATGCATTCATGGCCCTGGTTTCCTGTATCTGTATTGTTTGTGTATTTGTTTTGAGCGCATGCATGTACACCTCCACATTTAATGTCCAGGAAGGTGCTCTGTGAATTCTGGGTCTAAATGGTTTTGTTTCTCTTAATTAATTAAGTCACATCATCAAATGATTTTTAACTCAAGAGAAGCCTTGTCCGAGTACTTCACAAGCAATTAAGACATTGTAGAGATTATAGGAACCAGTAAATAATGAGTTGGCCATACAGTGCGTACACTGCATTCAACACAGCAGCATCCTGCACACTAACTTGCCTTTGTGTGGAGATGTGTGGTGTTTACAACTAAGCTTCCACTGCTGAAACCTAAAACTTACAGAATCATAATAATTACTCAAAGATTTTAAACTTTCATTCCAACTCTTCTGATCATCTCACTGCGTGCCTATTTATTGATGGGTTGTAAGGAGCTAAAAAATCTCCCCTGAGAAGATTCTTAATCAAACAAAATGCATAAAAATGTTTCTTTCTTTTTTTTCCAGGTACTGGCTCATCTCAGTACATAAAAAGAACATGTCTTCCTGTGCTGTGTAGGGAGCATTTCTATGAACTGGAAATTCCAGAGAATTACTATATGTGCTTTATAGTTAGAAAATGTTCAGCATTACAATGCCATCTAAAAGGTAGCAGTATGTGCTATATGGCATAATGAAATGAAATGAAATGAAACATGAAGATGTGATGCCTACAAGAAAAAGCAGCAACCTTGAAGAAATTTGTTTAAGTAGCAGCTATGTGGCAGCATAATGGCCAGATGTCCTGATACAGCAGGCGCGGATGTCACTCCTCCATATTCATACTTCACATTCATTCATGTTTGAAAATGTGATTAACATGCATATCATGTCTCACCCACCTGTCAACTTATTTCAAATTTTATACTGCACTGGTTACTTTTACCAAACTTCAAAAAAGTGAAATTTAATGATTCCAGATGTTGCACACTAATGTATTCAGTAATTGTACAGTATATGCTGTGTGGGTTTCAGAATATCTTGATAACCGTTTTAAGATATTTTAGAGCAGGCAGCACAGCAAAGGCAAAATAAACATTTTAGGAAGGACATTTCCTCATCCTTGATTCTGAACAGCTTTTAAGCATTTAGGGTCATTGCTTTTCAAAACCACAAAGCCTCTTATAATCAGATCCACATGTAGACTGGGGGCAGAGTCTGGTCACCAATGTCTGCAATGTTAACAACCCAGAGCATTAGCCTTGACACCTTTTCCATCAGCTTGATATAATTTTGTTTGTCTGCTTTCAGAAGAATTTTCACAGACCATTTTTCATACCAATTCATTTATTTAGCCCTCCCACCCTTATTCCTTCCGGTAGCTCACTCTTTTTGGAGACAAATTACCAACCACATTTGCACAGGGCTGCTTGCATGTACTCTATGTCTGTGCATTGCCGTTTAAGTTAGTGATGAATAGACAATACAGACAATACACTAAGTAACTTCTCTTTACTGCAGAGAGTATACCAGTGGGAATGATCAGAGCCGAGGACAAGAGGAGTTATCGATGCAGAATGGTCTTCCCAGATGACAGCAAAGCAAAAATCATTTGCAACTGCAGAATAAGCACTGAGGCTGTCTCATTTTGAACATGATGAAACCGTTGCACACGTTTCACAAAAACATTTATTACAATATAGTTTCAAATAACATCTTTTAAATTGCTGAATACAAAATACAGCATTTTACACATTATGTGTCTGTATAAGAGTTTAAATCAAGAGTTTCTTTTTTATAGATAGTACCAGTAATAATGGGAAGCTGGCTGTGGATTTAAGTCACTTTGAGCATTTATATGTGTGGCTAATATCTGCTCATACCTACATCTTTTGTCAAATGAACTAGGTTTGAACTGTGGAAGAGATAATGCATAATCTTTGTACTCACTTGAATCCGATCTTTGATTCCAGTCATCTACTTTATTGTGAGTTTTCACTGAGTGAGTGTTTCTCATTTTTGCAAGTGTCTTGATTGGTCGCTTGCTTTCTAGCACTGAAAATGAGCTGTCAAGCTTCATGTCAGCAGCTTCAATCTATGCTTTAATGGATTTAGCTACTAATTTATTGTTAGCAAATGCAAGCATGGACGCATAATACAGTAATAACATACAGTACATTTAGTTTTTAATTATGAATGTGTGTGAAAATACAAGCTGTACTTAATTTACAAGTAAAATATTGAACTGAGCAGAGTAACTCTGAGAGTAATGTGTAGTATGTACATAATGTATAGATATATATGGTATTTATATGCAGTATATACACATTATGTACTTACTGTATATTGAAAGTGAAGCTGCGTTTTTTGTGTTTAATTCAGGAAGAAGCAACTTTGCCTGCTTTCATCATACCCATACTGTAGCTGAACTTCCATCACTACTTTCATTTTGCAACAAATTTTCATTTATTCATTCAAGTGTTTGCAACAGAAGCACGCATAGCATGGACAAATATATGTGCACTGAACTTAACATTGCAAAGTCAAGTGTCTGCAGATTCAACAAAGTCAAGTGTCTGCTGCTTTTGTTGTTGTTCAAGATTCTTTACTTGTCACATGCATAGTTATACAAGTACAACACGCAGTGAAACGCACCCTGAACCACTTCTTTTGACTGTGCAAAAAGCACAAGTTAAAGGTAAAAATAAAATTATGACGTGACAGTGACAGTAATATGATGATGTGCTGTAACAGTCCTTTATGGTAATGCTATGGGGGGGAGGGGGCATGTTCTGATTTAGGACTCGAATGGCCTGAGG
>JAUMHL010000010.1:12135770-12146319 GCA_032362345.1 Sandelia bainsii | reverse complement strand
GAGATACAGAGAGACTGGAAGAGTCACAGAAAGGCATAGAAGTGGACGTCCTTTGGCCACATCCCACACTGATGACTAATACTATGACCATGAACTTTAGTCAAGTCTTCCATAATGCCTATGATTGTCTGAAATTTTATTTTGTAACATTCACAAACTGGTTGTAATATAACTGTTCTACCCCCCAAAACACCAGGTAATTGTTCAGCCTGACAGTGATTGAACTGAACATTTGGGCTGTTGCAAAACGCTTCACTACCCTATTAAAGTTCAAAGACTATCAATAACTCGTAGAAACATGGTAATCAAGTTCCAGATGGTACACAGCATGGACAGGGACCAATTTTCAGAGGGGATTGTGAGTAAAGCCTGCAGTGTTCAGTGGCAATAGTGTTTTAATCACTCTGTCACAGATGTGAGGCCAGTTTTAAGGGCACAGTAAGATATGATGAATTCTTAGTTTAGACTCAGCATAACTGGTGTAGTCTGCAGGTTTGCTATGTCAGTGCAATGGAAAAGGCTGATTAGTGGCATCTGGGGGAATGATTAATTGATGCAAACACATTTCAATTTAACGGCTCTTTGATCAATTATTAATAAACAGATTCTACCCCCTCCCTTCTTTTACTATGTACAACTTCAATTAAAAGGCTCTCTGCTTTGACCTATCGCTGACCTCTCCTGCAATTTTGGAACTCAAACTAATATCCCAATGGGCAAAAACATCAAGCAGATTCATATGAGGGAGAATAATCCACTTTCAATTGTGTGAACTTTATTGAGAGAATGTAAGATTGAATGAGAATCAGTGGCGGCTGGTGAAATTATTTTTTGGGGGGGCGCACTTTTGCAAGTCAGTTTTAAGTTGCACTCTAACCGCATATCACCACTAGTATAATCCAAAGCACCATTATCATGCATACCACTACTTTAACTGATTAAATTAACAGAAAAATACACAGTCTGTGTTTCAATCATTTATCATTTATAAGTAAATTTCACCCATCTCTCCTTCAACTGAGAACATACAGTCAAGCAGCTCATTCTGCACTGTCTCAGATGTCCCCTTTAATACAGTAACAGTCTGCAGGTACTGCTGCATCCTGGTAGCTCAATGGGATAAGCATCAGACTGGGATGCAGAAAGTGGCAGACCCCAGCCCATCCCCCATACCAGGTGTGTCCCTGAGCAAGACACTCAGAGCTAGCTCCCCGGGTGCTGCCTGTGGCTGCCTACTGCTCCCCCAAGGGGGGATGGGTTCATTAAAGAAGTCAAATTTAGTTGTAACATGTAAATGTAATCAATAAAGCTGATTATCCTTATCCTTATCCAGAGATCCAACAAAGTCCACCAGCCCCCAGAAAATGCCAGGATTTTCACAGTGTTCACTTTCATCATGACCACGCAACGCGAGCTCAAACACACCACAGAATTGAATGCAGTCTATTATCTTAGATAAAGTGTGTCGGTTTGTGTCCCCCTCCTCATTAGGTCATCTCATTATACTCTATCCTGTAGCCTTCATTAAGCTGCGTTGTGATATTCACATTGCCAAACATAACATGACACATAGCATTTTCCATGTAGCCCTTAGCCTCTTCATGTTTTCTCTCTTCTTAAGGAAAATGTATTAAATCCGTAATACCTGTCTGAATCCAGGCTCGTTCTGTTCCTGGCAGCTGACAGAGGAGGCAGGTGAAACAAAACAAAGCTCAGTTAGCCAGGACTTCTTCTCACACCAGTTTCTGGAGAAAGACCGAGTGTAATTTCTCCCTCTGTCTGGTGTTTGTTGTTTGATTTTGATGTCCGGCTGGTGAAGTCCAGAATCTTCAACCCTCTTCTGTGGAACGGTTCAGTTTTTAGCAACTGAATTTGATTTCTCCATGACAAGAAACTGCTCCTCTGACTGACTGTAAACAAAAAACAAGCGCCGCAATGAATTTCTGTTTGAATTTCCGGGTCTGGAGCTGAGACATCAGTCTTGTGGGCAGGGTTTGGGCGCAAAATATTGCGCCCCAAGGTTCTCCTATACTTTGTATTGGAGGGGGTTCCAGTGCACATGCACCATTTATAGCGTAGGTCTATGGTAAAGATTTTTGCGCCCCAAAGGCACAGGAAATATGTCACTTGACCGTTCAGTCGCGGTAAAGTGAGAGAACGTTTTTAAACTATACATGAATGCAGATTATACACAGTACTCACGGTCTGTATAATGTATAGATCGTTTATTTAAATTTTCATGTTTTTCTAAAATTATCTTATGTGATTCCTATCTTCTTCTTCTTCATGTGAGACAGGTGGGGTGACGCCCTCTATTGACGAGTCGCCACTGACGAGAATGACTAATAATGAAGACTTCACAACATATAAATGTTTAAGTTGAGGGAGAGTCACTGTTTAATTTAGTCTCTGGTATCTTTCTGTGAAGCCGATGGTTTCTCCTCTAAATTAATGGAATGTAACAAAGAGCTTGATTCCTCTTTCAAATTGTAAATTGGAGCACAAATTTCTCTGAGGACTTCTAGGTGAGAGAGTACTCATTAATGTGCGGCTGATAAGTTGGAAATTGTTCCCCTCCAGGCATCACTGCATTAATTCGTGTAATCTTACGTGTCTTGTGGACTGGTGTTGGGAAAAAAAAGCAAATCAAAAAAACACCTTTTGAGGATTGTCCCTGAAGCCTTACTGCTAAATGCTTCCAGTACAGTAAGTTTTATATTTGTTTTTTTTTTCTGACTGTCGGGTGGTCATAGGTAATATTCCATACTCATCTGAAACAGTAAGAAACTGGCAGAGCAATTTAAAGACTCTGCTTGCACTTACTGTAAATTGGAGGTCAAAATAAAATGGAATATTTAAGAGGACATAATCAATTTAGTTTGTGCAGCAGCCAGGATTATTACAGTTAAGATCAATTGTTTTTGCATCACAATATGACTGACTTTATAAGAAAGGCTACTGAAACACAGATCAGGCTCTTTTTATTTAAGGTTTCTACAGTTTCACCCAGACCTCGCGTTTTCAGAGAATGTTATTTACGAGTGGTCCTTTTTGAAGTTCAAAAATAGTGCGTAGCCTATAATACTTTGAAAGCCATTTTAGTAAAAGGGCAAATGGTGCATTCCATATAATTTTACTGCAGTCATCTCTCCTTTTATTGTTGTGTTTGCTCAGAGGGAAATGCTCTCCACCACCTCACTCTCTCTATCATAAATAATTCATTAAGGAGCCAGGGATAACAAGGGTATAAAGAAAAATATATGTATCGCTAGTGATCTGGGAGAGAAGCCAAAAGATATGTCAGACACAATTATGGGGAAAGAGGAGAATAATTCCTTCTATGTACTACTTTGGCCCCACTTGTCCCTTTGGCTCTGTTCTCGAATCCACTAGCCAGTGTGGATGGGTGCATTAAGACACACAGGTGTACTGATAGGGGTTGAAAGTGACCCTCTGCTCTCAACACTGGCGCAGAGCTGCAGAGCATCAGGCTAAGCCACTTTGACTCTCACAGTTCTCTTAATTGCTCAGTGAACCTGGCTGCAGCATTGAGCTGCCTGACTTAGAGGTCCCCTGAAAGTGTATTACGAGTGCGCGGTTCAACTAATCGCCTCCTTTGTCCCCCATCATCCCCACACAGTTTGTCCACACATAGTGACAGGCCACTCATGATGTTACTAGCAATATCACCTCTTTCTACTGCACCCAAAGGTCCACAATCACTATCTTCCTCAATACACCATCAACTGCAGGTGTAGCAGCATGAAACACATGAAAAAAAAGGTGTTTTCTAAAAGTATAAAAATATTTAGCATGGATTTCTTTCACAAACAAATACTTAAATGAATTTTGCACTCCATCATATACTGGCAGTTTTTGCATGTATCTGACATCCCTTCTTCTCTGTAAAAAAAGAAAAAGAAAAGCTTCCAATCAGTATTCAAGGACTCTGGGTAATTTGATTTATCTCCTTTTGGTCAAAGTACTCTTGTGATATATAAAGATTTCTCCCACTAAAAGGTGCACCATAAATTATTATTTTCTGAGAAACTCACAAAACCGTTTGAAAAGAGATGTGAATGCTGTGGGGCATCTTTTTGAAAACATAGGATGTGACAAATTAGAACAAATGGTAATATGTTTATATGGTGAGAGCCAAAATCTCATCAGCATCATAAATATTTTAATGTCATCCCTTGTTCCAGATCAAAATGTACTATGTTGGAAGTACATGTTCACTTTTAGGTAGAATACATCTTTTATTTACAAAGGTGTCTGCCATAAAATTGACTTTGGAAAAGTGCAAATGTCATGACTAACCTCATAGTATCAAGTGTCCAGGCTGTAGCAGATTTATAGCAAATAATATGTCAATGTAAATTCATGTAATATAATGCATGCTAGGTAGGGCTAGCCTTTTTGAAGTTATGATAAAACTATATTTCATGGTATGTAAATCAACAAGGAACAGTAAAACATACTGTATGTATCAAAGTAAAATAGTAATATCACTTTGTCTGTCGTTTTCATGGTGAAGTGGCCTTTTAATAGTGATCTCTGTTTTGAAAAACTTTTGATGGACAAACTTACATCAGCTGTGAAAAATTCCTCGATTTTGACATCATTGTACTTGTGTATGTGTTGCCCGAACCAATCATAATCATAAGCTGCCAAACTAGGTTACGAAATAACAGAAATTAATGAAATAACACACTGATCTTAGATTGCTCCTTGTCATATCAATAATATTACTAACATTACATTACAAGAGAAATATGATCTCTTTATTTTCAAGTCTTATGGATGATAGTGAGGATCCTTTCTTTTGCCTAAGACATGCAACTTACTTGTTTTTTTAGCATTATATTATGTACGTAATCGTCACCTGCATGAGAAAAAAAAGATTCTCTTTTTAAAATGAGCCAGCTGGAAGCCTTAAACGTCAGCCGAAGACCATGTTGTCAATCAACTCACAGATTAAATGTTAACTTAATTAACTAGCTAGCTACAGCTGATGAAATCTGCCAGCAGCAGTTGTTATTTCGGCCCCGAAAATTGATGGTTGCCAGCTAGAACCGAAAAGTCTGCTTTTGTCCTTTTCTTCTCACATCAAGAACCCATTGTTTTAAAATAAACTTCAAATTTTGAGTGATAAATCTGCCAGCATTATCATTATAATCTGCACATGTTCTGTGCAAGGATGGAAAGACTGACAGGTTTAACAACACAAATTAAGGGTGCAGGGCTGGGTAAACAGTCAGTTATCTTTTTTTTTTTAATTACTATTGATCAATTGTGCTTTAAATTGAAATTGTTTATATAACACAGATCTGAGTCTTAAATAACTCAATTGAATTTGATCATAGACTCACTCTATTATTCTTTATCTTTTCTGTGTGTTATTCCTGAACAAGTTTTAACTTTCTCATAAACCTTTTTTAATAAACTGCTTGCTAACTGTGAATGGTGAACATTTCAATTTATGAATCATCTCCCAACTGTCATTTCCAAAGCAAAACCAAAAGCTGCACTATGGCAATAGTAATGACTAGTAATGATTTCACTTAAAGTTGCAGTTGGAGTGATTTGAGGATTGTTTTGCTGTCCTGTACATAGCACAATGGCACAATTAGTGTATAAACAAGAAAACAATTAATGTACATAATTTGCATTGACATGGATTATGCGTAGCATAAAGTAAATACAATTCTAATGGTGTAAGTTTACAGATAGACTGAAGAATGAAGACATTATTTTGTCTATTGCAGTTGAAAATATAACTCAAGTGCTTTACTGCAGTCAGGCTATGACCTGCTGTTATTTGATGATCCACAGATATGATGTATAGATGGATAATAGATAGGGCGCATGGATGGTTAGAAGATTATAGATAATAGATACAGTATGGATGAATGCTGCTCTGTGCAAATCACCTTAGCTGTGGTTTCATTCAGGAAAATCTGCCCTTTAGCACAAGCTATGAATCCATAATTGGGACATGACCTTTAAAAACAATGAGATATTTACCCAAAGGAAGGTGTTGGCATATTATCATTGGTGAGTGGATGAAAATATCTCCACATAGTATGAGACTGACTGAAGGCATTACAAGGAGGATAATTACAGCCTCAATAGCCCTTAAATGGTTAGATCTAGCATTATAATGCAAAGTTCCAATCACATTTTCATATTTTATCATCTCCTCTCCTCACTCTGACTCTGGATGCTTATGTGCATATAATTTATTCGTCTTTGTTTATCCAGTTTTAAAAATGACCCCTCCCCCACACAGACAGACATCCACCACAAATACCACACTGGCTTCATTCAGGAATGAAGGACAATGTTGTTAAAGAGGAAATTGGAACAAAATTACTGGCTGCTTTTATTGCACAATACATGGTCGCCTCTTTTCATTCCGGTCTTTGTCGAGCTAAGGGCAATGTTGATAATGTCTGCAAATGCGAAGTGTTCTTTGTGCTTTTGAATGAAGCTGTGCTTAGTATCAACAGTGTTAATGAAGACTCTGTTCCTGCACATTGCCACACACCAGTAATACATAGTTATGAGGGATTTGTCTCTCTCATTCCTGCATGGCTTTCTGTCTGTCTCTTTGTATTTCTTTCTTTCGTCTTTTTCCCTCCCTTCCCCTCTCTTTATCTTTCCTCCGCCTCCTCTCTCTCCCATCCCATTTTTTCCACTTCCTCTTTTGGTCTCTCTCCCTCCGCTGGCATCAAAGAGGTGCATAACCTGGAATGAATGCATGTGTTAATCACCATCTCCTAAGAATTAAACGATCTCCAACCACTCTGACAATTCATGTGCAAAAGAGAGCTCTCAGTATTCATAAGCACTACACTGAGCATTTACATGGATAACAGTGTCAAAACATTAAGTAGGAGGTTCAGAAGAAATGGCTGTTGCAGGAGACCAAAACCTGTCAGTGTTCTGTGTGAATTGGTTTTCCCGTGTGCTCTGTTGCAGTCTAGAAATGTGTTTTGTAACCTACACATGTTCATAAAAAGCACAGTTTATATAAGATTTAAGTTGATCTTCTTTTCATTTTTTTCTCTCCATTCAGTTATTATGAGTTATTTATAACAAACATAGACATCAAATAATTAAGATGCTGAATATTTTCAGAAGTTACACTATGAAAAATAATATGTAGCTTGGTATACAGAAATAATTAAAATTGTGTCTATTGATGATTAAATTTTGCATAACTGATTGTGTTTACTTGTTAGACACCTGGTGTCACCTTAGACACCTGAATCCTTTGTTGCACATGGCACTGGAGCTGGTGGGAAGTACTTATTTGGTCAATGGGTTAGCACTTTTGCCCCATATTTCGGTCAACTCACAAACTAACTAGTTACACTTGATAATTCAAGACAACCAACCAATTTTTTAACATTTTTGAGTTGACTTAACTTAAAACTTTAAATGAGCTGACGTAGCTAAAAAAAACAACCTCAAATCCTTTTTTATAGTGCTGCCATCTTTGTCTGCACCTGTAATAACTAACTTTTTGGCCACATGGGGGCAGTATAAAACACATTGCTGACATATTACAATTGCCTATTTAGACACACAGCAGATACTGAGTGACATAGACAGCTAGTTGCTAATGTTGTCTGCCTGATGTTTGGCAAGTAGTAGGTTTTGAGAGCTTTTTGCTGATACCAGCTGAGAAAGTGAACCAAAACATTATAACTGTGGGCTGGAGAACCAAAGCAGTGTGCTAAAAGGTGCTATCATGCTCTCTGAGCTGAGGGAAAATGTACAATTGGGTAATATTTCAGAGTGCTTTCATCACTGGGAGAGACCCTTTCACATACACGTAGTCATGTGTTCCACTGGTAATGTGAAAATATTAATTGCTGGTGCTTTAAGGTCATTATTCGACTTTGTGGTTTGTGTGTGTTTTTAAACTTAATGTTAAATTTGTTAAAAAGATTAGTACTGTATGCTGAGCTCTGCACTTGATTATGCTGACTGGTTTATAGAATTTGTTCTGTTTTGCAATTAGGGATTTGCAGCCAAAAGTGCTATTTAGCATAGTCATTTCTTACTGTATGTGTTCATCCTCTTGTGATGACAACTTTACAGAAACGACATTGTCGCAACTTAGGATCAGAGCTGTGATGCAATCTATCACTAAGCACTGATTCTGAAGGTAATGAGTATGAAATGGGTGATGTGGGTGCTTTGCTGCTGTGTTTACATTGTTAGAAAGACACTTCTGCCATTTGGCAGTATCAGCAGTAGGTAAATGAGAAGGAAGTATCTGGTGTTGCAGAAAAAGGCTGATTTACCAGGACCTAACAGTAAAAACGTATGTTCTGTAGCTTTCAAATATCCAAAAGTATTTTGAACCCAAGGGACCCCAAAAATAATGTCTACTGAAGATGAGTAGCCAAAATTAATTGAAAACATTATGTCAATTTATGAAATAACATTAAGCCATCCTCTCTACACAGCTGAAGTGGTTTAATTCAGTCAAGACAATTTTTGTTAGCGATAATTTTGTTTTTAAAAGGAACAACAGCATCAAGAGAACTCAAGCAAGAGCCAGTAAAGCAATCAAGAAACTCTTCAGATCTGAGTGGAAACACTGAAGTAGTGATGGGAGGAAATAAAAGGCTCAAAAAGTTTCAGTAAATTTGCTTTACGCAGAGTTAAAAATGTAGTAGTCAGGCGCAAAGCTGGAAGAGGCTGGCTAACTAGACATTAAAAATAAATACACTGACTACAGAAATGAGAATGATAAGTAGTTGTAAGACACACTGAAAAGGAAACTTCAAGGAGATAGATGATTAGATGACATTTGATTATTATACATTAACATTTTTTATACTTTTCATGTATATGTATCATGCATGGTTTTTATGGCTTTATAATAATACCCATTTAACTTATTTATGTTCTGTTAAGCTGATCTGCAAGTATTTGTCTCTGTTATTATCATAAATTAGATTTATCCAAGGAACGTTAGACACGATAAGTAACTAAGTACATTTTTACTTAGTTGGAGTATTTCCTGTTTAAGTTACTCTTACTTTCACTTCAGTACAATTCAGAGAGAAATATTGCACTTATTGCTCTACCTCATTTATTTAACAGCTTTAGTTACTTTGTAGATTCTGATCCTAAATATAAAAATATAGCAGATCAATCAAAGCTTATGGATTATTACAGATTAACCATTTTTTCACGATCTATATTGGTTACAATCACCTCCATCTTTACGAGCTGCTGTATTTCTTCAGGACTAAGTTTCTATAGCAACAGAGATCTTTGTCCTTATTTTTATTAATTACAAAAATTAAATAAATTTAAAAAGTCAGACATTCTGACAAGCTCCCATGCTTTTTGAAGTTTATCAGATACAGGCCTGACAACAGCAGTGGAACCTTGGGTCTAGTCATTGACATGACTTGTTCTTATCTCAAGGTGTCGAGGTGAAATCTTCACAAACACAAAATGTATTTGTTAATAGGTTGCAAGCTAGTCTAAAGGTTATCACAAAAGTGAGAAAAAGTAAAAGGAATATTTGTAGCATAATCCAATTTTTTTGTGTTACTGCATGTCAGAATGTTCCAAATGCTGTGTTTAGTCAAAACATTCCTACATACTACTGGTAGTTCTTCCATCATAATTGCATCATCAGTGTAATAGTCTCAAGACAACCATGTAGGAAAAAACAATACAATTCAAAATAAAACAAAACACAAAAGCAGATCAGACTTGAAAAGAATGGACATTCTTTTAACGCCAATTCAACAACAAAGGGTCTATCATTCAAAACCTAGTCACAAAAAAGGCTTCCTAAAAACATCAATTATATCCAGCAGCTGTCTATTCTGATGACACTCGATGAAACAATTGGTAGACTGTGGGGAGTGGGGGTGTGCATGTACAGAGCTGAACTAAACTCCACTTTCTATCAAATTACAGCACAGGAAAACAAAAGATATCAAGCATCATTCTCTCCTCACTACTGCAGTTTTAGCATTTCTGCAGCAAAGGCGATTGATTTGGTTCACTCTAATCTGCTCTGCTAATTTTATCTTCATTAACAAAACTCAGTGGTATAGAGGGTTAATCTAATCACTGCTGTCTCTGTTTTATCTTATGTGTATATTTCCTCTTTTCACATTTAGCATATTGTTTTATTTTTCAGCCTTTGCACTATGTCCTTTTAGTATTGTCAGTCACTGTATCTAAATCTTATCTATCAGATAGATCCCAATTTGTTTATGTTGATGATAGGTCCTCCATGCACATAAAAGTAAGTTACGGAGTTCCACAGGGTTCTGTGCTTGGACCAATTCTTTTTACTTAGAATGTCTCCTCTGGGCAATATTATAAGGAAACACTCAATACATTTCCATTGTTATGCGGATGACACCCAGCTATACTTATCTATGAAACCAGATGAAACGAATCAACTAGTCAATCTTCAAGCTTGTTTAAAAGACATAAAGGTTTGGATGTCCTGTAATTTTCTACTCCTTAATTCAGACAAGACAGAGGTTATTCTACT
>JAUMHL010000010.1:12113259-12128437 GCA_032362345.1 Sandelia bainsii | reverse complement strand
AGTGTGAACTTTTTATGTTTTCCATAAATTTCACCCGAAAGCCAAATATCCCTAACTTTTTGTGAGTAGTGTATGTCAGAAGCTTCAGTTACATAGACTTGCAACTGGCTGGTGTTTCAATAGGAACAGTGATTAAAGTGACATCTGCATTTATACCTATGGGAAAGACAGTAAATACAGTAGAAAAATACTGTTGGAAACAGTGTACATTTGATGATCAGATTTATTAAATGTACACATTAGTTCAATGTGTGAACAGCTCTTCCTCTGGTGATTGAGAATGTTAATGTGTTCAGACTGTTTCAGCAAGAACAGATCGTCAACAATAACGTAGCGAGGGATATTATAGTATAGTTGCAGTGCACGAATGCCTCATTACAAAGAAAAAATGCACAAACCATAGGCATTGGTCTACAGAGATGTGGAAAAGAGTGATATTTGTCAGATGATTCATCGTACTCTTGACAAGTGGTTCAGTGAATGTTTGGTGTCCACCAAGAGAACGATAAAGGCCTGATTAACCCCTTCATTGCTGTCAAGGGCTTTTTGCTGGAATATTGCTGGCATTATGTTTACCCTTTCAGAGGAAAGGGTCACTCCAAATCAATACAAAGTTGTTGCGTGATCACCTTTATCCTGTGATACAATATTTCTATCCACAGGAAAGTGATCTCTTCTAGGATTATATTGTCCCCTTCCATAGCAGATAAGGGGTCACTGAATGTTTTTATGAGTATGAAAATGATGTAAATCAGATGCTATGGCCTTCACAGTTACCTGATCTCAACCCAGTTGAACACCTATGTGAAATTTTGTATCATTGTGTTAGGGAGCACTCACCACCCCAAAACAATGGGGGAATATCTTTTTTGAAGAATGTCATCCATCTGTACATACACAGTAAGTATATAAGTGCACCTTTAAAAACCAACCAACCAGCCGTCCTGTAGTAGCCTCGATTGATAGCCTGTCAGAACCTCTTTCAGTTTCCTTGAACAGGTGCTTGTAGTATATGTTCTATCTTAGCTACACAGTGACTTTATTAAGTTATCATTTGATATAAATATTCATCCTGTGTTAGACTAATGCACTTTTTCAGTATGGATGTTCCCTTATTATACAGTACACTATCATCCCTTATTCAGAATGTCTTGAAGCACTTGAACATTGTTTAAAACTTAGGCCAGTTCACGATCCATGTGCTGGGTTTCTGTGTCTTCAGTGGACAACCTAAGTTTGACCATCTCATGTAATTGCTGAGAGACACTTTAAAATAGTATTACCTGATCACCCAAATAATTGTCAGAGAGCTCTGAGTGATCACTATTAAAATGATTGATTGTTACAGATTGATTGCTATATTCCGTTAGGCTATGGCATCAGCAAGTTAAAAAATGAAAAAAATCTTCAAGTTAAAAACCAAAATAATGCTGTCAAACCAGTGTTTGTATTATTTTTATGAATGTTTAATAAATTATAGTTTTAGGTTGTGAGGGGCTTTGGTATTTATAATGACCTGAAAAAACAATACATTCATGCAAGATTTACCCATGCGCAGATGTAGGGATGTAATAAAGATAAATGCTTTCATTACAATGACTAATTGGAACTGAGGATACCTTTACTGTCAGTAGATTCAAATGCGACCCTGGCATTTTCAGAGAGAACAATCCCTGAACCTAATCCTGGACCTTTTTGGTGAGGTTATACAGTGTTTTAAGGAGTTTCATAATGAGTGGCTGTGTTTAAAAGCTGAGGGACCAGAGCACCACTGAACCCCAAATCCTTCCTGATATAACACAGTTAAATTATTCATTTGAAGTAATAGTCTTGCTGATGAAATATTCATCATTCTGTAATGAGGGATGTATTGATTTAAATAGCAGCACTTTGTTGAAAGCCCTGGCTTCAGCCAGTGAGAAAAGCAGAAAGAATGAAAGGTATTCTGCAGATCATCTTTTTGTATTTTATCAGCACTGAGCACTTGTACTGATTACTAATTAGGCACTTTTCTGTGGAAACTATTTGGAGAAAATCACGGTACCTTCATACAGTAGATTAGAAATCAGCAGTTACTGATAATGAAAACATTGTTATGCTTTATTGCATCATTTCATTGTGAACTTCATTTGCCCGAAGCACACAATCGTGCAGACTCTTAAATGACCACTTGTTACAGTGAATATGTGTTATATTATAAAATTAGGATTTTTTTTAGCTGCTAGTTCAGAATAATTAATTACTTATTGTTTTAATTGTAATTTGTACAATAACAAAATAATGGTACAGAACAAATTACTGAACCATGCAAATGTACACTGTCTATCCATAATATTAAGAACACCCAGTGGTTTTAATGTTGTGGAGGACAGGAGTTAGCATGGGAAAGAATTAATGATGACCATAATGGACAGGGAACACACAGTACATGGCATGCTGTGCATGAGACTGCATAACTGCAGACCTGTCAGAGTGCCAATGCTGACCCCTGATCACTACATCGTTAAACCACCGGGTGGATTTAATGTTGTGGCTGATCAGTCTACACCATTTAAAGACCTGAAGACAAACTGCAGGATTTCTCTTCGTTTTTTATGTCTTATTGTCATACTCTCAATTTTTTGTTTCCTTTATGTTTTTGTAAGTGTGAGGCAAGATCAGTCAGTCATAGATCATGTACTGTACATACGGTAGGTCTGCATATTGTGTAGCTTCTTTATATATTTGGAGAGAATGGAGAAAATGGGCAAACTTTAGAATCAGTTTCATTCATACACATACATAATAATACAAAAATAAATTATAAAAACACTACATGTACTGTAACTCTATGTGAAATACAATATGTACTCTACTGTTAAATACATATATTGTATTGAGATATTGTCTATAGAGAATAAAAGAAGATAATATAGAAAAATAGAATAAAAGGAATATTAGGAGGTATGTGACTTTCAATTGCAGCATATTCAGTCTTAAAAAATTATACTTATTTATTCTTAAGTTTTTAATAGAACCATAATTAGAGTAGAAAATATAACAAGTCATAAATATTGTGTACTGTAAGCTAGTCATTTTCCACTTCACTGGATTTGTGTGTATATTATTTCAGATAGGTCTGTTGTCATAGTAAAGCATTATTTTTTTTCTTGTGATGGAAAGTAATAAAACATCTTTCAGTGAAACACAGCATGAAAAGGATTTTTTCTCCATTGTGCAGGAGCATAAACAGTGTTACTGTGAACTGAAAACCTCATAGAAGCTTTGATCTTCATGCAGTATGGCTGTCAATGTAAGCAAGTCCTGTCAAAAAATTGCTGTTTGTGTAACACATGATATTGGACAAATTGTCAAACACTATGGCAGGGAACAAATGCCTTAGGATGATTTTGTTTATGCCAGTGGAGAACATGGAAAAGCATGGAATGGCAGCCTTATGTGCCAGACTTAGATGATGTAAGTTAAGGATGTAAAGCATCACAATTTGTCTTAGAAAATTGCCAGCCCACACCTTTTTCATGGCATAAATTCCTGATCAAACATGACATATGAGGGGGTTGAAGAGTATAAGAGAACTGTGATACAAACATAAGCAAGGAAGAAAACATGTCCCTCCTGGTAAGAAATCATTTAAATACAATGCTCTAGTATTTCTTTGTTTAGCCAAATTGTGTGTAAATTGTATGATTTTATGGAGGGAAGAGATTAAAGATAATTACATCAGACTTGAATTAGATATCAGCATTGGTTGATATGACATTGATTGTTGTTGTTTCTGTTGACCTCGAACCTAGCACTTGATCATTAGCGCACATGTGATCCTTGATGTGCCTTGATCTTAGTATAATTAGAATGGAGCCATAAAATAAATTTTATTACTGCAATCATGCTAAGAAATAATGAAAATATGTAAAGACTCATTTAAATTTACAGTATAGCTTGTATTTGGTTTAAAGCTTGTGGTAAGAGTTGGTAAAAGGTTTACATAACCTACAAGGCTATACCACCAATCATATGAGAACTCAGAAGACTCTTCCACAGTTGCTGCACTTTGCATGTTGAAATAGTACATGCCACAAGCAGTATTTAATAACCTGTAGTTTATGCTTTCTTCCCATGCCATTGTAGCAAGCTCAGAAAAAGTATACCTTCGAGATGAAAATTTGAATAATTACTAATCACTAAAGTTTAGGGATTTGTATATTATTATCAAAGTTTAAAGATTATATCATATAATGTAATACACAGCTTTCAAATGCATTTATCATGTATAGCATTACATTTTAAAGTTTTCCCCAAAAGAAGCCAAAAACCAAAGTAGGAAAAAAGTCATTTATTGTAGGCAATTTCTAAATTTAGAAAGAAAACCTTTTTGGTATGCTTTATTTGACTACAATATTTTTCCTGTCAGGAACTTTTATGTCATGTTGCAAATACAGATGTCAACACACTTTGACATGGCAATACTGTTCTACTTTTTGGGAAGCTCCCTGCTGTGACGACATAGCAAAGCAGCATACAAAAACAGCTGCTAAATAAATGCGATGCAGGGGGTACTGCAAACAATCCCCTAA
Source organism: Sandelia bainsii (assembly GCA_032362345.1). NCBI lineage: Eukaryota > Metazoa > Chordata > Actinopteri > Anabantiformes > Anabantidae > Sandelia > Sandelia bainsii. Next base: position 12,123,863 of record JAUMHL010000010.1, on the reverse strand, counting down.
TGGGAATAAACTTTGAAATAAAGAGACACCAGGGTGCATGCAAAGGCTGTGTTGGAGGATGCTCCTGCCAAAAGCAGCTCCAGGATTGTTTAGACTTTCAACCAAGTGCACCTTTGACATTAACAGCTTGTCAGGAACTTTGTTGATGACCAGTGGTGTAGTTGTGTAGTTGTTTTGTCTTGCACAATTGTTAGCCCCATGTGGTAGCTGTGCTGCTGCAGAGAGTGTTTCTGTTTGCTAGTGATGCTTCCAGGTAGTCTGACTGCTAATTTGGTTGACATTTAGGCTGAACTCTGTGGGGTGACTCAGTAAGCCTTCTTAGTTCAGAAGGCTAAAGAACAATCAGTTGATTGCTTGAGAAAAAGTGGAGGAGGCTGGGTTGAAGAGCCAAATGATGAAGCACGTACTGTAGTCTGATTGACTGATATTCTGCAGTTAGAAAGGTTACATGGTTGCAGGACAGTGCAGAAAAGTAGCACACCAAATATAACACTTAAGCCATTTCCAGCAGAACACAAAGGTGAGCCAGTATTCGAGATTGTGCACTTAAACACCTCTTTGGTAAGAATTCTGTTGAATGTTTTCAATAGGTTTCACATAAGTGTATTTGAAACACAAGTAACATTTTCTAGAGGGAACCTTGAGTTACCTGCACAAAATGGAACATATACTAGCAAAATGTATATGAATGCAGTAAAGTGCAAGTGTAAAAAAAATAAAATAAAAAAAATCAGGACTGACTGTTCTAGCAAAACACAAACTCTTTCTAATAGTTGATACTTAAAAACACAACACATTATTTTAACCTTATTCCACCTCTAATGAAATATTTTTTAAGACTGACTCATCTCTGTTTGTGAAGGCAGCGTGTTTTCAAGGATCCTCAGTGATTTTGCTCCTTCAGACTTACTTGGTCTGATGAACAAGCTGATCTGGACAGATCTAATGTTAGTAAATTTTACATATGTAGACATTGCTGTGTAGGTTTCTAAGTTATCTAGCTGACATACTGGCTCTGTTGTAGATGTACTGCTTTTATACTCAACTTCAGTATGCAATACATGAACATTTAAATGGTTTAACCATAAATGATAAAGTAAATACACTGCACTCACCAGGTGATTTTTCCTGCTTGTGGTTTTATTTCACTCAGTCTTAGTGATCTCTTTGTAAAATAGTGATTTCTTTAAAACAAAGGACACACTTCATTTCTAGACATTTTCCTCATAATTCCTGAAAAAAGATAGCCAGTAATTAACTGTTAACTACCAGGAAATTTTCCTTTAAAAAGTATACAGAAATCCTAAGGGGTGTGGATACAGTTGCTGAGTTGCCATACTTTTTATCATATCACAAATCAAATATTTACAGTCTTATGATCTACCATTATGTCTATACATGCAAAGTATAGATTTAAATATGAAAAACTTTAATTTCATGCAAGTATGTGATAAGCTAAACCTTATTAGTGTGAGTAGGAAGGAGGAATAAGTATTAAATAATGCTACAGAGTGCCTGCATCTTTCCTTTTTTAGATATTAATTGATGAAATTTCTTACAAGATATATATTTATTGCATGTGTCATATAATTATGCCTGTTTGTACATGTGATCAGTGTCACTAATTAGTGTTTGGGAAGTGTCTTATTTGACCACCTCTGGCCAATAGTAGATAAAGTGCACAAAGCACCTTCTTTCCCTTTAATATAGATTAAAGCTAAATTAATCTAAACACTTTAACATTTTTTTTATTTTATTTTATTTTTTATTATTTTTGGTGAATTTGTTGGACTAGGATCTGCTGAATGTCTATATAAACAGAACAAGAACAAATGAAATATTAATCTAAAGTACAACATCTGATGTGTCGTGTGACAATGTGGTGCTTATGAGTGAACTTGTGTATTTCAGTACTGAGAACTGTACTGTAACATTGAGTATGTCAGAAAACACAGTGCTCATGAAACAGGAATGTATTTCCTTGTCAAACTAAATCTACTGTAACATATTTTCAAGCAAGAGAGCATGCCATGCCATTCTGCTTGCAACCACAATAATTTATGCAATGACGAAGGAGATGTTGCAGACTATGGCACGTATTCAGTGATACAACCCAAGCGGCTTTATCAAAAGAGTTTTACATTTGCTCTGTCTGGATGATATATTAAACTGAATATCTCAGTTAAAGTTCTGCTGCTTGTTAGTTTGCTAGATGCAGTAAATATAGAGACATTCAAATCCCTTTCCTATCATTCAAACCATGAGACAATATTAGATTAAATGTTAAAGATTGTTTTCTATCTGTGTCTTGGAAGCAGCTCTGTGTGGGCAGAGGACACAGCAAAAGTGCACAACAGCATTTCATCTTTTTAACTGCTTGAGAAAAGCAAGGTGTTATCTAATGAAATCTAATGAAAATGAGAAACACTATTCCCCCTGCAGAGCCTCTGCCAGAAGAATGTCAGAACAACTGAGCTCTTGCCCCCACTGTTGCTCCTGCTTCCTTCTTTCATAATGAATTTAACAGGCTTCCATAACGAGGCTATTATAGACTCCAGCCTTCCAGCAGAACAGAGAATTAGATAAGAGGGCACCTGGACACTTCAGCAGCCATCAAAATAGATGCCAATCAAATTAGCCAAGGTCTGTGTTTCAACAGTGCTTTGAGCAACAGTAATGCAAGCATGGCAACATGAGAACAGTGACAATGCTAACATCCTTGCTTTAAAGCCCTTGTAGGGTGCCCAGAGTACAGCTGTAGCAGAACATGTGGAAGATAAGAGAGTTGGATGGTGGCAGAGGGAAAACCCACAGAACACAAGGGGAGTATGCATGTCAGCAGGAGACCAAAGATACAGACAGAAGCCATGGTCAGCAGAGGTAACACCAGGAGAGAAGAAGCAGAGGTGATTCTAAGGTCTGTTGGGGTCCTGGGTGAAAACTCACAAGGGGCCCCTCCAAACAATGTTCATTAATATTATGTTAAAAATAAATTAACCCTAACAAAAATGCCATATGTCATAAGGAATCCTTAGAGGGCATGGTATATGTTATCAATTTAAGGTTTTTGAACACTGAGATATCAGCGTGCACTTGGAAAGGGTGCTTTGAAAGAGGTAAATAGATGTGACCAGTTTGTTTCAAAACAGAGGACACACAAAAGAATATTTTTAGTGGGTTATTTATCCCCGACTGTACCCAACAGGACGCAGCATTAATTTATTAGTCTTGGAAATTTGGAAATAATTTGTGTATACAAACGGAATCGGGCTATTCCCTGCTGATGTACGTATTCCACATTTTTTTAGTACCAACAGACAACAGTAGCAGCTTACTCCTAAACAACAAAAGAATATATAAAAAATAAAACAATGTCAGTTTTCAAATACACATATCTGACTCATAAGCAAAGTCATTCAAAGAACATTTGGACATCAAAATATTCTCTTATGAACTCAGTTTCTCAAAATAAAACTGTTTACTCACTCTTATTCCAGTGTGTATCTTGCGTGCTAACGCACACACGCCTCAGCACCAGCGCTGTGCACTAACTATGTTGGGCAGAAGCAAACAAAATGGACACAGCTTATTAAACAACCAAAATGCATAATGACCCTTCCTTGTATAGCACACAGTCTCCGAGCAGAACATACATACAGCGTTAAAGCTCGTCTTCACATACCAAGTAAAAAGTATTAAACAGCTTGTGTGTGAAATCAGAATACTGAACAGTGCACCTCTGCGCTAACAAGCTTGAAACACACACACTAGCGACTACTAAGCAATAACTGCAGTTTAATCACGACTTACGCTGTCCCGCTGCTCTCAGCGAAATGGAGAGGAGATCACATGCCAAACACACCTCCACAACTTTAGCTACAGCTAGGTCTTTCGCGCCAATGCTGCTCTCAGTGTCATCCAGATCTTCCCGCGAGCTCTGCGCTCTCGCGTGAGCCACACATTCTCGTGAGCCCCGCTCCTACACTGCTCTTAAAGTGATAGCGCAACTTTAATAAGACGTAACATCTGTTTTAATTCCAATCCCCTTAGGAGGATGGTATATAACTGTCTAACAGCCTGTGTGCATTTTTATCATAATGTTCACTTGGTTACAAAGAGGACATTAATAACTTCAATTTAAAATTTCTTTCACATTATAGAATTAGTATTCCTCAAATGAATTTTTAAATGTTCTTATTTATTGTTTACTATTTATATTTCATTTGATAGGGACATTGTAATTTAACATAGCTCCAATACAGAGGATTAAACTTAAATACTAGAGACTGCACTATGGCTCCTTAGGATTTTATGTTTACTGTGTAATGAAAATATAGTTTTCAGTATCATAAAATAACTAAGGCTACAATTCAGATACAATACATACAATAAAATACGCACTACACTGCACATAGCACAATAACTCAAATCAATAAACTTCACGTTAGTGATTTACAGTACACTTAGAATACACGTCCAAATTAAATTTCATAACTTAAGCATTCAGCTTCACAGTTAGCTCAGTCACTTTCGTCAGTTAACTACAGAAAAACAACTGCCCAAGTTAACCTGCCGGTGTTATATTAATGTCCCGACTGTGACTCACTCACTTGTATCTCACTCGACTCGGTCACATCATGACAGCGGAGCTGGACACACTAGGCTGCTCTGCTAACTTAGTTAATATAAATGTCAAATGTCAGATGTAAGATTCTTGATTTTCCTGATTATGCTATTCCTTAATGAATTCCCAGTAACACATTCAGTAAATTAGGAGTAAGAGGAGGCAAATTTGACATTTCAACCAAAGGCTCTCTAGGTTATCATCAGAGAGGGAGGGAAGAAGAAAGGACACTAAACAATGGTACTGTAGACTCTGCCTGTAGGACAATACAGAATCATACAGTCCCATGAGCACAACTTCACCTTTTTAAGTTTTTGTAAAGGAAATTGAAGATGGAAGGCAGCAAAGCAGTAAAAAAGGGGAAAACATGCTTAGTAATAGAAGGACACCACTTGACAGTGTTATAGTATTACACTGCTGTGATTCACTGTAATTATGAAGGAAATGGTCGACGTGGTAGCATGAACTTGAAATGCCATTTCTAAGCCTCCAACCTTCTAAACAGTATCTTACAGGGAATTGTTTCCCAAAGATTTAAGACTGGATGTGGAATTAAATGGGTTTTTATCTAAATGTCACTGCCTTAGTGATTGTCGATTATATTGCATGTATTGATCCCAAATCTTACCTCATCTTCAGGGTTTGTCATCATTTGTCCTCAGGAACCCTGTAGCCATTGCAGCCACCACCCACAGCTTAGTCAGAATCTCTACAGCCTCTTTCTTTTTATTCTGTGTTCAGGAGGACTTGATTTCCTTCCTTAATGCTTTATAACCCTGACACTGTCTCCAGGCAACTCAAAGGCTCTTGAGCCCGTTAAGTCTCTATCCCCCAAGAGGCTGAGTTCCTTTAAGATTTTATGCACTTTCAGAAGCTCTGCAAGTTTCTGTTGAAGATCAGCTCATATTCACACACCAAGTACTTTGAGAATAATTATAACAGTAATAGTGTTAGGCAGTCTGAGCCCTCATTAAATTGCTGTTAATGTGGCTATTTGAAGCAGCTGGTTTTGACACTACTGTGATGTCAAAGAGACAAGAAGCAAGAGAGGCATGACTGTTGAAAACACTGGCCTTCTTTCCTACATTTTATGTTTATACTGTAGTATATATAATATATTTGGATGGACATGTAAAACCACATGGAATATATTTTTTTCCAGCTTATAGTATTGTGTGGAACATTCACATTGCACATATCTCCAAAATGTCATTGTTAGAGTTTTTCAATATGTAATCCATCCACTAAATATGCAACTAATTATCTTGACTAAAACTAAAGGAAGACTGTGCCAAGATTAAGACATATTTAATAATAATATTTGCATGTGAACATACCAAAATCTTAGGCTTTAAAACAAGAAACCCTTAAAAACAGAGCCACATACATGGTAGTAATGGTAATTTTACATTTGGGTAAAATGGGCCCGGTGCAGGTGCATAGCCATGGATAGGCTTGGTTAGGCAGGCAGATTACCATGCCCTTCCATCCATTATCTTAACTGCTTGTCCTCGAAAGGGGCGTGCTGTAGCCTATCCCAGCTGTCTTAAGGCGAGAGGCGGGGTACACACTGGACAGGTCACTGGTCTATCACAGGGCTGACCAGATTATAATGTGTTGATGAAAATAATTAGTTTACTGGGATTGCTGGCTTTGCATTTACCATCATGGAAAATGCCGACTTTGAAAGACAAAACTAAATGACTAAGCCTATTCATTATTTACAGGCCTGCCCAAAGTTTTTTTCCTGGCTATGCTGCTGGACTGGTGTAGAGAGCATGTAAAAAAGCTGTGAAAAATGTTTGCACTTAAAGCATAGTCACACTGCAGTTACAGCATGCTTTAGAGAAAACAAGATAGATAGATCTAATTTAAAGGTAATGTAATTTTACATTTTGACTGTTTTGTGCCATTTCAGTGTGATTTAAACATTTGAGAAGTTAGTTTGAAATGTACTTCATATACTTTATAATAGTTTTCATCCATCAAGGACTGGAAACAGTGTGTCTAAGATTAGATTGCCCTTTAGTTGTAAAACCGGGTTTCAAGCTCCACTGACAGAAAACATCCAGCAGTGGAAGTGTTCTTGAGCAGGACTCAAGAGACTGCTTTCTGACCTCCCACTGGACAGGAACAAGTCATAATTGAATTTTTAGGAGATCAATGCAGTGTAAAAATATAATACAAAAAAACAACAACTAAAAGTCAAGCTCCACAACTACATGACTGTGGGGAATTGATAACAGAGGTGTGTGGAGTAACAATGGCCATACGCTTCCTCTTGCAGATACTGAAAAATCTTTAGACTAAACAGAAAATATTTTTCTTACCCAGGGGCAGAACAAATCAGCACAGGCAGTGTTAAGACTTTTTTTAAGAGAAAAAGGGAGAAAAAGTATCAGGCAAATTGTGATCTTGTCAGAACATTTTTTAAAGTTGATTTTACCTAACTACACACATTCATACACTTACATGCACTCAAAAATATGTGCAAAGTGCAGGTACTTCACAGATGTGTGGAAAATTTGGTTTGGTATGTGCAGCTTTAGAGTGTTTATCTGAGATAGAAAAAAACGAATAGGCTCACAAAAATGTTGAAAGTGCAGATCAAAATCCTAGGTACAGTACGTAAAGGATGTTTCACAAAAGACATTCATGTGCACACACATTTTGATAGCACAAATTACACGTTTAATAAGGAACCAGGGATCCTTGGAATTGTTGTTTTCTCAAAGATTCTGGGTTTCTTTTCAAAAGAAGATGCTGTGTGGCAGCTTTTGAATAAATAAATAATGAAAAGCTCTCATATTTCAGTGTGGAGTAATACTTAGCATTCAAAGCCATTGCCTATGCCTGCCAACCTTCCATATAAGCAAAAAAGGAAAACATTAAAAAAAAGTGTTTCAGTTCAGTGGTCACTGAAAAATGATATAAGCAGGATTAGGTCAATTCTCTGTTGCTGCCAGAAGAGTGGCACATTAATTAGTGCTGTTGAGCATCACAGAACAAATCCGTGAAAATCTGTTTTCTGAAAAGCAGCCATTGATCACAATCTTTCTCAAGTTACATTAAATGCCATTAATATTTCACTCTTTGTACAGTCACAGTCATCTGCATCTATCACAAAAACAAATGAATCCTATGCAGTATCTTCCCCATGCATTTCAAGGAGAAAAAGCAAACCTAATAACACAATTTTATAGACTATAACAGAACAAAAGTAAAGCATGTCCTCATATGACCCAAATTTCTAGTACATAGTAGTTTTTTAGTTGTTCCTACAGACAAAATGTCAGGCCTATTTTTCAGTTTTATCACTTTACAAAGCAGCACCTCTGCTCACCTGGGACATATTATAGAACGATTCAACAATTTTTACATGACTTTTCATACTTTGGTCTATTCTGAACAGATTTGTGACTTTTGCAGTAACTTCCTTTGTACTTATTTAAACATGGAATTTAAATATTCTCCACCGTAACCCTTCTTTTAATCTCACATAACGACAACAAAGCTGTCTACAATGTATTGTATTTTTCTCTGAGTAATATCTTTGTAGGCTTTCTGATGTTTGCCTGTTTGGTTTGTGACTCGCTCCTCTAGCATTACAGAGAACATCAAATACTTCTGTGAGAGTCTATGGCCCACATTTGTTTACACAGCTGAGGGAAAAACATGCAGCATCACAGATGACTCAGGCAGCATCTGACAACTCTGAACATCTAAGTTCATCCCAGATCATTCATATCACAGACCTGTGAGTGGCATTGCTATTAAGAAATTATAAAATTTCAAATAAAGTTATTTTCCAGTTTAGACACTTTGCATTTGTTTTCCCTAGAGGCTATTGCATATTGTTCTGCTTTTCAGTATTGGAATACAAGCCATTAGACAAGGGCAATTGAGTGGAGTTGTCAAATTCAAGAAGATCTATGGTGTTGATGGAGACAGAGAATACACAGTGTTATTCCCAAAAGATGTAAGGGAGGAAGTAATCTGTGTCCCACTTTGCTGCTACAGCTTGATGGTATGATATTATTTTAACAGTTTTAACAGTCTCGGTGATAACACAAAAGTGCTGGAGTACGTATAATATTGCCTGATTTTCAGTATCTTCCTAGGTAATCAATAATAAGTGACAGTTTTGAGTAAAGCTTTGCATCAACATTTAAAACAAAAATATGCCTCATAGCAGAGTTGTTATGTGACTATATCCAAATTACCAGATATGTAAGGAATGCAGAATACACTAGGGAATGTCTGGTGATAGCATATGCATTTTTATCATTACAGCGATTACATGCAGCTGCTGTGGCTACATCATCAGGGGACTGCTCACTTCGTCTTTTGTGACAACTGCATCGCTGCAATTCAGTTTGATTGCTTTCTATTCTCATTCTAATTGTGCCTATTCAAAACTCATAGCAATATGCATCTATTATGATAAAAGTGGAGATGATGATGAGTTTAAGCTATGAACAAGGGTTGATTGACTCTTTGATTATTAAACCTTATTAGATCATCAAATTCCCATGTCACACAGAAAAAAGATGACTTGATGACTTTATTTTATCACCAGCATCAGAACTGCAAACCCTCTTCAGGCAACCTGATGTGACTTTTACAACAAGCTTCTACTGTGTCAAACATATTTCTTTATAAAAGCGCTGTCTGTCCCACACCTTACCCAGGGCTGTGCAGTCTGTCACCCAAACAGAGCGTGTCCATCTGTCCCTTCCCATTTACTCTCTGTTGTTCTCACCATGGCCGAGCCCATCATGTTACGCAGGGATGGCTGACAGCTGTTTGTTGATTCAATGCCACGGCTTATTTCCTCTGTCTGTTTGTTTTGATGTCAGCATTCAGCAGGATCAGTGGGTGAGTCAGCGTGTCTCTGTTTCAAGGCCTACCCCTGACATCGGGACACAGACACCACAAAGCAGTTGGTCTTCTTCTGGCATGACTGACCGATTTGAATTGACCATCAGTTACTGAACCCTCTTGAAAAACTGTCTGCATGAGTTTTTTTTATCAGTGTGTTCAAAATCACTACCCGTGGATGAAATAGTAATGAAATAAAACTGTTAAATAGTACTAAAAGGATTTTCAAACTGTATGCATAATTTTAAAAGGCTATGTCGTGATGTGGCTTTTTTGGAACATCCGCCTTCAAATATCTGTCAGTATTCTTGTGAAATGAACCAAAACCTAACAAGACACTAGCTGCTCTATGAGGCTAGGCTGCTAAATTCTTTCAAACATTTGTGTGATAACATGCAAACAAAGACAAAGTCCACATAGTTCTGTTTAGCAGGTACACTGTTTACTATGCAACATACTATATTTTTTGAATGGATGAACCACTACAATTATTAATGAAAAGCCAGTCACAAGGAAGTGTTGAGTGTATGTGTGGCTCTAACCATAAAAATGGTTAGTAGTGCAGTACTAACCTTTGGTTGTAAGATCTGAAAAAATATGTTGTCTAAGAACATTTTATTGACATGTTGTAAACATATCATTGTTATTTTAACAGAAATATAAATATAATCTAATTGCAATTATGTTCCCTAAAAATGATTTGAGTTTACAGTTTACTTTTTATACTTTTCATACTTTTTAGACAAAGGCACTAGAAGTCAAGGGGTTACCAATATTACAAGGAGGATATTAATGTGTAACACAATTCATGGCAACCCATCCAACAGTTGTCAAAATGTTTCAAATTAAAAAATATCAACCTGCTATGGCACCAGAGGAAAAGTCAGGGAACCATTAATGGAAACTGGACTCATAGTAGGAGAAAATGAACTGAAAAAAGAATTTAGGAAATGCTGACATAGAAGTGCAAAATCAGGAGATAACCATAGTCATTGAGATACACTACTCACAAAAAGTTAGGCATATTTGGCTTTTGGGTGAAATTTATGGAAAACGTAAAAAGTTCACACTACAGTGATATTATATCATGAAAGTAGGG
>JAUMHL010000010.1:12050827-12100790 GCA_032362345.1 Sandelia bainsii | reverse complement strand
TAAAGTGCCTTGAGATGATTTTTGTTATGATTTGGCGCTATACAAATAAAGATGAATTGAATTGAATTGAATTAAAGGCAAACATCCCAATACTTTTGGCAATATAGTGTAGCTCATAGTAATGTCATATTGATTATACTGGTCAGTGTAGGAGTTGTCATTTGAGATTTTGTTGGATTTCTCTCATATACTCTACTTTCTACTAAGTTTAGTACAGATGTTGTCTTTTTTCTCATCAGGGATGAAAAGTGGCAATACAAACAGATGGCTGTGTTATTAAGACATCCAGGTTTCTTGGTCTGAGTTTAGCAATATTAGTGAGATAGTTAAATCTATCCACTGGCAGCACTGACAGCAGACTGTAAACTGAAACTGAACCCAATGGACTAACACCTTGTGAAAGAGTTGGTCTATAATCAGAAATTCTGTCTGAATACTTTCCCTGTAAATATTTTCTTTTCCCTCTAATACTGATGCTAGCAGACATCCTATTGCCTTCGCTTTGGGAGTTGAGGCTGATGGTTTGCAGCATCTGCGCTAGGCTCCTGTGGGTTTTAACCTGACAGCTTGTCTCCATGAAAGCTTGGTAATGAGAAAGACTGTGTTCATCCTGTCTACATGTGTCAGAATGACACATACACAAGTGTTTTAGGAGCTTGTGTGCTGTGGTTTCCTTTAACATTGCTTGGTAAATAAAACAACCAAACACCAATGACAATACTCAAAACATTTATCTACACCATCTATGTTTAAAATTATTATCAGCAGCTTTTTAGATGTTTTTGGTAAATGCTTATGGCATTAAATTCCATCTAAATATGACAAATGTGCGGTAAAAATCTAAAGCAGTAACTTCTTTGGGTGTTTTCCGAGTCACATGTTCTCTGGTTTGGAGGTCACAACTATTCGTATGACTAAACAAGAAATTGTAAATTAGAATGAATAGATTTCCTTGCCACTTGGGGGCAGCACAACAAATTATGAACACCAAAACAATGAATTCAAATACCTTAAAAAGCTAAGTAAAGCTGCAGTGTACTTCAGATTGGTGATAATCCTCTGTGGGCTCATCCCTAGTCATGCCCTTCAGATTGTAGATAGTTATGTAGCCCACCATTAACATAAACATATTAAAAGTGCAGCTTTGATGAAAAATGTCCCAATCTTCAGAGAAATCTTTTTAGTGAATGTGTGCTTTCTTCATGGAGTGGTAGGACACTACACATACACAAGATTACACTATGCAAGATTTTTACTTAATCAGTTTGTCAATTGTCTTTATAACACTGAACCTAAATATAATTTTTTACAACCCTTGTCAAATAGTAGTCAAAAATCAACTAGTTAAATGTGATAGTAGGTGGCAGAGAGCAGGCACACAGAATTGGTACAAATTGTTTGTGGTTGCATCTCAGAAAATTCTGACAATGTTTTTTTTTTCTGCCATAGCTACATTTTGAATTAAAACAACATGACACATTAAGACAAATGAAAAAGAAAACAACTCAGTTTTTATTGTTTCTACCAAACATGTTTCTGATAAAAATGTCACAAGGAAAAATCATTTGTAAGCAACGCTTTAAAAACAGAATGTCAATATATACGGAAAAGTGTTAGCGTCCTTGTATACTTTCCTATAGGTAAGGAATGTATTTAGACCAAGTATATATTTAGAACAATGCATATAAATCGTAATCCCGATGATGGATATCAGTTTGAAACCTGCAGTACAATCTACCCTCATTTGTGTTTCTTGCATTTTTTACTTGAAGTCAACCTCCATCTAGCCATTATTAATACTTTATTTAAAACTCTAGCTGTAAAGTGCTTTTTTTTTCTTTACTATGTATTTCAACATGGATGGCCTTGACGCTGTCTTGCAATAAAAGCTGAGAGTCTGCAGCAGTATTCACTCAGTGGCTGCTCTGTGTCCTAAGTTGGCCTAACATACTGAAAGCCTTTTAATTAGTCAGAATAGGGTGCAGCTGAATTTTAGCTCTAAATCTCCTTGACTCTGCTTGGCACACAAGTAGATCCACTGCATAAAAATCAAAACAGTCCAAAGGCAAAGAACAAAGAAAAGATCTACACACTGCACTCTAAGCTAAGCGTATTTTATTTTGAAAGACCATTTCAAGCTCACACAGATCTATAAAAGACAGTTATACTGACATCCCAGATTAGAACAAGAATATAGGCACAGACAGATTCAGGTGATTCTAGACCAATCAGTAGTGTTAAAAATTCAGTTACGTCCATTGATTGCATCGCTATCGGTTTGATTCACAGCACAACAAAACAAAAACAACAACAACAATAAAAAAGTCACACACTCTTCTTCAACCACTTTCTGCTTTGGTTACAGCACACATTCTCCATGGCGTTGTTTCCATGTTGTGCAATGTCTGTAAAAGTGGCTTTAATTTCTTCTTCTTCTTCTTCTCTTGTATTAATGATTAAATCAGACCGCTATGTTCTCCAGCACATCCCAAAGATTCTCAGGGGGGATAAGGTTCAGCATCTGTGGTGACCAATCCATGTGTGAAAATGATATTGCATGTTCCCTCAACCACTTTTTCACAATTTCAGCCAAATGAATCCTGGCATTATCATCTTGGAATATGCCTGTGCCACTAGAAAAAAAAAAGTCCATTGATGGAAAAACCTGGTCATTTTGGCCAGGCTGTTTATATAAATTCAATAACTACTGTATTACTACTAACTTAGTTGCACCTCCCATGATGGCATTTCACACTCCCCATATGGGTTTCAGCTTAGCTCTGTTCTAATTGGTCCTTTCTGATAATGGATTGACTCTACTATAAGAACGATGCAAGCATGTATAAACTGTTGATTGCCAAGATTGTCAGTCATCCAGTCTTCCAGGTCCCAAAAATGCTGCTCAATGGCAAATTCACTTGCTTGAAATTCTTGAAGATGTTTTAATTTTTTGAACTTTTGCTATTAGCTACCTTACTAAGGCTTTAGTAAGTGAAAAACAGAGTGCTGTATATTTGTATACTTGTAATGGAGTACTTTACATTTACTTTTACATAAATAAAGGATCTGATTACTTTTCCACCACTGCTTCACAGTATTGTATAGACAATTAATATTTAAAAGGATGCTCTGTGAGACCATATCAAACCATACAGAATCAGTGTTTACTCACTCTAGCTGTCCACTGATGAATTTGTTCCCCTCTAATGCGCTTATCCTCTGTTGTAATTGAAAGGAGAAAGAAATAAACAAAAGTCACTCCACAGTGCTTAGCTGCTGTGAAAGCAAGATATTTGTAATCTTTGATCATAATCTTTGGTCATAGATCACAAATTGATCTTGAGACAACAGGGACACGTTTGGTTAGTTTTGGAGCAGGGTCCAAATGGCGTTCTCAGTTCACAAGTGAAGAGGTACAAAGCAGAGCCGGCTCGACCCATTTTGGTGCCCTAGGCGATATCACGGCTTGACTCCTGAAATCTTAAACCATAAATCTAAGGCTAACCCTAATTTTATTTAAGAATTTTACACTTAATAACAATAAGCAGAATGTGCAAACATGACAACATAAAACATAAAACTAATATTTTCTCATTGCATCCATCCTGGACAGATGTAGATTAAATTTACCTGTTACTGTACAGTACAAGTAAAACATGTAGCTGCAGACAGAGACTTGATGTGTTCAACATGACAACAATTATTATCGAGCTGTGACCAGTGTTTCGAGATCTCACGATTGACATAGAAACTTTGAATAACTGTTCTCCATCAGGTCTGTTCATCTGCTGTATTAAATCTTCATGATGAGCTCATATTTCCATCCATCCATCCATCCATCCATCCGGGGGGTGCTGGAGCCTATCCCAGCTGTCATCGGGCGAGAGGCGGGGTACACCCTGGACAGGTCGCCAATCCATCGCAGGGCAAGCTCATATTTCATACTTGATCAATTGTAAGAATGTCTTTGAGGTCGGATCCAGTCTTTCAATGTGCTCTCTTTCTCTAACTCTCTAATATAGTATTCCATATTTCCTCCACTTATTCCCAGACATTGTCACTTTGTCACTCTGTCAGGTGGAGGTGTGTGTGTGTGTCTCTGTGCGGGTGGGCGGAGGGGGTGCACGTGCCGACTCAGGCGGGCGCAGTAACCAAGAAACGGGATTGTGAATGGATCCTGGCTGTAAAAAGACTAACTATCGCGTTTCACTTTATTGTGGAGAGAATCATGAGCTGTTCATACAGGGAGCAAAGAAAAGGAGCTCAAAAATCCGACGATATTTGCAAGCAACTTTTTTATTTATTTTTTTGAGGGCTTGACGCTGGGCCCCCTCCAGCAAGTGGTGCCCTAGGCGACCGCCTAGTTCGCCTATGCCAAGAGCCGGCACTGGTACAAAGACATTGTGATATACTGAGATATACAGGTCATTCTTAAGTTTAAATTGATGGCTCAGTGTAAGTCTGTCTAACAGGGTTTTTTAAACTTTGAACACCACTGTGCATGTTTGTCACATCTTGTAAAATGTACAACACTGTCAAAGTCAGTGTGAAGGTTTGTGTACTGTATGTTAAAGAGAGAATTGGTTTGCTTGCCATTGACACAACTGAGGTGTCGGGCGCAGGCAAGGACGACTCAAATGCAGACACACAGGCAGGAAGGTGCAGTGAAGTAACTTTATTGAAGAAATAATGAACACAAGAGCTTACAGGCAAACTGGTCAACAGCAAGAACAAAACAGGTAAGATGCAGACCTGCAGACAGGTGTGAATGTAGGCTGGAAAGGTCTAGCGATTGGGAAACAGGGACTCAAACTTGGAGTCAGCTGACTGGGGAAAGGAGGAACATTTGGGCATGAAAAGTAGAAGAAGACAGAATGACCAAAGTGAATAGGACTGAGATAGGAATCGTGCCATTTTTCAAATGAGCGATCATGCTGAAATGTTGCTGTGTTGTGAGTAGTTGGGGATTTGCTGATACTTTACACATATCTGGAGCCCTTCATGTGTTGCTTTAGTGTGTGTGCACATTTTTTCTATTACTCTGTAAGTGTACTAGTGCTGGAAAATTTGTTATCAAACAAATGAATATCCAGTGAACACAACTGAGTCAGACGGAATGTGAAAACAGAAAGGAATTTATTGTAATTTATAGCAAATTATTGCTGATGACTTACGCTGAAGACGATGCGATTTTCCCATAAAGGCCCCTCATGACATGAGTCATATGTAATAAGATTTTGGAGTGTTATCATGGCCATGATACCGTGACTGCAAATGCTATAAATAAATTTAAAAAAAAACTTTGAAATTAAATCTCCTTTCTGTTGCAGTCCCTAAATTATCCTTCAGCTAAATTCTACCAGGGTCAAAATTAATACAATTTTATATCAAGTTGAATTATTTCCTGTGCAGCGTATCAGGAACAGACTGGAGACTGAGACTACAAATCAGTAACATAGTTCTAGTCCTGTAAGTACAGAACCCACTAAACCAGCCCAAGCTGTGTCTGTGCACATAAAGTTTGCATGTTGATATTCTGTAAAAGAGGTTGAGCCTCCCTTTATCCTATATTGGCCGTTTCATCAGAGAGCACAATGGTCACACAGTTCCTCATCAGCTAAGAATTGACTGACCAGTGAATAGCTTGATGGTGTCAGACAAGGATCATCCACTAGAGGGGGACTCTCTGGTACCGTGGCAATGTTGACGAAGACAAATAGGCCCTCACTTCAAAAAGACAAAAAGCTTCCTACAGACAAAGCCAAGTTTGGCACAGAACTAGTATAAGTTTCATCATTGTTATGTGTGTGCAAAACACACAAATAACTGCACTGTGGGGCTGTTGGGGATATGTTGAAGTTGGATTTATAAGATAAAACCATGACAGGATAAAATACATGTATTTTTAGCTACATGTATGTTCCAATAATGACACATTTTGTCAGTCGAAGTAGAAAATTTGAATATACTATCTGGATGATTGAATAGAAGTAATGAAGCTTACATGGAATGTACCCTCTGTCCACAGCAGAAAACACTGGGATCTTGTCAAGTTGTTTTTGCCTAACAGCACTCTAATCTCAAGGTCTTCAGAGAGAGAGAAAGCGACTGTGTGTGTGTGTGTGTGTGTGTGTGTGTGTGTGTGTGTGTGTGTGTGTGCGTGTGTGTGTGTCAGACTGCAGGACTTGACGATTTTGATCAGCTGACACTCAAGTTTCATGGATATGTTAAAACTGAGTATAAGTAGTTCATGTTTAGCATTTACGGTCTGACATCATCACATACTGCAGCATAGTCTTTGAGCCTGCCTACAGAAGTTTTGGGAGTGACTATAACAAAATCTTCATCCACAGGGAGAGTAGAATCAGAGCCTAGAGGTGGAGTTGATTAAATACTAAGGAGCAGCAGTGAGGTTTGCAGTGCACAGTGTAGCTGTAGCAGAACAGGCAGAGGAGATGTGCAGAGTTTTAACAAATTAAATGTACTTTGCTTTAAAGGGTACATTGAGTGAGTTGAATCTCCATCTGTGTTGATTAGGAAAAAAAATAGATAGATAAATCATCATTCTCTGTCACAGTGTCACAAATGATTTGGGTTCAGTCATTGTAATACTACATTGTGAGATCCCAGCAGGACTGATTAATATTCTGTTGTCTTTCTCTCCTGAAAAGATTACATTTGTGAAATTTGAGATTTATTACAGCTTTGTAGCTTATTTTATTTTAATTTATTTATTTATTTATTTTCTACTGAAGTTTAATGTATAATGTATGTATGTATAATGTCTAATGTATGACACTGCTTATTTAATTTTTTGTGTGTATGTTTGTGTTTGGAACATGTACAAAACATTATACAGTTAATTTTGCTGTAAAAAGTATTACTTTATTATTATTTAGTATTTTGTACAATTAAGTTAGGTCCACTGAATGATTTGAAGTGTTTAAAGTCTACTGTCAGAATTTAATTGTCCAGTGCAATTCACTGTAAACAGTACTTGTCTGCCCTGCTGCCAGCTTTAACATGGTTACTGATATTGTTATCACTACCTAAATTGAGATAATCAAAAGTAAATTAAAAAAATACATACTTTGAATCAGTCTCCAAAACAAACATACCTATAGTAGAGTCTCACTATTCTGTTGAGTGTAATGGCAGAGTGACTCATTAAAATGCTCTTTTAAATATATAACATGTACAGTAACTCATATTAACTCACGCATTTGTTGTGCCAGTACAAACCTAGAGGAGGTCCAAGTAAAATACAGCAATTAAAAGTTGACTATACCCCATCATATGAAAGTAATAACCATTTGATGTGAAGCAGCTACAGGAGGTGCATTCACAGTACAGTCCCTGACGACAGCAACCGCCTGTGGAAAAGCACTGGGTTGCATGCATGTCAGATGCGTTCTGTCTGTGCCATGCTCATGCATGAATACATGATTACCAGATATTACAGTGAGCAGCTTGTTTTTTTTCTCTCAGTGTCAAAGGTCAAGCGAGATTTCAAAGGCAAATTGTTCCGATTTGCTTCATTTACTTCAATAAAAATCAACCCTTTAACAAATGCTGTCTTTCAAGAAGAGGCCACTGATTTGGCTTCCTGTCAAGCATATAGATTATATAACAGTGTTGGGATTCTCTTCACTGTGGCACATAGAAAAAACTTGGCATGGTACAGCACTAACAAAGGCGGTAGCTTGTGTCTAATGAACCATGGAAGTACTACTCAGTAATGAAAACATGTTTGTTACCAGAGACAGTCTGCTTAAACTGCCTCTAGTAAATCCCCAGGGTTACAGCTGGGATTAAATAAAAAAATATAATATTATTGACAATCTGGGTTTGGATTACCACTGTGCTGTTTGAACATTTGTTTGATTTCATCTTTGCTGCATTTTTTTAAAAAGGGAGAAAAGCACTTATGCACTTTACTGGAATCACATGCAACAACAACCTTGCTGTTTTCCACTGTTGTCAGTGTTTTCAATAAAGCATTTTTAATTCACTAACTTGATAAATTAAAATAATTACTCTAAAAAAGGTGAGGGGTGCCCAATTAACCCTTAACTTTTCTACGCACATTAAGAATTAAAATCTAAACAAACTAATCTGAAGGACAGTCTAATCAAAATACCGTTCATATTATATTGTATTAGAAAATATTAATTGACTCAACTGTAACTTAATTAACCGTGGCAGTATTACATGCAAATCTGTAGAATTATGGCAAGCTATTAATTAATAAAAAAAGGACTCCTCTGATGTGTGTGGTGCCTGGAGGAACTATACAAACAGGATCCAGGAACTCCACATGATATCAAGTAACTGTTTTTCAACAATTTATGTAGCTCATTAATGTTCTAGTTTGTAAAGTGTGCAGATTTAAATTTCAGTGTATGAGTAAGCCTTATGGCCATATTCACCATTGTAAATAAAAATGTACCACATAGATAAATGTCAAATTATGCATACAGCGCAGGTTATAACTAATTATATGGTGAAAGCTAAGTGCTATAGTAGGTGCTGTTTTATTTATGGTGTTTTCCTAAATAAAACAGCAAAAACATGGCAGAGGAGAATACTGGAGCTAGAATTTCTGATTTCTGTGAATTAAACCTTTATAATTGAAGATGTAAAATAATAAGAATTTCAAATAAGGGATCCTCCTACTGTAAAAACTGTTCAACTCTTTGACTAGATATGCAAGAAAATACAAACAAGCACTGATGAAGAGGGATGAGTGAAGACAATATCATCTATTTAATCCAAATTGCTTGTTAAAGTGACAAAACTATTCACTATCACTTCAGTAATTTATGGCATCACAATATGGGTATTGTTTCACTAACACTGACGTGCAGTTGATTGCAGTATGCATTCATGTCCTCACAGTATCTCTACATGTTGAAATTCATGAAGTTACCACCAATCCCAATGAGACCAGGTGAAGTATCCCGAGGCAGCAGTAAGTATTTGTATTTAGTATTAATTATTAGTTTTATTAGTAAGTATTAGCCAACTTGTAATATTTCACCAAAATAGCTCAGTCAGTTTAAAAATATAATTGTTATGTGTGAAATGTCAATGTGTGTGCTTTTGTGCTCACATATAGGACAAGTGCAGGTCATTGTGTTCAACTTCTGAATTCTTCAGAGTGAAATTAACACAGATAAGAAAAAAGAAACAAACAAAGGTAGGAGGTGGAAAGAAGGTCACTCTCCTCTTGACTTTCTTGTTGCTTTATGAGGTGCATAACTATAGTGTGTTTATATATTGGTGATATGAATAAAAGGTACAGTACAGTGGTACCATGGCTTTAAGAAGTTATGAAACTTGTGTTTCTTGTTGTGTATTAAAACAGGTATGACACAGTAGTACTTTCTTAAAAAAGTCTGGAAGGCATCTATTCAAAAGACTTTCAGGTGAACCGGCACCAGGCTACCAAAGTAGCTGCTGGGGAATTACAGCTAATGGTTGTTATGTAGGTCTAGTTAGAGGCAGACATGTCATATCATATGCTATTTTTACTTGGACACAAAAAGGAAGTAAATGTGCTACAGGTTTTGGGGAAGCATGGACTCAAATGTTCACTGCTGACCAATGAAAACACAGTTTGCAGTAAAGTGTATAGCTCTTCACATGTTTACAGCCCCTTCTGTTGATTGATTTCCTGAAAATCAATATTAGAAAGGCGCCGAAAATAGGCAGGTACAGCTTTCCCCTCTGGCACTTTAACTGACAAACAAAAGAGCACTTTGTTTTTGGTGAGGTGAGGTAATTTAAATGTGTTTCTTGAGAACACCTCAAGCAGTTAAAGCTACAATATGCAACTTTTGGGAATCAAGCCAGCTGTAGCATGAGACTCAAAATCAATGCATCGAAACCATACATCAAAAAAATCTGTAGTGTCTCATAGATAAGCACAAGGTATCATTTTGAGTCAGTGTGTGACACATAATTTGACCTTCTCTGATTAGCATTTGCCCACATTGTTGGGAACTTTTGCATCAAAACTAAAGTTCAACCACTGACCCCATGCTTCACCCGAGTTTGGCAGGAGACACTACATGCAGGTGGAGCTTGGGGCTCACAGAGGGGAGCAGGGCTATGTCAATGAGCCTCCAACTTATGTCATTTTGGGGCATTAGACCACAGGGTTTCAGAAAAGAAGCCACATGAGAAAACCACTGGGTGGCCTGTTTTGACACGACACTCCAATGCGTCATAGAGCTTCTTTTCTGCCCCACCCAAAAAATTCTCACCACAGAAATTATTTAAAAAATGTTTAACAGTCTAAATCCACAGTTGTGTATCACCTAGTTTACAGACTTTTACACATTTTCAGCAATCATTTTCTAAATATCTTTAAGTAATTGTAGTGATTGCAGTAAAAGGCCTTAAAACATTTGTAATATTTCATAATCATAATAACTTAAAAACATGCCAATGATTTTCAAATAAAGGTCATAGTAACTTGAAAAAAAATGGAACAACATAAACGTATCCCAGTAGGAGGTCAGTATTCGTCCTACAAGAAAACGGGAAATCATTTAATCATGATAAAGATAACGTTTATCTTTACATTCATACTAATGAGTATTTGTTTTTTTCTAGAAACTTATCATGGAAGAAATAGAACAATCTATGTGTGTGCAAATATGTCAGTACGTGATCCAGATAAAATAGAAACAGACTTTGTTTCTTTCTTCACCCAGGAACAGAAAGTTATGGATTATGTTTTTTAGAGCTGGTGCACATCTTCTAAACCTGATATCCCGCATGTTTCCACACTGACAGATTGAAAACAAGGCTTTTGCCAAGGTCAGTCCTCTGATCCTCAAGTTTTTGACTTTATTTAGTCAAAATGGTACATATAAATAAAATTTCACTTTTACCAAAACTTTTTCTTGTGCAGCACGGTTCTGTGCAGAGGTTCATAATATCAATTATAATTTGTGTGTTACTATTGATAGATTAAAATTTACATTTCAACATTGCAGTGGTGCAACTGGTCGAGCTGGAGTAAATTTTAGCGTGCTTCTGGGAACATTTTAAAGATGAAGATGAAAATGTTAAGTAAAGTAACTGTAGTTTCTAAATAATTGGCTCAAGGCCTGTTCACAATTAGTGACTGTACAGATGATTACAGAAATTTTTGTGTGCTGTGTAAAGATTCCAGTCTTAAGTCTTAGGAACCAGTTGCTGCCAGTTGCTCTCGTAAAGATAAAATAACAACACATTTAATATATATGGCAGACATTGGTACTGATGTCTCAACTGGGTGAGACCTCCACTAACTACTGTTTTACCTGAAGTTAGCTTTGTATTACAAAGTTCACTCACCTCAAGTTCCTTCTGTAAGCTATACAGTCCACATTGTCCACCCCTCTCCATCCAGCACCTCGCCCAAAGTCTGTGCTTTTTTTCTAGCTGCAGGTTTGTGTCCATGTTTGTTTTGACACAAGAACACATGTGAGGATTTGCAGTATTGTGTACTGCCAGAACTGTGATCTCTGGTGGAAACTGTCTATGTGAGTATTACAGTCTTTAGAACTCTTGACTAGTGTGTGGCCTTTAGACGTGAACTTCTAGACATACCTGTTAATTAACATGTTTATCAACCATTTACTAATGTTAATTAATACCTCAAATCACACGTAAACCCTTAATATATTTTAACAAGAGCTATTTTTAACAGCTTAAGTGTATTGCTTAACTGTTAAGTTAATGATTATTACTACATTAAGTAATGCTAATAGGGTTGTTGTAATGTATAATGTATAAAATAATACTGTAGTTAACAAACACTTTCAGTGCATGATAAGTAGGATCATTGGTTAACTTTGTTTACCTGTTAGTTAATGGTTATTACTAAATTAAGTAATACTAATTAAAGTACTCTTATTGTAAAGTATCATATTTCTTGCATCTCTTATTATATTACATTCATAATAATATAATAATTTATATAATAATAAAACTGTACATTACAGTTGTTATTCTAAAGATAGGCTACTTTAGAATGCAGTGGGTATTTTTAAGTAGGTTAACTTAAAATGGTCTGTAAGTTTTTAAACAGGTAAAAAGATATTTTAATGTCTAGGTCTGCAGTCAGCTTGCTGTAACTAAGATGCTGAGACCGACTGAGTCTCTATGCAGTTGCACTTTGTGCAACAGTCCTACTGCTTGCACTGCAAGCAAATCTCATAACTCCTCCCCTGAGCAGGCTGTTTAATTCCCGTGAGGTTACTAACTTATTAAAGTGGCTGGATGCAATCCCAGGGCACAATGTGTGGCTCTTGTTTGGATGACAGACCTGCTCTCTGCTGCACTCTTGCACTCACGAAGCTCTCTGCCCTTCTGTAAGTACTGCAGGTCACAGCGATTCCAGTTTTTAGATGTGATGACAGGAGATATGTCTCTACTGGTAGAATAATTCATAAGGACTTATGAATGAAGACACATTTAACACAACGGGGACAGAGAGAGGGAGAGCATGTCATCGCATTAGGTAAGTTTTAGTCTTTTAACAATGGAAAATAAATGAAGTTTTCCTTAGAATTGTGTTCCTTTGAAGGTTTGATGAAGACAGTGTAGTCATACTCAATTTTATTTAATTTTTTCTAAATATGTGGCAACTTACAGGCGTTTATTTAATGACCATCTTCTTCACTTTAGTATTATTGGTCAAAAAAAGATACAATACACTTTTTTCTCCCTTCTGGTTAAAGTTCAGTGAGTGACAGCAATTAAACTTGAGCTATGATAATTTGCCTCTACACACAACGTTTAAAGAATGCTCTGTATGGTATTTTGTGATGCAAAGTCACTGGCTTTAAATCCCTAGTGGAGTTATAAATGTTGTGCCTAGAAGCAGCCATCCTGATAGAGCTCAGTAAGTTTTCTGCCATGCACTCACAAGGAATGCATAAGTAGGCTATTCATTTTACTCATTATTCTTTTTGCCAGGAGGTTCCTGTCCTGGTGTAACTGTCAAAGCATAATGGTGGCATTTAAAGGGATCTGGACCCAGGACTTCTGGAGGGCTGTATCTGGAGAATACCTGGCCACTCTCATCTTTGTCCTTCTCAGTCTGGGCTCCACAATCAACTGGGCTGCAGAGCAGGAGAAGCCCCCCCCAGCTGATTTAGTCCTTATCTCACTGTGCTTTGGCCTGAGCATTGCAACTATGGTGCAGAGTTTTGGCCACATCAGTGGTGGACACATTAACCCAGCTGTCACTGCTGCTATGGTTGTAACTAGAAAGCTGAGCTTGGCAAAGGCGTTATTCTATTTGACGGCTCAGTGTCTTGGAGCTATTACAGGAGCGGGGATTCTCTGTCTTGTCACACCTGCTGCTGTTAGAGGATCCCTTGGTGTGACAATGGTAGAATCTGACCATATTAATTTGTAGTTGTGTCTATGATGATTTACCTACGTTTCTAAGAAAAATGTGTTCTCTTTCCAACCAAGGTGAACTCCAGCATCTCACTAGGACATGCGCTTCTTGTGGAGCTCCTCATCACATTCGAACTGGTCTTCACAGTCTTCGCTACCTGTGATCCCAAACGCACAGACCTAAACGGCTCTGCTAGCTTGGCTATTGGTTTAGCTGTAGTGATTGGCCACTTGTTTGCAGTAAGTACCTTCGAACAAGTTAGCTAAGGGATAGATAGAAAATATCTGTTTGGGTAAGAAGGCTGAGAGAATTTATTTTATTTTATCCTGTTGTTATAGTCAAAATATTGGTGGCAAACTAAATTATATAGAAACAATGATGTATTGACAGTAAATTTATATTCAATCAGATATATAATAAAATTAAAATACACCAGCCTTAGAAATGTTCTGCAATACCATCTACTGTACATGTCAGCTGACTTTGCTCAAAGTCCCAGCAGTGAAAGACAAATTTAAAGATTCATCTCAAAATCATATTCAATTCAACACACCAAATGAGAGCATTGTTGAACAAGACTCTTTAGTATGAGCTGAAAACTGGAGCAGTGATGCTTCTTTATAATGAGAAGGTGCATCAAAGAAGCTTTTCTTTAATGTGGGATACTGCTCATTTGTGCTAATACACTATTACACTATTCTGTCTTTTTGTGCTCTAGATCTATTCTGATGTTTTTTGATTTGATTGTTGATGTAATGTTTCATTTACTGCTGTGGCACCCGAATTTCTCCCTCAGGGAAACCTTACCTTACCTTACCTCACCTTACCTTACCATATTCTGTTAGTCATAAAAAAAAACAGCAGTAGAGAAAACTTATACTGTCTCTCACGATAATGTTGATGTTTCATTATGTTTCGTCATTTAAACTGAAAAAAAATGTTATTATGTGTCTTCTAGATTCCATATACAGGTGCCAGCATGAATCCTGCTCGTTCCTTCGGACCTGCAATGATCATGCTTAACTTCGAGAACCACTGGGTAAAAGAACTTCCCTAGGAGGATAATCTTTCTTTCAGGAGTTTGCATGGTTACCCACTGACTCCAGACAGTGAACATGTGCCACTTTCGTTTTTACAAGTGAAAAATCAACTTATAGTTTTAAACATTATGTCAAAATGTTCTGAATTCATTTGCAGTAACTGATGATTACCTTGTAAGACTGTCCTGAAGAGGGCAGGCTCTACCACAGTAGGTTAGAATGGCATGTTGAAACCAGGTAAGGTCACAATTTCAGCACCATTGCCTGAACTGTAAAAGCAGGTGTGACCTAAAGTCAAAATCATAAAATAACCACAGAGTTGAGGCGGACTGAATGTTTACTAAAAATCTTTACACAAATTCATCTCTATCTACATAATGAGACATAGCGGTACAAGGTGTAAAATAGTCAGTCCCTTATTTCCACCGATCATGAGTGTCATGTTGTGTGTGTACTGAATGATGCATTGTCAGCAACTTCCTACATAGTTAGTATCATATTCAGAAGTATCTGCTCTTGATTGCAAATACTTGATACTGGAAACACTGAGCTAGGTCAGCTGCAATGACCTTTGAAAAAGGTAGACATTCTTTTGCACACCCTAACATGACAGTTTGACAGTTTTGGTGACATGTCAGTTCTTCCATGAACGATGATTATCTTGCTGAGTGATTGATAGTAGTTTGTCTTGTCTTTCGGTAGGTGTACTGGGTGGGACCCATTCTTGGAGGCATTCTGGCTGCTGGCCTGTATGAATACATGTTCTGCGCTGACCCTGAAATGAAGAAAAGGCTGAAGCAGGTGTTTCAGAAGGACTCATCAGGAAAATACAGGGAGGTGGAGACGGAGGACATTTCCCTCAGGCTGGGCTCCATCCAAACCATTGATCTGGAGAAAACTGAGAAGAAAGGTCCTTTACAAGACTCGACTGGAGAAGTGTTGTCCTCTGTATGACTATCACATGCACTGGAAATGGAGACCAATCTGTAAAGCATAATCACAACCAAACTTGGAGCTGGAGCTGAGCCTGCCCCCTCACCCCTAGAGCAGAATATGATTTCTATCCATGAGGCCTTATAGCAAGGCTGAATTACTCTTATTGTCATAAAGCTATTATGATTCTATGCCTCAATTTCACAAACATCTACAGCCTGTTCAATACTATTCCTCAGGTCCTGAACGGTTTTGTAGCAGTGTTGGCATGCGGCACACGTTGTATGCTGCAGAATGACAGTCCACCATACATTGTATTAAAGAAATATGTGTAGGGTCAACCAATTATGGAGGGTCATCGTGCTGAATGGGAGAAGTGAAGAAGAACCTGCTGCCTTGTTATTTTTGGATTAGTGTCACATTTGGTCCATGTTCTCTATATGTAATAACAGGAGAGATTTTCCATGCGATCATTAACCACATTACAGGTTTCAAGCAATGTAAGACAGCTCTGACACGCTTTACTATCAGAGTGATATTACATTGCTCTCTATTTTCAGTGCATTCAACAGGGAAACAATCAGTTCATCATTATGAATATGCTGGGTTTCTGTAAAGTTTTATTTCTGCATTTTGATGTTTATCATGTAATGATTTCATTTTTTTCTATTTTCATAACATTGTGATACTTAATTGTATGTTGTAGATCTACAATAGATTTGGTTCTTGTACCACAATATTATTTATCTATAAGATTTAGTGTATTTCACATAAAAGTATTTAATTTATTGATATTGTAATATTTGTAATTTAGTGCTGAATATTGCTCAGTTCTTGTTTTATGCTCCAAAACTGGCAGTGCTAAAATATTTTAGGTAAAAGATATTAAATTGTACTAATAAAATATGTAATTCTCTCTGATTTATCTTATTAATTTATTAGTCTATTAACATGTTTTGAAACATGTCAACATATTAGCTACATAAATCCTCTGCAACTCAAGAGACAAGAGGTTCTTCACTTGAGTCACTTGTTTCTGGTAGTTGGACGTGAACACTGGAGAGAGGAGAGCATCAGTGATAGATTGGTTAATCTACCTTTAGATTATGTCTCACTATGTCTAGATAAATGTTCATGGTATGTGTTCCTTGTGAGTTAGATCTCTTAGAATAGCTTCATGTAATCTCATTCCATCAGTATAGAGTACAGGGAATAATACAACTTTGTGATATGAAATAGAGGTGATCTGTTATGTCCATACTTTATTTTCTTTGCTAACAGAACAGGTGCAATTCAGCCTTTTGGTCTGTAATATGGAGGAAATTACCAGCTCCACTGATCCTGCTGCATCAAATGAAGTTGTCTGCATGCTGAAACGATATTGTGCTTCCAAATCTAGAATGCCTGTATTATTCAGATACTAAATCAAACTTGGTTTTACTCCTACGTGAACCAGCTCCCCCATTTCACCTTCTTCCTCAAAAAGTGCAGTTTAATCATGTGACAACAGCATTCCCTACTGGCCACAGTGTGAATAACCTACTGTGAAATAATGCTCCCGCCTGGATTTCTCCAGGGGAGGGCAGCCATGAGCCTTGGATGTACAGGTAGACCTGTGTAGAAGCAAGACAGTTTTATTCATAAGTCTGAGTCACCTTTAATTTGAAATAGGTCCAGGCCATTAATTCTGAACTACACAGGATTATTAATTATTCCCTAGTCCTTTACCATGGACTTAGTATTGAATAGAAACCTAAGTGTGTTTAAAGCCTAATAAAGTACTTCTTTGTAAACCTTAGTAGTCTTAGTATTTTTGCAATTTGTGAGAGTATGATAAATACTGGTATGTTTATTGTCACGCAAATAAATTTCTATATTTAAGATTAAATTCCTACATTTAAATTCCTTCCTTTGAGATGATGTTAACCAATGTTGTTCTTCAAGGCCAACTGTTGTTGAACAAAGCTGGATTTCTCAGCAACACTATTCTTTACCTGCAGGCACACTGCCTCTGTCCCTTAAGGCTTCTGCTCCCTTTAATCATCTTTATAGCCCAAATAAATGACTACATAAATCTGATATTTCATGCATTGACTATTCCCTCTTGGGACCGATGATGGGAAATGGGCTTACTCAGGTTTGATTTATCAGCCCTTCCTCATCTAAAGATTAAACAGAGGAAGACAAGTGAGGATGGAAGTCCCCGTTGGATTTGAAATTTGGTTCTGTTATGAATTTCATACTGGTTATGGAGAGTAAAATGTATTGTGTAAAATGTATTATATCTGACCTGGAATACAAAGCAAAACCTTGTTGAAAATGTACGTAATTCACACTGCTATATGACCCCATGCTGTACAGTGACAATCAAATTCTGGGTTTTCATTAGAAAAACATCCTCTCTGTGCATTGACAATCAAAAGATTACTGCACACATCTCAATTAGTGAAAAGCAAATAGAAAGTGACAGTAAATAATAAACCAGCACTTTTTCAGCTGTCTGTTTGTTAACATCTTGAATGACTTATCAGCAAGATGTTGAGCAGCAAACTGATAATACATGGATAGTTATAGTGGCTGACGCACATTCATTGCAAATGCCAACAATGGCTATATGCTGTAATATTGCTATAACCAGAACTTAATTTGCACATCATAGAGATGCCAGCAAATTATATCTCAAAGAGCATCTCATGCTTATCTAACTGAGAACAGATTTCTTGCAACTTCAAAATTCAGATTCTCAATTCCCAGCATACAACAGAAGGGGCAAAAGATAAAACACACACCTTAAAGATCATTAGCAATTAATATTTAGGGATTCATGAAGAAAAACAGCGTTAAACACTTGTTTAATAATTCATACTATAAACAAGAAAGTCTCCCACTTCCTTAATAATTTAGACGTAAGCTAATGTTGATTTATTCAGGAAGGTCTCTGCCACCAGCACTGCCTGGAGTGCCCAAATTTGAATTAAAGTAGGACAGTAGCAGGCGAGTCTGTAATAACATTTGTATAATTTTATTATTGCTCTGGGCTCAGTTCATTTCCTCCTCCAGTAGCTGCGTGAAATTGTTTGATTCTGGAAACTGCCTTGAGTCTGCGGCTCTGGGGTTGGAGGGTGGTACAGGAACAGGAAGGCATGCGACACTCTCTCTCTGTCTGATGCTGTCAGACACATAAACATAGACAACACACACACACTAAGAAAGAGAGATAAATAACTTTGTTATTCTGGGTTTTGTAATACTGTTACACTGGATCACTTAATAACTCAAGCTGTCTTGAGAATATGATTGATATTTTCACTCACCTTGTCACTTATGATAAATATTTTACTACATTTATGTGAGATAGCTAGGAAGTGGAATAACTCATTCATTACTTTATCAAATCATATAAATATGAGAGTGTGTGTTTACGTCCTTTTCCAGTATGAGTCTGCCATTTCTCGTTAATATTAGTCGAAGAAAGTCACTTTCAGTTTTTCTGTGTTAGTTTGTAAACTACCTCATCTGATGAAATTCCATCTTTTTGTTACTTCAAAAAATTTTTAATTTCATTTAGCCCACAAGGAAGAATTAAACTTCATAATCATTTGGAGGTTTACTAAGCTATCAATTCTTATCATGGGATTTCTAGTTTGTGGTGTTCCCCAACTATATTGTGATTTTGTTTATCAACGACAGGACTATCATTTCCAAAATGGTAATTTACAAAACTCTGATTACTCTAACACAAACAATAAAGTTTGGGAGGTATTAGCTCATGTAACACACACCTGAGACCCCGGTGGCTTTGACACAGGAAGGGAGGGTGGAGAAGTTCTGATTGGTTTCCTCGGGGCTCTGCTTCCAACTTCCCACCCGCACACATTCCCTCACTCCTCCTCCTCCCCCTTTCAATTCCTTTATGCAGAGAAGCCCAAACTGCAGTTTGATGAAACACATTTGTTTGACTTAACTCTTGCTTTGCCATCACGGCTAAATCTCGAAGGCCTGTCGGTGTAATTTGGCCCAACAGCAATTGGGTTAATGAGAGGATATATGTACAAGTGTGGGACTTGACCGGAGGAGCTGTTTTCCATTTGGGTTTGGTCTGCTTGTGTTATTAGGGAAACCTTTATTATTGTTGCCCTCTAGTGGGAACCATATAATAGGATTACATTTTATTAGAGCCTCCCAGCATTACCCAAGCAGCCCCGCCTCACCCTTGTCTCTCTTCGCTTCATAGTAGTGTCACTGACTCCTCTGTCCACTGTGGGTGGGATGGGTGCATTTGGGGCTAAAAAGGAAGCCAGTGAGTGGGGCTGCAAGTGACAACAAGGATTCCTCATCTCTCAGTTACCGAAAAAGTGACGTCAATATAAAGTCATTAATTTTCAAACACTTTTGTCTAATTGCAATGTGAAGCCATTTTCATGAGCAGAATAGGCTTGTGTGCCATGTTTGCTTTGTAAACTGTAATAACTCTACTGTATTAGTGAGGCAGAGATGTGTACATGAAAACTCTGCAGAGTCTGTGTACAGGAAGTTTCTAGAGAAAGGCATGGACAATGAAACTGTAGTCCACAGGTGTCTTTATCGTTATATTTACAGTTTTTTATTACTGACAAAAGCGCTCCTCTGTCATATAATTACCAATATTAATATTTAACAATTAATGTTAAATGTTGTTACTATTTAACATTGGTAATTCTATATAATTCCAAGAGCCATACCTGATGATATGACTTGGACTGCACTGTAGCAATGGAGACATTCTCCAAATGTAAATTTCATTGTGCCAAACACAATATTTGATGAACAGTTCTGGCCTAAAACTGAGCAACCCTGCAGGGCAGATTGAGTCAGGCTCTGGAGGAGCTTCAGCACTTTCCCTTATCCATCCCACTCCCTTACATAACCATGGGCCATTAGAGGGGTGTGGTGAGTATAGCAGTAGGTATTAATATAGTCTGAGGCTAAGCCAACATCTCTCTCAATCCATAATGATTTACAAGGTCTGAGTGTCATTAAGTAGGTGCAGTAGTTGTTCATGTAGTACTTCAATATCACACTAGAATAATACGCCACTAAAAATGAAAGTTATAAAGGTTTTTTTGAACAAAACTGTATTTTTGCTCTTTTATATTAAAATATGCATTCATATGCCAAAAGGTATAGACTATGATAAAATGGAGCCTCTCTTTCAGTTTGCCAACTATGTGAAATTCTAGCTTTGAAGTCAAATGATATAATCTTTGATAAACGTTGGATAATTTTAGATTGTGGATAATGATTAATGTTAACAGTAATACCAATAAAGAACACTCATAAAGTAAAGCAAACACACTTGTTGATATCTTTTAATAATATACTGTATTTCTACTTAACGTTTTGTAACATTAGCCAACGTGAGCTACTGGTCATACCAGACCGAGTTGGAGTGTAGCTGAAAAAAAATGTTTTCATTTCAAATGGAAAAATTTGTTATTTCTGCCTCCAAAATGTAGATAGCCTTTCTTTGAAAGTTAAGTTGTCACAGAAATGATTGATAACCAAATTAATAGCTCCTTTGTGGGGTATGATTACTGCAGTTAGCTCCACAAAACTTGAGCAAGCCAAATACATTTTCCAGGGTTCATATCTCCTTTCTGGTGTGCATGCTTTCATAACCCTATGATGTCATTCAGGCTAGGCAGTTTCTGTTTGGGGCAAACTCACATCTGTAACCAATCTGTATAATTTGTCCACCAAAATATGGTGCAGTCAGCCAGTGTTTGCCTGCTGTAGCTGCTATATCCAAGGAAAATACTACTCTTTCCACCATAGCATAGAATGATGACTTTGTTTTTTGGCACTACAAGCACTACATTCATTCAGAGCACTCAACTGGTTAGTTTCAGCATCATCTGGAGCATATTTAAATACAGAAATGAGAGGATCCCATAATGAATGAGGTCCATATGTGTGGAAAATAGATAATGTATGGTATTTAAAAGCCTGATGTGTAATGAGCTATTATTAAAGATTGGGAGACTAGTGTGTGTGTGTGTGTGTGTGTGTGTGTGTGAGTATGTGTGAGTGTGTGTATCCTTGGTAGGTGAAGCTTGGTGTATCATGAACCAGACAGTAATTGCTAGGATAAATAACTTCATTGTAACACTTAATTCTTGTGTTGTTTTCCTATGGGAGACACTGGTCAAAAGGTGGAAAGTTTGACAGAACCTGGATCGGATCAGCAAGGTACAGCTGGCTTTTCCTAAAAAGCAGTCCTGTTAATCATCTACAAAATATGCTCTGAGAAGGGAACTCTTTTGATGAAGAGAACTGAAAAATGGTTGTGTTTGTATGCTTGCATTCATCAGTCACTGGTTCCTTGATTTTGAATTCTTATTCAACTAGTGCTTGAGCTTGAAAGCAAATTTAGATTCAGTTTTCTCAATGGATGCACATTGAAATACAATGCACTTTTTCAAATGGATGATTTATCTGTTCTTATGTTTTCCTGTTTCTAACGTTGATTGATGTTACAATAACATGGCTAAAACTTCAGCTGCAGTTGAAAAAAAGTTTGTGCTCTCACCAGTAGGGGGCGTAGAAGCGGGTATTACAGTTTATTATTAATTATTCTAGTATGGCCGGGGATATCCGCTGAGAATGTAAAGAAATAACTATTTCAATACTGTGTCCAGATGTGCACAAAATAGTACTCCATATTGAGACAGACTAATTATTACTGTTCATATGAAGGGATTTTACAAAAGGAATGACTTTAAACATGTAATTCAGTTACTGTCTACATTACCCAAGTATTCTAAAAGCCTCAGAAGTGCCTCAATCTTCCTGAAATCATGCATGGCTGAACATTTGAAATGAGCTCGCACATCACCCTCAGGCATAGATTGAGACTTGATTGGGGCAAGGCAAGCTGCAAGTGCTTATTTATACAACTACGTCATTTGGAGGTTGTCCAAGGGGAGGAAAGAGACTGAAAAGATTACAAAGGAGAAACTGAGGAGTCCGAATTTCATTAACCATGTTCCATTAAATTAATAAGTTGATTCCAAGCTAATCAACAAGTTGTCTGATGCACATGCAGAGAGTGAGGCATGTGTAAAAGAAACAGACTAGATAGGTTAGATGTTTGAGATGTAGTGGTGGGGGGAATCAAAGGACTACCAACAATCTATATAATTATCATCATCTGCTGCTTTTCCTCCCTGGCAAAGAAACACTCCATCCATTTGTAGAAATCGCCCGGGGGAACGTTACATCAAAACTAATCATAACGATTAAAATCAGCTTCTCTGCGAGAGGGAGGCATAGGCAAGTTGGAGGCAGGAGGAGTGAGAATGTTGTAAATGCAGAAAAAATGATTTCTTTATTTGATTTTATAAAAACATAAACTCAACAAAGACTGAGGCACTGCTGCTGTGATCTCTTCCTTTGCTCGCAGTTTTATTCTGCAGATTGGTTTAGACTGGGGCAGAGACATGAGCTAATTGTATCCTGATCTTTGCCTTGAGGGGTTTCGGAGCCCTGGAGCAAGTATTCTCTGTATTTTGTTCTGTCTACCTTAGCCAAGCTATTGCATTTCTCACTGGTGTGGGAAGAGAAGCAGATCGTAAGCCAAATCGGAGGGAAAAGGTGCACAAAAAGATACTTTATGCCGCTCTGTGTTTCAGGTAAGCGGAGATTTATTTGGTTTGCTATTATTTCCTTGGCTGGATGGACTGGGACATTGAGGCGCAGCAGCTTTTACGCATGTGCCAAGCGATTCGAGTGGTACAGTTCTTAAAAATATTTAACCACTTCCTGGCTATTGTACATTAGTTACTGTACAAAGGTGTGTGCGGGGCTACAATATACGAGGCTTCGATGTATCTGATCTAAACGAACAGCGGATTAGGCTGAGATCTTGTCGAACAAACACTCTACTTATCCACCGTGTGAATTCGCTCCTGGTGCGTTTCAGCTCATCACAATCTTCGTGTCTGTTGCTGTATAACTTGGTCCTAACTTAGTCAAGCCTGCTTCTGCCTTTTGCCCCAAGATTTTTGAAGTCAGTTTTGTCGTGAAACAGTTCTATTTCCTGGCTGCCCCAGATCTTCTAATGAAAGACGCCATTGTGGAGTAATTTTGCCGCAGGCGTTTTTCTTATTCTGTAAGACAGGATGTACCGTTTACACACGTCAGTGCAAAATATGTGAATCACCATTTAATACAAGCCTTGGCGGTGTTAAGAAAATCATATTTATGTGAACGAACACAAAAATATCAGTGACTTTTATCCTCTTCTTTCCCCTCTTTGCTCAGTGACCGCGCCGTGCGTAATCAACTCCAATGTCCGGCTTGCGAATGGGCAAATATAGTTTACTAGTTAATAATATGGATCTTTTTCACCTATAGGACCATATAGTGTGTAAATAAACATCCACTTCACTTCCTTATGTTTAGACTTTACAATTCTCCATTAAAAATAAATATTGTGGCTTTGGTTATTTTGTTTCATCGCACTGCCGAGATGGTGAGATTTTATTAAATGACATTTATTACATGTAAAATCTGAACAAATCCTCTAAGTTTAACCCGTAACAAACGCCAATAGTCGGTTTCACCAGTTTCATGGGGCGCATGAATAAACAGAGGGATGTTGGGCTGTCAGTTCTGATCACTTGATGGCGCTATAATAACAAAAGCATACTACTTTACTGAATGCAAAGCATCTGTACATTTGTCTCCAGGTTAAATTACAGCCTACTTAACAAACTTAATCTGATCTAGCAGAAGACAAATATTCCTAAAATAAATCTGTAAGCCCACATTATATTTGTCAGACTCCACCCTTTGCTCTAAGTTAGAGCTTCTTGATGCATTGCAACTGCAAACAGAAATACTGTTATTATAATTCATATTATAGCTCTGCCACTCCTGTGCCTTGGGACAGTTCGATCCGTGCCAGTGAACATGCACCACTGTCTCCAACAGCCTGCAGCAACACAGCACTGATCACACTTCCTTATGTGTGATGTCATGCTGATGTACTGCTGCAGTAACTCCACAAAGAAGCAGCTCTATTTGTAATAAAAGTCAGCAGACAATTATGTGTTTCTATTTGATTAATACAGGAGATATGAAATCTGAAAAGCTGGATGTAAAATCTGAAACTTTACATCAGCTCAGATTGCCTTTTATTCTTTGTTGACTGAGGGGCTCAAGTTCTATAACACTGTGTATTCTGAGTATTGTGAAACACATATTGATCACAGTAATCCAGGGCATTGCATATGATTATTTCCCTTAAAACACATCCTCTACTATCCAGATCTTCTAATTGTCCTTATGTTAGCAAATTACAGATATGATATTCAAAGCGATAAATACCTGACACTAATCTTAGACTATTTACCTAAGTCATTCTGTTACAACAGTCTCACTACCTGGTATTCTTTGTCCTAACAGTTGCGAGTGACTGAAGTTAACCCAAAGTCTGTAGTTGTCTGTGTGTGGACATTTGAAACAAATGGCCGTGGGCACCAAAGCAGAGACAACCCATCGAGATTATGTAAATACCAGTCTCCCTGCCTCGAACTGAATGTTAATGCTCTGATCTGAAATGCTAATTGTGTCTTGTGCATTATGTCGAAACACTGAAGAGCTGCATTGTGGGATGGAAAATTGAAAGCTAGTTTGTTGCTTATGCTGATCCCAGTAGGCCCTTTGATTATTGCAGTAGGAGAAAGACACTTAGTTCCTAGGTTTTTGGAACATTAGTGGGTAATAGCAGCACCGCTGCACCAGACACTGAACATGAACCATAGTGTGTGTTTCTTCACATATAAGGCAAGATGTTTCATAAAAGCTGTGTCCCTGAAAGACCACTATAGTGAAAAACAGCAGCATTAATTGGAGCAGCCCAATTACTTCAGGCTTTGATACGCTGTGCCTGTTTTATATTTATTTGCTAAGAACGTGCAACGAAATGACACAAGCTGCGTAAATGAGCAAATTCCCTAAACACATACTTTCCATCTTGTTACACAGAGGCTGGAAATGTTGGACACATCTACAAATGTGCATACACACACTGTCACATGAGATACTTTTATAGCACTGTACCAAATTCAAAATGGCAACAGGTACGAAAAGAGCTTGTGTGGAAGATTTGCTGTGCACGTCTGGAGCCGATGGCTGATGCAATGACCGCGTATCCTGTCATATACCTACTGATGGAATCATGCTGCAGTGACCTTTGAACTGTACCCTGAACTACAGTAAAAGTATAAAACACAGAGATGTGATGTGAATATCAGTCCACGAAAGGTTTACAACATATCTATACTTCCACCAACTCAGTATGATTTTGTGATACAAGAGCACATTCCGACAACCACCCACCCAAGCACTCGTTCTCTTTCACTCTCTCTTCTCTCTCCCCTGCAATTTTCCATAATGCCTTACAGATTTTACACTCAATCCACCTTTGCGATGACAAGGCTTTGAGGAAATCCAATTCCACCAAGCTGTTTTCAGAACTTACTCTCCACAGGCACACACTCACTTCTTACAGTCACTCTCTCACACACACACACACACACCATCATCTCCACAAATTAGTCAGGGAACAAATTACCTGCATTCTGAGTGTGATCCCACGCACTTTGCCGGCTGCCTTACACAGGTCCCCTTTTGAAGAGCAGCCATGTGATTTCTCTCTCTTTTGCCCTGCAGGCCCCTTTGCCTTCTGCGAGGGATTCTGGAGTTGAATTTTAAAACTATGTATGGCTGCTGCCTGCGCTTATCAGCGCGTGCACAAGCGGCATGCAAATCAGACCAGGATCACACACTGCATTGGAGGCCTACACTCAAAGGCAAGCTTAATTGCTAATTGGGTATCTAGGTGTGAAACTCGCACTGCCAATGAGAATCAGGAATGTGGATGTTTTAAGGCCAGTGGTTGAACTAATTAATTTTAATCTGAATGTTATTAAAAATTGTGGATTCCTTGCATTTTCTATTGAAAAACAGCCCAGGAGAGTGTGGTGGCAGTACTTTTAACTGCATTTGGGCATGTTGTGGTCTGGTTTTGTACTCCTGATGTCATTAGTGTGCTGGGTTTGCAATCCTGTTATGGTCATCAAAGGTGGTGTTTACACACTGCGGTCATTATACAACGCTGGCATTTGTGAGGCACAAATCCCACAACTACTGGTCAAAAAAGAAGTTTTCTGTGTGCCTGTCTCCTCTGAGGTACAGATGGTTTGGAGAGATGTGATGTTTCTTTGTGCACTTAAAGGGCATTGAGTTATTAAAATTGTGTATAAATAATGAAAATAGTGTCTGTTCTTCACTGGTTTTATTCACAGTGCATCTGAGCAGTGTTACTGCTTATGATTTTCTGGAAAGATAATGATCAGTCAGGTGCTAATGAATGACATGTTTATTATAAGTAGAGGGACTGAGGGGCATAGTGTCCAGGTGCTTGAGTGGGTTTGTGGACGTCTGTTCTGCCGAAGGAGGGTTTGACCTGGTGAACAAATGTTGCTGAACAACGGGCACTCAAATAAGGAGGAGAGGAACCGCTGCTCAAACACTGCTCCAAAGGGCAAAGGGCAGCTGTGGCAAGTCCAAATGTGCGCGGTGACCCGACTCGCTAAGCAGACGATCATATTGTCGCAGGCAGGATTTGTTTAATTCTGAAAATGCGACACACATACCTGCCGCTCAAACAGCGACAGCCCAGAAGAGCCCCAGGCACTACAATGCTAATGTTGTCGGGGGCTTTGACTTCTTCCAGCCATTGCAAAGGAGCTGCTCCCTGTGACAGCCACGGCGCCGCTCTTCCCCCGGTGTTCTCTATCCCGCTTTTCACGCCTCTCCACATTTGGCAGGTGCGTTGGAAAAAGCCGAACGCGTCCTATCTGTTAAACTTAAACTCTAAGCTGTAATGGACGAAACGGATATCATGGACTTAACGCATCAAAAAGCGAGAAAGCGACCGCGTCCAATCAGTTCTGTGGATGAGTCTGTGCACGCTTCCCTCAAACGGCTCCCGATCCGAGCAGCGGAGTGCAGGGAGCCCTCACTGATGTTCGCAATCAGAGGAGAGCCTGTCCCCGCAGCATCACTCAAGCAAAATGACCATTCGGTGACTTCCTCTCCAACCACAGTGATGCCGGCGCAGGTAAACGCGTAAAATCTGATATTGTCGGGGAAAAGAGAGCAATAACTGTCAGACTGGGATCGACCTGTCACTTTTGCGGAAGCGAAGTTAATGCTGCACATTTACGTTTTACTGAATGCACGAATTGTATCATTTGTACTCCTGTTGTCCTTAAATGTAGAGTGCACACTTATTGTCACGTTATGCCAATATCACGCACGCACAGTCTTTCGTTCTGCGTAAAATATCCTTACTGCTTTAATTTACAGTTAAGTCTTTTTAACCATTTTCAGAGAATATCCGTAGTAGCTGAATCTAGAAACCTCCGTTGATTAAGATGTTACAGCTGCTTGTATTTTCTGCCATCTTCGGGGTGTGAAACTTTTCGGGGTAAAGTAATTTTTTTCTGAAAGCTTAACAGAAATTGTCTACTAATGGTGTTTGTAGGTTAAGGGGAGACGATTTCTCCAAATCCTATTACAGTATTCAAATCAAGAGTCATTATTACTCATTTCCAAGACTGCAAGATTGATGCTCCAAATTAATTTGGTTTTGGAGATTATGGCCCACAGGAGTGGAGGCTTGTGCTTTGTGGCAACATTCAGGTCAAGGTCAGACTGCTCTAACTTGCAAAGGGAAATCTTCCTTTGCACTCCTGACTGTGGAGTGTGTTACCCTACAGAAATATTTTGATTGTTGAGTGTAATTGTTATCCCTAATAATTAATGTAATAATAAATCCCCATGTAATTATTGAAATGGTGCCCTTTTATCTTTTAACAGGATAATCGCTCCAGTATGTCCAGGCCCATGATCACTCGGTCACCAGTGTCTCCCTTGAGCAACCAGGGCATCCCCACACCTGCACAGCTCACCAAGTCCAACGCTCCTGTGCACATTGATGTTGGGGGACACATGTATACCAGCAGTCTGGCCACCTTAACAAAATTCCCAGAATCCCGGTGAGTCTGCTTTTCCATGCATCTGTATTTTAAATGTGTGATGGAGATAAAGTTTCTGTTTTTCAGCTGTACTCAATGTTAGTTTCAAGTAATTTGTGTATTTGCTTGTATCAGAAGAGAAAATTGTTATGTTTGTCACTATTAGAATTTCTTCACTGTTTGTCATCCTGTGACATTAAACCCTCCAATATCATGTCTTATATACAAAGTTTAATTCACATATCAATTGCTTTATGTTTTATAAGGTACTAACAATATGTCTCCTTGTCAAGTAAAGCCCACAGTTATTTTGAGAGGTAAACAATTTGTAGGCACAGACAAAAGCAACTTGGTTATTCTGACAGCTGTCACAGCAGCAGTAAAGGTCCAAAGGGCATGGGGCCATCTGGAGGCTGGGAGGCTGCACTGTCGCTCCAAGCCCAAGCCTGAGGGTGACTGGCACCCTGCCTTAGGCAACCAACTACCAGCTGGCCCTGACCTCTCCAGACCCCCTCTGTTTTTAATCCATTCCTTTTTTCTTTCTTTCTGTCTGGCTGTCTGTCTTTCTTTGTATATTGTCTTTCTGACTGATGCCATGATTGAGCTCAGTGATGTGCACGTGCCTGTCATTTAAGAGCTTGAGAAAATTGAGTTAGTAACATCCTTTTGCACATGCCTTTACTTGACTGTATAATTTTAGCCTCTCTTTTCTTTTCCCAATCCTCCCACTATACGAGATTAAGGAAAGAAAAACTAAAGCTCCATGTTATGAACTTTTATATGCAAAATTAAGAAACATAAATGCTAATGTTGAGGTGTTGTCTCTCTCTCCCTCCCTTCTCCCTCTCTTTCTGCCTAACCTGTCACCCCTCCCGTCTCTGTGGGTAGAATTGGTCGTCTCTTTGATGGCACAGAGCCTATAGTCCTGGACAGCCTGAAGCAACACTACTTCATTGACAGGGATGGACACATGTTCCGCTACATCCTCAACTTCCTCAGGACGTCCAAGCTTCTCATCCCAGACGACTTCAAAGTGAGTAGATGTCCATCCTAGAAACTGTAAAGTCCCATCAGCCAGTCAGCAGTCCTATAACTTAGTACACACAATGAATGCTAAGGCTGTGGAATGCCCGTGGTCACTAGTCCTCCTTGAATTACTGAAAATGGTTCCCATGCTGGAAAGAAAACATGAGAAGTCAACCTAATGTATTTACTGATGATGAGATATGATTTGGTCCCCTTTGACTATTAGCAGCTAAAGATTCTTTGAGATACTGTATGTGAGGAAAGCAATAAGCTTGAGTCAATACCACATGACCACGCAATGTAGCATGTGTTAGATTTTCCATCGCTCTATGTTGTCATGCCAAGTGTCCATCCAGGGTCTCACTGTATGTGACATTAACATTCCTTCTTTTTTAGTCTTATGTGTCATTGAGTCAGTAATTACTTAACTTGCCCTGGGAGAAAACAAATAACCACATTATCTGATGCACTGTCCACAGAATGACTAAATCTGTGGAAAGTATGTCAGCTAAAATAAGCAAAGGCAAAAGAAAAGGATCAAGTTCAGGCTAAACCACATTCACATTGAGTAGATTTTGAGAAGAGCATGAGAAAACTAGAATATGGTGCAATGTAGGCCCTTCAGTCCTGTGGGTAAAGGATCTGTCCCTCTACCCCACACAACCATGTGTTACATGTCGCACTACATTTGCTTGGTCTGTTTTTGGTTATTTTGCTCTCCAGTATGATAAGATGTATTATTTGCTGCATTTAGGCTACCAGGTCCCTCCAGTTCACTTCAGTCTACCTTAAAATCCAGGGCAGTATTTTTTTGTTGTAAATCATTTTGTACAGCATTTTTAAAATAGGGTGGCACAGTGATTAGCACTGTTGCCTCACAGTTAGAGGACCCGGGTTCTAATCAGTAGGTTGGCCAGGTGCCTTTCCATGCGGAGTATGCATGTTCTTTCTGCGTCTGTGTGGGTTTTCTCTGGGTACTCTGGCTTCTAGCCCACTGTCCAGAAATATGCGCTTAGGGTTAATTGGTGACTCTAAAATGCCTATAGGTGTTAATGTGAGTGTGAATGGTTGTCTGTCTCTACATGTCAGTCCTGTGATAGACTGGCGAACTGTCCATAGGGTTCCATGCTTCTTGCCCAATGACAGCTGGGATTGGCTCCAGCGCTCCCACGACCCTTAAGAGGGAAAGTGATTAGGATAATGGATGGGTTAATTAATTATTAATTTAAAAAAAAAATTAATTAATTAATAATGTTGCTTAAACGAATTCCTGAGCGTCATGTCAACAAAACTTTGACGGGAGAAACTGGGGTTGCATTTAAGCATGTGTAGTTAAAAACATTCAAATTAGAATGAATATTTTACATATTAGAATAATGATATTGACACAGTTCAAATTAGGTTGGGAAGTTTTTTGCTAAACATCACCTTTCCAGTGTGGACCTCATGACCCAGCATGAGTCATGTACAGTTCCCACTGTTACTTTGTGAACCTAAAGTATACAGTATGTAACAGCTGTAAACTCCAATGGTGTCTGTGTGATGAATAAAATATTCTTCTGCAACTGATAACTAGTTATTTACTGTTTATGTGTTTGCTTCACAAGCATGATGAGATATCAAAACTGTTACAGAATTAGTATTAATGTACACTACATATAAATGTACCCCTGTTGGGTGGCCATTTTTGTTTTTATTAGATAAGAGACATTTACACAGCTGGCAGGAAATGTGAGCGAGACGGAAGCTCATCTCTAAACAGGGGATGTTTCAATTACACGGTCACCGCCTTAGGGTTTTGTAGGCCACTACAAAGCTCAAAGCTTGTTCTTAAAAAACAATTGGAATTAATGATAAGACTTGTTACTAACTGAACTAGTACAATACAAACTGGGTATAAATAGAACGCCATGTTTTAAAATGTTCACTTCACCATCTGAAAGTTCACCAAATTGTATGTAAATTCATTTCTTTCTCATACACTTCTTTTTGATGTATCCTAAGATGTCAACCTTTTTGTCTCTCACAGGACTACAGTCTGTTGTATGAGGAAGCACGATACTTTCAACTGCAGCCCATGCTTGCAGAGCTGGAGCGCTGGCGCCAGGACCAGGAGCTAGGCAGGGTTTCGCGCCCCTGCGAGTGCTTGGTGGTGCGGGTCGCACCTGACCTGGGCGAGAGGATCACGCTGAGCGGTGATAAGGCCCTGATTGAAGACGTGTTTCCGGAGATCGGTGACGTCATGTGCAATTCTGTCAATGCTGGCTGGAACCATGATTCCACACATGTCATCCGCTTTCCTCTTAATGGGTACTGCCATCTCAACTCTGTCCAGGTAATTGTAACTTTTGGCTGCTGTTGTATTGTATTGTATTGTGTATTGTACTGAGCATTTTAATATTCCCAAGCATGTCTAAATGTATGGATGCTGAGAAGTTTGAGTGGTTGTGTTTTATATTTTTCCATTCCATTGGATGACCAAGAAAGTGACTGAGGTGATGATTTGTTCATTCAGCTTCTTTTCATGTGCTCTTTACTGTAGACTCTTAAAATTTTACTGATGTCTGATCTGATGTCTTATCTTTTTTAATCTAATCGAATCACAAGAACAGCCTTGCAGAAAAATAAGGTCTTTGATGACTTAATCAAAGCATCAATTTAGCAAGCAGTCATTACACAAGCTTACCACTATCTTTACTTTTCTGCAATCTGATTGGAATAATGATTTCGACTTTAACTCTGAAACCAGTGAATGGCCAGCTTCAGTAATTTTTCCTTATGTATGCCATTGCAACACTTATAATCTGC
The DNA here is from genome assembly GCA_032362345.1 of Sandelia bainsii. NCBI lineage: Eukaryota > Metazoa > Chordata > Actinopteri > Anabantiformes > Anabantidae > Sandelia > Sandelia bainsii. The sequence continues at coordinate 12,068,490 of JAUMHL010000010.1, read as the reverse complement.
TCCTTTTTTCATGTTCGTTGTTAATGGAAAACTGTTACAATTACATTTAAACACATTTGGAGTGTTTTAAACTTTCAATATTAAGTTTGCACCAGTGACAAACTGCCAAAAAAGAACAACTTGACCTTGAATCATGGTGGAGAGTCACATGATTATGCAAACTTGCTGACAGCAAGAGTAATTGGGCAATTCAGGATGCAGTGAAACTCTTAAATTGACATAATGTAAGATGATGCCTGTGGGTTTCTGACAGAGCTGATTGATCAATGATCAATTTCAAATAAAAATCATATCAAGCAACTCCAGATATTTTCATTTGTAACTTCTAAGAAAATAATCAGTAGAACATACTTTCAGTAAGATTCCTTACCGAATAGTAAGAAAGATTTGTGCAGATCCATAAGAGTACACATGTACACCAGCGATACCAGGCTATAGTTAGTTTAACATCAGCTAAAGCTGGTTAGAAAAGAAGTCTTGCCACATTAAGTAAACTTTACTGTTGTCTTAATTAACACTTTTAAGGTGTTGGGAAAGTTATGATTACCAGGGAGCATGATTTGAAGTATTTTATGCTCCAAATATGGATCAGAAAGAAGTTCCTTTAAGAATTAAAGGTCAGGGTACAATTGATGCTTGCTGTTACAGTTACACTGTAGATAAATTATTTAATGTTACCTTTGTGTAGGTTCTAGGCAAAACCATACTGAACAGTAACACTAAAACAAGAAAAATAAAACTTCTAGTTTTGGAAGAATATGTGTTGAATACATCTTTTATACTCAGAATGTATTTGGCAATATTTTATTTCTCTAATTATATATTGATATTCCACTAATTCATTGATGGTAAAATCCTCAGATATACTTTAATAAATGATGGAGGAGAGGCATATTTCTCAATGATTTCACAATGATTTGGACTGTGTCTCCATGTGAGGAAGTCAAATCTCCATCTCCCTCCCAAAAACACACAAACAAACCCGTCTCTGAAGTGTGTGAGTCGTGGAGAGCGAGCAAGAGAGTGAGTATGCTCCCTGGCAGGTTGTCCCCAGGCAGGGCCCATAATCCTGTTTGGTTATTAAAGTACGCCGGCGGTGGATGCTGTATCTGCGGCTAATGGAGGCAGGGCGGGGGCTTTGAGAGAAGAAAGGGGGGCAGAGAGAGCTGCCAGCAGTAGGGGGACCTTTGTAGTTTTGGCGGAGGCTTGAGCCTGGGGGCTGGGGGAGAAATGGAGAGAGGGGGTTTTGCTAAGCAACCAACACTGAGCCAAGTGGCAGAGAGAAAGCCTCAATGCTCCCTGGGGCCTCTTCGATGGAATGTGATCCTACAGCCCCCCTGGACACGTCTGTAGATGTCTGCAAGGCTGCAAGATCAGGAGCAGTTACACACACAGACAAACACACATGTATACCAGAAAACAATGAAAATAAAGCATGAGGGAAAATGAGAGGCTCTTGGTTTCATGAAAGTCTTGTGAATATCTCCAAATTCCCGTCACAGGCCGTATGTTGCTGCAGCTTATTCCTAAAGCTGCTCCCAATGCTAGACTTAGCACTAACTCAGCAGAATATGACTGAAAAAGTTTCTGATTATTCTATACTATTCAGTTTTGAAGTAATAAACAAAAGGTAAGAGGTTAACATTTCAACATCAAAGTTTATTGTGACCAGCAAATGATTTATCAAGCATCCAGATCTGACCATCAAAGATAAATGAGTAAGGACTGATTGTCAGTACTAATGGTCTGCTATGACTTACATCCTGTACTGGCATTGACAACTTCCTCTGTCTTTCCCTTCTATTTTTTCCAGGTTCTAGAGCGTCTCCAACAACGTGGCTTTGAGATTGCTGGATCCTGTGGTGGAGGCGTGGACTCCTCCCAATTTAGCGAGTACGTCCTGAGGAGGGAACTGAGGAGGACAGGTCAACGAGGACCCAATTCAAACAGGATAAAGCAGGAGCAGCTGGACTAGAAACCTCCTGAGCAGTAGGAGGTGCTAGACTTTTCTGTGGCAGCCAAACGCTTGATGCTGCAGATCTCTGTGGACTCTGTTTTTCTTCATTTCCTTGTTGATGTTTTTGTTTTCTTAAACTCAAGAACCATCTAGAGAATAAAAAAGAGGTACAACAGGAGATTTTGCCATAAGAAGATACAAGACATTTAATAAGTCTGAGATTGCAAGGACATTTGTGATTGTCTAGCCCTGATAAACCAATTTAGAAAGGATTTATATATGCTGGATCCCCAAACAAAGTTGGTTTTAAAACTTGGAGCCTACATTAGGTTGAATATGATTTCTATTATACCCATATAAATTAAAAAAAGGCTTTTATCATTGATGTAGTATGTTGCATAGGTTGTCAGTGACTTGATTTTGTTGTTTCACTGGCAAATTGGCTAAGTCTGTTTTTATTCCTCATTGTAAAAAGGTCACTGTGTTGCTTACAGTACAGAATGTCTTCGATTGAAAAAGCATCTTTTTTACAATTTCATGTTGATTATTGCAATACCAATGAAGTGGGGGGTTTTTTCTTTATGGAGGTTACTTTATTGGAGTATGGCATAAAATATAGTTGACATTAGTATCTTCAGAAATTTACATCAAAGACCAATCGCTACAAATAATTTAGTAGATTATTATCAACATTTCTATCATCGGGGAGTATGAACTACTAACCCACATGTGAAACTTTGGGAATTATTTAATTGGATCATCATATTCCTCTGAGTCATGACCTGTAAATCTTCTCATTGTATATGTGTTTGTGTTTTTTACATTGAATATTTTTAAAGAAAATTTGTTGCCTCAGACATGACTGAACAGATTAAAAGCATATTGTACAACCCACTCCAAGATTGTCTTTACTTCTAGCACATATTGATATGAAGTTGAATATAAAATATTTCTAAGAAGACTGGCCCACCTAATCTCCCTAGATTTGAGTTAAGAGGAATGTAGCAAGAAATGTGAAATAAATCTCGACTAAAATTGTCATAGTGTCCATTCACTGTTTTTAGATCGCTGTAGGGATTGCATACTTTTCCTATTGTGTTCTTCCTGGTCTTCCCAGGTTTGTATTAGATAGTAATTCCTTAAATTTAAAATTACTGAATCTATCTTAGATTTTAAGATTCTCTCTAACATCCTGAAAGTGTGGCAAAAAAGAAGAAAAGCCTCTGAACAACCCGAGAGGTGCAGCTAATGTTACCAAGGCAAAACTGTACCTTGGAGGATTTATGCTGGTGCATCAGTGACTACATGGGGCATTCTTTACTTAGCTATATTGAATAGAGCCGACTTCTCTACGCAAGTCCTGTCAGTTGTGCTTCCACACATCCCTGCAGGGTCAAAATCCAAAGTGAAATCCCACACGGAGCCCTGTCGTCTTGTCTTCATCCCTTTTGGCAGAATCTCCACTTTCTTTGGCTATCTGTGGTTTATGCTATATGTCTCCCTTTCAGGCCTCTTTGCCCTAGATTCTCTTTTGACTGACTGTTATTCTCATAGGCTAGAGGTACAGCTGTGTTGTGAGTGGTGCACAGCGATGCTTTGCTCTCAATCATAAAATCAAACTTTTCTGTGCCTGTGAAATTAACAAGTGTTCATGGAGCAGTTTCTTCCAACCATTACAAACGGGAAAAGTTCAACATTTAAGTGTTTAGGGCAAAATGTCAGTGATGGAGCAAAATGTTTGTCAAACTATAATGATAAATACTAAATCTACAGTGATGTGAAAAAGTATTTGCCCCCTTCCTGATTTTTTGCATTTGTCACACTTGAATGATTCAGATCATAAAAAAAAAATTATATTACACAAAAAAGACCCATATAAAAACAAAATGCAGTTTTTAAATGATGGATTCATTTAAAAGATTACTGATGACTGAGACAAAAGTTTAACTTTTTGGAAAGAGTGGGCCCAGTTCATCTGGCATGAAACCAACACAGCATTTCATACCAAGAATCAAACGTGGTGGTGGTAGTGTGATGGTCTGGGGCTGTCATGATGGAACCATGAATTCTGCACTTGGATTTAAATCCAATTGAGATGCTATGAGATTACCTTAAACAGGCCATTCATGCTAGAAAATCCTCAGATGTGGCTGAATTAAAACAATTCTGCAAAGAAGAGTGGGCCAAAATTCCTCCACGGCAATGTGAAAGACTCATTGCCAGTTATCACTAATGCTTGATTGCTGTTGTTGCCGCCAACTGTGGCACAACCAATTATTAGGTTTAGGGGGCAATTAATTTTTCAAATAGAGCCAAGAAGGTTTGGATAACTTTTTTCCCTTAATAAATGGAATTATCATTTAAAAACTGGACTTTGTGTTTACTTGGGTTATCTTTGTGTAATATTAAAGTTTGTTTGACAATCTAAATCATCAAGTCTGACAAATTAAAGTCAATTCTTTTGTGCTGAGAATAAAATGAGAAGTTGATGCTGATATTGATATTGATGACATCATTATAATAAATATGATGCTACAGCCAGCAGCTGGTTAGCTTAGTTCATCAGACAGTCAGAAACATTTGGAAATAACTAAAACGGCTCCATCCCAAAGTAACAATATCCACCTACCAGCACCCCTGAAGCTCACAAATTAACATGTTATATCTTATTTGCTTAATCCATACAAAATCCAGACTGTTACTCTTCCTTGAGTAATGTAACTCACCACTGGTTTTAACTAAATGCTGTATTTAACATACGGAAAGTAAACTAGAAAGCAAACAAGCATATTTTCCAAAATATCAAACTATTTATTAAATACATTATAGCAAAGATATTCTTCAAATGAAAATGTTTGGTATACTGTATATATATTTATTTTTATTTATTTTTTTTTGGTTAGCTACAGGAACAATTGACGGCTATAAAGAACTGTTGATATTTTCGTAAAATTAAATATTGTCAGGAATGGTGTAACAGTGAATGAACATGTGTTTAGTTTAAAATTCAGCAGTACTTTTTGTGCATCCTATGTGATTTTTAAGTTTGTTACCTGTGGGGCAGCCTGAGTATAATGAGACTCTGTCCAGCCCTATCTCCACTTACTTCCTGGATTCAGACTAACTTGAAAAGGAATTAGAGATATCCTTTTCTCAGGACGCAGGCTGTTGGAGAAAAGATGAATGGTATTAAGGAACTGACTTCTAGTGCTTTAGAGGAAAGGGGTTTTGAGGAGAATAAAGTAATTTGAGATCCTCCTCTCTTCTGTAGTCTGTCTGTGATCATGTCTCTTTCACTCGCTTTCTCTCTAGTGATTATTTCCAGTCATCAAAAGGCAGAGTAGGGCCTGGAGAAAGTGACCGTGGCCATCTTTCCCTCATTCCCCGGGCTCTGCTTACTCACCACCAGTGAAGGTCAGTGGATGGACTCATTCACCTCATCTTCAAATCATCAGCCCTAACACTTAGTCCCACAGCTCAGTATAAGCAGTAGCTACTATTTCTAATGAATGTCCTTACTAAATACACTTATTAGATATACTTTGTACTCTGGATTTATCCCTTTTCTCTCTGCAGTCCTCTTTCTTTCTGTGTTGATCTGTAGGCAGTATTCTGTACTGTAGGTACCTCCTACCTTTATTGAAAAAGCCTCTTGGCCATTTTATGCCAGCAAGATAATTATAAATGTTACCTTTGGCAAAAAAGCAAAACACAACTCCCACATCTCTCCCCTGCCATTTTTCTGTGTGTGTGTCTCTCTCTCTCTCTCTCTCTCTCTCTCTCTCTCTCTCTCTCACCCTCCCCTCCTCCCCCACCCTCAGCCTCAGGAGCTTATTTCAAATTTTCAAAGATATCTCATAGTGAGGATGTGAGATTGAAGGATCATAAATACCTTTATTATAATATAATGGGCACATATTTCTAGCCATTATTTCTAGTGGAAAAATTAGTTCATCTGTGTGATGAATGCCTCCACAGTCATTTGGGCTTTAAATGTTCTTAGATTGACAATTCCGGGTAGGAGAATATCTCAAATGGACATTTACTAGTAGAGTAATATGCTGCAGTGGCTTTGCTTTGGTTTTAGAAATTCAAGTGTAGTGTAATATGGGGACAGTCTAAATCCAAAGAGTGCAACTCAGAACCTGTACTGACAGGTTATTGAGCTTAAACCTGTTTGAGAAGCATTTTGCATGCAAAAGAGAAATCCTTGTTACTTTTCTTTCAGCAGTACCACATTAACACATAATCCTTAATGTCCCCCAAGTTTTCTACTTTGCATGAGCCCAAGGCAACTTGTAATAATCCACTTTTAATGTATAACAGATTTTAACCCAGTAAGCTTTGATAACCTCCATGATGGTTTTGACAGCTCAGTAATACAAGATATTTTGGCAGCAGCATAGTTTCTTGGATAGTGGATCAACATTGGTGATAGATGGCTAGTAATAAAACTTAACAACAGCCTTGTTTTATTCACAATACTCATTTTCTAACATAGAATTGTTTCTGTTGCTCCCAATAGTTTAATAAACTAACAAAGTTGGGGGATATGTGAGAAACACATTACAATGAATGGTCAAAATCTCTCCAAGAAAAGCTGAACCTGAATTTCAGCTTTTGACTAGCTCCAGCAAAACTATCCTACATTTCCCAAAGTGCAGCTTGATAGCATCTTTTGTTAGACTCTCCTTGACCATGTTTTTCTATCTGTGAGGATGCATTGTATGAGATACTGTACAAAATGTGCTAACTCATTTTCTATGTGTTGAGATACTGTATTTCACAGAATAAGTGGATATTTTGACCTGCTCTTGGCTTTGGGTCAAAAGTCAATCACCAAGGTCCCTCATGTTCTGGGCACCATGAAGGCTTGTACCAAATATTGTGGTAATTCATCTGATAGCTGTGGAGATATTTCACTAAAAGACAAACATGTCAACTTACTGGTAGCCCTATAGGACAAAATAACAAAAAATATTAGAAATAATTGTCTGGGGTCCACGAATGTCTGTGCAAAATGTTGCATATATAATTATATATAATATTGCAATCCACCCTGTTGTTGAAGTGATGGACCAGTGTCCCCATATGCAGCAAGCTGTGATGCACTGTGTGTTCTACATTTTTCTCATGCTGACGCCTGTCCAGCACAGTATTAATGCCACCAGGTAGTAATAATGTTGTGACTGATCACTTTATAACTGTTGCTGTAAGCTATGCAGTAGGGTACTGTCTGTGACTACTAAATAGACTTGACATGATAAATTGGAGGAGTGCTCTTGAATCAAAAACAAAGGGTATTATGCTAGTTAATTGAAATATTATTCTATATTAACTCAACATTGTTAAAAGTATATCTTTAGTCTTAATATTGAGTAACTATGAAGAGTAAGATCCTGGGACTGTGTATTTCTGTCAGTGAATACAGAAGGACCACACCTGGCTTGCCTTTTTCAATAAAAACAGTCCAACATACATTAGACTTAAAACTAATGTGTGACAGTGCTCCAAGTGGAGGATTTGAGGAAGTGCTCCACAACGTGCTGTGCTTTCCATTGTTTATTTATCAGTCAGGCCTTGAGTTATTGTGCGCTTGCAGTGAGGAATTTTAGACCGGACTATGGTCGCTGCAGGCCCCTTGGCATACACTGTACACTGAGAAGGAATCATTTATATTCTACTCCAGAGGTAACAGAAGAACATGAGATTGGGAAACGGCTCAAACACCACTCTGCTTGTGAGGCTTAAGGCACAGAAAAGTCAAGCTGTTATTTGGGGCTGCAGAGAGTATTCAGACAAGTTCTGTTTTTCCTTTCTTTTTTTTTTAAATAGTTTCTCCTAAAATCTCCTAATATATAGGCATGTGCTGTGCTCAGTTATTCCTTCATGGTCACACATTTTACACTGAAGCTATATGGCTCAGGGGAGGTGTGATGGAATGCTGGCTTTGGTGAAATTTTCAGCGGCAATGAAATCTGACCAGTGAAGCTGCCTGTAAATGCTATAGGTGCCACATTCTAACCTGTACTGAAAAAGCCTGGAGGGCGTTTTAACCCACTGAGATAATTGCAAATGTATCCTTTGGCAAAAACATCAGCAAACCCCCCTCCCTCACTCCTTTTTCCTTTTTTTTTCTCTTTCCCTCTCTCTTGGTTGAGAATTAATAAGGGCTAGCGAGCCTTGATTAAAAGGTCTCAACTGTACTGTATTGCTCACCGGTAGCACCCCTCCCTGCACAAGCCTTTCACATGGGTAGACCTTCATGTTAGGAGTGCTCTAATGATTCTGGAGCTTGCCATTCGAGGGCCACCCATCCATCATAGTGGTAAGGCCAGCGGCTTTATTATAATACAGAGGACAGATGTGCTCTGAGGCTATGTGGGACACAATAGAGGTCTTTCAACAGACCTATAAATACATGATCTGTCAGAGTTGCTGTCCTGAGGGCGCTCTCAGCCAGGCTCTAGCCCTCTGGTTGGCCATCACTTATGCTAAGATATGCGCCAGCCCTCAGGCTAAGGCTAAGGCTCAGTTCATTTCAGCCCCTCATCAACCACCTCATTCTACCTCCAGCCATGAGAATAAATAAGAACAAGATGAAAAAAGTGATTCATTATGATGGAAAGCAAAACCTTAACAAAACAAACAAGTGGAGGGAGTCATAGCCTACTATTGACTCTTTGGCAGCAGCATCTGAAAAGCTGTTGCTGAAATAACACATGGGGATTTTGATTCATCACCACACTTGAATATGTGGCAAAAGCTGACCATATGGGCTACATGCTTTGATATTTGTTTTGTTATGTCACGAGCATGAACAACTATAACTCTGCACCTTAAGTTTTCAGCAAATAAAATGTCTAATGTCTGTCTCCCATCACCTTTTCCTCCAATATAATATGTTTGTAAGTATATTTTAAGTAATATATGCAGCTTCTCCTCCTCCTCCTGCTCCTCTCTTCACCTTATCTCAGGTGAGAATCTCCTTTCACTTTTGCCTCCAAGCCAAGATCAGCAATCTGGGAGTTGGGTGTGTTCTTTTGGAGATTAGTGTGGATGGAGGCTGTTGCATGTTAGAATAATAAACAGGTGAACACTTTAACTCTGCATAATTCCCCATATCTGCACTACCCTAATGTATTAAAATCATATTCTTCCTCAGGGCAGAAAACCAGCAGCAGATTATGTCCAGGGCACGGTGAGTGGAAACCCAGTGACAAATCCCACCACTCGCACAACAATGATCACCTGAGCAGGAGGTTGCTATTTATCACACTTTTCACTAAATCTTGACATTTAAGGGTGTGATTCTAGCTGTTTGAATAGTAAGTATTGCTAATGTTACTGGTGATGTTGTAATGCCACGTTTACACTGGGACACACTTTGCTGTATCTGTAAACAACAGCTCACTCCAAACACATGTTCATATATCCACCCCCCAAGTTCTTCCTGTTCCCTTCCAGAGCATACCCACTCTACAATCCCCCTCTCTGAGTACTCCAAGGGTTATTCCATTCCCTTTGACAGCCAAGCCAGGTTCATAATTGCTGGTGTGTTCAGCTTTAGATTTTAGTGCCCCCCACCACCCTCCACCCTTCACATACACATGCACAAAGAAATACCCCCTGCACCAGTCTCATCCAATCCCCAGCATTCCCTCCCCAACTTGCTCTCCTTCTTCTTCTTCCTCTTCTTCTTTGTCTTCTTCGTCTTCTTCTTCTACCCCAGATCTCTCTTTGCCACAGCTGCTGCCTCCTGGCCTTGCCCAAAGATTTCAGGAGGCTTCCCAGTTCCCTCTCCTTTCCCCTGCAGCCTAGAAGGAAAAGCAGGCAAAGGAGGAAAATAAAACTTCAGGCACACCACGCAAGGCCATCTGGGTAATCTTGTTCAAAATGCTTGAGGTGATAGCTGCAATTTACACAGGGAAAACAAGAAAAAAAAAGAACAGACCTCATTTTCATACCTACCAGCCTCAAGGAGATGAAATTGAATAAACTAAGAATTAGAAAAGAATTACAGTAAAACCAATACAGAATATTCAACATTAGTTCACTTTGTCCTTGCAACACCCCCCTCCTCTTTCACACATCTTCTTATTTCCTAAGAAAGAGAACAGTTGGGCTGACATTACGGTGCCATGGACAACTAACTGAAACATACAGGCATACACACTCACATGCGCACATACACCAACACTGCTCCACTCAAATACACGTGCAGACACACACAGCCAAGGGGGGAAACAATATTTGCGATGAAAGCAAATCAAACTGAAATCCAACATGTTAAAGTCAAGTTGATTAGTGTGGAAATGTAAAAGCATCTTCAACTGGCATATCCCACAGTCATAAAGATATGTTAATTTGCAACTTAATGGCTGAAAGCATAATTTTGCTTATATAAACCTTGAAACATGCTGCATTTCTGAAATGTGCCTTAATTTAATGAAGTAAACACCACCACAAAACAATAAATGCCCCAATTAAAGAACAGGCATGAAGAGAAGTGTCTATTTCCCATTTTGCCCCCGCGGACATATGTACCCAACCGTGTCTGTGCATTTACCCACACGCACAAGCATATGCATCGTGCGCCTCTCATAAACATCATGCCTTCGTGTTTCTCATTAGCATATGTGCCATGTTGTTTAAGATGTAGGTATGTAGGTTATCTGGTGTGAGATCCAGAACACTCCATGTTTATGGTCATATCATTCCATGTGTGAGTGTCTGTGTCAGATAGAGGTAAATGTGTTTGTTTTCAGTATGCGTGATTGTATTAAAGTGTATGTATGTGGTGGCATGATGTTACTGTATAATTAGTACATAATGTAATCAGTGTTAGTATTCATAAATGAATGCATGTTATTGGAACATATTGTGCATTAAAGGAACGATGTGCTATCCTCTATTCTTCCTTCCTTCTTTGCCTATCCCTGTGTCTGTATGTCATCTGGCCTTCTTCGCACCCCTGGGGGGCATGTCCCATCAGGCTCACTGTGCTCCAATGTGTCCCGACAGACCTGATGTGATCTGAGTGGCTGACGGGTTTGTCCCTGCTGCCCGCTGTCTTTTCTCTTCCCTGCTTTACTCACACATGTGCCTAAGAAACACTCAACCTGATGCAGGATGATTGGAGTCTGCACCTCCTGTGGAAAGCCTCCAATAAATACATGTGTAATTATTTCTTGCGTGTAAGTCCAGAACACAGAAGTCATGCATGATACCTCATAACAGTTTAATCTTGAGCTTCAACTTTATCATGGTTAATTCAAGTCTGGAACATGTTTATGCGCTTCACTTCTACTATTGGTATCCATTTGAATGAGTGCATAAATGTGAACGTTCAATTATGAAGCCCCGCTGGAGAGAAACAATGCCCTCTTGGTTCAGTAGCCATCTCTCTAACACACACACATATACACAAACAGAAGCCTGAGGGGATGCAGAAATAGTGGGGGTTGGATACCATGAGACTAGGGCATCAAACTGGGGCTTAGAAACAGAGATATACCAACTGGAACCTTCTACCTACAGGGTGTGTGTATGTCAATGTGTGTTTATGCTCATGTACTTGTGTTAACACAAACTCACACATATGGAGGAAGCAAGTGTCATAGTGAGGAAGGGAGAATGCTGCATTGGGGGAATACAGTTTGTGGAGACTGTCTGTATGTGTGTCTGAATAATCTAATTGCTTACTAGTGAAGGACAAAATTGTTTTGCCTGCGGGTTTAAGTATGGGTGGTGCTGATGAGAACTGGTCTGATATCTCGAACCACCAATCAGCTATGCACAGCCATCCTACAGCTTACCTCTTAAATCCGTGTACTTCATGTATGGGAGCAGAAGACTTTTTTGTTAAAGTCTCAACTGAACTATAACAGCAACAGGGCGATTCAGGCTTTTAGTCTTTAATTAAAAAAAGATCAGGGATTTTTATTGATATTTTCTGCACACTTCAGGCACAGAACTATAATGCCCGAAGTCCACAGTAATGTTTTTTTTTTTATTTTTTTATCAATGATGAAGTGCCTTAGTTGAGATCTTAGATCACCTTAAGGTGCTCCTCTCGAGCAAGTTTGTCTTGTGGCAAAAATGAACCACACCATGGAGGAAATGACTTCCGAAATGGCTTAGGGAGGACGGTGACGAAGCAATGTTATTATCCTGCTTGTGTCCATTCAAGCAGCCCGACTCTAGTATTTTCTTGAACTCAAGGTAAAGGTCCAACAAGACAGGTGCTTTCTATCACTAATTTGCTCTCAGTGACTATTGCAGAAATGATGGATGGCTAGCTTAGTTTTACTGTAGTGCTCAAACTTTTTCCACATGAATAATATTGCAGCTGTACGGCTTTAAGATGACACATAAGGTTGGCCATTTCTGACATGATGTTTTGACACTGTCAACTCAGAAAATTCTTCCTTCAAAAGCCAAAGGACATAACCACCATTTTGGGGGGGCACATGTGACCCTTGTGCTGTCTGTGATCATTCTAACCACTTGCCAACAGGAGGGGAGGGTATTAGGAGGCCAGGCAGGTCAGGAGTCATTCAAGTCATGTGACAACTACAGGGCATTGTTGGGAGTGACAGGGAGACCAAGAAACAGAGCTCTGGTAAGCCCACGGGTGAAAAGGAGGTCAGTGGCCACAGGAAGCAGTGCAAAAGTGCCCAGAGCTGCTGTCCTTAATGAGAGCACATCCCCTGGGGAGTTTATCCCAGCAACTGCCACATGAAAAACTCCAATCTATATAAAATGCTGCAGGCCTAAGAGAGCAGCCATTTTCATGGTCCATTCCCTAAGCCAGAAGCCATCTTGTGAGGTAAACAAACCCATGTACAAAGATGTGCACCTTGGTACAGGGCCAGTGCTGTTCTATCATCCACACTGTGCTAAGTCCTTGTCTTATCATATGTTTAGTTTGAAAGATCTTGACTCCTGCAATCTCAATAGAGGACTCCTCCAAAGCCTTGTAAATTGATGTAATAATAAGGTATGTGCTGCTGAGAACCAGAAGGTAATAAAACAGGAGCCCTATAGGGTGAGTGGGAGAAATACATTTGAAAATAAACTTTGAGTAACTCATTAGATTAAGAAAATTATAAGAATAATAACCCTGAGCACTGCCTGGGGAGGGAAATCTCATTAACAGGTTTTTCGATTCCTTCTTTCAATACATTTGTTAAAAGTGCCAGGGAGTGTTCAATTATCACCCGCCCTCTCACCTCCAAGATGTAGGGTGACAAGAAACCCCAGAGAAACCTGCAGGGCCAGGGAGGGCTGTGCACACAAGAGCATACACATTTACTGTAGACACACATGCACACATGGTTTCACTTCATTCCCCCATGAGTAATGGGTTTTCTGACCATTTGTTTAATGCTGTCAACAAACAAGAGAGCTGGAGGGCTACTTAGACAACGCAATCCCACTCTTGAATGAGCAAGAGCATATGATAGGCACACACATGTATACTGTTGGGTCTATACATGTCTTAATTTTCATACCCAAAAAAACAGGATTTTTGTCTTTTGAGTCTTTTAACAAAAACCAAAAAAACTTACATTGTCAAGAAACTCTTTCATCCAGCTGTGTTTCATAAGAGCAACCAAGAGCCCCGCCTCAGTTTTTTCTTTCATCTGTTTCCAATCTTCATAATGGCCTCTGGGCTACATCCTTGAGGCAGGAGGTTTTGAAGGCTATATTTTCTCTGGAACCATTTACTGTGCCCTCCTCCTTCTCGAGACATGGCAGAGCGCCTGAGGGTAGTGAAACTCGGCACACCTGGAGTGCTGTGTCTCCACCCCACCCAACCCCCCTCTGGTGGTAGTCACCAACACTGTGCAACACTGATTTGTGCCTTGCAGGCCTCTACAGCAACTGCTTGAAAGACATCACAATCTGGAGATTGAATAATGGCAGTTTCCAAACACCACTTTGTACAGAACATTTAATTTGAGGCATATGTGGCTAATTAAAAGATTGACCACAGCTACTGTATGTTGAGACGATGCTCATCATCATTTACGAGCTAGATTTTTTTTTTAATCAGAGACGACATGCTGGATAAAAAACAAAGTTGAACTATATGCTCTAAGTGCACATGGTACTATTTCCATGTTTATTTCTGGTACCAACTTGCTAACAGTTAGCTTCACTACAGCAGCACCTGGAGCTAACACCTCTTGCCAGCTAATATTCCTTAAAATAAACTTTAAGAGCCATGCAAAGAAGGCGTAAAATGGACTTGTAATAACTAAGATAGCTAATTAAAAAGTCTTAAGTTGCACCATCTGTGATTAGTCTGCTTATGAGTGCCAGATATATATATATATAAATATTTTGCACAGGCTAAAAACTATTTATGTTGTACCAGGGAAATAATAGTTTTTAATTATGTTAAAATATTCAAAAAGTAATGAGTGAATTTATAGATATACCACTTTTTGTATGCTTTATGTGTTTGATTTACTTGTTTCTGACCCTGATAAAAACGGAGGCTGCTGGGGAGTTGAGAACACTATATGTGGTTAATCTTAAGGTTGCGAGCCTCTAAAAAGGACGGATCAACCATGTTGTCCTCAGGTAAGACTTGAATTGTGACATATGAATGCAAAGTAAATTAAACCTCTAGAAAAAAAAAAAGATATGAATGTTCCTATGTATTAGAATGTGATTAAAAAACATTGTGGACACAGATGTATAATGACTATTTGCTATATTTACACACACTGAATACATGTGTCTGCTCTTATGTAAAATGGCAAATGATTTGCAGATAGGTAAAAATATTAAAAATAAGACTAGCTGAAGGAAAGAGAGAAGCCATTTCTTTCTTAGCCCTCTAGCATCAAACTTGGCATCATTCATTTCTAGTTCTCCACTGCCTACACAACTGTTGAAACTGCAACATGTGCTTGTTTTGTTTTATTTATATGCAGTGGCTTTAAAATGCCATTTAGTTTGACAGAGAAAAAGGGAATAAGTGAAAAAGTCAGTTCTTTGAAAATAGATTTTCATCACAGCAATAGTGTTGCATATGGTTTTGAGTTAAAGAACAAGGCCACTGAGGGGCTGTAACTAAATATCAGTGGCATTGCAGCAAAGTGCCATAAACAAGGGCTAGAAAATATTATTAAATTATAAAGCAATAATCACAACAGTTTCAGACATGCAGTGTCAGTCCAACCTCTTCCACCCATCAACAAGAAAACTAACAGCAGCTTTAGACCAGTAGGTGTGGTAAGTATTAATAATAACATTAATGATGAGTAAGCCATGATGCCAGTAAGCCATGGCAGAATGACAATAAAAATTTGGTACTGAAACTGAAATGGCTAAATAGATTTCAGCCATCATTGCTTTTATTATATACAATATACACCCTTTTATTTTCATACTGTGACATGTTAGAATACCTTCAATGGAAAAAGCAAAAAAAGAGGAAATTAACATAATACACTTTTGCCATAACTGCCACCTATAGGCAATGAGAAGTACAGCATTTCTTTTTTATATTTATATACAGTTCAGAAAGTATCCAGACCCCCTTCACTTTTTTGAGGTCAAAGGAACTGCTTGCAGACTTCTGAGACAGGATTATTGCAAGGCACAGATTTGGGGAGTATTACAAAAAATTTCTGCTGCACTGAAAGTTCCAAAGAGCACACTGGCCTCCATCATTCTCAAATGGAAGATGTTTGGCACAACCAGGACTCTTCTAAGTGCTGGTTGCCTGAATAATCGGGGGAGAAGGGCCTTAGTAAGAGAGGTGACCAAGAACCCAATGGAAGCCACCAGACCAGAGAATCTTGTTCCACACAGTCTGAGAGTCCTTCAACTGTTTTTTCACAAACTCCAAGTGGGCTTTAATGTGTTTTGCACTGAGGAGAGGCTTCCGTCTAACCACTCTGCCATAAAGCCCAGATCGGTAGAGAGCTGCAGTGATGGTTGTCCTTCCGAAACTTTGTCCCATCTCCACACAGGATCTCTGGAGCTCATTAAAAGTGACTATAGCTTCTTGGTCTCTTCTCTTTACCTATTATTACTATCACCAGGCAACCAGCTCTTGGAAGACTCCTAGTTGTGCCAAATGTCTTCCATTTGAGAATAATGGTGGCCTCCATTATTATGTGCTCTTTGGAACTTTCATCAGCAGAAATTTTTCATAACCTTCCCCAGATCGGTACCGTGCAGTGATACTTGTAGAACGTGTGTAAAACTGACCTGACAGTAAATGAACAGCTTTCACTAGTGGAGAATCTACAGCATGCAGTGTTTGAAAAAGTACTCAGATAATTTAAAAGTAGACATACTCTATTACAAGTAAAAGTCCTGTGTTTGAAATGTTACTTGAAGAAAAGTACAAAAGTATTAGCTCGAAAAATACCAAAAGTAAAATTACACTTTATGCAGAATGTCTTATTTCATAACAGCAAAAATGATATTATTGAATTATAATTATTGAAGCATTCATGTGTTCATCACTTTATTGTTGCAGCTTTTGATGATGGCGCTAATTTTAACAACCTTTTTTCATGATCCTATGTTTTGAATCTAATAAATATAATTTAAATTACTTTACATGGTGGTGAATAGCTTGTGTATTTTACACTGTCCATCAATAGAGTTGTGTGATATTTTCTATTAACTAGTAACTATAGTTATCAAATAAATGTGGTGGAGGAAAAGCACAAAGTAGCAGAAAATGGAAATATTCAAGTAAAGTAGACATGCCATAACACTGTACTTAATACAGACAAGTAAGTACATGTACTTTGTTCATTTCCACCACTTACCACATGTTAAACATGAATGATGAGTTTTTGTTTTCATAAACGATGTGTGTTGCTTACAAATATTTATTCCCTTACTCCTTAAAATTAAGGATTTATAAGTATTACAAGTTAACAATAAAAGACAAAGAAAGAATGAGCAATGGTGCACTCATGATAGAATGTAGAGCAAAAAATGCAGACATACACATACACACACACATGCACAGTCAAAGTTTTAGTGCTTAGTTTTGATTTAGCTCTTCATTAGCCACAGGGCCCAACTCCGGTTAGCTCCAGTATTAGGCTCAATTAGAACAAGATCCAATTAGAGGGCTCCTTTCCCCTGGGGCAAGGAGAGGCAGGAAATGGAGACTGAGAAATGTATAAGTCGACAACATGCGGACACAGCCAACATAAACAAACTTACTTTGTTGATCTCTGCTGTTGCTACGCAGGAGTCCTCTGGGAGTTAAAGCCCTGCTAGTCTAAGCTATGAGATAAAACAAAATAAAAAAAAAAGCCCTGCAGCAAAACATGAACTCTGTGAACACAAGGGCTCCGACACCATGAAGGGAACGTCTGGGCCCAGAAAATGAAAAGCCCACAGGCGTTTTCCATTTACAGCTAAAAATCCAGCACTAGCTTCTAGCCAGGGTTAGTATCAGACTCTCAAAATGAACACTTACACTACGGGGGGAACAAATGAGTAGCTTTCTATTGTCGCTCTATTAAATCTGTCGGTTAATAGACATATACCTTACTACTGACATAAATCAATAATGTGCAATAAAATAAAGGGCAGGAGAGAAAGGAAGAAAAGGAACGTATTATTGGTTAACGAATGAAGAAAGAAAGAAAGAAAGAAAGAAAGAAAGAAAGAAAGAAAGAAAGAAAGAAAGAAAGAAAGAAAGAAAGAAAGA
>JAUMHL010000010.1:12008957-12050727 GCA_032362345.1 Sandelia bainsii | reverse complement strand
AAGAAAGAAAGAAAGAAAGAAAGAAAGAAAGAAAGAAAGAAAGAAAGAAAGAAAGAAAGAAAGAAAGAAAGAAAGACAAAGATCCATCTGTGCGATTCTAAGATGAGTGTTTCTGTCCTATTTGTATGGTTAGAGGTGGTGATGGCGGCAATGTTGTGTGAGCTGTTTGGGCTTGCCCTTGCCTCAGGCCTATAGTGTTCCTCCCCCAGGCGGCATGTGAGGGAAATGGTGTGTGGTGCGAGGGTAAACCTTGACCTGGCTGCCAGGAGGCTGCACACGGAATGAAATGAGCACAAACAAAGCGAGTGAGAGAAAGGAGGAGGAACAGGAAGAGGAGGGGGTGTTAGATAGCAATGGAGGAGGTATGTGGCTTTACTTGTATTACTTGTATACCTGATTTTGTTGCTGTCTGATCTGACTCTGAGTGGCAGGATACACATCGTACATCCACGGCAGGACACACACATCTCACCGATTGGGAGTGCTCAGGTGTTGTGGGTGGCATCCTGGTACGTGGCAAAGATGGAATGTGAAATGTTGCATTTTCCTTCATGCTCTGCCAAGTTGTGTTTCAGGGAAATATGGAAATCCCATTATGTCACATGCCTAACTTGGCCCTACAAACTCAGAAACTCATTTGTGAAATTAGGTTCAGATCATAAAGAGTTGCAAAGTGGTTTTGGTCTCACGAATCTGCAGAGGATATATTTGTTGAGACATCAGTGAAAGTGTGGTTATGTATCAGCCCTGATTTAAAGTTTACTTACAACCAACTCACAACCTGGCAACCTAAAGTTACAGATCTATTTCATTCTAAGCCATCTGATTCTGCTTACAGTAGGTGTTTGAAGACAATTTGCTCATCTTTATTCACTAAGAATTAAATAAATGTGAAAGGTATAATCTCTGTAAACGAGCGTGTTGACAGAAGTGTGTAGACTATATCACCCTTCCTACCTGTGAAAAGCACAGTGAAATCCATTACATACTTTAGAGACAACTCATGAATGGAATAATTAGCACAGCATGCTTTCCGCCTGGCTGGAAGTCTCTCTCGATAATGAACAAAGGAAAGGAAATTAGCTTTTGTCTCATAAAGTCACAACTTCAAAGATCCCTGCCATTGCATTAATACAGCCATAGCCTGCAGCAGCATGTAAGAGAATAAAATAAGCACTCTCACTCAGACCCCATTCCTATCAAGGTCTTTCTCAGGACAAATACTGGGACTTTGGTTCTTATAGACCACACATACTGGACTGTACCCGTAAGAAAATTTTCACCCAAGCCATCTCTCATAAAACAGTGAAACAGCCTAATTTCTTTGTAGATTCTGACACATAACATGGTTTACATTAGTTACAGTTAGTAACGAATTTCCAGGTGTAGCACTATGCCTACGTAATATATGTGCAGCTGGATGTACACTTAATCACATCGGGTCAGTATTTTGGCCTAGGGGTTCCCAGCTGTGGCCTGGGCAACCTGCGATGGCTCTTCTCGCCTAACTGCTGTTCCAGTCAGCTGCCCTCAGGAGTGTGAGTGGTACACTGATCTGGTGCTGGGTCATCTGGCCTGGCGCTACTGCATTACAGCACATTAAAAAGACTTAAAAAGCCCAGTGTTTGTGGTCAGGCTGACACGATTGATAGTGACAGATACAGTTTAGATCAGAAACTGAAATAATGTTAATGGGTTTTCCTTTCCCTTCCTTGTGTCTACACACACATAATGATATGTACAATATATATATATATATATGGCTTTCTTTGGCTTTCTTACTGTACTTAGTGACCTCATCATTGGCAGCATTTTGTCCTAACAGTTGTTATCATCATTGTCTCAGAGCTAAAGGAAGCAGTACTGAAGACTGGGGAGAGTATTGTCCAAGGCACTCTCTGTTCGCCTATCTGCTCCTTTATCTGCCAGGATCAGTTGTTAGTGCTGGCAGTTTTCCTCTCCTGTTCTCTGGAGAGAGGTGGCTCTCAGCTGGAGAGAGGCGCCAGAGGCTACGCACTGTCTCCATTGTGTGGAGAGACACACGGAGGACTTGAGAGACTCTGCAGGTGCAGAGAGGAAGAGTGAGAGGGAACACACCTGAGGGGGTTGATTTTTTTTTTCACAAAAGTCAGACTTATTTTTTTATTTTTTTTGAGGGGCCTTTTTAGTGTAAGGACATTTGTGGTTCAGGAGGACCAACTTACTGGAGGTACACTATACCGGAAGAAAGGAAAGGGCCCTCAATTAAAATGCTTCCTCTCTAACTGCCAGAGACATGTCAGAAACATAGGCTCCCAGAATAAATAAAATGTTCAGCAGGGAGGACAAAGCTATCAAAATAATCTTATTGAGCAATGATTCAAAGCAGCATGTAGTTTGAATGTATAGTACAATACAATAAGGTGTTAGACTCCTCACACCTCCATGAGTGAGGTCATATCCCTCACTTCTGTCACAGACGGAGTTGGACAGAACACAACAATCCAAAGCTTATAACCTCACCTCAGACTGGGAGGTTTCCTGTGAAAGTGATCCTTTTGCTAACTGTTTGTTTAAAAGCTGACAGGCTACAAGAGTCTCAGTGACAGCATCTATTCATCTCAGGGTGTCAGATGGAGAGGAAGAGGGAATGAGGGAGGGATAATGAAACAGGGATAAAGGAGGTGGATGACGAGAGGTGGTGAGGGAAAGTGCAGTAAAGGGTAAATGGGAGATTTGTGCTCTTTAACAATAGGCTACTTTTACCTTTAGCTTTGAAACATCTTCAGATCATCCTAGTAGCAATTTCAGAAATCCATCTGGAGAGTGACTAAATGAGTGCTGATGTTTTCATCACTTTGGTTTTAATTATATGTCTCACTCAGCACAGTCTTCCTTCTACTCGGCTAATTTAGATTGAGATCCTTCCAGGCTTTCCCCTATCTTTCATTTCCCTCCCCTCACTCTCTCCTCTCTGCATCCCATCAGCCCCTTTGTAGAAAAAAAAGAGGAAGGAAAAAAACCTTCATGTCTGTGACTTTCTTGCCCTCAAGCATATGAAGCCCTCTTTTATTTTGATCATCGCAGCACAATGGATTCATGCCATTCTGGCAACTTTATTCAGTATCAGCCCAAATTTACATACTGCTTAACAAGTTTGTGCGTGACTGTTGATGCCTCTGATCAAAGTGCTTTTGGAAATCTTTCTCATCTGATTTTTTTTCCATCCTTCATTTCAAATGCATGCTGCAGACAGGCATCTTTAACTTAGAGGCAAAGAAAGGTAACCTTAGTGCTGCACAAGCCCAAATGTCATCCAACAAGGAGGGCTCATGTCCTGGGGATAAAGATAATGTAATCTAAGCAGTATACAGTGTGACTGTGTGTCTCTGAGTGTGTGTATCTATGCTAGCCTCAGTGTTTGTTGGAGGCTTGGGTTTGGGGGCGGCGGGAGACAGGGGATGACAAAAGTCAAAGCAGTCATGTGTCATTTTCGGTGCTGAGGGGCTGGGACCTGCCTCCAGGGCTGTCCTCTCTGTCAGACGCACTCAGATATCTGCGCTGAACTCTCTCGCCGTCTCTTTTTCTTTTGCTCTCTCTCCATCCTTCTCTCTCTTGTCTTTATCTAATCTACGTGCATGTACACAGCTGCATATTCATGCAGTGACACATGCAACAATTACATGATTTAAGGTGGCATACAGTAACAGTGCTTTAACATTTCAGTGTTTCATTTGAATGATAATAATACTGTAAAACAGAAGATTAAACCATAAACAGCTGCTTTAGATACACCGGCTGTTTGGCTCATCTCATATTTCTAAATAATTGCATCTTGACCGCCTCTGCCACAGCCACAAGATTGTCAATACAACATGTATCCCACAACAATGTGAGGGCGCATTAGGATGAGTGGGGAGACATCTTTGACAATGATCAGGTTGTAAATCAAGATATCACAGGCCACACTACAAACCAATGGCCCATAAAATCCCCATGGGGACTGACGAGAAGGCTGCACAATATTGTAGCAACCCACTGCAGGAGCACGGTAGCCTCCACAATAATATAGTACATGCGTAAAAATACGTAGCTACCAGTGCAAACAGCAGAACTGGAAACATTAAATAACAGAGAAAGAAAAATGGATTCAAAAATACAATAAAAAGAGGGTGTGGGTGGAAAGAGAGGAATCGTGGGAATGCAAGATTGCACCTCCCTCAGGCAATCGAATTATCCTATGGGCCGATGGTTCCTCCTTATGCGTCGGCTGACATTTTCCTGTAACCCCATCCCCAGTAATGCTATGTGATGTGTGTGACTGGCTTCTGCCATGGCCCTGAGAGGGCTTAAAGCCCCAGGGGCATTTGCGTTTGGCCTGCAGCATCCTGGGAATTGTTTATTTTAACTCTGTCTGCTCCTTTTTGCCCCTCTCTGTCATTTTTCTCTCTTTGCCCTTGTCTTCTGTTCTCTCCATTGCCCTTCACTCTTTCAGGCCCAGTGGTATCTACTTTCAATTAGATGAGGATGCACTTGTATTATTCTATGAGACAAAACCCTGAGACCTGACTCCTGAAGGGCAACTTGAAACCATGTCTTTAGTCTCTTCCCACAAACTGTTAGTAAGCCAGCACCTTTCAGAGGACACAAAGGTAAACGACAACCAAATCTGATAGCAGTGTCTGTTCCTCAACTGTATACGTTGCTCTGTTTGATGATGATAAGAGTGGAGGGTGTGTTCAGGAAGAAAACAGCTGAAAATCAAGATGTACTGCGTTATGCATGTGCGCAAGAGAGAGAGGAAAGAGATTTAAGGACACCGAAGATGAGATGTGTGATATGAGATAATAGAATGATATTCAAAATGTATCCCTGGAGCTATAAGTTAAAAGAGAACATGTTTTCATTGCTTATGGATATGTAAGCCTGCACACCAATATGCCCAAACTTTACTTCATCCTGCAGATGCCTAGAGGGCATAAGAGGAGGCAGGCCAATCCAATATACTCAAACTGTGTATGTGTGCAACTGTTGACATGTGACAAGCAGAAAAGGGACAGTGTTGAGAGTGTAGCCTTTTATGACCCAACACACTTTGACAGCTTGGCCATTGCTTGAGGACACAAGCAATGTTGCTTTTTCATCTGACAATTTAAGCAAAACAACTCTCCCTTGATGGAATCAATTGTTCAGAGAGCCTCTGTGGCTGTGTGTTAAAGCACAGAGACAAAAACATGTCAGTACCCCATAGATTCTGCTCACTGTTAGCTGGCGGAGTTATACTGTCAATCTGTACAACAAAAAAGTGAGATGAAAGTGTAAGCAATATGATGGCAGTACTACTTTTATGCAACACTGCACTCTGCTGGTAGAAGGTGATAACACTTTTGTGTCTTTCACTGAAGTACTGAGACAGTCTTAACAGAGGACCAATGTAACCTTAGTTCCCCGGAGATGCAAGTATGTGTGTGTGTGTGTGTGTGTGTGTGTGTGCACTTCTACCCTTGAAGTTGTTGCCTTATTTGGACCTAAGGACATTCTGCACTGACAAATCTCAAACATCCCAAGAGAGGCATAATTTGAAATATGGCCACAGGGTGGCACATTAGAATGACAAAAATGTACATCCTCAAAGTGAAATCTGCCAATGACTTGGAAATCAGCTAGAGAGAAGAGTACTGGATAACAGTAAGAAAGGGTTGAACTATTGATGCTAGATACAACCAAATACTTAAATAAGATGTGAACATGTGGAATGTATTTTCACAGTATTTGTTCTATATTCACAACAACACGAGAACACAATTTCCCTAAAGTGTAAGTGCATGACAGATCAAGAGAAAAAGAGATGGAGGCACTGTTTTAAAAAATCTGTTGTGTGTTCACATTAATAGTGTTCGCTATGTCTGTGTGCATACAAACAGTGCACTCAGTCAGCAGCCCGCAGCAGTGTGCATACTTGCTTGGAGAGTACATGTCCTCGGGCCTCGTTCCTCCGTCAATGACCTCTGGTGAAGCCATTATTTTCTGCATTAATGATGAGCAGCAGCCAGCGATGAGAGAGATGGACTTTGTCCTGAGGCACTGTAGCACTGATTATGGGCAACAATGCCGGGGAAAAAAAAAAGAATAATAAAAAAAGAAAAAAGAAAAACTCTTCCCACAAGCAGTTCAAAAGACTAGGAGTCTAGTGGCAGCACCGAATAAGCTGCTCTTGCTCTATTGACAATATGGATCAGATAACCTCTGCAGCTGGAGGATTACCCGGAATAAAGTTTATTAAAGTTTACCTATAGCTTGGTTTGTCCTTCAGTAGATTCTGCACCTGACCACCAACAAACCAGTGACGTTAACATAATCTCATCAAATTCTGACCTGAAAAACATTGTGTATGAACGAAATAGATGAGAGTGAGTCATACAAACCAGTTATTGCCCTCCTATAATTAATGGCATAATGTATGATAAGTAATGTCAGGGGCTTAATTGATCCTCTGACATCAGTCTACACAACCAACCTACAAGACTCACAAACAAGACAAATTGCAGACAAAGTGAAATTGCTCTAGTCAAGACAGCCAGGGCACCCACTCAGGAAATCCTAGCTAGGGGAGATGACTCTAAATGAAGGACTTTACCATTCACCATTATGTCTTTGGTGAGAGTCACAGGGAACCCCCGGGGCTCTTCAGCACAGCACAGCACAACTTTTCAAAGGGCTCCACATTAAAGTCACTGAAAGTTCCCACTGGGGTCTTGGGGCCAGGATCCCATTAAGCAGCCCCACCACACCGCCGGCCATAATTGTGTCGTTGAGAATTCAGAGCAGCGGTTGCTTGATAAGCGAATTTAGGGTGAAATAAAAAAGGAGAGGCGAAAAGGGGTCTTGTTGGGCCACCATTAGACACTTCACTCACTCATCGCTAATTTGTTTTAAATGACTAAGGGAAAGGTGAGTACTTTATAAAGTAATTCCAGATACCTTTTTCTCCCATTCCAGGTCTGTGACAGAATGCTGATAAATTAAAAACATTGCAGTTTATAGCCTCACACTCTACTGCCGCTAGTGGTGTTTTAAACCGCAGTTATCTTTATCACAGTACTTGCTTTGCAGTAGGATAATCAATGGGAGGGGGCAGGAACTAATTCTTATGCTTTCAAAGTCTCCCTACTCTCATCATGAAGAAACCAGTTACTGCACCACTAGAATTACTACTCATAGCTGTACAAATAGATACTATCTAGTAAAGCCATTTAGACAAAACTGTTAAAAACAACTGTAAACATACTACAAACAAGTCATCTTTATTGAGTATTTAGTCTCCTTATTATGAATGTTTAACTTCACTCCAATGTTTGAGATTAATCACTATTAAAGTCATTTGGTGAATGATAAAAAAACATCCTGCAAGTTGTTTAGATTTAAACCATAAACTGAGATCTATAAATATGTGCTTTTACACACTAGTCAGCTCAAAACCTGGCATTTATTCTTTGCAACTGGTGAACCATCACCTAGAAATGTGAGCAAAACATTTAAGCGACATCAACAGATCTCAAGTTATGATTCAGCTCTTTACAATGAAATAAGTGAGTAAACCCTCTGAAACATACTAATATTTACTGTTGTCATCCAAATGCAATAAAGAAAAACTCTTAGTTAACTGCTTCAAGTGGATTTTTTCTGCTTCTTCTTTTCTGCCTCTTCTTCTTTTTCCTTCTCAATCTCAGCCACCAGGCTCTCAATTTCCCTGGATTCCAGAATCTGCAAAAAGGCAAGTGAAAGTAATTAAACTATACATAAAAACGTACAGAATTAAGAAACAAAAAAAGAATAAATGTCAGCAAATCACCTTCAGTGGCTGATTCCGTCTGATAACAGCAAGTTCAATATTCTTTCCTCCTGACTGGACAACCTGTGACAAAACAAATAAAATCCAGTGACTCAGCATGAATTGAATGTGCCTCCAACTCAGGGCCATGTTGAGAGGCTGAGATGCAAAGTTTAAACACCATTATAAATAGCAGTTGCTTGTTTATCAACAGTTTAAAGGACTCTACATTTCAAAATGCAAGAATTTCTTCACTTTTTTCCTGTTTTATTGCTTGAGCTATGTCAGGTTCAGCTAATAACAATAAGCCAAGTCACACAAATTTAATGACTATATTTTACATCTTGCAGCAGTTGGTTTTTGATTAAGTCTATACTGTACTAAACTAATACATTTACTTTATTAGATAAAATATCTGCATGGCAGTAGGTTAATCTTATTGTGAAGCAGTTTAGAAAACATTCGGTTTCCATATACAGTGCTGTTCAAAAGTATTTGCCTGCTTCTGATTTGTTTTTGTTTTTTTCATATTTTTCACACACTTAAATGATTCAGATTATCAAATTAATTTTAATATTACACAAAGATAACCCAAGTAAATGAAAAATGCAGTTTTTAAATGATGATTTCATTTATTAAGGAAAAACAGCTGTCCAAACCTGCCTGGCTAATGAAAAAGT
This sequence comes from Sandelia bainsii, assembly GCA_032362345.1. NCBI lineage: Eukaryota > Metazoa > Chordata > Actinopteri > Anabantiformes > Anabantidae > Sandelia > Sandelia bainsii. The sequence goes on along the minus strand of JAUMHL010000010.1, from coordinate 12,042,237 downwards.
AATTGTACCCTAAACCTAATAACTGGTTGTGCCACCCTTGAGCCATTCAGAGGTGGACTTGCGTGTGTTGAGGTGTGTTTCGGATCATTGTCCTTCTGCATAACCCAAGTGTCCTTGAGCTTGAGGTCATGGACTGATGGCTAAACATTCTCCTTCAGGATTTTCTGGTAGATTTCTGGTAGAATTCTTGGTTCCATCAATTATGGCAAGTCGTCCAGGTCCTGAAGCTACAAAGCAGCCCCAGACCATCACACTACCACCACGTTTGACTGTTGGTGTGATGTTATTTTTTATGAAATTCTGTGTTAGGTTTACACCAGATGTAACGAGATGCACATCTTGCAAAAAAAGTGCAACTTTTGTCTCATCATCTAGCAAGGGGGCAATTACCTTTTCACATAGGGTCAGGCAGGTTTGGACTGTCTTTTTCCTTTGACAAATGCAATAATCATTTAAAAACTGCATTTTGTATTTACTTGGGTTCTCTTTGTGTAGAAAAAGAAAAAGGCAAATATTTTTCACAGTATCATATGTAATCATGTCTACGCAAAGAACATATGACCTGTGACCTTACCTCAAGCAAAGCCTTGATAGCCAACTTGATTGCCTCATTGTCTCCAGCAATGGCCTCATCTGTGTAATTCTTCTCCAAGAACTCCCTCACAGTTTTTGCACTACGGCCAATTGCATTTGCCTGATATTTTTTTCCAGGGATAACACACAAAATGGTTATTAATTAATTTAATATCCATAAGGTACTTCTTGCACAAATGTAACAAGAAAATAATGTAATGTACAAGTGAAAAACTCACTGACCTTCCAGGCATGATAGGTTCCTGACGGATCTGTCTGATACAGCCTGGGAGTTCCATCGTAGTCAAAGCCAACAATTAACGCAGAGATGCCAAATGGCCTGCGACCATTGCTTTGAGTGTAGCGCTATAAATATGACGAATAAACAGGCTAATGTAACTGATCATTCTTATAAATCTTAAAAATAAATTAGCCAACAACCAGGCAGCAGAGGACAAAAACTGAAATTGATGTTCTTGCCTACTGCATGTGAAAGCTCATTTTAGTAAATTAAAAGTAAAAAACAAATGAATGGTAAAAAGATTGAGTACCTGTTTGAGTGTAGCTATGTAGCGTGTGATGTATTCCACTGTGACTGGATCCTCAACAGTTAGCCTGTGGCTCTGACACTCAACCCGAGCTCTGTTTATCACAATACGGGCATCTGCTGTCAGACCTTAAGAATATAGAAAGAGGTTAAAGATATACAACATAAAATCCTGGTATTCATATCTGCATTGATGTAGTGTGTGTCACAACTGGTCTTTAGAATACTGTCACAATGTGAGCTGTGACAACAAATACTAGGTATTACATCATCAATGTATTATTCAGTTGTTAAAATCTTTGTTGTTGTTTGAGATACCTGCAAATGCCATGCAGACATGCTCATCCAGGGCACAGATCTTACGGACAGTCCGTTCCTCTTGCAACTTCGCCACAGATTTTTTTTCAACGCCAAGGACCACAATGTCTTTACCTCTGATTCCCACCTGTGTAGAAAGAGGAAAAACAACATAAATTTCTGTAGCCTGGCAATAAAGACAACTTCACTCCCATGGACTCACAGCTGGTGGTATATCATATTAAATAGTAAAGAGCAAATGTCTAGAAAGAAATAAGCTGACTCAAGAGCCCTTTTCAATAAAGTGGGCAAAGCATAATGTGCTAAGTGAAATTCAGCACAGGTCTTTTTACCCGAGTTTGTGTTTGGTATTTGAGGGGGTTCAGACTTCCCATGATTCTAGATAGAAAACTAGTTTCTAGGAACATGTTTCAGGAGCCCAAAAAATTTATTTATTTAACAAAAATGCTTTTCATTATCAGATTACTCAAATTGTTTTACTCAGTTACACTTTTACCATATTCTCAGGGGTTTAAGGAGTAACTAAGGTTTTCATCGACTTACAATATATGAATAAATTATAACTTTTTCACTTCAAACCACAAACAAAATCAAACTTACCACAAAAAATTTATTTGTAACAGAGTTAGCTGCAACTGCAGAGGTTTTCTGAGTATATGACAGACCTACGGTTGAATTGAGTGTATTTGTTCCGCCTAGTACATGGGAATTGTGTCGACATATTCTTATGACTTTGCTCCAGATTAATTGTTTGTGGTGTAAGTGCAGTGTACTATTACGTTAATCCAAATTACAGAACGAAATTCAACTAAGCTAAGCGTGTAACAAACGTTACTTAGCGCTAGTTGACATTATCACACAGAAACTGAAAGTACTGATAATGACACAGCGACAAAATGCTCGTACGTGATACTGTTACATTTAAACTTACTGATAATTATTTGTTACATATAGGAGCTATATACTAAGCAATCCAGCAATGTTGTAAAAAAAAATCACAACACTTTAGTGTAACTGATTGTGTTGAACAACCAAATAAGCTAAACACATAAGTAATAAGAATGCCTGCTAGTCGCTAGCTTAGCTGATTGGCTAACACCGTTTGCTAAGGTTCCTTACCGTTAGCATTAGTTTCATTTTAGGACTTACCGCTGTGGAACCTTTCTTTACAGCTTCTTGTGCATACTCCACTTGAAAAAGATGACCATCGGGAGAAAAGACAGTAATAGCTCTGTCATATCTTGCCGCCATTGCACTGCAAGAAGCTTACAGTCACAAGTAAAAGGGAGACTTCTACCAAATGATTCAGCTAGTTAGCAACAAACCGGTCAGTCTGTGAAGCTGTCGTGTGTTGAAAACAGCGCCTGCGCATGACCTCTGAACTTGGGTGATACCAAAACTAGGGTCCACCGCAAGACAGTTACGATAAAAAGCCAATAGAATTCTCGCAATTATATTTGACTATTTTATTTGCCTAAACTCGAAACAATTATATACGCAATTATTTCGCGGTGTGATGTGGGTAACTACAACTAATAATCATTGTTATTAGGTATTGTGCCGAAAACTATACACTTTACACAAATATATTAAACAACACCGCAGTCCCTTTTTTTGTTGAGCAGTCCATTTCCCGTGGCCTTTCGGATTTGATATAGACTGTTCCACTGTATGAAAATGGGTGAAGTTGTAATTCAATTTAGCCATAATGCTTAAGCTTTCAATTAGATGCATAAATATGTTAAACTATTATATTTTTTCTTTAATAAACGGCATCTTCGCGCATCTAAGTGTGATCAATATAAACAGTGGTTATCAACTTTATTTTTAAATGTGCTGTACGCCCCCCAAAACGGACCGTTGCATTACGAAATTGCATCCTGAACTGTTTGATCTTAGTTGTACCGATTCGTTAGGTGTGTTAGCTACTTTCGACTTTTATGCTCTACTTCATCTTAATCTCATAGAGTATCACCATGTCGGTGGCATTTGCACCTCACAGGCAGCGTGGGAAAGGTGATATAACACCCGCTGGAATACAAAAGGTAATTCATCTTTTTAGCCCGTCGCAGAATGGAGGCTATGGTATGAGGCGCTACTAGCCGTTGAGCTAATCAATGTAGCAGTGCACATCTAAGTCCAACTGTGAGCAGATCAGGAACAATACTGCAGGGTCATAGCGCGGTCAATATGAACATCCCTGGAGTCATATCGCCATGTGAAGACCTTTGGTTTTAGGCCGATTCACCAGACTAACGTATAGTTTTATTTCAAATGAATGGAGGCCTGCGGTTTTGTTAGCTGGAGACAGCTAGCTGGCAAGTCTCGTCTTTTGTTAGCTAGAAACGCTCATTCACATTTCCACAAAAACGCCCCCCAACCTCCTCATTGTTTTCATACTAACGTTGCGGCAGACTTGCCGTCAACAAGCGATGGACTAACTGACCCAAATTAATTACTGTCACTAATTTTAAGTGTGTTATCACTCAACAGAAACATGTGGTGTAATTCTCATTTCAGTTACTTGACGAAAACAACCAGCTGATCCAGTGTATAATGGACTTTCAGAGTAAAGGCAAAACAGCAGAATGTTCACAGTAAGTACTGAAAATCCCTTCTCCCTTACACGTTGCAGTAATTTTAAGTTCACGTCGCTTTAAAACCGGTGTTGATGACCTTCTACCTGCCCAGGTATCAACAGATGCTGCACAGAAATTTAGTGTACCTGGCCACGATAGCAGACTCCAATCAAAACATGCAGTCTCTCCTCCCTGCTGTGAGTATTAGTTCTTGCTGATTTTTAAGTGAGTAAAATGTGCATACATATAATAGAGTGACTTGTCTTCTTCATGAGGTATTTGTTGAGCTTTTGTATGAGACCATATTCGGGACATGTCTCTTGTGTATTAGTTGGTGTATGACCTGCCCTGATATTCAGTAAACATAGATAAAGTTAGTGATACTGAACAAAGAGATCAGCACAGTATTATTTATATACAGTAAGTGATAGTAGTATTTGGTCTTGAAATCTGAAAGATTTTATCACAAATGAATGGCATCATGTTTGTGATATCTGATGCCAAATCTAAATCTTACTTCAACCTAATATTAAATAAGCACTTTTGGTCCAAAACTGTATGGAATTTAAATAAATGTTTCTTAAGGTAGATGTTTCTCACTGAATTTCTGTGCCTTTTAGTTTATAAAAAGTACATGTACATGTTTGTTTAGATGTTTATAATTGTAAAAGGGCTATTCCATGATAACATTGTATATAAAGACAGAGCTGCCAAAATTGGAGTTGCTATTGTTTAAATAATTATAGTATGTGGTCAGTTTGACCTCAAGGCAAAGTATGCAAGCATGTATTGCAATACATGGCTTATTTTGTCTTTTAAATATGCAGTATCTTCTAACATTTGTCATCCTTAATTGATTTAGACACATCATGGCTATAATTGATTCGAATATTTTGTACAGAGATGTTGCTTTCTACCTGCTTTTGAGTGGTTCGGGCTCAGATGTTTTTCTAACCAGCTGATGTGTGTTTTTGTGCCTGTGTTGTGTGCCTGCAGCCGCCCACTCAAAACATGCCCATGGGCCCTGGTGGGATGAGTCAAAGTGGACCTTCTTCTCAGCCTCCTCACGGTCACAACATGCCCTCTGAGAGTATGGTCAGCGGTGGCCCTCCAGCCCCACACATGCAGAACCAGATGAACGGACAGATGCCTGGTAAGTGACCCCCCCCCACCTCCTCTCAACTTCACTTCCTTATCTATTTCTCTTTCCCCTTCTTCTCCCTCAGTCCCTGTCTCACTTTGGTTGCCTAGCAACACCACAGAGCTGTGAGGGAGGTCGCTCTGCTGAACGATGATGTCACCCATTTGCCAGCATCAGTGCTCTTGGACTTGTACACTGCTTGATTATGGTTATCCTCTTCTCCTTAGGTTTCATGTTTTTTTAAATGTGTGCCTTGGTTTTTGTTTGCAAATGTATATATTTCATTATATTTAAGAAAACAGCTTGAGAAAGTGTTTTTTAAAGCACTTATAGCTTTGCCACACAATGATTGTATAGTCAGATTACAGTTGCCCACAGAATATATCACAATGTTATGGAAATTCAACATTTTAAAAGTGTGTACTAAATGAGAAAAGTGATTTTTTTTTTCTCTTTCCATTTTTTTAAAGAGAGCCATGATTTGTCTTTGCTGTTGTTTTCCAGGACCTAATCACATGCCCATGCAAGGTCCCGGTCCAGGCCCCAACCAGCCCCCAAACATGCCCAGTGGCTCTATGAATATTCCCCCCAGCAGCCATGGCTCAATGGGTGGTTACAATCACACTGTCCCTTCCTCCCAGGGCATGCCAGCTCAGAGCCAAATGAACATGACCCAGGGCCAGCCCATTGGAAACTATGGGCCACGGCCAAATATGAACATGCAGCCCAATCAAGGTAAAACTTTTAATTTGTTGGTTTTGCTTATATTGTTTTCTAGTCAATGCATTTAGCTGACATAAGCTTACTTAAGTAACCAGGTTAGGATGGTATAAATGGCTGAGAAATAAGTGTTCTCCAGGAGATATTTACCTGGGAAAATCAGATTTCTCTAATCCCTTACACTGTTTATAGAAACGAAGTTTACAGTTTTCAGTTTGCTCAAGACAGCCAACTCGAACCTGGTTACACTAGTGCATGTAAACACACTTTTCGACCAGCATGAACTTGGTGCTAGTGCTGGTTCAAAGTTGGTTCAACTTGGGAACCATCTGAGAACTGGTTTGCTTTTCCACAGGCTAGAGAGCCTGCAGTAGAGGCAGGTCAGGCAAACCGAATGTTGGATGTTAATGTTAGCCTTTGTTAGTCCTCAGATAGCTAATTAGCCACTGCTATGTTTTATCAATCGCACTGCAGTTAAACAAATCTAATAAATGATACACAGATTTTTTGTCTTGACAACAAAGCTGTAGTTGAGCTTGTTGGTCATGATAGTCCGGCTCCCAGACCCTGACGCTGTCTGTCTTTAGTTCTAGACCAGCAAGGAGTTGGTGACAGCCTGAAACTAGTTTTCCTGGCTGACAGCCAGTTCTTTGGCCATTGAAACACAAATAACTTTTTCAAAATTAAGCACTAGCTCTGCACCAGCCCTGGAACTGGCTTGGTGGAAAAGGAGTATGAGTGACCTGGCACCTGTCTTACTATGTATCATTCACCTATACCTACACATATATAAAACATGTATTGCTTGTGTGTTTTTCTATCAGTACAGTTTGATAGTTAACTCTTTGTTGGTGTACCACAGGCCCCATGATGCACCAGCAGCCTCCCTCCCAGCAGTATAATATGCCTCCTGGTGGTGGTGGACAGCACTATCAAGGACAGCAGAACCCAATGGGCATGATGGGACAGGTCAACCAAGGGAACCATGTCATGGGGCAGAGACCAATGCCACCGTACAGACCCCCACAGCAAGGTATACCCCTCAAAGTATTTATTTTAAGTGTACAAGTTGAGAGTGTTGGTATTTCTTCTTCCTAATCCACCCTCCTGCATTTTTAACTCTTTGACCCTCCCGGTTTCGTCTCTTTCTAGTTCTGTAGCTCACATACTTGATGACTAAAGGTGTAACATAAAGCCTCCAATTATAAAATTAGTCAAGTGACCAAAAGGAGATAGCAGCAAGGAATCCATCCTCTATTCTTCCCCTCACACAACCCGATCCAACAACACCTTGAATCTACTTGTGTGTATGTTGTGTATGTGTATATAGGGCCCCCACAGCAGTACCCAGGGCAGGAAGACTACTATGGGGACCAGTACAGTCACGCAGGACAGGCAGCCTCAGAAGGTAGGCGATTCCTCCAGTCAGTTGGAGAAAACCAACAATGAACCCAGGAGTTGTGTCATAATGCAAATGAGACAGTGAGAAATCAAAGTGACTTTGGACTCTTAACAAAAAAATAAAACGGTACCCTCCACATTCAGATGCCAGAGTGCGCTCTATTATACAAAGGATAAGTTAGCACCCAGCTATGTAATGACAACCCCCCTTCTTAATATCAAGCCAGTATGGTGTGCATTGCTGAACTCCTCAATTATTTGATCAATTTAATCTTCTCCATTAGATTTACTGTTTTAAATGTCAAATAACTACTTAATAAACCAAATGTACTGTGTCTCCGTGGTGCTGTGCACTGAGTTAGATTTGAAGCAGTTTGAAGTTTTATTTTTACTTGAGTGTCTTCACTATTACGGCATGTATTATAGTACATGCAAAAGACCTGTTAACCAATCTCTGTCTGCCTTATTGTTGTGTCGTGCTTGCTCACATTGCCTGCTGTTGCTCCCTGAAGGTAATGCCCAGTATGGCCAGCAGCAGGAAGCATACCAGCAAGGCCCCCCCCAGCAGCAGGCCTACCCTCCTCAACAGCAGTACCCGGCTCAGCAGGGCTACCCACCACAGCAGCAGGGCTACGGTGAGTAGCTTTTTCTCAAATAGGCACACATTTGTCCTGTAGGAGGCACTATCAGCTCTCTTTGGTTACTGTTTTTTTAGCTGTTGAATATTAATTCTTCCTGTGTGAGCTGATGGTTACTGCCCCTTGGAAATGTAACTGTGCCAGATGCATGTCAAGACATCATTAAGAGCATGGAATTAAGGACCACCTTAATGAATGGTTAGGGGATTGGAGCTTGGTAGAAGAGAAATTTAATCAGTAGTGGTGAGTGGCACCATATTAGCATTTCTCCTGGTGCTTCAGTATGATATGACACACTGTTCAAAGTGAAGCAAGAAAGAAGCTTTTGGCTGGTGGATACAGACACTGGCCAAACTCATCAAAACCTTCTTTGAACTTGCCTGTTAGCGTTTTGGATAAATTGTTAAGGAATGTGTTAATAAATAACTTTTTTAACATTTAACATTGTAAGACTCTTAACCGTCATCACACTTTGGAGTTTATGGTAGAAAATGCGAGCTACAAATTATAATAACTGACTATTCATGACCTATGTTTTCTGACTTTAGGGTATTTATGCAGAGGTCATTCCTATGATATTTAACCAAAATTAATCAAGTGTAAAATGTCTAAAACACATTTGACTTGCAATGTTAGTGTTGGAGTTCTTACAGCTCTTTAGGCTTTTTCCTTATTCCATTTTTCACTGGAACTTTCCATCACTGACCCTCTGTCTGAGCCAGAGCTGATGTTAGTAATGAGCCGGCAGAGAGGCAGAGGCTGTGAGGTGAGATCCATCTGGCACACACAAATACTTTCTCTCACAGGCCCCCACAAGGTTATGCTCAACAGCATAAGGCATTATGAGCGCCTAATGATGCTGCGTGGGCCTCATTTGACTTCAGCCCCAGTCAAGCTTTTCTCGGTCCTTCACAGCGTCTACATAGATAGCTACAGTGTACGGGGGCTGATGAAGTGATTTTTTTTTTTTCATTAGAAGTCTGCTCTTCTAATGAAGACCAACAGAATCTCCTTGATGCCTCCTTCCATTAGGGAAGCACCGCCTGGCTTCAACCTGACTTACTCATTCTCATTCATTACTGAATCAAGCGTAGTGTAGGCAGCCGAAACAAATGGGTCTGACACACCCACCATCCTCTTTGTGTCATCCATGAGCTTTTTTTTTTATTGCAGCCCATTAGTGATCGTGAACTAACAGGGACTCCCTCGAGATCTCAGAGTAACAACTAGGAAACTGAAATGGTTAATGAGCAAAAGTTAGGCCATTTTCACACTAAGTTACATTGTTTGTGAGTTAGATTGTCACACCTCTTTCTAGGCAAATAATAAGACCTGTGTTAGAAGAAAAGCCCAAGGGGCAGTATGAACTGTTATGCGAGTACATACAATACACCCTATTTCAACTGGCACTGAGCATTTATGTGCCGTTGAGCTATGTCTTCTTTGGTCCACATTACCGATTTTGTGGACAAACCACTCCTAGATTCAAAATAAAGTGCCCAGTGTGAACTCAACTTATGTGGTGCCAGAACCAAAACATGCTGATGATGACGGATTAGAAGCAGCTTAATTCAGAGGTTGTGTTGATTGTATCCAGCAGCGTTTTGAAATGGCTTTAGGTTTAACTCAAAGCAGCCAGCATGCCTAATTTTACAGAGTTCTCAATGTTTGTCATAGGTCCATCCCAAAGTGCCCCGGGACAGTATCCCAACTATCCCCAGGGGCAGGGACAGCAGTATGGGGGTTATCGTCCTCCTCAGCCTGGTCCCCCTCAGGGGCAACAGCAACGCCCTTATGGTTATGACCAGGTGAGTATAACCACAACACTAGATAGTTACAGACACTTGTGTGTATATATATATATATATATATATGTGGGCCTTAGTTTGTCCCTTTATTATATTTATTGCCAGATTTACCTGTATATTATATGTAGTTCTCAGCGTGACCAGGTATCAATGTGAGCAAAGCTAGAAGGTAAACATTGTAAGGGAGATAGATGCATGCTGTCATCACATTGGGGTTAATTCTGTTCTTCCCAAAAAGAGTGAATGTGTTAATATTGTCTTTGTCTTGTTACATGAGTCTTAATTATATATTCTGGCTAATGTGGTGTGTGCCATTCTAGTGAAATATGAGGGCTATAAGAGGGTTCTTCTTTAAACGTAATGCAGACTGGTCTAGTGTTTAAAGGGAGATCAATTTGTTGCCCTATATTTCCTGTGGTCTTATGTGGGAACCACAAACTTTGATATCTTTATCTTTGAATATTCAGGGGCACATGAAGAAATAAAGACCCAGGGATTTGAACCCCTGACTAGTACTAGAAGCAAAGGTAATGGTTGCTGTGAAGACCTCAACGTCCAATCTAGACGTTTGACCACCTAGCCTTAATTTGCATTTGTTATGTTTCTTCTTTCTCTTTTTGTTATCTTTCTCCCATCTTTCTCTTTCTCTTTATTATTTTATTCCTGTTCTGTTTACCCTTTTTTGTTGTTGTTAACCAGGGGTCGAATTGTAAGTCAAGAGGTCCAGAAACACAGCATGCTTAGTCCGCAGTGAGACAGTCAAATGCTTACCTGCTTTGGCTGTGTCCTTAAACTTTGTCTTTTTATAAAACTGATTTTGATTACTATTGTACTTATGTTAAAAAGTGCTATATATCCCTCTTATTTTTGCTGTACTTTCAATTAATGCCAAACCCATACTTCGACCCCTGTTTAGAAATGCATCAACTACTGCTGTTTTCACGTTGAATTTGTCTCACTTTAAACTATTGTCCACTGTTTAAGAAAGAGTACTGTCCTCAGTCATGCTGCTGCTGAAACCTGAGGTGTCTAGTTAAAATTCAGAGCTCACAAATTGTGAGGCCATGCTGCCACCTGCTGGTCAACACCAGCTAATGCAGCCCTAAATCATGGTTTGCAGTGTGATATAGTTGAAACCACAAATGTTTGTTTGCATTTTATTGAGACTTGGATATGAATAAAAGCTTTTACTAAGTTTCTGAGAAGGAGAAGTTCAGTAACATGAATGTGTCACATTTCTCTCCACAGGGCCAGTATGGAAATTACCAGCAATGAGAGGTGGTCACAGCAACCCACACAGCTCTGCTCTGATCTCTGTCTGAGCTTTGACCTCGTCTGCTAAGCAGACTTTAATGATGGTTGCAGCTCACAGAAGTTCTCTCAGACATGAACATACAACACTCAAAAAAATACATTTTCCCCTCTGTTTGGGCTCTTGTCTTTTGCATCTAAAAAAGTATTCTGTTTATCATTTACCATGACTTTATAATGTCACAGTACATGATTTGCTCTCTGGTCCAGTATGTCTCAAAGCAGCAATGCCTTAAAAATATAACTGCCTTATCATTTAGCATTGCAGATTGTGAAACGGGCTAACAAAATTTTAGATATCAGTGATGATTTAAATGTACAGTTACAAACTACTGTGGTGCATTGTTTCACTATCATTCAAGCTCCCTGTTCATAAGAAGCAATAATGCCAGCAGTAGGGAAATGTGTGGGGACTTAGAGATGGAAATAATGTACCAGACGAACTTCCCGCTAGGCCATGGTACATGTATTGATGTATGTGATAATGTAAAAATATACTTTATGCTTTTTAGATTCAGCTCTAACTTTGTATAAGACATTGGAAACTAGTACTACCGTTGTATTGTTTATTTCATGAAGTGTATGTGTCAGTGTTTTTTAAGATCTTTAATGACGATCCCATCCAGCACATTTTTTTAGTTTCTTTATGTTGAACTGTGTAACTATTCAATTGGATCTGCTGCTTCAGTGACATAGATACTGTATCAGTTTTTTGTGTATGTGTAAAAATGAGAAATCAACTGACATGCACAAAATTTCCTTGAAGGAGAAATACCAACAGCATACCTGGAATAATGTCAGATAATATGTAAGAATTGTTATATTTTGTGGTGAGCTGTGTTTTTAAGTCAGTAAATCATGACTTTTTTTTAAACCACATTACCTTCAAGAATAATGACCATTTACCTTTATTTGACATATGTGCCCAAAGAGGTGATGCCATGATAACAGATGCCACTGCAAATGTTAAATGGATGCTCTCTGGAGCATTTTTTTTTTCTATAGGAGCAGCTCAGTCTTGTCCATTGACTGCAAGTAGGTGAATAAACATCAAAAGTGGTGTAATATTTCTGACCAGTACTTTATTTTGTTAGTCATGAAAATGCTGGAATCCTTCTCCCCTTTTTGAATAAACGTCTAAGTTGATGTCATTCAAATAGTGTTGTGTGTGAATAATACAGATTGTTACCGTCAAATATGTAACATAAAATGTGAAAATAATGTTTGAAATGGATTCCTTAATTTCACAGTAAAGGCTGGTTGTGCAGTTTTATATCACTGGCTTGATATCAGTTTTATGATTCATACTTTATTGATCCCATATGTACAGTGGCATAAAGAAGAGGACTACAGTGTTCTCTGGTATTGTTTATATGGCTGTTTTAATATTTTGCATTCTGCACCTCATCCAAGTGGTGGTCACATTTGTGTCATGGCAATGTATAACTGTACATTATAATAAATCGGAAGAATCTTTAATATATTTTGACTTGTGTTATTTATACTATTTGATTTTTTATATGCAGTTAATACAGAGATGCAAAATCATTCATCCTGATGCCAACATAAACAAAACTTGCACTATTGGTGCTGTCATAATGTGACAGTATGATATAATTGTTTTGTCTTCATCTGCTATCTGGTAGTCAGTTTCCAACTGATAATGACCCTGCCCTGCTCAGCAGCATGTCTGCTTTGTCCAGATGCATCCAGAGAGGTCCAGAGCACATTTACACCCAAAATTATCTTCTGTGTCCCTCTTTCCCCTTCTGCTCCCTCCAGAGAGGGAGAGGGACTACCTGTCACATTGGGGGGAGTGATACAGATGGTACACCAGATGTGTGGCCGAAGCACGTGATGGGAGGGTGGTGCTGGTGTTAAGAGGGCCACAGACTGCTTGGGTTGCCTTGGTGCCGGATGATCAGTGTTTATGTGTGCAAGTGTGGGTGAGTGCACCAAAAGTGCTTTAAGACACAAAGTGTGAACTTTTTGAGTGAGTCTATGTATAAAATATGTGTATGCTTACATGTACATTTTATGTTATCTCTGCTCAGGTTTAGTGGCATCTCCTAGTCACCCCACCATCCTGCTGCTCCACAGCTGGCTGCCCCACCCTGCCCAGCTGCCACTGGGGCTCCCCCCGGCCCATCCGCTTGGCAGAGCTGGCGTTTTGGGCGCTCCCCCACCAGTCCTCCCTGGCAGCTGCTGCCCTCAGCTGCGCTCTTGCAGACGGGATTGGGGTCGGACAAAGTCACTCCTCCTGTGACTGTGTCTGAGGCCGTTGGGGGAGAATGAAGAGGTGGCAAGGAGACTCTTACAAAGTGTACTCTTGCAAAAAAGATGTCTTTGATTGTGTAGTTCTAAATGAGTTATCAAGAAAGATTACAGGACAGAATTACTCCATGCATGTTCTGTGATGGAGAGGCAAACAGTGAAGTGGCAGCATCATTTAAGAGGATGATTATCTTGTTCAATATTTTGATAATTATAATTCAGGGCACCTTTCAGAGGAGGCTTCTAACCACTGAGGGGAAAATGACATTGTGATCATAGCTGGCAGGCAAGATGTGATCTCTCTCTCTTTCTCTCTCTCTCTCTCTCTTTTCCTCTCTCTACCTCACTCTCTCTCCCCCCACTAACTCTCTTTCACTCTCTCATACCCACACTCACAGTGTGACAGAAAGTCTATGGGGAGGTATAAGAGGTAGTTATGGGGGGAATGCAGCAGCCTCCACAGTTTAATTGGAGATGTGTCACACTAAATAAATGGTGCAAAAACAAGCGCTGACTGGAGGCTTGAGGGAGGGGCCCTGGGGATGCAGCCTGTTTTATTGGGCAGGAGCTTTGCACCGCTCCAGGGTGAAATGGGGCTATGCACTGCTGAGATACCCTCCAACCACCAAACCACCAGGCCTCCCAAACACTACTGTGGAGGAGAAGACAAAGGCACTCATTCCACTCATTTCAGAAAAGCATTTTATTAGTGCTGAGGAGAAGATGTGGTTGAACTTGGTGATCTGATTGTTCCTCCACCAAAAAGGGGCATCATCCTCATCTGCAACTTCAGTTTCTATACGGTGGCAAACAAATCCATAAATGTAAAACTCTAAGCAAGCACAGTTGGCTTCTTTCACTTCAAGATCTTATGTATGTCAATTTTAGGCAGCCGACAGCCTCCAGACAATCCCACTTCCCTGTAATCCATACATGACTTCTAAGTTACCAGGAAAATATGTTTTCCAATATTTTATCAATGTCAATAAAACTGTTGTCTTGCTTTGCTCATGCAGTGTGTGTATATATGTGTGTATGGGCACCTTGGATTCCAGGGTTCATGGCATGAGTTTTGATTTACCTCTACATTGTGCTGCAGTAATTGGATGTGACACCAGTCTCTGCTCTCCCTGGGGGATATAACAGGAATCTAACTATTACGGCCCCAGTCATGAATATGTCGCAACAGCTGCAAACAATGGCCCATGATTTGGATAAGACTCCTCTGTATGTTGTCTCTGTGCTGATACATGAGATAAATGCTGCATGGGTAAATGAGTTTTCTGTAAAGCAATTTGCAGTGTTTACAAAGAATGATTAATTGCCATTGTTTGGAAAAAAAACTATGGTAGAGATGGTTTTCAATATTACATGCTGATCATTATGCTTGCCAGATATATACTTGCCTCACAGATATTTGTGTAAGCTATTATATCAAGTTTCAAAACAACTGAAAAGATTTTTGGACCTGACATACACAAACAGGGTGATCCCCTAGAAAGACAGTGTTTTGCATTCATCTCATGTGCAGTGCTTTGTTTAAATCCCATCGTTTGTAGAGGGTTTAGCCATCAAATCAAATTGAGTGTGCTGTTTTGTATGTGTTCTAGCCTCATAAAAGCAGTCTCTAGGTGAAATAGCAGGTATGCTGATATCAGTATTCCCACAGCCTGCATAATTGCTATAATTTGCTTTCCCTTTGGGTAATCTGTAAACATGGCTGTTTTGATGTTTTTGGCATCCTCCATTGGCTGAGCTTTCTACTCTTCCAGTTGAGTCCATCCCAACCCAGGGTGACACAAATAGATCCTTCCCCAGAAGGCGCACGTAGTTCCACATGGGCACAATCAATACAGCCCAGTCGTCACTGGAACTGCGGCGGTATTAAAAGCACCCCGTGTGCTGGTTCTCACCTCGCCGACGTTTTAGGGAAATAAAGCTATTGATCCTCCAGGGCCTCTGGCAGGGCATTAACCTGGGCCCACAAATTAGAACGTGCTCATCTGGACACATCTGCCTGCAATGTTCCCAAAAAGCCAGTCCCGGGGAGAGAAAAGGAGGGCTGCGAGCCCTGCTGCCTCCAGTGATGAGTAGAACGCTACTTGACGTCCATGTTGGAGCGGGGGAGGTGTCTGGATGCCCAGGACTTCCATTAGAGGCCCAGGATGGTGGCATGGGTCGATGTGGTAAGATTTGGTTGGGGGTACTCCATCTCAGATCAGTGTGATTCCTTCCCCCTGATGAAGAGAGAGAGGGGGCTGACCCACAGTAAACCTGAGCTCCTGACTGGAAGGACAATGAGGGGAAGGGCTACTTGTTCCGGCAGAGTCAGTACACTGCCTCTTTTGTACAATTTTATATAAAAAATCAGGATATACTGTACATCATTTTGTGTCAGATTTCACTGAATGATCCAGAAGATCAATACAAATTCAGATAAAGCACACTACAAACTGATATTATTTATTAATGTAGTATCTTATTTGAAATGTTATGCAGCAATTCTTGCATTCAGAATAACACGTTTTTACCCTTTAATAGCACATTTTATTTGTGTGGAAGAACACACAATTGCACTTGCTCATGGACACCAATAATGCTATATGAAGCACTGGATGTCATTCAATTCAGTATTTTACTAGGAGATCAGTTATCTATAAACAGAGTTGGAACTACAATTATGTGCACCTAGGCTATTTTTAAAGACCTGTGGACTATTTTTCATTAATTCTAACCATGTCTCCTGCCTGTAGCCCACCTATGTGTGACTCCAGTCACTGGGGTGTCATTAGAACCGATACTTCAGTACCAAGTCGATACCAAAATTTTGAAAAGTTAATCTGAAGGACAACATGGTGCAGGTCCAGCAACAAGTCAGGAAAAAAAAATACACTCAAAAACCATGTGTATTTTGCTTTTGAGTCTTATGATCAGTGACAAGTTATGGCCTACCAAAAGCTCTTATGCTGTGTGTCAGAGCTTTTGGAACGAAAGAAGGAAAACATCTCAAACAAAGTAACAACAGACATCTACATCTGTACAAATAAATAAATCTTGAAATGTTGCCGTTAATGGTTGTGAAGTGCGACACAGTATTTGTTGTAGCAATGACATACATATGTCCAGCACTAAGTTTGTTCAGGCTAACAGCTAATAACATGTACTCAGGGCTGCTCCTAACGTTACAAGATTACCCACATTACCCTTCAGTTGTGTGTGTGCAGTGTGTGGAGGAGCTATGTCACCATAAAACAACAGACCCACCATTTTTGCTACTTGAAGGCTCCATCCCACTCTTGTTCCTGAAATAGAATAGCTAGTTCATGTTGAATTGCATTTTTCCACTGGTTTCTTTTTTAGCCATGGCTTTGAAATTAGTATGGACAATCGTGGAATTTCAGGTGTGTCGGTACCAACTACCATATTTCTGGGGAAGGATCCGTTATTATGACAGGCGACTCTAATGTGACTCCTTCACATCTTCTTTTGATGCAAAATGTGATGTAAGTGTGAATTTTCCTGTTTTATTTCACCTCTAGAACAACAACATTTAAATGTCTCACTCCTGGATGCTGGCCAGCCTTTCTATGTTTAAGAAACATTTGCACCATTAGTGCACACTGATCAAGAGAATCTATGTATTTCTCTTAACAACACATTGACCAGGGATGCTCACACAGATAGAGGCACAAACTTTCCCTCTTTCTCTTAGCCTGCCCTGACAGTGGGAAGTCTGGAAGTTCTCTGCCCCAGTTCTCCATGTCCTTGAGAGTTGTGCCTTCGGGCCGGGGCTGGTGGGGTCCCGTGGTGCACAATGTGTGCTTCTCTCTCAGGCTCCTGCTGTACTCCGCCACCCCTGCATGGCTCTGGAGAGTTTCCAAGCTCTGAGGGGTTGTCCGTGCAAGTGGGGGAGTGTGCATGTCACCACAGAATTGCTCCAAACATCTTTATACTTCATACTTCCTCCCCCTATTTCAGTTGACCGGATAGGCCTAGAAATGACTTTCCTGGACTATATTAGGAAGCTTGGGAAGATGTTGTTATGAATAATCAGACTAATTGCAATAAACAGTGTGAAGTGATGTGCAAATGACTGAGGATCTTGTTTTTCCACTTTCTGCTTTTGCAAAGGTTAAACCATAGGGTAGACTGTGTGATGCCAAGTTAGTGTAGTCAAACAAAAGCCAGTGTGGCAAGAAATAAATTTTTCTCTGTAATATTTTTATCAATATTATTTTACTTCTGTGTGATGATTGAACTAACATCATAGGAAAATGGCAATTATAGAAGGTGGTCATAATTTGTAGCTGTATGTGTTTGACAAATCTCTTTATATTTTACTAATGTGTTGGTTTATTTTTTTCTTTTTTGCAATTAATATGGATATTGGCCGAGAGCAAAGATAAAGATCCATTTTCTAATATTTTGTCCTTGGATCATACACTCAGGGAATTCACTCCCCTTTTTCTTTTTCGTTTCCCTGGCAAAGGCATGGGGAATTGGTGGGATGAGAGGCTATTCCCTAAATAGCCCATGGCAAGAGGTATCCTGATTAGCATGCTGCCTGCTCTCTGGCAGCAGTCCTCCAGGCCACCAGCGCTATCACTTACGTGCTGTTTGTATTTGTAGTTGATAGTGTGTGCTGTTATAATTGGAATGAGCTCAGGAACCTCGTTTGCTTTTGATCTGCTGCCAGCCACTCAGAGTGCTACTGGGCCACAGCTCTCACCTCAACACTCCCAGTGGATTATGGGAAACTGCAATGCTTATGTTCTAAAAAGCGCCTGACAGCATCTCACTCAAGGTCGAACAATACAATGGTAAGTGTGGGGAATAGAGCAAAAAAAGATGGAGGAAAAAGTTGAACAGATATTTGATGTAGCACTGGGTATTGAGTCAGGAACTGGGAAAATGCTATTTCAGACTCGTGAAACTTAGAGGCAAACGTAATAGTACCTTTATAATTGTTTTGGGTAGTTTCAATAACACACAAGAATTTGTGGAATTACACCTCTGTATATACTAGTGAATCTGCAGTTTTCTGAACAAATTGAATCAGCGACATACAGTACAGGGTGAATCTGAACAATCAGACATTTAGACACAACACAACAGACGTTTTGACTTGTCATAGTAGGAAAAGCAGGAAAAGCATAGGAAAAGTATAACTGACAGCACTTGTTTTAGAATCCTTAACATTTCAGATTTGGTTGATATGATGACAACAGTGGTTATTAGTGGCAACAGGAAATGTATACAAGCAACTGGCCTGCCTGGTTACTGTACAAATAAACAAATCCATCCATCCATTTTCCTAACCGCTTGTCCTCGTAAGGGTCGCGGGGGGTGCTGGAGCCTATCCCAGCTGTCATCGGGCGAGAGGCGGGGTACACCCTGGACAGGTCTCCAATCCATCGCAGGGCCAACACACAGAGACAAACAACCATGCACACTCACAACTACGGACAATTTAGCGTCACCAATTGACCTAACATGCATGTCTTTGGATGGTGGGAGGAAGCCGGAGTACCCGGAGAGAACCCACACAGACACGGGGGAGAACATGCAAACTCCACACAGAAATCGAACCCAGGTCCTTCTAGCTGTGAGGTGACAGTGCTAACCACTACACCACCGTGCCGCCCCACTGAAAGTCAAAAATCATATTTTTTCTAACATGCCAAGAGCAACTATGATCTTATTTCATATTTCACGTGGCATGAGTAGATTTCCATACAAAAGCAGAGCACAGTTAAAGGAGTTGCTTACCTTGCTGTGGAGTTACATGTGTGCATCCTGTCACTCCCTACAGGATTAAAACTGATCACTAAAACAGACTCTGGCCCCACAGCCTACTACAGCTGTGTCACATTCATGCAAGTCTTGCAGTTCTGTTCTTCTTCTACATTGCAGGTCTCAGGGCATACCTGTGTCATGTTCACGTTTATGACTATTGTCTATTTGTGACTTTTTGTGTCTTTGCCTTTTGTTTTTTCATTGTAGATTTTTAATATTTTGTACCCTGACTCAATGAGACGAATTCCTTTTATATGAGACTCTACTTGGCATTAAACCTATTTCTGATTCTGAAAACGAAATATTTTAACAACTAGAAACAGAAAAGAACAGCACATAACAACAGTTATTGAAGACCAAGTACAAAATAACATTTTACTTAACCTGTATCCACATCTGCTTAACAATAAAACTATAAAACTGTGTTTTGCCACTTGAACATGTTTATATGATATCATGAAAGCCTAAATGATGATTTTGTTCTATTTATTGTCACAGAAAGCCATGACAGTGGGACAGTGACCAGTGTGCATTGTACAAGAACCCAAAACGTTAAAAAGCAAGACGGAATTCAATCGTTATTTATACAAGTTCTTTCCATACTGTGAAATGTTTTTCTTCAGTAAAAGTGCCTGTTACAACAAATTATATTCCTGTCCTTTACTAGTAACTTATCATGAAACACACCATAATTCTGTAATTCACTGGGCATGAGTTTTGACCCATGCAAACTTTTTTCAGCATCATTTATTTGGACCTCATCCAGAACTAAAATGTCAGGAGAAGAAGGCTCTTTAAGTGAAGAATATTCTCTAATGATGTATGCTTGTGGTTAATTTCCTTTCACTCTATTTCTATTCTACACTTCTACCATTTGACCTGCTGGCTCAGCACTTTTCCAGAATGGACCAGCTCCGAGGACTTATGGGAGTTTGATGCTCCCTTGCTGCCAAATGCCAGCAGGCCAATGAAAAAAGATACCTAAAACTACTAAGCTCAATATTTAATCAAGCACTGGGTTACATTTTCTGTTTGATTAGGTAAGAGATTTCCACCTCCCAGAGTCTGTGATTGCTTTGAAAATATTTGGCCAAAAAAATTAACTGTGAACCGTGTGCTATCAGCATTAGTAGCTAAGCACCAGAAACAGTTTATAATTGTTACATTTGAATTATTATGATTATTATTTCTGGACTTTTGTTTTTCTTTATTATTATTATTATTATTATTTCTGATGGTGTTGTTGTCATGTTATGTTATGATGCTAAACATTACTATCAAGGTTTCTGTTTGTTGTTGTTATTGTTGCCCTATTCAGCAGCCTCATTATTACCCATGTTTTTTGACCATAAGTCCATCTTGTCACATCATAATCACCCAGGACTGCAGACATACACCTGAGAATAACCCTGATGAGCTTGTTTCAGGAGGGCATTACCAGTGGTTAAGTACAAACACCTGCTAAAATATTGGCAATTAGGACATAATTAGCTGCTAATGTATTTCTAATCCGAAGCGGGCCATAGATTTGTCTTTTTTTGCGTAGACTCCCTTTTTTAATGTTCACTGTTGTTATTGTTTTCCTCAGGTATTTGTATCCCGAGAACATTGACTAAGTGCCCTAGTTCATCATATGCAAATGGCTTATTAATTACACATGCATTATACCCATATTCAGAAGACATCAAAGGGCCTGCGAGTCTTCAGATGGTCCCCCTCTGTACCACACTCAGGTTACAAATGCCTGCGTGTGCACTTTCCTGCAAGCCTTTTCGGGCAGAATAACTACATCCTCAATTAAAAATTTTTACAGGAACCTCTCTCTTCTTGCCTTCTAATACTTGAGAAATACCTCTGGTAATGCGTGGTTGTTTGGTAACAGCAAATTGCAAATAGTCATTTGAACCTAAATTTCATAGCATTATTAAAAAGCAGGGAAACTGAGTGTTTATTTGTAGCAAAGCTAAATAATATTTTCTTTACTAAATGAGAAATGCCAGTAGTTGTTTAGCGTATGATCTAACTAAGTTGTATAAAAATCTTTTGCGTGATCAGCTCCATGATCACCATATTAGTGTTTTGGTGTCAGTGCTTCAGTCTGAGCTTCAGACATTTTTGTTCTGTGTGTCTGCATGTTTGTTCTGTCTATTCCTCCCTGGTGATTTCTCTGTTAATGACCCATACCGCAGGTGTCAGAGTGTGATTTATACAACCTATAATGCCTTACATTGATTAGCAATAGAGCTCTAAAGGGATTCCAGCCCAGGTTAGAAAGTAAGAAAAAAAACATTGCATGCATTCTTAGTGCTCTATATCAATATGCATCCTATCTTTGCACAAATATCAGCAAGTCAACCTGTCCAATGATATGGCAAAGAGGGAGTTGGTGTGTGCAATCACTGTAACCCTGGGCAGTCCTCTGTTATCAGTCTCTGGAGGGCTGCTCTAACTGGGTGCTGCAAGCATAATTAACACAGCACTCACTTTGATGATAAAATGGGTAATAGAGCATTCCTTGCCTCTCCAGCCTACCTGATTTCAACATCATTTATTGATCTAATTAACATAATTCAGGTGTTGATGGTATATTTTTGTTATGGAAAGCAAGTTTTGATTAAAGATACTTAAAAGGATGATATGTGTGAGCATGCCTACTGATATTACCTGCAGACACACTCAGAAAACATTTCATTCAAAAACAGACTTCTTGTGTCCGTTGAATTACTTAGACCAGAGCAGGACAATTTTTCCTCGTCATGTATAGGAGAGTATAGTGTACATCAAAGCCACCAGATGGGGCTGATTCTTTCACAAATGAATCCCACTTTTGGTATTTTTGTTGAGAACCACAGTAGAAAATGCTTAAGTGAGGTGTTATTCTGTGGCGTTTTTGTATGGCACCTCCAAAACTATCATTTCTCATTAGGAGACCAAACAGTTTGTGGTTGTCCTCATTACTAAAAAGGTAGAGCTCTACCCCCAAAGGTAACTTCATCAACACCAGAGACAAATCTATCTTAGGTGCTCTATTTATATTTCTGACTCACTGCCACAAAGATTTATTCTGCTCTTCTGTCAATCCATCTCTCTAATGGGCAATGGCATCCTTGTGTGTGTGCGTGTGTGTGTGTGTGGGTACACACATATGTGCAGATTCTTTAGCACCAGGATTTTTTTGTCAGATGTGAACACAAAAACAAGTACCTCGAAGTCACAGAGCCTGTCTCATCTCTAAAGAGAGTCATCTTTAGATAGAGAGCTCAGATGTCATGTAATTAAGATGATAAAAAAAAAGCCCATTTGCACTTCCATGGGTTATTAATGTGGACTAATGATGCTCAGATCAACTATAAGATGTCTGCTAGTTATGGGGTTAATCTCCTCATTCTTGCAAAAGCCATAAAGATAAATATCTTTACACAGAAATGGGCTCATGAAAATCCCTGGGGAACTGCATCCCAACTTCATAAGAAAGTTTGAAGAACTAAAAATAAAACTGCTGTGCAGACTAGCACGGTCATTTTCTTGAAATAAAACTAAGCAACCCAAGCACTGCAAAAACTAGTAAACTAGTAAAAATAAAAGCCTGAATCTTAGATTTGTTGTAATACAGCATACATGATCCATGGATAACCACAACAAACTCTTGAGCTGTTTAGCAGGATGTGCATTTTTATCACAAATGAGGTATGAAAGCAGATTTACTAATTGTAATTAAGTTTAATTCATATTTCTGTTTTTCTTGCTCTGGCAATACCTTGTTACTATTTTTTACCTTCAGGGTATCTTGCAACTCTAACACAAGAGTTACAAAAACTGAAACAGAGACAAGTTTTCACCTAAGAAGTGACAATATCATGAGTTGTTGGATATCACTGAGCGCCACTGCTATCAACTGTGCACTAAAATCTTTAATCACTTCAGAGTTTCTCAAATGAATAAATTCATGAGGAGGAGCCTGGGGTTCACCTGAGTGTATGGGTGGTAGAGACCCTCCTAAGACACTGAATGTGTAAATGTCATGCCTTCTGATGGCTTGATCATGAATGCACTGATCATTACATTGTCATTAGTTAGCAGACATGGTTGCACCTCGTTAATGCACACAAACAATCTGAGGAGCAGCAGATAATGTGTGGTGGTGGTGTTTAATGAGGGTCCACATTTGCATACTGGCCTCCACCCCCACTTGCATTCTCACCCTACACTCATTTATAAAAATAAATCACATTAGAACATCACCAGCTAATAAAGTCAACTCAGGCCCACATCCCACATCCCACTGATAGCCAAGTCTCAGTGCAGGAAATACACAAAGCAGTCTCTCAGGATTAGAGAAAACCTATTATAGAAAATTCTCATATGGCACTGGAACATATTAACACTGTGCTGCTGAAGTAAATTATGCCAGTTGTTGTGCATGCTACAATCAAATAATTTATCAAGGAATCTCCTCTGGAAGTCGCAGCAAATGTTGAAAGTCAGCCTATCGAATAATGCAACCACTTAGAGAAGTCAGCTTTAATTACAGATCCCATCACTGAAAATAGAAGTAAAATAGGAGTGTGTTTGGTTTTGACGTTGTTTGTTATCTTGATTGCACATAATTGTACAGGATACCACCTGAGGCGAGCTAGTTTCACTGCCATTTCTGCATTATTGAAAAGCTTTGATTTTGTGAAGAAAAGATTGCGCTTTGATTATGAAACAAATGCAATTAATAAACAACAACGCTTGCATTTTGAAATCAAACAGCTAAGCCTGCTTAATATGCTTCCCTGATACCGTGTATTGCTGATTATAAACATCATTGCCCAAACTAGAGAGGTCAAGAGCTGCAGCCTTGTAAGAGTGGTTTGTCTTGTGTCGGTGTGTCTGTCCAAGTGTGCGCACATCGTGCCCCCAGGTCAAAACCCACTAAATAAACAGTGTGTTTCCTGATGCCTAACGGTGTGCACGGCCCATGCACCGTTGATGTCAATCCACCCAGGACTAGCAGTGGCCCCACTTCGCTCACTTACTTACTCTTTGGCTCACTCCATCCTTCCTTCATGCTCAAATTGACACTTGGTGCAGAGGCAGGCAGACAGGGGGCCTCTCTGCCCTGCACCTCCAGAGATGTGGCCCAGCTGTCAGCCGTCTAATCCAGTCCAACCTCCCTCTGAGCCAGGCAGAAACTCCAGGCTGCTCCCCCTCATCCTCACGCCTAGAGGCACAGCAAACAGCCCTCCTCAACACTACACACAGCAGGCTAGGAGGGGAGCACTTTGCTAGTCAAATCAGTCTTGACCATTCTTCATAAATCAAGCACAACTGTGTGACAGCACACTCCAAAAGCCTCTCACTGTGTAGGAAAGACAACAGGTTATTGACGTTATGTAGACCTTATGCTGAAATCTACTGCATCATATATCACTTATCAGTTTGACAAGAAACCCTTGTGAGAAATTAGGGATGTTTGATATTAAATGATACTATGTTATTTGTAGTAGAACTGCTACAAGAGCTACAGACAATTTAATCACTTTTATTTCCAATCAGCTTGCCAAACCTGAACATCTCCCGGCTATTGCATCTCCTTTAACATCATAGGTGTTACTGTTGCTGTTGTTACTATGGAAACAACTGTACAAAGAAAATGGCATATTGGCAAATTTAGATACAGTAGCTCAGGCATGAATGAGATCAATACACTACTGTCCTTAACTCATAAAGTAATTTTGACCTGACTTTGCAACGATCTATCTGTGTAAATATACACTCACTGGCCATTTTATTAGTACATTAAGGTAGGTACACTTGTACAATCAAATGAAATCCCATGCAGCAGCTCTGCCAAAATCCGAGAACAGTTTTCACAACCTTGCAAAAGTAGAATTCATGACAGAAGTGCTGTATTGGATTGCATTAGATTGTACAGGTGTACCTATTAAAGTGGCCAGTGAGTGCAATCATAGACTTGATGATTACATTTTTCTAATGACTCATTTTGTATGGTTTGTAAGTGTTCATGGCACTGCTGTGGGCATGTGTGTTTTCAGGAGTGTATCTGTACCTTTTGTGCGACTCCCCACGGTATTGCCAATATCAGAATTCTTGTAGATGTGTTTGATGTGTTTGAAGCCACATAGCGTACCTTGGAACATGACAGTAAACATGGCAGAGGCTCTCCCTCAGTGGAGCAGTGATGCACGTCACCCCTCAGAAGTGTGTGACGGGTGTACAAACCAAACCCACTGGGCCACGCCGTCTCCTGGGATTCTCTTTTACTATGCTGCTCTGTCTGGATGCATGTTGCTCTTTGCTACACTGTTAATAATAGAATAATTCCACCCTCAATCTGGAAAACAAAAGAGCAAACTAAAATGGGAGACAAACAAGAGAAATGCAAAGCATAGACTTGTGTGATGCTACAGAACCCACTTAACTGGTTATCTGACCTGCAGCTGTAGATGCCATGATATATCCTGTTCTAATGTTTTCCCTGTGTTTCATCCCTGGAAAATCACTAGTGTATGTTTCCTGCATATATCCCCAGGGAAATTAAGAGGCACACTATGTATCTCAAGAGGATTCCCCCAAGAATGAGAATAAAGCAGGCAGCATAAAAGAGTAGTGTTGGTGTGAGGGAGTTATTGGTCTGGCAAAGGGACTGCCAACACATCAAAATAGCATGGGTGTTGAACAAGACAGAAACTTGCACCATTTACACCTGCCAGAAAGAAAGAGAGGGAGCCATCCTGACTTTGAAAATTTCCATAGCCACATGCACAGCACATGATGTGAAGTGCAAGGGTTGATGCTTCATGTCAGGCAGAATTCCACGAAGTGACATGAACAACATGTTCACATGACAGAGGTGCTTTGAGTGTTTTCGGGTTAGATAAGTCATTTGTATACAGAAGCGGTTTTATAATATCACACAAGAAAAGCTTTGAAAAGAAGAGCCTATAATCCAGGACAGAAAAAATGTAGTGCATCAATAATTTGACAAAATAGTCAATGGTGCAAGATGGTATAGAGCTTTCTTCAGCATATCTTACATTGAATACCAACAGTACAATTTAATGGAACTTTATTACTTACAGTTGTGGATTTAGAATATGTCTGAGATGTAGCTGAAATCTTTAGTTAAAGTCCAAGTGAAATCTAATTTTATATTGTTTTTTTGCTACGGTTTATTTTATATTTACTGTATGTATGTCAGAGTAGATGGATATCAAGTTACTTCACTTTAACCAACATTTGCTTTAAGCAGTGATCTCACCATTTCGTTACAGACAGACGACCACACTGATTAACAGTCAGACAACAACTGATAGTAGCTTTGCTGCTGTCTCATGTACATCAGCATGTGTGTTGACCAGCATTTTAACTTGTTGAGTAACTTATCAGCACATTAAATAGCATGTAAACTTATGTGTAAATGTCACTTTGGTAATTTAGACTCCCACCTGGTCCCCTTTAGTATGACTGCCAACCACACACTGTGTGCCCATGGCTGACAAGCTGCAGTGCACTTTCGTTTACTTTGACATTGCGTTCCCTCTGCCACGCAGGGTCAACACCTCAGAACAAAAGCAGTATTTCTAATATTTAACCACAACACCATTATTGGTCTTTTTAATAATAATGATAAAAATAGAATAATGGGATAAAAGATGACTCAATGTGTTTTCAGTTGGATTATTTTCTCAAACTACTTTTCCTAGATCATGGATAACTTTTAATATTCACAAAATTCTGTAAATGCCCCCAGATATGACATATATTTTAAATAAATCATCCTAATGATAAACAATGTTTTGATAAGAAAACACCAGACTTATAAGGCTTTTTATCTGACGTGTTACTCTGACAATCTGTCCCAGCATATACTATATACTATGTAGTTTACACACATCTTTGTAGCCGATTGTTTTTGAAGTCAAGTCACGTCTTTTATTTTTCATTTTTGCACAGATGCACACATACATAACAATGCTTAATCGATTCTCTCAGTCAGTTTTTTTAAAGGAGACAGGATATAACACTATGACAAATAGTACAAAAAACAAAAAAAAGCAACCAAATAGATGTTGTGAACAGTCAAGATGTGGGGGTGACTGGTTCAAGGACACTTCAACATGTGGGCAGGAGGACCCAGGGACTGAGTACTGTAGTTTGTGGATAGTCTGCTCTACCAGAGCAGGCTATCCAAGAAAGAAAGAAAGAAAGAAAGACTCAGAAACTCCGATACTGTACAGAGAGAGAGGTTGTTATTTTAAAATAAATATTACAATATTGCACAAACTAATAGCCAAATAAGGCCGTTGCTCTCCATACAAGGCACTGGTTGAATAAAACAAAAGACTGTTAATGTGTGTTGCTTAGCTAAGCATATTGCTTAGTATACAATATGTAAACCTACTTAACTTTTTTACACATTGTATGTTAATCATACTGCACCGTAACACAGAGACAGCAGCATGTTTTTCCCCAAAATGTGACAATTATTTTGTTCTCTTGTTCCTGAATTTATTCAACCACCATTCACAACTTCTTCTAATATTTATTTCTTGGTATTCATCTAGTATAGTATACGTACAACAAACAGCTTGCAATTAGTATGTAGTATGGATTTGAGATGCAGCAACAGTGTTTCCGTGTAAATTTCTAAAGTTTTTTTCTTATTTTTACAAGATCACATTTTACATATATGAATGTGTTTAATATTAACAGGATTGCCAAGAAAAAGAAAGCAAGACAGGGTAAAAAAAAGGGACGGAGAGGTGGTGTTGGCAGAGGAGGAGAGCAGTTCTTGGGGTCAGGATGACAGTAAAGAAAAGATGAGATGGGGCAGCTGAGAAGTGTTTTGTAGGTGGGATGTTGTAGCAAAAGGGGGAGGAGGGGGACTGAGGGGGGAAACTAGGCCAGTGTCCAGACTCTGAGCACCAAAGGCCCAGCATCCCTGGATGCCCTGTGTCAGCCCTCTGACAGGAGAGATGGGACTTTAACACAGAGTTTTTCACCACCAGACGCTCCCGTCTTCTCCTCTGAAGAATACCCCTCCTCCTCAACGCACTCACCAGTCAGAGTTTGAGGAGAGAAATGCACTCGTTACAATAAGGAGGGCACATGGCATGGGACCTGAGGCTTTGAGTGCCGCCTCCTCCACAATCTCAGTAGAATTAGAATCTTTCCTGCTAGTACTGTAAATTTCCAAAGCTGACATGCAGTAAATAGAATATTTGAGACTGCTGAGGTGCATGGACCATACAATATATTTCTCTGCTTGTTGTCCATCTAAATAACAATCTTATCGCACATGAATACATGACTCGCTGATAGCTGAATTTGAATACTCCTCCTCATAACTGCAGTGTACAGTATTCATCTCACTCATACCCCATAGATAAAGCAGACTTATTGTCAGGTTTAAACAGGTGGTCTGTTACCTTGGCAATTAAAGCCTTGTTAGAGATATAAAACCTTGAGACTCAAATGGAGAGTCCCTGGCGAGTCAAACCACCAAGCAAATCCTTAAACCAAACAACCTTCCAGTGGGAACACTTCTTCTCTGAGGATAGATGTTTAATTATCTCTGCTTGTTTGGGGCAGAAAGGAAGGAAAAACTGTTTTACTCCCTCTTGTTTGTCTTAAAAGCTCATGGGTATTTATTTGAATTAATTTAAGTGGCAATCAGCGTACTATGTTTGATTGTCACAAATTACTGACCTAAGAATATTGCAAATAGTTTGTGAAGGATGTGAGCTGGATAACTGAGTGCATGCTTGTGTTCACTGAATAAAGCACACAATGAAAGTGAAGAACCTAAATACAGAGACCAAATGATGTTTTTTGTTAATAAAAGGTAAAGCATTTTGACTAATTTTAGGGATATTACACAGATTTCGTGTTCTTAATTTATTTTAATGAATTAATCTTTAAAGCATTGCTACTAAATATGATCCATTTATCATTTATTCCCAATTGATGCAAAACACCTATTTAAACTCTTCTAAACTAGGCCAACTATTTCCCCAAATGAATATTCTCGTTTTTGAAAATAATGCTACATATTTGAGCAACATGAAGTGATAATTTATCATTATTTAATGATCTCCCACAGACAGTACATCACACATGGTGCAGTCAGCGACAACAGCTGTGCAGGATCTTGATGGGCTAATACTCAGAGACTCAACTTCTCGGTGTGTTCAGTCCTGCATAACCCTTTGACCCCTTCTTTGTTGGCCAGCATGACTTTTTTTCTCTGAAAGGCCATTTCTCTTTCCCCCTTTCATCCCACTTTTTTGTCTGTTTCTTCTTACCTTTTTGACACACTCCTTTAAATTGGCCTGGCATGCATCCCACTGTCTAACAAACGTATGTGTGTGTGGGCGTTGCTTAGGGAGATGAGACCTTCTCTGGGACACACTAATCAGCTCCAAACCTAGGCACCAGTGGGGAGGCACTGGACAGGTGATTGGAAACACTCGCTACACCTCTTGGCTGAGCTTTAGTGTGAGGGTCAGCTCAGCTCCATTCTTTATGCCTGAGTCTCTCCTTCGTCCTGGTGTCCCCAATCATCTGGCTTCTGTCCCTGGTTGCTGGTCCCTTCCTGGGAGCCTCTGAGGGAGGAAACAGTGAGCAGCTGTTCTACCAAGGGAGCCTCCTGACTGCGCCTTCTGCCAGGCCCTGTGTGTGTTAACCTTTTCTTTTAATTAACACTGTCCCAGCTCCCAGAACACCATGGTCTGAAGAGAGGTTCTCTGGACTTATACAAGTGTCGGGAAAGTAGGGAAATCATGGGGGATCAAAAAAGGTGGTGGGTGGATGGAAGTGATGAAGTTGAGAGCAGTTAGGAGGGGGAGGTTGGATGAATAATGTGTGGTTGGACTGGGAGTAGCTGTTCTTCTAATCCTTCAGAGCCTTCTTTCTCCACATGCCTTCACACAACTGCAACACACAAGTCATTCTACACAGCTGCCTATTTTCCAGGTACAATCCTGAAGTAAATTGGACAGGTTGATGAGAAGATGGCTGCTCTTAATTTGCACTAAAGCTCATTAGGCTGCATGAGAGTCAAAAGGCTTTCATTTTTCATTTCTCTATTATTGACAACACGGTTGTAGATATTTGTAAAAGCTCACACACGCTTAATCAGTGGGTTACATTTAGAGCTGTGAATGTTTGTGCATCTCTCAATTACAAAAGCTATATATTCTGTATTCAAAAAGTATAATATCAGCAGAAGCATTAGTCACAGGCATATAGCCGTGTTCTTGAGCCATGATTTTTATTTCTATGAAGTACTCCACTAAATGATTAAATTCCATGCAAGATCCATTGAACCTGGCATTTATACACTGGTACTTCTCACCCCACTCACCATGTGAGCCCGGCTGATTGTGTTAAATATTCTGTACGATACGAGGCTCTGTAGCACAGATACATGTTGCAGCTTAGTTAACAACTAGCGTATAGCGGTGAGTAGGCTTGATCTCATCTTAAAGTGAAGATCTTCTAATGAGAGTGTGGTAACAAGTAAGAAAAAAAAATCACTCTCATTTCATCAAAAAAGTGTTGAAAAGTTTGCTATCTTTTCCTTTCATCTTGTGTGGCAGTGCCAAGTGGAAAATGTCCATCTTTCACAGAGAGATTTTTATGGTTGTCTTGGCTCATGGTAATGCCCCAGGGGATCCTCTTTCTTGGCATGTTCATAGTGGTCACCATTTGCTGGAGATGGGGCTATGGAGGTCAAAGCCATTTGAGAAACACATAAAAACCTTAGAATGATTTTTGATCACACTATGAAACTGTCCCATTGTGGTTAAAAGGATATTCTTCATGCCAACATCACATCTTTGTGGAGGTTTTTGTGGAGGTTATTGTCATGACAAGTTGGTCTAAGGAAATAAATCTTTAGTCCATAGGCGATTATTATGGATATTATATTAATGCAGTCAACTCGTTATCGATTGTAGATGTTATATTTCTCCTAGGAATTTTATCATGTTACCAATCAGGGTAATGTAAAATGCCTTTAAGTACTGGATCCAGTGGTGCAGGTGATACTATTGTCACAAAAGCCATGATTACACCCTATACAGCTTGGGTCGTGATAGTGCAAGTGAGGGCTACGTAAGTCTAACATCTTGTGACCTCAGTTTTATGATGGAGTAAGTAAGAGGAAAACTGCCAGAACCTTCTCCTCATGAAGACCCATAGCAAGGGCACTGTCTCCCCAGCCCCATAGATCAGCCAGCCCTGAATGTCAAACCGCACAGCAGCCGCTACAGTGCCAGGAGTCCCCCTCTTGTTCCCTCTCTGGCCCATGATCTGCTGTCTGGTGACACCACTGCGCTAATGACCCAGTTTGGGAGTCGCTCCACAGGGCTCCTTGGCTTAGGAAGATGGAAGTTGTGGATATCCAGCTGGAAGGTCACTGTTGACATGGACCACTCACTCCACATTCCCTTTACTTTGCTGACATCCTTCAGTTTGCAAGGATGTTGAGACAAAGAGCCTGTCACTGGCCCTCATGATGAAAAAGATAGTTACTCACTGGCAACTCAGGGATATTCTTATGTGATTTCTATACATTTTTTTTTGTAATTATATGCACTATTTCTTGGTAGAGAAAAACATGATGTTTATGTGAACTGCATACATATGATAATTTTTTGCTCCAGTGTTTAATTGCTCAACAATTTGGATAACAGTGAAGTTGGAAAGCAGCGCTCACGCCTTGCTTGCCAACTCTGAAGCCTTCTGATTGTTAGCTCTCCATGTTGTTTTTGTTCTTTTTTTAATCAGTTTACTGTCAGAGTATGCCTCAGTGCTCAGAGAGGCCAGTGTTTTCAGTCACTTGCTATCTTGACTTTTTTTTCTCAGCCTCAGGAGTTTGGCTTGTTGGATCAGAGTGTAAAGTCCCCGGGGAGTGCTCCTCTGGTGATGGGGGCACTGCCTCGACCTCACTCATGCCGGGTGTGGGTGGCATCCAACTAGGGAGATACACAATGGAGAGCAAAACTGAAGATGGTGATGCTTCTGGTGGACGTCTCTCAGGACTCAGCCTTATTCTCAGGGTCATGCATTCCAGCAATCTCTGTAATTATAAGCAACTAAGAAAAAAGTTGAATCTTCTGCCTTTCTCAAAATGAACGTGCCCCACTCCTCAAGGGAAACATTCACATCTCTGAGTTCTAGTAGCTGGATGGGTTTTAATGAGGCAAGTCAAGTGTGTGTGTGTGGTTGGTGTACATGCATGTCTGTGTATCTGCCCTCTTCTAACGAGCATAATTGACCGACT
Organism: Sandelia bainsii; assembly: GCA_032362345.1. Taxonomy (NCBI): domain Eukaryota; kingdom Metazoa; phylum Chordata; class Actinopteri; order Anabantiformes; family Anabantidae; genus Sandelia; species Sandelia bainsii. The sequence goes on along the minus strand of JAUMHL010000010.1, from coordinate 12,009,834 downwards.
GTGCTTTTTAACCGCCGTTTTTCACCATTTGCGAGGCTGTTCTACTAAATAGCCTTCAGTGATTATTATTTCTACAGGAGACACTTCATTGGGATTAAAACTTTCTCTGAGTTTTAAAGTTCAGTTACTATTTGCTTTTTGGACAGTGTGCTGTTGGAGCCAAATGGACAGAGGGTGAGCAGAGCACAGGTCAGGAGGAACTGCTGAAGGATCCCAGCACCCGAGGGCCACGGATTCCACTGGGGAACATTTCACCCTGCTGAGAGGCAGAATGAAGTCTCTGATGCTGCAGCACGCACACTTACTGCAGCATGTCTAAAAGCTATGGGTGGTGAAAAAATCTCCACATAGCTGCTCAGTTTAACAACAAATACTGCAATAAGAAGCTTAGGTGATCTGAAACAGACAGCGCTTTTGTGTGTGATATTATTTGAAAGGCTTATGGTCTGAAGGTAGCATTTTAGCAGAAAAGCACAATTAAATAACAGAAAGATTACAAACAAAAAGATCTTTGTTTTTTACCACTGGCTTTTGGAGTATCATATAGTTACTTGCTGAATAGAAATTTCCTAGCTGGCATTGTTTTTATGGCAAACGTGTCGCATTTTTTATTTATCTTTGTTTGATTCCCTTTTCCCTCTTGCTTAGAGGTGAGACTTGAAACAAAAACATTTTTGTTGATTTTCATTGTGCCTATTTGCTCCCAAAAATGTATATTTGATTCTCCTTTCCATATTTATAAGGTTATCTCTTAGGGACAAGCCGTGTCAGACAGTTTTTGGAGCATCATGAGCAACATTCCTCACATGAGTATTGTTCCACTTGGAAAAAACAACAACTTCTGAGCAAGAGTGTACTGTAACTTAGAGACTGAACT
>JAUMHL010000010.1:11923957-12006457 GCA_032362345.1 Sandelia bainsii | reverse complement strand
TACCCAGCTCAACTAAATAGAGTCGCCTATACCGATCGGGCTAATTGGATTTTATAACATCCACCTACTCATCACATAATAACTGCAAATTCGTGTTTAGACCGCGCGGCAAGGGCTAAGTTGCATATTTCTGTAATGGTAAAAAGGCAGCCGCGATTTTGGTCAGTGAAATTTAGAGAGACTAGACCTTTATACTATCCCGTCTTACACAATTTAGCAGACAGAAACTGAGCAACTTCAGCGTTTTCTATAGGATGTCGCGCCGCAAGCAAGCTAAACCAAGATCACTGAAAGGTAAGTGATAAGCCTGTGTTTGGTGGCTCTCAGAATATTTGATTTTAAGGTGATGACAAGTCTAGACGAACATGAACTGAACTTATCGCTCACTGTAATGTAACTGTCCTCCCTTTGTACGCATTTCGAAGTGTTCTTCCTGTTATGTTGCGCATGAACTCGACAGCATATACGTGCAGTGTACTTGGCATCGGGGAAACAGCTTCAGTTCACACAGTATTGCAATGATAGTTAGAGTGCGAGGGCAGGGCAGGGAGAATGTAGAGAGCAACAGTGCAGCGCGACTGTGGCAAACATCTGGATATGTTAAAGACGCTCCTGGTCGGAACTCAAACCGTCTGATGGAATGGGGTACATAGTCACGTGACCCAACCCTTACCCCCCACCCCCACTCGTCTGAAAAACTAAGGAGGAAACATTTTATATGTAAGAACAGGGAGGGCTGTGATTTGTGTGTGTATATGCATTTGAAGAATCAGGGTTAGGGTATGTTTAATGTAAATCTCACATCTGGATTCATCAGTGCAAAGCCTGACAACTAGTCAACTTCATTTTGTTTATTTTGTATACTTCATAATAGTATACAAAGTAGATAATGTATGTGTTTTTGTTATTTTTGCCTTTTTTGTTACTTTTGTCCTCTTGTTTTAAACAGTTGGGTCAGTGGTAATTTGATGCATTGTGCATTTGTGTCTCACTGTACATGTGTGAGCGTGTGAGAGTGGGTGAGGGAGGTGGAAATAGAGAGGAGAGAGCAACATGCATGCACACACATACACTCGCACGCACATATTCATACACTACTTTTCTCTGTAGCATTTTGGTAAGGGAGCTGCTGGGTTTTGTAGGTTGAGCTCCAGTTCATCTGGCAGGCATTGTATTTTGCTCAGCAAATAATTGTCCACAATTTCACATTCCCAGCTTGTGGTCTGTGGAGCCCTTTCTCGCTCTCCTTTCGTTCTCGGAAGTCTTCATCTCAAAGGAAGATTACATGGTCTGCAGTAGTACATTCATGCAGCCACCATTTTAAATCAATACCCAGGAGAGGGTGGAAATGTGAGTGCATGCACATCTTAAAATTGTCTCATTCTGTTTTCAAACCAGCGCTGCTCTGTTCACAGTAAACAGCTGTATACATAGATTTCCTATTTTCTCAGACTAGATTGACATTGACAGATTTTTGGTTAGTTGGTGTGACATTTGCTATCCTCAAAAGACACATCACTGTATATAATCCTCCCCTGCCTGCATGCCTACATGCTACAAGTGTGTGTGTGTGTGCATTCAGAGGAACATCTGTTAAGATTTGTGTACATCTATGTGTGCGACAGAGAGGGATAGAGCGTGAGCAAATCAGTATGGAAATGAAGTCAGAGCGATGACATTGTTTGTTTTGTTATTGTCACTAAAATTTAAATTAGAAAAATGCAGCGCACAAAACACCCGTCTTTATTCTGACTGCTCAAGCGGAGCGGTAATGCAGATACGTCATAGATATTTCCCTATTTTGGATCTGACCCAAGCAAGGCCAGGCAGATGTTATTTATTGTTCTTTGTCTATCTCTTTCCTCGGGGACAGAGATGCACTTATACAGATGTCCACAATAACTTTCCTTGTCATTTAAAAAAATAGTTGCTTGACAAAGTATTTTTTACTATTGTTTGTACAAGTTAGAAATTGTTATTTTACTTGTAGACCTTTCAATATTTTTAACAAGAAAATGTTGTCTTTTAATTAGTTTTTCTATGTTTTTCTATGTGTCTTTACAGGCACGTATTGTGTGAGCGTGTGTCTGCATGAACAGAATGAGCTCGCAGAGTTCAGGTTTCACTTTTATAGGTTGTCTTCTGCTAACTTGAGGCAGTGGTCAATGTGGATGGTCCTTTTTTTTGCACAGAAAGAACACTTTGTTCTGTGGAAAAGAAAATAGAGATGCAGATGAAACAAGGAGACAAGGTAGAACCGGCATCATGTGCGATGTTTGAGACACTGGTACGGATAATATGGAGTGTCTGTAGAGGACATGAGAAAATAATGCTGTGACAGTTGGCACTTTTTTCCCTCGTGTGCCCCAACACACACACCCACTTCCTCAGTATTGGCTGCTTCTGGGAGTCAGAGGTTATGTTTTTGGTCCCTATGAGGAAAAGGGCAACATTACAAGTCCCGTTTCAATTAAGTCTGAGAGACAGATCCGGCTACGTTATTGCTTGGGGGAATAAATGGCACAGGACGAGACCATACATCATTCGCTTATATGCAAACACTTCACCCCAGCAACTGACATTTACTCAATCCTGAGCCTTATACTTTTCTCAACTGTAGGCACATTGTAATTTTGTTTTGATGTGCGGAGGTCAGCACATTGCCTCAGTCAGTGAGGAGCAGCGAGGAAGGAGGATCTCACTCAAAATCCTGCATGTAGTGTGTGATGACTGCCACGTTGCCTGTCCTACAGCACTTCCTGAATAATGTGAGGCTGGATTGATATTTTCATTTGAAGCATAAATGACACTCTCAGGCCTCAGTTCTGATGTGTTTATTGGCTGAGGAGCGAGTTTCCAGGTCTGTCATCTGCATATATAAATATATTTTCTGCGCCATTTACTTTAAGTATAGCAGTTGTCATGAAATCAGCACTGTCTCATGTGCACATTAAATATTTGATGTTTTTTGAGGAGCTGAAATTTGTCGTCACGTGATTGAAAAGTTTAGCTTGTCATTACATGAAAGGAAATATTATTTTACTCAGAAAGAAATTTAAAAAATAGGCATAATATAATTATCTGTTATAAGTTAAAATTCTTCTGCTCCTTGAATATAAAGAATATTTGAATTTCTTTTCATCTAAGCGAACTGTGACTGCTACTGAAATTTGACCTGTCAAAGAAAACATGTGTTTTTTGTTTTTTTTTAAAATCCACATTTGTCATAATTTGAAGCTTTTCATTTTGGATAAAAGAAACATGTTTGTTATGCCCAGCGACTCATAACCATTCTTTCACCCTCCTCCACTCCCTCTTTCAGCCCTGATAAACATAACTTTGTGTGACTAAAATAGTGTGATGGCATCTTGAAGCTAGAAGTAATTTTGTCAGAAAAACTCCTCAAAACCTAATTTGGCTCTTTATTTTAAATATGCATGTGTTTAATGTTGAAAGCAATAATGGCCTCTCCTTAATTTGAACAGTTAAAAGTGCATGCTGTATTTTTCTCCCATTTATTAACAGTTGCGTCATTCTTACTTTATAGGAGGCTGCAGTATTCTGCTCAGAATTAATGAACTGTGGCATAACACCCATTAACACTTTTCTAATGTGACACAAAAATATGGTTAGTATTATCATTAAGGAAATTATGATGGAGCCGTGGAAAAATCCCATTAGCACGGCTGTCAGTGCTCTTGACATGCAGCTCCGTGTGTTGGACTGGGTGTCGCGGGAGCTGGCCGATATCTCTTCTTATTCCATGGCATGTGTCTCTCTTCTTGTCATGGATTGTCTGCCACATGGTGATTCAGAGACAATGATTGATTTCCACCAGTGCTGCAAATGAAATGATACGTTGCTGGGTTTATTTGCATGTGTCTCATTTGCTGGCATGAATAGCATTAATATGCTTTTTGTCAGCTAAATTTGCAATAATTTCATAATGGGGTTATTGATCCATGACATTTTATATTGCTGCTAAAGGAGTTCGATTTTTTTGAATACGTGCTTGTATGATTTGCTTACAGTAAATGGGCATATATGAAGGATTACAAATATTATGCAACGTGATTAACATGCTCCTCTATTGCAAATTATTTATGACACTAATCACCAGTTCAAATAATGCTCATTAAGAAAGTTATTCATGTGCAGTGTGTGTCCTGCTCCCTCCCTTCCCAGCCCTAATTGAGGAGGTTTGACCTCTTGACCTGAGCTAAATTGAGTTGTAGTCCCTGTGGCGAGCGTCTCCTTCCCGGTCAGTCAGGGCGGATTACACAGCCATTGTGTTCGGCACTGTATCGTCCAAGCTGGCTGTAACCAAGCAGATGAGTCACGCATATCCAGGAACACACTCAGGGCTTTTTTTCTGTCTGAGAAGTGCTGCGAGATACCAGTACACATACACACAAATATGTTGCAATTTTCATATGAAAAAAACAGTATGAACACACTCTTGTGTGCATATACACACTCTTCTACTGTAGTCTCTTACTCTTACTCAGCAGGAATTCATTTGATGGATTAGGAAAGGTCCAAGCTGCTGAGAGTGTGTCATGTTTTGCTTATTCATGTCTATTAAATCATTAGTTTTGTGGTAGTGATATTTCATGGTCGGCACGTGTGGTGATCAATCAGTTTTATAAATTTTGTTTTGGTTTTTTTGTGGTTTTTTTTACTTTGTGCTTAGTTTTCCTTCTTGTTTTGCTTTCCTATCTGTAGAAAATTAATTCATCCCTAAAAAGAAAATGTCTTGTCTTGGGGATTGTCACTCACACTTCAATGACAGTTACTTTACATTCATTTTTGTGTGTGGCCAGTGTGTTAATTAGTGGCCTTTAATACTGTGCCACTTGTTGTGGGATTATGTTTTCCTACTCCGCATTTTGAAAATCAAAGGAGCAGTGCTGAAATGGTCCCATGTGTGTTTGGTGTTGTATCAACAGAACCTAACAGCATGATTACAGTTTGTCACTGACTGAGTGATACACTGTACCTTGTCAAACATTAATTAACTGATAGCAGTGATGCATTAACAACAGTGTGGGCTGACTTGTATTCAGTTGAAGTTATAGTCATTATGAGGTGATCATGAGCTTTAGAGTATATTAATTAAAACTGTCCAGCTATTTGTATTTGTACTGTGTCAAGATTGTTGATCAAATGTCCAGCTAGTTTGAAACATCACAGGAGTTTACCCTTACTTGACAGCTCACCCTCTATGATCACTCCTAGCTAGCTATTAATTATCTACAAGACAGGCACAAATGAGAAAAGAATTTGCACTGTGAAAGAAGTCGTTTACTTTAAATGACAAAACTTTTAATAAGTTCACAGTGGTGACAAATCATCACAAACTGCTGTTATGTTTAAGTTCTTATGGCATTACAAAACTGAGTTTTCTGCCTGAACTCCTTTATCTCACCAACTGGGTCGGTAATCAACACAAAAACTCCAGCTCCCACCACCATTCTCTGATAGAACCATGGGGGATTTATTAGGACCCCCTATCTAAAGCCCATTTAAATGATCCTAGATGCAAGGCACTCAACAGTGCTGGAGAAACTCATTAAACTCTCAGGGCGTCAGTCACTAAGGCCTTCTTTAACAGGACAAGGTTTCTGTGTTGGCTGGTGCAGTTCTCTTCGGTGGCGCAGAGGGATATGCCTCCATGGTGTCCAACTATGTCTATTCCATCATTTTTAATTGATTTAGCTAATTAATTGCAAGACCCATGACCATGCATTTAACATATCTTCTGTGTATATCATTAATAATTGTTAATGAGGAAAATATTTTTAATCATAGACATGCTTATATATTTTAATAAACACTGACATTTCTTTACAAAGTTTGTCATGAATAAAAGCTGCTTTCCTTGGGAATTCAGTTTTGGCTGGACAAGGCCTGACAGTGAAACATAGTTGTTCCGTCGTTTGTCGTCTTCATAAGAAACAACTCAACACTTTCCTCTTCATTTTTCACTGAGGTTTGACACCCTGCTTGACACTGACTCCTAGTCCCCTGAGGGAAAGGCTTCTGCCACCATAGGATCCTGCCTTAATTATGCAAAGTACAGGATATTTTGTGCGATTTTAAAAGTGCGCCAGTTTCTGCTTTGGCAGTCACTGCCACACTCTCCTACTGGGAGGTCCTGTCAGACTCCCCCTTCCTCTTTGCCCAGGAAAATGAAAGACTAGAAAGAAAAGACATAATGGAGAATGCGTCTCAACTGCAGGGGTGGAACGCAGAGGCGTAAGAAGTCCTTAGTGAGACCCTCATTTTACATGGAACAGGTGGGAGACTCTTTTGTTCTCTTCCCGCTGTTAAAATCCATTTCATTTCTTGTACTTGACATGCCACAAGGAACTCTCACCAGTACCAAAAAGGCTCCAATTTAAAAGGTTCCTACCTTTTACTAAACAGAAGTCGTGTTTTTCAAGGCCAGTGCTGTTGTCAAAAAGTCAAAAGTGGTTTAGTTGCCATGCGCCTAATGAGAGGATGTGAGTGCCGATCAAGCCATCACTATTTTGTCAGCCACCCTGTTAAAGAGCAAATGCACTTTGCAGCTGCTTTAGCTGTTATGACAGGTAGCATGAATATATATTTTACAAAATATACAATTTTCTTTTTATTTAGGTTTGGATCACATTCAGCTTTAAGGCCCATATTTATTCTGTAATCTACAAATCTTCTTTTTGATACTTACCTAACTTAGCTAACCAAGGCAATATACAACCTTCCTACTAATGCAGTCATCAAGGTGTTTTTTACTTGGTCACTGTTGATGTTAGGAGGACGTTTCATGGGAGACGTTCATAATTCATCACGTCATTACCCAGTCCAATATGTTATTTACGTGGGTGGCTGTTTGCCTTGTTGCCAAATCTCATACATATGAAAGGCTTGCTTGGATTCCCAAACCACAGGTTGAGCTGTCGAAAGCTGTTGAAATCTCCTGGAGTTTCCATACAGAAAATCTCAATAGTAAATAATAAAAAAGAAGGAAATCTCGATGTGCCTAACTTGTTTTTCACTGTTAACTGTTTCTTTCCCTCTTTTTTCTCCCCTTTCTCTTTTTCTGGCAGTAGAAGACAATGTGACAGAAGACCAGTACAGTCCTGGGCAGACTGCCATTCCAAGCGGTAATGCTCCAATTCATATTTCATCAGTTTCAGCTGGAAAGTGGATCATGTGTCTGTGTGTGTTTCCTGTTTTTGAGGTTTTCATACTGTAAACTGCGTCGTTGCAGTTTACAGTATGAAGCAGTTGTTTTTTTATAAGAGAAGGGCCGAGCAATGTAGCTCTTGTTTGTGTGTTTGTGTGTGTGCATACATGCAGGTGTGCTTATAACTGTCCTTGTGTTTCTGTGTGTTCCTGCCATTTTTTTAGACTCTTTGTTTCCCAACCTTCTGTATGATGTAGAATAGAGCTACCCAGATGAATGTGTCCTGTCTCCACGCATGCCATTCACAGTGGCCCTCCAGGAACAGAGCGGTAATTCAGGTCAGGCTAGCAGAAAGCCCCCTATGAATGAAGCCTGCTCCTGATGCACCACACTGTATATTTTCATTTCATTTGTCTCTGGTAAAGGTTAAGTCTCAGGCGTGGTTATTTTAAACCCGATATGGATGGTTTTGCCCAGCAGGCTGGGGACCCTGGGTTCGCCTAGGCTGCCACATTAGTCCAGCATTTACCCATAGCTTTCTGAGTGCTCCTGTGAGGAATACAGGAGCTGCATGCACCACTACAATAGATTCCACATTTTCTTAGCTGCTTATGACTACAGTACGATTTTTTGTAATCTCACTGCAAACCTACGCTTTAGTGTCTGGCAGGTATTTAAAGAAAATTTTGAGATTCTTGATTTCTAACATATTTAGTATTCTGCTGTAAAGTGCAGTTTCAGACATCTGATGTTTTCAGTTTCCTCTCTGCTGTGTCCGATTCACCTTTTACTCTTTAGCTGATCAGAAATGCCAATAAATTTTTGTTAGAATTTTGAGCACCTCTGGAAAAAAGCAGAGCAATATCTATCTGCTGTTGTGTCAATGTGTATTGATAGTTATGTGTGGGTGGGCCTGTGGAAAGAAACTGCCTCCTTAGCCCCTCTAACCCCAGCTCAAGGGATGAAGAACTGGGCATAAGAGGCAGACTTGCCTCTGAGACCTCCTGTCATCCAGAGCCAAACCAGAGCTAATGAGTGTGCCTGATTACAACGACCCCCTCAGACACACGAATCTCCCCTCTCCCCATCCCTCTACCACCTCTATCTCCAGACTGAGGGGAGACAGCCACCACATGATCGATGTCTGCCTGTGGAGAAATCAGGAGGGTGCACAAATTAATTTCTCACTTTCCTCATTTGACTTCGTCTGACTGATTTATTTTTTAACCCCCTCTCAGGATGCAGCTCAACAAATGGTCAATGAGAAAAGAGTTTGTGGCAGTAAAGTTTTAAAATTGTGTAAGATATCTCTTGATGTTTGCCAATATGTCATCACTAACTTTTTAAATGTTTAATAGCCACTTGTGTGTCAGAAGGTCTTTGTTGTAGCAGCAGTAATCCATCCTTATGGTTAAAACACTGCCCAAACAAGTCTTTATTAATGCCAAATTGAAAAGCAGTGCAAAAGCGTACCTGCTTTTCATGCATTTGCCACTTTGACAGACACGGCCACAATAGCCATTAGAATCCTGACAAGCTAAGGGCTTAATCAGACATGGTGTCAAGATCTGCCTCATAAGTAGACCCCCAGTTGCTCTCTTCTGTGACTCTGCAAGCATTCTGCAGGCCCTGCATCCTGTTTCTCATTCATGTTTGATACGTAGCAAAGGCAAAGGAGAAATGCTAACAAAAGAGGCCCTCTACAAGATAGACAGTATTATGCATAGTATAGAGGGGCAGAAACAGTGTGATATCTGAGATTTAATGAGGCAGTGCCGCTTTTTTACCCAGAGAGTGTCGAGTAGGCTTAAGATCTGCAGCTTGGCTTTACCACTGCGCTGCCTGTGTGTAATTATAACCACATGCTCCATGCTTTTTCTTCTCTCTTATATATACATCCTTTTTTTTTTCTTTCTTTCTTTTTTCTTCTCGGCTATGTCAGATTGAGGGTGTTTTTTGGAAGAGGGTGTCAGCTTTGTCAAAGTGAAGTGGACTGAGGCAAATAGAAGTGTTTGAGAGATCTGAAGAGGTGTCTGGGCGGCCATAGCGTAGAGTAGTGTAGCGTACTAGTGCGGCGTCTGAGACTCTGGCTGAGGCTACCCACAGATCAATGTACTGCAGGGCTCACTACAGTAGGAAGAGGAAAGGACTCTTTCACTCCACCACTTCAGAAAATCATATTCTCTATTATTCATTTCCTTTGATGTTTTACTGCACTAATGGCATAGCAAGGCGCTCCGTTCAATATTATCACTCCCTGTGAAAGAGCAAGTGAGACAGGGTGAGAGAGAAAAAGAGAGCATTTGGTATGTTCAAATGTTGTTTCTCATTCAACTGCTTTGATTTCCATTCTTCTTTGGAAGCTCTTTTTCTTGATGCAGAGATTTTAATGGTATGATACCGTCTTTATACCTGTGATTGCGTGTGCTGCTTCCTTTATGTAGAGTTTTCCATGTTGCCTTCATTCCTCCTTCTGCAACAGTTTGGTACATTTTCTCCCTTATATTTATCTCAGCATGCATCATAAAATTTTCATAAATAGAACGCATGTTTATTTGTATATAACATATAACAAGGTGGGAAAACATTTTGTGCATCACTTTGTGCTTTTAATGTGTTTAGCCTTTTAAGAGAAATGGCTTTTGACAAACACCCCTGCTAATCTACTTTCAAATGCATCAAAATATTAAATAGAAATTAGTTTTTAATATGACTCCGGGGGGCTGGTAGATCAATCAAATTGCATGCACCGACCATATGAACACATTCTCCCCCCATGCAAATTCTTCACGATTGTTAAAAATTTGGCAAGTGCCAAGCTCACAGCCTCATCATCGGATCATGACAGTCTTTAATGATGGGGGATCATTGGATGTGATGGTCTAAGTGGAGAGTCCCAAATCCCATCCACACAGAGGAGGATACACTTGGAGGCACATGTGGCATTAGCATGTAGTGTGACCTATATATGGCGGGTGCTCGACAAAAGTTTTAGATTTTTAAATAATGAGGTGCCGGCAACCGTGTGAAGGTTATTCAATCTTAATGTCCTCCTATTTCTGACAGCCTCCCTCACTCTGATAAAGGAGCGTACTCACCTTTGATCAGGCCCGCCGACATGTGTCTACAGAAGCTGCTCGCTGGTTAAAATAAATTCTTAATTCGAACTTGGGGGTGGGTTGCCAGAGAAGGGTATCACAGGATCAGGATCTCTGGGAAGTGATGGGGGAATGAGGAGGTGGGTGAGCTAGTAATGATATTTTTGACACCAAGGTCTTTCATTGCACAAAGAAAGACTCAGGTTAAACCCTGATGGAAGTAGACAAACTGTATCTACAGGCAAGCAATAGCGTAGCCTTCAATGATTTCACAGTTTTTGTGCTCAGTGTTTTGGGGATGGATTTGAATACATTTCTGACAACCATTACATGTTGCATTTCAAAAAATGCTTAGTAGCCAACAACAACTTTTCTATGTCTCTTTTCTTTCTATTCCTTTATAGGCATTCAATATTTTATTTAACTTGTATGTTTAGGGTTAGATATACAATCACTAGTGATGTCAAAGGGATGGCTCATTGTGAGAATGAACTTTTCAGTTGAAAAGTCTGTTGAGTTCAGACATTACAACTTGACCAGACTCTTCACTCTACCTCCCTGTGTTGTTGTTTTTTTCTTTGAGTATTCTCTATGTTCATGCCATTTCCACTATTCGTGTGGTCAGGGTCTCCACTGGTGTCAGTGTGTGGACCAGACAGTGGGGGGTGAGTGTAAACTTCCCTACTAGGGACCACAGCTCCCTGGCGGGGTTAATAGGACAGAGAGAGAATATCAATTAAAAGGTTATAAATATTTAAGAGCAGAAATACTCAATAATATAAGGGTGGGGGGTCCAAGGGACTCTTCAACTCACAAGATGAAAGTTGTGGCATGATAAATGTCACTAGGCACCATGAGAGACAAGAGTGTGTATGATGGATGGACTCAAACTCAGACAGATATTACATGGCTCTAAAGATGTCAATGACCATTCAGATCAGACCAGGAATCATTACATCATTGTATTTAATGTGCTTTAGTACCATGAAGAGTGAAAATTCATATTTAAAATCCCTCAGTCAGATTTTCATTAGATTCCCCCCAGTATACAGTCATCTTACTTGAGCTGACCTTATCAGAATATGGATCAGTGGTCAATGTAACTTATCTCTTGTCCTTGCCAACATTGTGAAGCTGATTAACTAAATTAGCAAGAGTTTTAGGCTTTAGGAGAATTGGTTTTAGGCGTGATGAAAAATTCGCAATATGCCACACACCTTCCCCTATATTCTACATATGATTGTCAGCCATTCCAGGCATGCTGATATTGATCTGCTGTTCAGCCTGTAGAGACTGGTACAAGAGGATGTCTTGATCTGATGGATCACTATATGAAGCCCAGAGGCACAGGAACCTCAGCATTGACATGGCGCTTTAATTCCAGGGTTGGACGTGACCTTGTCGTGTCAAGCCCCCAGCCTCACTCCACCAACCACGCCGCAAACATGTAGCAGTTTGCACTTTCAGTGCCACATCGCAGTGGTGCACTAGATATGGAAATATATCGATGACAAACATACTGAGGAAGCACAAACCAAATTTTTAGTGCCTCTCAGTCTGCAAGTCAACATTTGAGAGTATGCAGGTATGAATTTGTAATAGCAGAATTTGATTTACAATGGGAGATGATTTAAGTGCACAAGAGGAATTATGTAACTACATTTGAGTGAGCAGTAGGGATTCTCATGCTACTAATGATCAAAGCTGCTTGTTTGGCAGAATCTCCATAGTGTAAACTCAAACTGGGAGCACAGTGTCACCTGTTCAGTTTCACTAGGTAGGAGAAGGTCACCCTGTTCACCACTCTATCACCACTCTTTCTGCTTCATTCAAAATAAAATCTTGGACCGTAGCTCTTTTTTGACGACCATGAGTATTTGGTGCATGTTTTATCTTATGTGTTGACTATCTAAGGCATTGACACTAAGTGAATAACATTACATTCTATATGCTAGCAAATGTTTTAGATTTTAAGCCATTATGACAGAGTAATTTTGATATTCCTAATTTTAAGATTAGTTATGTGTCATAGTGGTGGTGTTAACTATAACTTCTAGTGATATTTTCTGAAACGGATGAAAGGCATCTTTATATTTTGTTATTCCATTTTAAATATATTTGTGTAAAAGCAGAAGAACTTTCTTTGTATAATAAAATGAATAATAAAAGTAAAATAAAAACTCATATTACTTATACTGCTACATTTAACATTTTATGTTTAAATGTAGCATGTTTTAATGTTTGCTGTTTTTTACATTGAAAATGAAAGCATTTTCAGAATAATTGTGATACAAATCTGACATATAAAATCTGCAGGGCATATACAGTATAACAACATAAAACTTTATGTCTTTATAAAACACAGAACTTTTTCACACAAAAACATATAACTTATTTCATTAGAGCAACATATTTACTTGTTTTTAGGCTGACCTATATGTTACATGATACCTTGTAATTATAACAAGAAGAGATGCAGTCGATACCATTGAGACACTGTAGCCTACAACAACTATACAACATAACTGTGGCATGAGGCCTTTTTTTCTTAACTTTGACATCATGTATTTCCTGTTCTAGCTTATCAGTAAAACTGGGTAACAAATGGCTGCTGTAGCCATCTGTTCTTTTTTCTGACTGGACTGATCTTTAATATTAGAGAAATTAATGATTCATAAAGGCCGTTGGAAAAAAATATCAAAGTCTTAACCTCCTCCACAGGCACCCTGTAAAAAAAGACATGAAGTTTTCACATTTCAGCGCATATTGTGAATTCTGCGCCTGTGTGTGTGGATGAATCATAAGTCTATATTGTGTGGCTTTTGGCCTCAGTCAGAAGTGTTTCCCCCAGAGCAAGAAAGGCCTGCATCTGTGAGGATTGGGTTGGGATTTTCATTTTCTTGAAACACCTTCTGTTCTGTTCTGCATGGTCCCACTGGGGACCACAGTGCTGATATTTTTAGAGGGCATGTTCCGAGAGCCTGAGTCGCCAAGAGGGAAGGACAATGGAGGGTGTGATGTTACATCAATACTTGGCGCAAGTGGGGGAAAGGAAAAATCCTGGGTGGCATGATAAGTTCTGGAACGTCTTTCCTTAAGGAATTTCCCAGTTTAAGAGCACCCTACAGAAGGAGAACTTAAAATGGCTGCCTGTGCATATACACACCCAATACATATATACCCACACCTGTGCACATTAGTGCCACACACTCTTAGTCCTCAGGCACTGTTAACTGTGTGCTAGGTGAAAAAACAAGCTTCCTCCTAACGTTCCCCTCTGGAGTTTCATGACAAGCTGAGGAACACTCACATCAATGGCCTTAAAATGGCTGCCACTGAAGTGCAAGGCTCTTCTCCGCAACAAAGCCTTAACCAGGGTGACATGATTGTTTGATTGTAAGTATGGCTTTTTAATCAGTCTCATTGTGGAGTGTAATGGTCACAGCATGGGGAGAAAGAGAGCTGTAGGCCAGGCTTCCGATTTATAAGATGCTGTTGCAAACCAGATTTGCTGTGCTAAGCTTCTGATGGAAGATGTTTATGGTATGCTGTTTGAATATTTTAGAATCCGTCACAAGAACTTCAGATTAGACTGGTATTTTGATAGATGGTTCCTAGTCCTAGTTCAGGGGAGTCAGTCGCCCACCCCTGGCACTGCTGCAGCACAAAGCCAACAAGAGACAAAACTGCAGATGGATTGAAGAATATTGATGTGCGCGACCCGCGGCTGCCTGCGAGCAAGGCTGAATAATTTAGGGAAGTGTGTCGTGACGACAGCCTAACACACACCAATCTCAGTTTTGTGTGACTTACTGTGCTTTGCTCCATACATCCACAGATCTGGCCTAGATGTCTTGATAATATGGCAAGGTCTGTCTCTTTTGATAGACGCTGACTGATGCAATTCAACACTCAATAGTGGAATTTCATATTTCTTTGGTCCAGCCAAAACTACAATCCAGGATTTATTAACTACACATATTCCCATCAGTCTAGTTTCATATACTGAAGTTTTGCTTGGGTGAAGCAGGGCAAACACAACGTAAAACCATTTCTAATAACAGAAGTGTGTGTATGTGTGTGTATTTGTGTGTGTAATAGATTTGTGTGAGCACTGTGCCACCTTGTCTGTGTGTGCCTCTATATCTCACCCTCACCTGCCCAGCAGTTCTGTTATGGCATGAGTGGTTGAGTTACAGAGGCCCAAATTGAACCTGCATTTTTATTACAGCTTTTATTATTGTTTTTATTAAATCCAGAGTCTAGAAATCCATTTTATTGTCACCCAGAGGAAGCTGTTGTACCTCGCTGTGTGGGTCACCCTTCTGACTATGTGGTGCTGTCATTTCCTGTGGCTCGGCAGATCCAGAGTGCGCCCTCGAGAGGGCGGCGGAGGATGGTGAGACCGGGCGTCTGAGGAAGAGGCTGCTCTCTCCAGAGGAAGGAGAGGAGGGAGAGGAGGAGGACGAGGAGCCTGCGCTGCACAGCTGCGACAGCTGCCGGCAGGTGTTCGAGTCGCTGAGCGATCTCACCGAACACAAGATTAATCAATGCCAGCTGACAGGTAAACAACGTTCAGCCCACCAAGCCTCCCCTCCACTCTGCCACTCAGCTCTTCTTCCACTCCCACTCTCGCTCTATGCTTTCACCAGAGAATATGCCACACTATGTGTGTTAGTACACTGCACCAAGGGGAGCACAACACCAGACTACCAGTTTCCTCGGTAGATATCCAACAACACAGACACGCACAGGCCTCACACACAGCACATTATTTATATGTGCTGTACATCAATATCTGCAGATGTGACAGACAAATAGGCCTCCATGTGTCCTTATAATAGATCACTGTACGTTACCGTATGTGTATTTATAGGATGTGCATTGTGTCCTTGCCTGTTTTAGTATACAGGATTGTACTAATCCTAACATTTCACTACAGTGTATCATGCAGCTATGACGTCCCTCAGTAACCAGACCACCAACTATAAAACAGATCCTTGCTTCAGGAAAGTCCCTCAGCTGGTCCCAGTGCTAGCTAGCTAGTGGGACTGAAAAAAAGGATGCCATTGGCAGACTGTGTCATTGACCTGTTGATGGATGAATAGAGCTATAAATACCCTGACAAGGTGGCAGACAGAACTAATGATGTGAACTGAAGGTTTGCATGTGTTTCTCCTGGACTTGCTGTCCTCCTTTACAAATCCTGATGGGCAGCATTGAGAAAGACCATCTGGCACACAATTCACAATGTATGGGCACAGACTTTGTGTCTTCCTGTCTTCAGACTCGGAACATTAACAGGCTAAAATGTGATGATACTGTGTCTGACGTAGTAAAGAAGCTACTGTCTATCATTTGAAAACAAATTCAATGCACTGTTAAAGAGAAAGCTAGCAAAGTCTCCATTCTGTTTACATTCAAGCAAGGTTTGATTTCATATTTTGCAACCTACAATCAGCAAGCCACAAATTACAGAGTAGATATCCCATGAGTTTTACAAAGATTTTCCATTAACTGTAAGACAGTCTCACAAACCATGTCTTTTTGGTTGCTTGAATTGTGTGTTCGTGTGTATATAAGTGTGCACACGTGAATTCTGTCATGCTCCCCCCTGTGTGTTAAATGCATGCAGGTTCATTGTAAGAGTGAATTTATGCATGCAGGTGTGCTTGTTTACATGCATGTGTACTTAAGGTGTGTTTGTGTATGCAAGTTAAAAAAAAAATGTGATGCTCAGCCAACTAAAGGTGTGAAAATCCATGTACTGCTCACTTTCGGTTTACTGCCATACAACAAAAGCATTCAGCTGTTTGAGGGAAACTATGAGTGCAGAACCTCCTGCTACCCTTTTTTCAATTTAACACCCAATTCCATCAAGGCAACATAGATTCGTGGACAGTCTATTTCGGAAACCTAGAAAACACAAAGAGCATTATTTAAGAAATAGGGGGACATTCACACACTGGTCAAATAAAAATTCTCTTTTGTACTCATTTCTTACAAGGAAATTGTCAGAAATGTTATAAAAGTTGTGTATTTGATTCATGGGTAGGCCTTTTATGTTCAGCATTGTTGTAATTTGGTCATGACTGACTCAGCCATATTTTTCCTATAATTAAGTCTGGCTTTTATAAATGTCAATCTTACGGACAAATAACTCTTAATTGCTCAATGATGAAAAAAACACAGTTTGGATAAGAGCCCCTGCGGAAACCAAACAAAAGAATCTAATTGCCATTAGGGTATTGTGATTGTACAGAAACACTCTATTAGTATTCAAACACAGTGGAAGAAAAGAAACTTCTAGATGGCATACTAAGTACTTTGAATGTGTGTTTGTGTGTGTGTGTTTGTGTATTCTCTGGAATATGGTAGATTTCCTATGTGGCATTATGTAGACATCCATGACCAATTAATCTGCCTTACATCAAGTCTCTACTCACAGATGGATCCTTTATTAGAACCATTTTCTAATCAACCACGAGCACCTGCTAAACTCTCCATTTTTACAATTTCAAATGTTTTATTTTTGGTAAACAAATTGCAGAGCCTTGACTGGAACCAATCCACATATGAAGATTTACTTGCTGTTTCTTAATACAATTCAACTCGTCTTTTTCTCCCAGCCGATAACCCATAAGCATATACAATGTATTACCAGAAACAGATATGCTTACACACACCCACTATCTCACGTTTACTCTCGACTTCTTTATTCTTTGTGTCTATTTCTACAGTAAAAACACATTATACATATTAGGAATAAGACAAAACAGACAAAATAATGTCTAAACACATTCTAGCTGCACCTTGACTACGCCCAATGGACAGAGAAAAAGAGAAAGATGTTACATGTCACTGCGATCAATGGCGGCCATTGTCTCCCCCCGTCTGGCAGAGGTATAACGCCTTTCCATGTACTTAAGCCGTGACCACTGCAGTGCGCTAAGGGGGCGCATGGGTATGGATTGCCTCGTGTCCCCAATGCGATCGGTGCTATTGATCGTGCTAATGCTGGACTGCAAAGGAAGGTGAGAGCCTGAGAAAGGGAGCAAGGGAGAAGGAGGGAGATGGGGAGAGAGAAAGAGAAAGAGTGCTGCAGGAATGCATCCCCAGGGAGCCTGTCTTGGGCTGGGGCAGGGCTTCAGGAATGCTCCCCAGGAGAGCCCAGTGAAGGCTAGGGCAGGGATGGAAGAATGCTCCTCTAGAGAGTTGAGAGTGGAGGCTGGCTGGGGCAGGGCTAGAGGAATGTTCCCCCAGAGCACCCCTTTAACACAGTGGCAGAAATGGAGGGGCTCCATGGGGGGACTCTCTGTCCCCCCTCCGGCTCCAGAATGGCTGCAGATCAGGTTTCCGTGTGGGGATCAGCATCCTGCCGACAGGGCTTTAGGCTGCCCTGGGGAGGTGGCAGGAGGCTAGAGGCACTGCTATTCCACAGGCCTTTCCAAAAACACTTCACAAATGCTTTGTTTCATTGTATTGTCTGTACACCCATGTATTGTTACTGATCCTTCATCGAGAAAGAGAAATGGACTCCATAGTTTGACTTTTGTTCTCAGTTGGCACAAGTCATGTTCATATGCTAGATATGAGATTGCAATGGTGCAAGCTAGAAAGGATGCCTTCAGACCTACCTGCCGAAGAAATACCTTGCTTCTCAGCTCATTTCCACTTGTGTTTACAAGCTAGCCCACACTGTAAATAAAAACACCTCTCGCTCAGAGTTTAATTCAAAAGACTGCATTTTCACAAAGCCTTTCACTGTCAGTTCTCCAATTCTGTGCCTCTGAAACTATTTGAATAGCCTAGTGCACACATGGGCTGTCAGCCTGGTGGCCATTCTTTCATTACGGGTCCAGCTCCCTTGAGCAACACCTTTTCTTGTGTCCTTCACTAGAGGAGGGGCATGGCTGCTTCCCCCAGAGAGATCCGTGCCCTGCTATTTTAACCCTCTGTGAGATGACCTTTTTAATAAGTGTCTTTCTCTGTTTTCCTGCCGGCCACTGTGCGAGCAAACAGAGCATGTCTTCTGCTTCCCTCAGATAAAGGAATCAATCAGAGAGGGTGCAACAGAGAAAGAGAGAGAAATAACTGGGCCATATATGGATTTATATTATGTAGATTTCCCTTTCTTCTTCCCTGTAGACATTGCAAAATGCTCTCAGTTTCAATAAAATACATTTCAGATTTATGAGAAAAATACAAATGAAGCACTAATACCCAGCAAAAAACAATAAGATCCCTCCACAATGCAGAGGATAGTAATATGATAGAAATAGTTTCGATAAATTTCTAATATGAAGACTGTCTCTGTGACAGAGAGCCAAACTAATTTTTAAAACTCATTGATATGTTTTACCCCTTCCACTCCTAACCATGACATGTTTGTTTGAAATGTTTGAATTCATTTACATCAAGTCTTTGGGTCAGTAGCATGGAAACATTCAGTAATACCCACAACTATGAACAGGCTCCTGGCAGCCCATGTTTTCTACAAACTGTTTCCAACAGGCTCCTATTGGTTGTACAGTTTTTTTTTTCTTTTCAACTAACTTTGTATATTGATCCAACAGCTGCTTTGTGGCTGCCAAGAAGAATGCGCCAAACTGCAAAGACTTTATTTGCTTCAAAAGGGCTCACATAAGAGGAAAGCGAAATGAGCAAGACCTGATTAGCCGAACTCTGAGCCACTGCCGTTCATCAGAAATTCTGCTGTGTTTTTGCTTGGGTGTCTTGCGACATCCTGGTACAAAGAGCAGCACACTGATTACAAGGCTTTGAAAGGAGGAGAGGCGGTCAGGGGAGAATAGCTACTTCTGGCACAACGCAGCCACTGAAAAGAGACCTCATGCTAGAGTGAGCTCTCAGAAATGGGTTTGAGTCTTTGCTATGTATGTGTTTGTGTGGGTGCATGTTCTATGTGAGTGTATGTGGGTAAGAGAAATAGGTAGGAAGAGAAAAAGGGAGAAAGGGAGTATTAAAGTAGATGTTTGACTCCACGACATAGCATCCCTGTACATTTCCTCTGTGTGCGACACTGCCAGTAACGTTAACAGGAGTGTCATTAGGAATTCAAAGCATATGCCCTCGTGAGGATGCCCTCTTTCTTTTTCCCCTGCGCTTCACACTGCACACATTATGCACTGTATAAAGTATTTATTGCTCTTTGTCAGACGAGGACTGCATTTCAGGCAGAAAAACAATCAAAATAACAGAAAAGCTTCAATTTTATGCTTGTATTTGTGTGTTTAAGGTAGAAATCACAATGGCCAACACTGCCACTCTTTGCCTTCCTCATTTTCATTCCCCCACTCTCACACTCTGTCTTGATCAATCAGTCATCTGCTTAGGCATGCAAACACACACAGACACGTATTAATGCGCACATGCTCATACATGCTCCCTTGCAGCACCTGCGTGCTTGCACTTTGCATTTTAGATGACACATAATTCATTCCCGAAGAGGCTAAACACATGCTGTGACTTCATCCAGTTGACCTCTTTCTTAAGTAGGTAGCCACAATAGGTGTAGTAACATGGACAAAACAGACATAATCTCGTGTGCTCATCCAGAACTACATGCACTGATTGAAAACACAACATAAATGATATGTAGCAATCCTTTGAAATTACTGACTTTAATTGTGTGACAAAGACCTGGCCATAGAGTGGTTGTCTCGGTTACTCTTGCTCTCTTCATCTCTTCTTGGCCCTGGCTCTGCCTGTTCTTTGTTCACTCTCTTCCTCAGCCTGCAAGTCTTTTTCAGCGGCACAAGCAAAAGAATGGCACATTAAATCTTAATAGGACTGCGTCTGGCCGTGTTGAATTGCAGAGCGTGTTAAGCCGGCGCTTTCCTCCCCCTTGGCACACGCTTGTGGAAGTGGAAAACAATTGAATAAAAGAAACCGCTCCCTCCCTCTGTAACACAAGTGACTTCAACTGCTCTGCTGTAGCTATGAGACTGAACTGACTCCAGCTCACAAATGACTTAAGCCCTTACTGTAACATAAATTACATTAGTTATTTTCAAAATGCATATACATGGAATGTAGACACAGGGTTTACCTGGCCACCCATGATGAATCCGTTGCATATTCCCTTCCTGGTGAGAGTTGGAAAATATTTCCCTAAAACTCAGTAGTTACTTGATATTCTTCAAAATAGCCTGCTGGCAGAGACACATAAAATTGATTAGAAGAGGGCAAACCTATCAAGGAGAGACAAGTGAAATGTATGGAGACAGGGAAAGGACAGAGAAAGAAAGGGGAAGTTATTGGAGCAAAAGTGATAGGTGGAAAAAACAGAGAAGTGCAGACTGACAGAGTCAAGGTAAGGCAGCCAATTGTCGCAGCAGTGATGTGAGTCCAGGCCTGCTTTGTAAGGCAGTCAGAGGTGGTAATTAGCCAGTGATGAGTTGACTAGTTGTGTGTCCAGTGCACGGCACTGCTGGGTGGGGCTGTGGGAGGTAGATAAGGCCAGCAGTGGGCTTATCTCTGAGAAGGACAGGCACCAGGCCTGCCAGGCAAATCCACCCACAGCTTGGTGCAGACAAGCTGCATTTTATTAACAACATCATTAATGCCAGACAGGTTATGTGCGGTGGCTCGGAAGAGAGACAGGAAAAAGTAAAAAACAAATAAAGTCTCAATTCCTGCTTGGCTGGCCAGTCTAAAGTACATAGGCACCGGTTGACGTGTTTTGAAAGCAAGGAGCTTGTGGAGATGTTTACCAGGTAGGCAGCCAACGGAAGGGCACGGAGAGCGAGCTTGGATCTTACCTCTGGGTTTTGCTCACTCTCCTCTGGGTCCCCAGAATTCAAATGATTTTCTTTTTTCTCTTTCAAACGTGGGACTGCTCACCAGAATAATGATGAAGCAGATACAGAGAAACATAACTAGGTGCAAAGAAAAGGAAAAATGTATTTTAAAAATGATGTGGACATTCTGGGCTCACTTTTCTAAGAAATGCTTTTTTTTCTCTTCTCTGAATCTGCATACCAATGATAAAAAATTATGCTAAAATGCCATTGCATTAAGAAAGTTTATTTATGCTTTTGTTTAAAATAATGTGATTTCCTTTCGTCAGATGGCATCTTAACAGGTGTCTAGTGAAAAATGAGCATTCACTTACTCTGGTATGATTTTATAAGCAATCATGTGAGAACATGAACACTTGGTTTGTAATTAATATTCTATATTAGCATATCAAATGCCAAAGAGTGTTTCAGTGGCATGTTTTTATTTGTTTGTTTGTTTTATTGCACTAGAATTCAACAGGATGTAACATGGCATTGAAACAAGTTCACCACTCAACATGTACCTCATTCATAGAACAGACACCTCAAAGAATCATGTACAGGCTTTTTAAACATGTTAATATACCCTAATGAATAGGTCAAAGGATTTGCTTATGTCGCTTGGAAATATGCTGCACATTGATCCCCATAGGCCTTTTTCCTTAGATGGCTTTTGCCAGACTTGCCAGTAATGGGAGGAAAGGAAGGAGGGAGATGGAGGGCGGTGGAAAGAGTGACCAGTCCGACAGGTTTATGTCTCCCTGCAGGCTAAGCTCTGTGGAATGGGCCCACAGGAAGGAGCAGAGCCAGCTGTGACGGCATCCTGCTAGCCACTGTGGTTTAGGAACTTTGGGGTTACACTATCACCGACTCAACATTTCCCCCTCTCCTCTACTCCTCCCAGGGGTTGTTTTTGTTGGCCAGGGGGTAGTGTTTGGGTGGGGGCTGCTATGAGTCTGTATGGAACAGCCACTCCTATATTTCAGGATATGGGGAGTTCAGCCACCCACAAGGACAGGGATTCTCAAATATCATGTGAAAGTAACGCATTTGTTCCTAAGTTCTAATTGCCATTTTTGGACTGGAAGGTGGGTTCATAAATTTAGTTTTATGTGCAGGATGGGTGCTGTTTAAGTTCTGCAAGGCCACCAGCTGGAACCTGCTTCTGCAGAGGGATGACTGTTGGTACAGAATGTAACAGTAAAGCCATGGTGTCAGGTAATACAGAGATGTCCTCTTAATCTTAAGAGCAGCAGACAGTAGGGGGTCCAACACCGTTGAGAATGTAAAGGTCATCTAATCTATTCCACCTCCAACCTGCCTGACTGATCGATCATTCTGGAGGAGTCAATCGATTTGATCAGAGAACCTCTCCTAAGAGAGGACCTCCCAATGAGTGGCTTGGATTCTGCAGAATGCTGCAGATTGTGCCAGCTTGGTGCATGTCTCTGCGATAAACCAAGACATTAAAATTCCTGATTAAATAGTAACTCGCCACCTGTGGTAGCCATTCTCTAAATAAGCCACTGATTTAAGACAGCAAAGAACATCTAATGTTAGTCTCACTTCATCATATTATCAGGCTCATTCTATATGCAGTGCATGTACACTAAAATCAGATCAACAAAATCCTGCAGGACTGACTGACAGCCGAGAGAGATTGGGCTGTAGTAAACAGTGTGGTAATCTTTATATTAGGACATTATGTGCCCCCAGTCAAAGCATGATGCATCTTTCTCATCATGAACTTGGTTTGTAGAACATACCCCACAAACAAAGTCAACAGACAAAACCATCGTATGATTGGATTTTAATCCAATTGCATTATTATTCAGACCTCCCATTGGCCATTCATTACTCTCACATGGAGCCTGTGTGGGTTGTTATCACCCAATCAGGCTGAAGACTGTATTCTGGAGAGCATGCTTTCGTTTGCATCCTTTAAACCCTGTGAGCCTTTCCTCTCTCTGGGCCCGCCAACGGAATACCTAATTCCAAAGTAAACTGATTGCTCTCTCCAACAAGATTACGCTGTGATGATGTTAGCCAAGTGAGACCGCTATTCGGATGCAACCAGGGCAAGCAAGGATGCTTACCACAAGATGACTGATCAGCATGTTAAGAGAAACGAGGTTGGAAAAAAAGGAGGAAAAAACGAGGGATAGAAATCAAAAGAGTGTGAGAGAGTTGTGCGCGTGGGGGTAAGCAGAAATGTAATTTGCTTCTCACCTCAGGCGACTGGGCTCTAAGGCCAGTAAATATGCAAACAAGCTGAGCCTGGCCATCAATATAAAGACCCTAGATGATTACTAATCTCCACTGCAGAAGTAGATTGAGGTCTGTTCAGCAGTTCTATG
Organism: Sandelia bainsii; assembly: GCA_032362345.1. Classification (NCBI taxonomy): domain Eukaryota; kingdom Metazoa; phylum Chordata; class Actinopteri; order Anabantiformes; family Anabantidae; genus Sandelia; species Sandelia bainsii. The sequence continues at coordinate 11,983,032 of JAUMHL010000010.1, read as the reverse complement.
GAACATGACGGAAAAAAGAGGGAGATTAAAGTCCAAACTACATCTCTGTGTTGGCCCCCAACATTATGCGCAACTAAGAATTGTGAGTATATTTGATGTTCAGTTTCAGAAGTAATATACCATTTGTGATGCACATAAATCAGCAATTAAAATATCAGTGTCTCAAATATATATTGCAAATTTCATATTGAAATGATTCAGAGACCTCCTATGTTGTGAATATAATTCAGAAACTTATGCCATAACTTCTCAGTAACTTTGAACCTTGTTCTCAACTCACCGCCGTCCTTTCATCATGGAGAATTCCTTGTCTGATACAAGCTCTTAGACGTGAGGCACAGTAGTTTACCAGCCCATTGTCATTCCACATCCATAATCCAGGATAAAAAAACCTATGGGACATGGACCAGGCTGGAGTCATTAGGTGTATGCGTGGCTTACCCAGACAACCAGATGCCTCGGGATGGCCAGGGGTCATCTCTCTGTGAGAACACAATGTTGATGTCCTTGTTTCTCTCTACCTATTCTTTGCCTGCACTCCTTCTCTTGCCCCCTCTTCATCATTCTTTTCTTTCGTTCTTTCTTTCCCTTGATTGCTCTGCACAGTCATGACAAACACAGAGGTCCATGCTGGAGCTTAGCAGTCGAAGAACCTGTCAGCTAAAGGAAAGGAGGAAAGACAGACATGGGAGTAGTTGTGGCCCTAGGTTGAATGCCTGAGGGTGTACTACGTGTGGAGGATAGTTAGTGTAGTTGGACGCACTGCAGTCTGCAGGTGAATCCTCTCATTTTGGGAGACTTAATGCATTTGAATCATCACCTCTAGGGGCGAGTGTTATGACTTTTAGTTGAAGAAGGAACCTTGATATAAAATGCAGCAAAAGTTGCATGCTTTTTTTTTTTCTCAATACAGCAGGAGAGCCATGTAAGAGGAATATATATTCTAAGAATGTCATCCTAGTGTTAAACATAATTGACTATTTCTTGTATTTTGGACTGTGTTTCCAGCATTGAGCTTTACCCTCTGCAGTGAGTGCACAAGGCTTGAGGATGTTTACCTGGCATGGTGCCTGTTGTAGCTGCCCTCCTGTTGAGGAATAGCAGGTCAGGCTATATCTTTGTGTTTGTTTGTGCATATGAGCATTTTTGCACTTGTGTATGAGTTTGTGTATGTATGTATATATAGTATGTATGTGTGTGGTGTGTGTATGAAGAGGAGGGGGGATCATTAGGATGGAAAGGATCAGTGGCCATTATATTCAGTGAGGACAAAAAGAAGATCTCCAAGTATTTATTTTTCAGGAACAGATAGATGGACAGATATGAAGGTGGTGGATAACTGGACTCTCAGTCCAACAGAACAATCCATCTGCTCAGCTATCAATCTTCCCCCTCACTCCCTCTGTCCATTTACTCATACAGCCATTTATCCATCCTCACCAGTGGCCAAAGGGTGATGTCTCTTTGTGGCCCTGATAATCTGGACCAATTTTCTCTGCAATTTATTTTCCAGCCAACCACCCACCTGGTCAAGCAGCATCAGACTTCTCAAGGTAGAGCCACTCATCCCAGCAAGCCCCTTTCCCACCAATCACTTTGTGTTTTTTTCCATCCCAAGCTTAAGATCTCTCCTCAGGTCTTTTGTGTTTTGAAGTTTCATTTTAGTACTGTAGTAATGCAATCATTACTCCTTTCTTTACTTTAATCTTTGAGCAACGGCTGTAATGTCCCTACCCTTCTCCATCTTTGTTTTCTATTATCATCTTCTATTTCTATCCATAGCTCTCTCTCCTCCCTCGCGTCTTTCTCTTTCTTTCTCCCTCCCTCCATCCTGTCATGGCTCCTCAGTATTCTGCTGCTGTCTTGTGTGGAGTGATTTTGCCCAGACACGTCTGGCTCTGGGTAAAGTGCGGTCCCCAGAGAGCATGCTCCGCAGCCCCCAGGTCGCCGGCACCATGAATACATTATGATCCCCATTTCCATCCTGTTGCCACGGCAGCACTTTTGGAGCCGCAGGGCGATTAAGACGTGTGCTGTCGATACCCTGATAGGAGCAGAAGTTGGATCTGGAAGCTGGCCTTGGATCAGATTCCATCTTTCCTCCTACTATTGGTGGCTTCACTACAGGGAAGAGGAAGTCTTGTGAGTTTTTTATTTGCTGGACAAGCTCACCTGCTGTACATAAGCATAAGCATACATCCATCCTCAAGCTCTTTTGCCGACCTCTATGCTTTATCTCTGTCTTCTCTGCCTGAAACCATTTCCCTCCCTTATTCTCACTTCCGTTGCTCCTCCCCATCGCCGCAGTTCAGCTAAGGCAGCATTATACGCAGTCTCTCTCTGCTCTCTGATATTCTGCTTTCCTCACAAAGGAAGCAACTCCCTTACCTTTTATTGTTTCCTTTTTTTCTTTGGGGGATGATGTATAAAACATGGTGCCTCAGGTAGAGGATGTTGGGTAGGAAGCCATGTCCCCCTAAATGGCCAGCCGTGTGCATGCGCCTAACACTTCACTGAGCAATCTGTCAACATGTCAGCAACACATGTTTTGTAAAAAGCCTCTGGTGGGAGCCAGGGGAAAAAAGGCACTCCTGCCAGACCAGAGAGGAAATGCTTTTTTCTCCCCTATGCAGTGGATTTTCTATTGCTGGTGCTCAGTCCCACGGGCCCCCCACCAACCACCCTCCCCTCCCCCACATATACACCCGTTGTCTGCACTTCAGAAATTTGAACTGGGGACCCTCAAGGGGGTTTACTGAGAGGGTGGGGGTAGGCTAGGAGGGAGGGGCTCTCTCTTTTTCAGAGCGTATGAAATTGTGAAGGTATATTGTGGCAGGTCCCCAAGCGGTCTTTTCTAATACCTGAGTTTCTGGCGAAGCTGGAAATTACCAGCGGCTCCCCCGAGGGACGGCTTTATCCACACCAGGAAGGGGAGCAGAACTCAGTGGGGAGGTTACTTAATGCATGGCTGAAATAAAAGAATTTCTGAGAGACAGAGGCTGAAAAGCTAGCTTTTTTCTCTATTCTCAACCCCCCCGTTCCCTCTCCCTCTCTCTTTTCCTCCCCAGTAGTATAGTTTACTACTCTGCCTTCTCTTGAAGGGTTCTAGTTTAATAAACTTTCAGAGGATCCTGCTGGTGCAGACAGCTAGACAAATACCCTTGTGTGTTCTCTTTTGTCGGAGATACAGCTTTTTGTTATATTCTTGCAAATTTGATTTCTCCCTCTGTCTTTCGTTTTCTCTGCCGCCCTCTGTCTCTTTCCTTTTCTGCATTTGTCTTCATCTCCCTCGTCCTCCTCTCGTTTTCTGTCTCTCTCTTCGATACACATGCACACACTACACACACACACATACGCATTCTCACACACACACACACATACATACACATACACAAAGTCAAACTCTGTCTCTTGTGGTTGAGTTTATTGTTTGGTCTGTCTCTTCGTTCTCCCCCTCTGTGCTCCCTTTTGTTTTCTGTATGTTTTGTTGTACTGTGCAGGGAGGCAGAGATGCAGATAGAATGCAGACAGTTTGCCCTCAGTGAAGAGTGCGCACAAGCACCGTTGGTATCTATTTAACAAAACACATTAATCTATTTACACAATACCAAATGTATAACTCTACTTTTTAAGTACGGGGTGTAAGGTGTTTTTGATCAGAGAGATTTAATGCACAATGTTTTGGGGGCAATTTACTCATCCTGCATGGCCTTAATTTCTACTTAGTGTATGCCAGAATTGGTTCCTTAGTAATCAGCACCTGTATCCAATATCCATAGATCATTATTCTTGCCTTGTTCATAACCTTAAAAAACAACATAAAAATATCATCTCATGTATGAAACGCCTCTATCTCTGTTTCTTTCTCCCTTTCTCTTCCTCCCCCTCTAGTGTTGGTAAATAATTCAACCTTTTCCCTGTAACAAGTGCTGGCCTTAATAGGGAGCAGTACCTGTAGTTGGGATAAACAAGGCAATCGGCCTCAGCAGTGAAACAGAGGGATTTGGGTTTCATGAGGGTAGAGGAATAAGTCGTTTCTTTCTGAAAGGCAGAGTAGACTGGCTGACATTAATTAAACCCTATAGGATAAAGGTTATCTGAGGCCCAGCAAAGCAAAGAACGTGCATGCATGTGGGATGTTATGTCTGTAGAATCCAAATCCATACTTGTAATTAAAACTGACATGTGTGGGCTCAGGCATGTGTGGTATGTTTAAACTATTATGTTCTAATATCTGTGTATCAGGCAGCTAATGATGTAGAGGAGTGACCATTTCAACCAATAGAAGAAATGTGCTAACCTCTCTGACCCTCCACTTTCAGTTGCAGATGAAAGCTGATAATCCAAAATAGTCTAAAAGAATATATGACGGACAATGTAGCTTCCACCCCTGCTACATCTTCAGCATTCAACACGTTCCTAAAAATAAAATCTGAGTCAACTTTCTAGAGAATTCCATGTTTAGAAAACATTGTGTAGCCCATCATGCTCTATGATAGTAGGTGTGCCTCCTCAACAGAGATGCTCCCATGGTGCACCTGTGACTGAGTCATCTGACCCAAGCTTCAGCACAGCACTCGGGTGCCATGGCTCATGTTTTACAAATTACCCAGGGGGTTGTGCACCACCTCTATGCCCACACTTTCTCCCTGCTGTATGCAAAGTGCAAGGGATTATAGTCCCCAACTTCAACTCCGCCCTCGGACAATGAACAGCTGCAGAGATGACGGTCACCTTACTAACCCAAGAACGCTAAGGAAAATACAAATTAAGGAAGGGCGTATGTACTGCTCTGACCTGTTAGCTTCTGCTGAGTGTATGCTATATAAAAAAATAAATAAACAGCATGGATCATTTTACCAGTGGGTTATAGCTCTGTGTTATGTGTGTGTCATCAGTACTCCAGTGATAATCTTAGAACATCTCTTTCTCTCACTCTCTGTCTGACTCATCAATTTATTTGCATGCTAAATTTAATTAAAGGTCACCTTATTGGTAATATTTTCTTGATACTTAAAATAGCCAAGCAAGATATCCAGTAGAGGAGTGACATGGGTTTTATTACCATCTCATTGTATGATGTTTCTATATTAGTGTTACAGTAACACTGCGGCTCTTTCACAGTAATAGCACAATAGTAATGTGTTATCTTTTCATATACTAATGAAGCCTGATGTCCTCTCATCTACAACAGCCCAGTGAAAAGTAATTAACTGATATAGATGTTGCTGTCAGTGATAACTGATATTGGGGGACTATTACATTCACTCCATTGAATGATGAACCTTGAAATGGGTTCATCACAGTAAGATGCACAATAAGACTGACATGAGATTACAGAATATACTGTTTTTATTGTAACACATGATTCGCCTGTAACAATTTACTCACATAATATTGTTTATAAAGCAGACTTCAAATGTAAAGTATTCATAATAATCTGAGCTTTTCCTCAAGTTTACTTGTCTTGAATGGATCATAATTCAATGGGGGTGTTGGTTGGCAGTCATATTGAGTTCCTCTCCTGAGAGAGACATAAATAGCCTCCCAGGTGGCAGTGTGAAACTAAGTAAATGGTTACTAAGCCAAGGAGTGCTGGGTCTATGTACTAAATAGGGCGAGAAGAAGTATCCGTTGAGGTGGTGGAATGAGAGGAGAGTATTCAAGGGTAAGATGAACCTCAATAATCTCTTTTAGGGATTTTTCTACAGTGACCCTGAAAGTTTTCCACTAAGTACGTCATCATCCAAAGTTTTAGAAAAACAGTCCTGGGCAAACTTTTTTTTCAACTGATAAATAGATAAACAGGAATAAATCAATGTGAAGTGATGGATGAATAAGTAAAATGCCCTGTAGTCATTTGTCTAGTTGTATTCAGGCCTCATATTCTAGCCCTGTTCTACAAATGAAGATGAGGTTGAGGGCAGAGAAGGAACTGTTTCGTTTGTTGAGAGGGGGGCATGTTTGTGCACGCATATTAGAGTGTGCATGTGTGTGTTTTCATAATACTTAGTAGTATTAAGATATGATGGTGAGATGCCTGGATACCAGCAGAAAACAATAGAAGGGGAAACAAAGCAAACCCCTAAATCTGTCTGCCATTTGCGCTCCCATACTGTACACACATGTCATGAGTATTCTGGCACAGTTACTGGGCCAGGGAAGTGCTGGTCTGGGGCCTGGCCCATTCTCCAGAGACAACCCACCCACCTCCTCCCTCTCCTCCCCCTTCCCCCTTCCTGTGCAGTCTGTGGACACAGTCTGAGGCGACAAGGTTGCACAACAGCTCGCAAAACCTCCTTCTTTACAAACATGATCATAAAAAAACCACAGTCTGCCATTAGAAATCTGTTTAATAAGAAAAAATAATTAGGAGGACTGTGATAATTGTGTCAGGGGGGAAATAGATCAGACAAATTATGGGAAGAACCAGAAAATCTTGCCGTGGCTTTGTTACTTTGCTGTTGGTTCATTTCAACATTGATCCACCCTTCCATCTGTCATCCTTTTCCTGTGCTCCTTCTTCAACTCTCCATTTCTTTCTCCCTTTCTTTCTCCCTTTCTTGGACTCGAGAGTGGAGGAGCCTTCTGGCTTTAACAGAGAGGGGATGAAGATGTTTATTCATCTGGAGGGTATTAGAGCCATGATTAAGGAGGGGAGGGAGTAGTAAGGCTGATGCGACGGCTGAATCGTTCGTTCGTGGGCCGCCTGCGGGATTCTGGCCAACACACCAGGAAAACAAGAAATGAAGAAGAATGAAAAAACTTGTAGTTAAATTTGATTCTCTCGGGAAAAGACAGAAGTTTAAATTTTAGCTGCTCTGGCTTACTCTCTCTCATTTTCAGTCTCACTCCCTGTCCTCACAGCTAAGCTAATTATTAATGAATGCGGTTTCTGTTGAACCTTGGAGAGGTGTCAGCACTGCAGTCACTGAGGGTTAAGAAATCTTGACATTTAAGACAGGGATGCATGAAAATACATCGTCTTGCTTGAGTTGATACTTGTTTTTCTTCCCCTCCCACTCTCCTCTGCAAAATGCATGTTTTGTTCTCCCTCCTGGGCTGTCTCCAGTTGTTTTACCACTGACAAGCTGGGATGGCATGGAGCAGATATCAAATAGAGCCACAGTGTATTAATCAGAGGAACTAAAGGTCATGGGTCAAGAGGCAGGATTAGTCTTTTTTTTATAAATGCTAATGCTAAAGCTAACACAAGATTAGTTGTTTGTCATATACTTGTGAATTTATTCATTATTTAAAGTGAGAAAAAAGAGGTGTTGATATAAGACTTTTATGGGCACTTGGCAGACAAAATGCCCTTTTTAAAAATATACCCAGTGTACTAGAACATAGATCCAAGTGTCTGAAGCTATCCTTAAAAAAGTGAATTCTCTGTTGAAGTCTAGCCCAAGTTTTATGGGTCACTATGAGGTAGTTTGATTAAAAAGAATTAGACTCTATTTTCTGAATTCACTGAGTGCTGTGCTTGGTTTTCAGTAATGGATAGCGCCTCTTGAAACTTGCAGAGCAAACCCTATTTTAATGAAGCAACCATACAGTAACTCAGCATATTTCTGTACTCACAACAATTTTTTTCTTTTCCAAGTGATCGCATAAATCACATTTCCATGAGTAACTAAGAGAGGGGAAAAATAAAAGAGCATCCAAGTAACCTCTCGCACAGTGAGGGAATATTAGTAGGGAGGCAGCACAGCACAGGGCTGCAGCATCTCTCACAGTGGCTGACTGGCTGACTGGCTAGCTTGCCGTCCACTGGGTCCTGCTCCTGGTCTGCCGCACTGTTGAGGGAGCAGAACACACACACAGAGTGGCTCCCATGCCTATTGAAGCCCAGGCCAGCCCAGTCCAGACCAGCCTGTCCAAGCACTCCCTTAGAGCCAGTGCAGTGAGGCAGGCGGTGAAGGGGCATGCTGAGGGACAGATTGTCATCCTCCTTTCTCCCCCTGGGAGACTCACTGTGTGTACTTGTTCTGCCAAGACCTGGGGGACAGCCTCCTTCCGGTTTGTGCTGCAGTTTACCTGAAGTGGTCAACTGTCCTTCCTCTCCACACCACCAGCCGTTCACTTCCACAGGAGATGACACCACTGCCACCACCCCTCTCCCACACACAGACTGCCCCACCTACATCCTAAATACAGCCCATCTTGCTTTGCAGCACTTTTAGGTCTTAACTCTATCAAAGCCTAATAGGACTGGTTATTTTCATACTCTGAATAAATACTGTGAAACATACAGGACATTTCAAATATTTAATCTTTCATTTAAATGTGTTTTGCAATAGTGGTAGGATCTTTACTACCAATACATGTTTATTAATCATGTAAAACATATAACAACAACATATTGAATTTCACAGATTTAATGATATACATGCTGTGAAGTGTATTTTGGTTCCAAAGTGATTCACTTTTAATAATTCAAACACTTCAAATCAAGTAAAATTAAACTGAAACAATAGAACATCAACATTAGCCCTCAAGCCCACCCACTGCACTTTGACTAGTAGTCTATTATGAACCCCAAATTCACTTTTCTTGAATAATGAAGTAATTAAATGTCTCATTTTTCTTGTCCTTTCATTAATTACTTTTTCTCTTTAAAAAAGATTTAATTTCTAAAGCTGCAAATTGAAGCACTCCTGACAATTTAATTCACTGTTAACCCTGTCTTTGTGACTTGCCCTGCCCTGGTGTAACACTTGAAAAGCACAGGCAGGGCCAAACACAGTGATACAAGAACACATTCTTACAAATTGTATAAAGGGCAATTTTTAGTATAAGCCTTTTTTTCAAACTAAATGCTGAAATATATAAATATACAATTCTTAAATTTTTTTCCAAGCCTATTCAAACCTGGCATCTGGCATGCATATTGTGTGTTAAAGTTTGTTTCTGACCTCGGTAACCCAACTGTAATAGTATGCAGTTGTTATGGAGGATAAGAAATGTGGTACATGGCACTAAATCAACTCTGGCATGCTTTCAGAGTTCAAACACTGCAGTTATGGATTGATATGCAATGCTAATTTTCAAAGAAACACATTGAGACAGATCCTCCATACAGCACAAACACACTCGTTCATTGTACAGGCCCAATATTATTTTAATTAACATTAGAATTTATAATCATTATTATTTAAATGTCTGTGTTGGTGTACATGCAGGGACACATCTCTATGATAAGTAATGGAATTCCACTTTACATTGTGTCTCACTATCATGGAAAGAAAAAACCTTGTAAAGGATGACTGGCCGCCCTACTTTTCCTCCTCTGGCCTTCCATTTGTCTAACTTTCCCGGGATGCCACTGGGGCACTGTGATTTCTGGGACAGTGACCAAGTGCTCCTGTCTGAGCTGGGGGACGTGGGTAATGTGGACAAAGTAGTTGACAGTTTGCTGCTTCCCCATGGTTGAGAGACAGAGCCATGAGGGCCAGAATAATGGACACCCAGACCACAGAGTCAAGACAGTGCTTGATGTTCCAGCTCTTTGTGTCAGGCCCTGTGTGAAAAAAATCCCCACTGACTGCAGTTTGGGGGTGTGTGCATTTCTCCTTCAAGTGTGTGTGTCTTGATATGTGTTTTGTTGTGCGTGTACATGATGTTGGGCCAGAGTAACTCACTGCTACAGCATTGATGAAACCCCGGGAAGTGAATCCCCATTTCATCTACTGTTTTTCTACCTTGACCAGTAAAAGATAGCATCCTTGTTCACTGCTCCCCTAGTCGTCTCACACAACCCCTCCTTCTCATCCTGTAGCGTAGTGGATTTGATTGATCTGTAGCAAAGGGGGAAAGGGACCTGACATTTCTCAGTGATGTGTAAAAAACATATTGTGTTTGCTAAGAAAAAAAGAGCAAAACTGAGAGGCAGACTGAGTATACACACAACACACACACATAGACAATACTATATCTGAGGGAGAAATGCATTGGTAAATACCAACTCTGTTAAATACTTCTAATTGTGCTTATTCGTGTGTGTTAATCAGCTGCGTGGTGCAAGAAGCCACATCTAGCCACCTGGCACTTTTGTTGACAGCTACTGGGAATTATCAGTGTTTCATTTTGACTGGATTTGATGTCTTAAAACAGGGATGTAGCAGGACTACTGTGAGTAAAGCCCAGAACTGGGCCTCTTCCAATAGCTCTGTGTCCTCTGAGCTCCCCGTTCTGAATCAACTGAGTGATTTGTTCATCTGACTGGAATTAGTCCCAAAAAATCGACACCCCACTCCCTTCTCTCTCAGTCAGGAAAATTGGAGTCTTAGCTAATGTAAAAAAAAAAAACCTCACCACCTACTCTATTAGATCTTAAGTGGTTGAGTCACAAACACGGTCGTACATGATAGCATGATGTTCAGACACACATTGCTATTTGGGCATCAGAACAGGAAAAGCGTTGAGATGACACATGCATTGTCTCATGGGGAACGCTCACTACTTTTCCCTGTAACTGTAAAAAGATCCCCTCTCTGAATACGAAGTGGGGTCATGGTATTACATCAGACAAGTTGTCAGCTTTTTGTTTATTCAATGAATCCCCAATCCCCAATGTGCCACAAATATACTCACACAAACACATCTCTTATGACAACTACTACGTACAGATCTCTGGTACAACACACAGGAAGATATTTTTGGCGGCTGAAAGCACGGCCATGATTTGCTTCACTAGAATGGCGTTTGAACAATGTCCAGCTTGCTATAGAAGTGGCAGATGAGCAATAGCAAAAACACTTTTCTGATAAGATAAGGTCCTGGACCTGGATAAGAGTTTGGCTTCCCAAATAGAAGACATGTACTCTGTTGCTGTCAGACAGTGATAAGCCATCTTGAACTATGTCCAGGAACTCAAATGTGAAGGTCCACGGTCCAGCAGGGAGTTATTCCCAAACCATGGTCATTGAAAGGTTTCAGTAGGGTATAGTACTGGATAAAATCAAGTCACAAATGCAGCCATTGTTTCAAAGCTAACTTTTGGCAAAGCCTGTGAAGGTGAAGAAATGTCTAATTCTAACAATAAATACCAAATAATTAGGTAAGTGAAATGTACATTGAATACATGCATACATTAAATGCGAAATTTCATTAATCTTTATTTGGCTCTTTCATTTGTGGGACTTAAGCATCAAGACTAAGATTTTAGTCTTTGCCAGAGGGGATTGTACTTTTTCTGAATGTGTACACCATCCATTTCAAAGATTGTGTAGTATTAGCAATCCAAAAATTCCTTCCTGATCTTGCGCTCAGCTTATACTATGACAGAGTGGCTTCTGTCTACAAACAATACATTTTTAATATTTCTTTATAATTGATGCTTATTATTTAGCATTGAAAAACACAGAAGCAATATTCGCCAACATATGCATGTCCAAAGGGAAAAAAAGTCATCTGGAAAATTAATGACTTACTCTTTTAAAAAATATATATTTATATGTCTTACTAATTCTCAGATATATTAATTGCATAAATTAAAGCATTCCTCAGGGTTTTAAAGCTTTGCTGATGTGTACAGAAACAGCAAACCTACCTGTTCCCAGCATTAAGGATTATTTGAACAGAAGTATTTACTTTGGGAAAGGGTGCTATAAATGAACACAGAGGTGCAGAAAGAGTGTTTCAGACTGGTTTAGAGGAAACTGAGACCTGTGTGTGAAGAGAGGATTTTTAGTGGATACTTTTGCAGTTAAAGAAAAAATAAACACTAGTATGCTCAGTATAGCAAATTCATATGCACCTTACATATACTATAATGATTTGGTGGACTTCACAGGCAAAGCTTTTTATTACAAAAATTCATAATAAATGTTCATAATGTTCCTTAGGGTTGGATTTATGTTTTACCAGTATGTATGGCTATGAAACATTTGATGCCATCCCCAATAGGAGCACTCCAAACGAGGTTGTTTTGTTCCACATAGGAGACATTTAAAAGAGAAAAAAGGAGGGGGCAGGGACAGAACTCACAGAGAGGGACAGGCCTTAAGATGGAGGTCTTCCTCCCAGGACGTGACAGGCTGTTGGCTGGAGGATGCTCAGGAAGGCCTTGGCAGACCAACAAAGACAGCCCTTCAGCTGCAGGGTGTAGTTTTTCAGGCCCCAGCATCCCCTTTGGCAGCAACACAGAGAGTGCTGGCGTGCACAGGCCCCCGGCCCGAGAGACAGGGAAGTAAGGCCCATTCTTTTATTTACTCAGGCTGCTGCTGAGGCCTGGGCATTTCTTGTCTGGGTGAAGAAGGAAAAAAACAAGTCTCTCTCTCTCTTTCCTCTTGAGGTCTCCTGAGAAATATTGCTCTTTCATCTACAGTTGTTCACACACTTGTTTCGGCCATTGCGCTGGTATCTGTGTATTCTATGTGCACATGTATGTGTGCTTATATATGTTTGTTACTGTGTGTATGTCTGTGTGTGAGAGAGAGACAGAGGAAGAGAAACATAGAGAGAAAGAGAAGAAAACAGCTGTACATCTTACTATGTGGACAGACATGTGGACAGTTTCAACTCTGAATGTCCCAAAACAGACACATTATCTTTCTTTAAAACAGGCAACCATGTGTTTCACAGAAGAACCAACTCTGTATTTTTGCTCCAGCACACCCAAAACTGTTGCTTTCTTATTGCTACTAGGCAACCGCTGAATCACCAAATTACAATATATTTAAGTGTATGATGATGCATTGAGGCAAATTAATTATATTATTGCACATATATATATATATATGCATATTAATATCATGGAGTGTTTTTATCATATATAAGCCACTGTAATATTTCACAAACCTAATATTAACTTTCATATTTGCCCAGCTAAACATGCATTCTGGTAGTTGAACTCAAACAGTGTTTGCAACTCCCACATGTCCCCCACAGATACAACTTTATGTATGAGTCTTATTGGAGTAAAGGCAGTAAATAAATAATATACATCAAGTAAACAAACAAAAACTGCAATGAGGTTGTCCTGACAGCTTAGTAATGTCCCAGGGCATAGACATCCTCATTTAAGACAGTAGAATTTCATTTAGCCTTGTATACAGGCCCATTTATTTGTTTGTTTTATACTATTGTCTCACAGCCAATATGTTTGACTGTAAGGCATTGACTGGGGTCATTCTTCTTGCACTGTCTTCTTCTCCTATACCCTGGGAGGTAGCATGAGAGAGGGCAGATCCGCCCCCTCTGTGGAGGAGGGCAAAGCACTGAGTCACCCATCCTCCCTCAAACCAGAGAGAGAGAAAAAAAAACATTGAGACATGTATGAAAGATAAAGCAAGCAAATCAGGCAAGGTTTGCTTCTTGAGTGAGATGTGTGTGCAGAGTGGGCGCCTTGCCAGGGGTGGGAGGTTTCCGGGAGGGCCACGGTGTGGAGGTGGGCTCTCAATGTGCCGCTTTCAGCAGTTTGGAGGGGCAAGGGAATGGCCTCCGACCCCATCTGTTTCCTGAAGATAGGCCCTGATGGGGGTAAGTGCTCAGAGAGGGCATGATATCCTGACAAAGGGCAGATCTCCCGGCAAAAACAACAGAAAGGGGGAGAGAGAGAGAGAGAGAGACTTAGATTTGTCAGCCGAAGGAGAGTACAGGGGTTGGATCGTGGAAAGAGCTCATGCTTTTCCTTCGTCCCTCTCATAAATCTTTGCAGTTTCCTCTTGTTTTTCCCATTCCAAGTTTTGGCCTTTTGACACAGTTTTTTTTCTTTCTGAAGGGGTTGGGATTACGCTGTTTTATTTAGGTAAGGAAGTTCATAGCACTTAGAATTCAGCAGCGGGAAGAAGTGGTCTATAACCTTTGAACTTGTGGAAAGTAGTGTTCTGTGTTTTCCATTCATATCACCATACAGTGAACAAGTGGAAAAGAATGTCAGCAAAGAAAATTATTTGAATAGGGACACATTAATTTAACACGAATTGGGGCTGTATTGTCAGTTGACTGGCGTTCCCTGGTCAGTCTGTGCACCTGCTTGTCCTTGAGTGAGGTAGTTAGCCACTTGGTTATCTTCCCCTATCCATTTCCCCATCCCCTCCTGCATCAGCACATGGCACATTCATCCATCCAGTATCAGTTGCCTTACGGGTTAGCACAGACCACACAGACAAATATGATAATAATTCCCAGCCTATAATCTGATAGCTATTGATTGATGTTGTGAAAGGCCAATGTTTCATGAAAAGCATCTGTCTAGTAGTGGAGTATTCCTAAAGGCTATGCATATCTCTGGTCTAAATTGCACATTTAATCTTCTTTTTCACTATTAAGAACTGCTTTTCTCTGCTTTTTTCTCTAGTCTTAAGGTCATTTCAAGGGCTCTTATTTTTCAAAAATATTCTAGTAATTGTTAGGGAATAATAGAAATGTTCTAATTTACCTCATGCCGGGCTTACATCCTGAAGTACACCCATTGTCTTGTGTTGGCTTTAAATGTCAGGGAGATTGTGTGTTGAGTCACAGTGGGCTCAGCCATTACATGGCCACATACAAGGTTAATTGTAGTAAAAGTATTTCCACTTATTCTCTTCTCTAATTATACTTTAAATTGCATATTTAAATGTAACTTTTTAGATAACACCTGAGGAGAGGTATTGTTTCTGCTGAAGAAAAATGGTCTAAGTTGCAAAAAAATCTAAATTCATATACCACAACCTTATAATTACTATGACAAATAATACCACAGTGGCCCACCTTTTCTGTTTGAAAGAGTGAGACAAATGCTAATACAGTCTAACAAAATTACTCACTCTTTCCTTCTTACTCTTTCTCTTTTTTTCTTCTGGCTTGGTCTTATGTCTCTCTTTTTCTTTCCATTTTTCTGTCTTCTCCAGACACTGCTGATCTTGAGGATGACCCATCATGTTCCTGGCCAGCATCATCTCCTTCCAGTAAGGATCAGACTTCTCCAGGACACTGCGAGGACTATGATTTTGGTGAGGAAGAAGGGGGCCCTGGTCTGCCATACCCATGCCAGTTCTGTGACAAGTCCTTCAGTCGCTTAAGTTTCCTCAAGCGTCACGAACAGAGCCACGGTGATAAACTCCCTTTCAGCTGTACCTTTTGCAGTCGCCTGTTTAAGCACAAACGGAGTCGAGATCGACACGTGAAGCTCCACACTGGTGATAAGAAGTACCACTGTGGAGAGTGTGACTCTGCCTTCTCGCGCAGTGATCACCTCAAAATCCACATGAAAACTCACGCATCCAACAAACCCCACAAGTGCCCTGTGTGCCGCCGAGGCTTCCTTTCCTCTAGCTCTCTCCACGGCCACATGCAAGTACACGAAAGGGGCAAAGATGGCAGCAGCTCAAGCCTTTGTAGAGCTGATGAATGGAAGCTGAAGGAAACCCGCAAATGCAGCCGTTGTGAGGAGGGCTTTGATGTCCCAGAGGAGCTTCAGAGGCACATCTCAGAGTGCCACCCTGAGTGCTCTCCATCAGAGGATGGAGGCCTAGGAGCCACCCTGCAGTGCATCTACTGCCATGAGCCCTTCAGTGATGAGGGCACCCTGCTGACCCACATTGACCAGGCCCACAGCCGGGACAGAAAGGGCCACACCTGTGCTATCTGCTCTGAGCACTTTCTATCTGTTGAGGACCTCTATGCTCACATGGACATCCACCAGCTCCCAGAATCAAGTAACCATAGTAACAGCCCTTCATTGCTGACTGTGGGTTATACATCTGTCTCTAGTACCACTCCTGACTCCAACCTCTCTGTTGATAGCTCCACAATGGTGGAGACAGCGCCACCTGTGCCCAAAACAAGAGGCAGGAGAAAGAGGGCTGCTCAGAATGCATCAGACACGGGAGGACGCTCCTCCAAACAGCCTAAAGTCTCCTACAGTTGCATTTACTGTAATAAGCAAGTATTCTCCAGTTTGGCTGTGCTTCAGATTCACCTGCGAACCATGCATCTGGACAAGCCAGAGCAGGCTCATACTTGCCAGTTTTGTTTGGAGGTTCTGCCCTCTTTACTAAATCTAAATGAACACCTTAAGCAGATCCATAATGCAGAAGACCATGCTGCCCTATTAGCCAGCTTGCCTGATGCCCTTCTTCAGTGTAACTTTTGTCCTGAGGTGTTGAGTGACCTCAATGCTCTACAGGAACACATCCGCTGCTCCCATGGCTTTCCCAGTCCTGTGGCCAAGGAGAGCAATGCCTTCTTCTGCCCCCAGTGCTTCATGGGGTTTTTGACAGAGGCTACCTTGGAAGAGCATGTTCGTCAGACTCACTGTGATGGGGGAAGCCTGCGCTTTGACTCCCCCCTGGCTGTAACCCCCAAGGAGCCTATAGTAGAGGTGTATTCCTGTTCATACTGCACCAATTCCCCCATATTCAACAGTGTTCTGAAGCTCAACAAGCACATCAAGGAGAATCACAAAAACATACCACTGGCACTGAATTACATCAACAATGGAAAGAAATCACTGCGCACCCTAAGCCCCTCTTCTCCAATATCTGTGGAAACAACCATGCTGAAGCAAGGCAGCTCAGCCTCACGCACTACCAGTGAGTTCATATGTAACCAGTGTGGTGCCAAGTATACCAGTTTAGACCTTTTCCAGACTCATCTAAAAACTCATCTTGATGGTCTGCAGCCTCAACTCACCTGCCCACAGTGCAATAAAGAGTTCCCCAATCAGGAGTCTCTGCTGAAGCATGTGACAATTCACTTCACTATTACTTCCACTTATTACATCTGTGAGAGCTGTGACAAACAGTTCACATCAGTGGATGATCTGCAGAAGCACTTACTCGACATGCATACCTTTGTGTTCTTCCGTTGCACCCTGTGCCAGGAGGTGTTTGACTCAAAGGTGTCTACTCAGCTCCACCTGGCTGTAAAGCACAGCAATGAGAAGAAGGTGTATCGCTGCACCTCCTGCAATTGGGACTTCAGACATGAAACTGACCTACAGCTACATGTCAAACACAGTCATCTGGAAAACCAGGGCCGTGCCCATCGCTGCATTTTTTGTGGAGAATCCTTTGGCACAGAGGTAGAGCTGCAGTGCCACATCACCACCCACAGCAAGAAGTATAACTGTCGCTTTTGCAGTAAGGCCTTCCATGCCATTATCCTTTTGGAGAAGCATTTGAGGGAGAAACACTGTGTGTTTGAGGGAAAGGCACAGAACTGCAGTGCTAATGGTTCTACTGTAAGTGGTGGAGAGGGTCACCCTAAAGAAGATGCTGAGTTACAAGGTGTCCTAACTAACAGCCATGGTCCAGTGGCAGCAGGAGGATCTGTGGTAGAGTCCCAGAATAGCCATGATGGAAGTGAGGAAGAGGTGGACACTGCAGAACCTATGTATGGTTGTGACATCTGTGGAGCATCTTATACCATGGAATCGCTTCTCACCAACCACCAGTTGAGAGACCACAATATACGCCCTGGCGAGAGTGCCATGATGAAAAGGAAAGCGGAAATGATCAAAGGCAACCACAAGTGCAATGTCTGCTCCCGCACATTCTTCTCTGAGGCTGGGCTGAGGGAACATATGCAGACCCACCTTGGGCCTGTCAAACACTACATGTGTCCCATCTGTGGGGAGCGCTTTCCTTCCTTGCTCACCCTGACTGAGCACAAGGTCACCCACAGCAAAAGTCTGGATACAGGCAGCTGCCGCATTTGTAAGATGCCATTGCAGAGTGAGGAGGACTTTCTGGAGCATTGCCAGATGCACCCTGACCTGAGGAACTCCCTGACAGGTTTCCGCTGTGTGGTGTGCATGCAGACAGTCACCTCCACATTAGAGCTCAAGATTCACGGTACCTTCCACATGCAAAAAACAGGCACCATGTCCACCAACCAACCCACTGGCCGCAGCATTGCCATATCTCAGAACCAGCAGCAGCACCATGTCCAAAAACTTTTCAAGTGCGCCTCTTGCCTGAAAGATTTCAGGTCCAAACAAGACCTAGTAAAGCTAGATATCAACGGACTGCCTTATGGACTCTGTGCTTCCTGTGTCACAGCAGCTGGCTCCAAGAGCTCCAGCCCAACAGTAAATGGAGGGAGGCAACAGCAGCAGGGTGGAGCCTCCACTCCAGCAACAACTACCGCCACATGGGTCCAGGGGGATAGTCTCAGCCCTGGAGATGGGAAAGGCAAAGCTGTCTCTTCATCATCTTCATCCTGCTCCACATCTTCATTATCTGCTGCCAAGACACGATGCTCCAGCTGCAATGTGAAGTTTGAGTCTGAAGCAGAATTGCAAAACCATATCCAGGCAGTGCATCGGGAACAGGCTGGGGACAGCAACAGCGGGCACCTCAAGACCCCCCAGGTGTCCCCTATGCCCAGAGCCAGTCCTTCACAAACTGAAGAGGTATTGTTAATTAATGTTGTATTGAATGAAATTGAATGGCTCTTGAAAACATGATGGATTTCACAGGTTCTTATGCATTGCTATGTTAAATCAAAGAAAAAACTAAAGTGATTGACAGTTTGTAATATTACCTTTGATTCAAATTTGACTATAATAATCCCTTTCTTTTTGGTTTTATTTACAGAAAAAGACATACCAGTGCATCAAATGTCAGATGGTGTTTTACAGTGAATGGGACATCCAAGTTCATGTGGCCAACCACATGCTGGGTAGGAGAAAACTCTTTATTTCATTCATTATCTCATCTCAAAGTGTTTGTATAATGCATAAACTTAATCAGTGTGGCTTTTGGGTGTAAGTTTTAATTGTCTGAGGGGTTTTTTGTTAAGCAGGCGGTAATACAATTTATATATCATTAAGTAAAAGTCATCCAGCTTCACAACCGATATTTTAATTTTAAATACATTTTAGATAGAGTGTTTTCATGTTTTTGCTTAAAGGTGAATCGCACACTAAGGAGAGATGCAATATATGTAATAAAATATTTGACCCTGTCTCATTCAGGCTCACAAGTGTCTGGATCACATCACCAAATAGGTGGAATTATTTTTATATTTTGACC
Organism: Sandelia bainsii; assembly: GCA_032362345.1. Taxonomy (NCBI): domain Eukaryota; kingdom Metazoa; phylum Chordata; class Actinopteri; order Anabantiformes; family Anabantidae; genus Sandelia; species Sandelia bainsii. Next base: position 11,964,064 of record JAUMHL010000010.1, on the reverse strand, counting down.
ATCAACTGCATCCCAAGTGTTGTGCATTTAAAACCCCATCATCTTCACTTCCACATGCATGTGAATGGTATAATATAGTAAGTGTGCATGCTTGTGGAGCAGAATCTCTCCACTTCAAACCACTCTGTTCTGAAGGTAGTTTGAAGGAGTGAAAACATACTGTACAGATTATTGAAATATTTAAATACCAAAAAGCCTTTATTCAAACTGTTTAAATTCTAAATAATAGCCCATTCAAAAAAAAAAAATCCACATTACTACCATACTTTTCTGTTTGTTTGTTTATTGTGCTCCTTTGGATAACTGAGATCTGAATACAACATTTGGTACCATACTTTCATGCTCTCTGCATTGAATGACGTTAAATCAACTTAAATAATGGATTTTATTATACCGTGTGTCACAAAATTATTCCAAATTTCTTATTTCCTTTCTCAAGATTCATAAACAAAGAGAGCTCGTGTAACACTAACCTCCACATTTTCAAAATGTCTTTACTTTTGGTTGTCATTTGTATGCAGGCAGAATAATTTGTAGAGAACAGACAATTGGAAAACAGGTTTTCTTGCCTGCAGTAAGTAGGCGTCTGAATTCCGGTCTCACGTTCCTTTATTCATTCATTTATTCAGCTCGTTTGGCGGCTCTTTCATTACACTGCATTATCTGTTGTCTTCAGCGGGAGAGAGACTCATTGATCTGGAACCAAACCGCCTCTCTGTTTGGGACACGCTTCTAGGCGCAGGTGAATTTAAACACGGTGGGCAATTCTATCAGGACTGGTAGGCAATTCTATCAGGGACCCACTGTTTGTGCATAAACAGTCAGAAGCATGTGATTTGTGATTTTGATGCTGCGGTGTATTTGCAAAGGAGAGAGACGAGCTGAGAGTGTGTAGGTGTGTATTTTGTATTCATCTTTGAGATCTGCTCACCCACTATTCTACTGGGGGTGCCTAATACAGTACCATGCCAGCATTAGTCCTTTCTCTCGCAAAGGCAGGCACGGAGCACACTGGGAGGGTAGAAAACAAACCCCCCTACTGGTTATTTTATGTCTTTCAGCCGCACAAGAACACAGTTCCCCCCATAATAGTGGAATTCAGACAGCTTAAGATAACAGGAGGATAGGTGATTGGGTTATTGTCTGATGTCTTATTTCTCTGATATGCCATTGCTTTGTATTCACCATGATCACGGGTTTCATCAGACTCCTCAAAGGGTTTCTGTTAGATGCATTTGTTTTGTGATGTGTAAAATATGGAGAAAACAAAACGCATCATAATGAAAATTTGCTAGAAAGATGAAGTTGTCAAGACATGATTGCATTTTGTATAACAAACAAAAAGGACACTGGAAAGAATAAAGAACATATTTTGAACTGAATAGCTATTAGGGAAATACATAAGTTTCAGATTAGTTGTGTTACAAAACTAATGTTGATCTCATGATTTTATATATCTTCTGAGGAATTAATCTCATTTGAATGTAGAACGATGTTAAATTCAGTCCAGGCTGTAATCACTGCAAAGCTGATCTTGGCCAAAAACACAGAAAAAATACTCATTTGGAAAAGCTCTAAATACCTTCTCTACTGAAAAAGGGACACTTTCTCTTTTTAATGGCCATCTGCACAGGAGAGGGCAAACAGGGGGCTGGGGTCATCTCCGCTCAGCTGTCAGCGTTATTAGCGTAGGTAATGGAGCAGACGCTGGATTCATAGGGGTGTTGTTTTCATCCATGCCCCGCTCCATGGTGTCAGTTCACACTGATAACTCTATATATAGTGATGTGCCATGACATAACCATAGTGCTAAGTGTATGGAACAAACAAAACCTGAGCCTGTCTCACAGAGACAAGTCCATATGAGCTGTCTTTGTAATACAATAGTCTACCTAAACCAAGTGCACTCAGCCTCCACCCTCACTTCCTCCCATTGGGCATAAGTGCTCATGGCTGCTTCTTCTTCTGTATGATTGCCAGCACATTTTGATGCATGAGTATTAAACTCAGATGATGGCGGTCCTGGTTCAGACACAAAGCGCAGCTTTGGTGCTTAGCTACTCGACATTTACTATGATAATGGAGGTAAATGAAAGAGAAGGAGGTGGCCATGGGTACAGAAGGGTGTGTAAGAGACCGGCCCCAGCCAAGCCTGTGAAAGGCCCCCACGTGTCTTAAGATGGAGGCCGCAGCCTGCTAGGGCCCAGATGGATCAGTACACATTTGCTGTACAGCTGGTCGCTCTGTTTGGGGACCTGGTGTGATACTCCTATGGAGAAAAAAATGATATCGCCACCATCCAAGGAGCAATTTAATAGCAGGCCAGAAGACAGCTGGCCACTCTTTAGTTTAGAGTTTTTTTGGCATGGCACACTTACAGAATTGAGGGTGTCCGATTTTTCTCCAGAGACACACAGATTTATACAGCTTTCAGCTGCTGCAGTCACTATCAAACCTTTTATTTCTATTTTTCTTTGAGATTAGAAAGCAAATCTGTCCATCAAGTCAATTTACCATCTTAATCTGTGGTAACTGCATTGGAAAAAGATTTAAAATCAGAGTGTTTTCACAAAGTCACTAGTTTTTTTAAGAGGGCCTTTGAAGGTCTTTTATTGACACAAAAGCTTGTTTGGTTTGATCAGCATGCCATCATGCCACCCCATTGCTTCACTTTGACCCCACTGTAAACTATGACATTTGGAGCCTCATGGGGGGCACGTTTGGCCCATTTATCGCACTGTTTCAAATGTCCCTGTGTGGATTTTCTGAGCCCTGACATGTTTTGAAGCACAGACTCTGTCTTAAAGGGTTTTAAAGGTGAAAAGGATTTTCGCTTTTCTGTTAGGTCTGCTTTCAGTCCAGTTCTCATCTCATTCCTGTCCACTGCAAGCACCTACTGCCAAAGTGATAGTGCTTAGAAGGACAACTGTAAACAAACAAACCAAACCACATCCTAGAAATGTGTTTTTGAGGTCACCTCTACAGATTTTTTGGGTGGGTGACAGCACTGAGCTTGAAGCCAAGTCAGGGAGGAGCCTTCTCTCACAGAGAGGAGCTGGTGGCCTGGTCGGTCCAGGCAGAGGGGGGCACTGGAGGGGTGGAAAGGTTCGGGGGCGGAGAGGGAAAGACACATTTGCTGTACAGCTGGCCGCTCTGTGTGAAGCAGGCACTGTGGGCCGTTACAGAGCTGGAGAGGAGAGCGAGTGAGAGGCCTTTAGCTCTCCTCTAGTTTCTCCTCCTCCTCTCTGTTCTCTCTGTTTCTCCATCTCCCAGTCCACTATCTCTCCATTTTCCTCTGTCTCACTATCTAACTCTCACATTTTCATATTAACTGAGCTCCAACCTGGCAAAAACATACTGTGTTGGCTGTGAGTGGGGAAACAGACAGGAGGCACACTGTAACAGTATTTGAAGCTGAAAGCCTTGTTGTGTTTCTTGCTAAGGGCTGCAAATTATCCTTGACACATATCCTCTTGTCTTGGGCCCCAAGAGCAACTTGGCCTGTGTATGTTGATTACATGGTCTCCATCACTGTCTCTGCCCTTGTGGCAACACATTTACTACTCCATTAAGCGTTTGCTTTTAGTTTTTTTGTCATGGTGGGTAAATAGAATATGGTATTTTCAGTCTTTGTTTCATTTCCTATAATCCTCTTTGATTAGGTATGTCTGATGATGTTCCCTCAGTTTCTGGGAGTCATTCATAGAGCACATACACATGTAATCTGCTAACTAACATGGCCAAACACTCATTTGACTCCTAGGGGGTTGGATCAGAGGCAGAACTCAATAGACAACAGGGCACACGAACAGAATCAATCTTATGAAATAAATAAGAGAACAAGCTTGGACCAGCCAGTGGAAACAAAGGAAACCATGCGTGCCATATACTGTGTCTGATATCTGCCTGCTTTTATTAATTGGTGATTAATAACACCTCTCTGTTCGTTAGCGCAGTCACCTCCCGTGCAGCCAAGTGTGTTGCTGCTAATATGCAATTATGCGCACCTTACTGCTCGTTACATTATACCTCTCCCTGACTAATGTGGCGTCCATGAGGAGAATAAAAAACAGAGTGAGCTGCAAAAAAGAGCTATCAATAAGATTCTAACATTCACTGTGTCTGGATGGAAAACAAAAAATAAGTTTCTTACAAATTCCTCAATGTAACCAGGAGACCGCATTAAAAGTTTTACAGCATTGCAGAGACTGTTTTGCTCTTCCTGGTGTTTTTGTTGTAAAGCAGAGGTAATTGACATCACCATGGGGATGCTCTGTTGCTAGGCCAGACAAGCTCGGTCTGATGTGGTCCTTATCTATTGATTTTCCTGACATTTCCCCACACCTCACAGACTAGGCCAACATGTGAGAAAATATCTGATGCTCTCAGTTCATACAGCCTGTTTGTACAAACTCTGGGTGAACACTTGCTGCCCCTTACTGCATTGTAATTGGTGGATTGATGTCACCATGGTGATTTGGGCAAATTCTTTTCAGTGGTTGGTTGAACTGTGCTCATTTGTTGAGTTCATCATTCTAATTCTAAAGTATAGATTACAAACTATGTACTAGAATACAAATTTGTATAAATCATAATTTGGTATTTGAATCTAAAGGCATATCCTAATGATGGGTTTACTGGCGTACTTTTAGAATCCTCCTATGCAAGTCTAGATAGGGACTCAGGTGATCTGAATAAAGGTAGGCTCTTCCTGTGCTTCTGCCATGTTTTATTGATATACAGGAGGGACGTCTCCTTTAGAGTGTTAATGCCAACCCTTGTTCTGAAGTGAAGCCCATAAATACTGGATGATCAGAATTAACCTCTGCATTACTTCACATCCCCATAGTCTCTAAGATGTCACCAAGGCCGTAGGTGCATGCACACCCCAGGTCTGATGGGGTTGCTTAGTAGTCTGACTGGAGGGGGGTTTATGGGAGAAGTGCAAACAGACAGTCCTGCCTTAGTAAAGGTCAGAGCTGCAACCTACACCTCTCAAATCCCAGCCAGGCCCTGACGGGACCAGGGTTCCATGCGTGCCTAGAGATGCTTGGGGCAAGGGAGATTTAAGTTACAGTAAGAGTGAAGTGGTGTTCAACTGTTGAACTGCATTGCATTTAGAGGTTGTCAGCACCAATAGTAGTGTGACAGATCTGATCTAACTTTGTGTTATGGCTCTTACGTGATGTGTTTTTGGAATGACACGCACGCTGGGACACCAGTAGCTATTATACTGAATAGAAGAGAGTTTCAGTGTTGTTCACAAAATTGTTGTTAAGTACACTTCATAGGTTTAAAGAGGTTTGTTTTAGAATACAGACTCCAAAAGAATACCGCAAAAGTTTTAGCTCTCTGTATGGAACACAATGCTGGTTTTCCAAAGTACCATGTAACGAATGACTATCCTCATCGAACTTTGGCTGTGTGAATGGCAGACAGGGGAGGAGAGGGGAGGGTGATGGGGTTCTGAAAGGCCCCCCAGCGTCAAAGCCTTAATAATCATGTGAGCAGCGCTGGACTTCATTACCCTCCTGTTCGACAGGCCGAGTGCCAGGCTGGATTGCTGGCTGGCTGTGGCAAGGTCAACGGCGGAGGAAAAACCAGTTACTGTGTTACTCTGGAGCGGAATGGAGAGGGGCGGCCATCTGTCAGCTCAGGCCTGCCATACCCGCAGAGCAAATGGACACGGGCGGCTAGAGGAGAGGCCACAGACACCCATAGAGTTAAACCCAGTGAGCATAACACTGAGGCATGGACACAAATCGAGCCAAAGAGATGGGCCTTGGTACTACTAAAAAACATATATACACACACGTAGTGGAGAAGATAAGGCTATCTCCAAGATATTTGGCAGCAGTTTGTGTGTTTATGCATGTTTGTTTTTAGTGTCAGTGCACTACTGGGCCCCTACTGTTATAAGTCCAGATGGCAAACCATTTGATAAAAAGTTGATAAAAGTTTTGCTTTGCTTGCCAACGGTAAACATTTTAATCATAGTCTTTTTTTTTATCAAGACAATCTCATTGTGGATGTAAGTGCAGAAAGTGTTAAAGTTGCATTTAAACCACATATACCACGTATATTTTTCAACGTAGACCACGGGCAACTTAGGGCTCTGGTGGAGGCAACATGTTTTCTTTCTAATGATAACACAAACAGCACTGTCATTTGCTGTTTACTCATATGTCAGGCTCTTCCATATCAGACTCTAGTTTCAGTATTTCACCTTGCTGGCTGTTTGTCAGCGTCTGAGTTGCAAAGACTCTCTCTGTGAGGACCTTTACAATGCCCTCTGGCCAAAGTGGAAGAACCCTGTGGAATGTTCCAATGCTCTCTAATAGGTTTCAGGTGCCGTGGGCCACCAGCCAGCCCCCTACCATTACCACACTCAGTGTGTCTTGTGTGATAGGACTCCCTGCTTAACAGTCCGCCATTTCTCCTCTAAAAGACAGAGGACAGAACTTCCGAAATGGAGATGCACCTGACGCAAAATCTTTGCTTATATTTGCAATAGTTAGTTGTTACTTAATCTGTATTTGGTTCACACTGAGCCTTGTGCATCACCTTTAACTGATTATCTTTAGTATTTAATTGCTGGTCAAATTGTAGCAGGTTTTCTGACACGTGTTGTTAAAGTTCAGGCACACATGCAGTTTGTATCTCTACCGTCCTACATATCAGCACAGATAAACTTCCTCCTTGTTTTCCTCCTGTACTGAGAGTACAAACCCCCCCGGCTTGAGCATCAACATGCTCCGGAAAACAGGGAGAGGGAGATGGTCCTGGGCAATTCCCCCCACATTAATGGAAATCACACAGGAACTCCCTGGATGAAAGCTTTATTAGTTATTAAGGTTTAATGTTGATATCAGTGCTTATATGTTTACTGGAGTGCACAGTGCTGCTGATGTCGAATTGTCAGAGAGGTGCAAATTTAGTAAGGAATTAGTGTACACCCAGGATTTAATTAAAGGGATCTATTTCCATCTTGTTAGAAAGAGATAATGTGAGTACTGCATGCATCATAGGTTACTATATTAAATGCTCTTTCTTGTAACAGCATTATATCCACTACAGTAGTGTTTGTAGATTATGGAATGGAAACAATATGCTATATTATAGTAGAAGAATGGTAGTGTAAAGGTAGCTTTAAGCTCACAAACTCTCACTACACATATTTATACATAATTTACATATATACATATTTTATTTCAAATAATATTTTTGTTTAATATTTCTCTATTTTCATATGCACCCACATTGAAAAACACTTTGAAAGTCACAGCTATTAGAGATAAAATGATTACACTTCCACTCTTTTCATATGACTTGTTTCATTTCCAGCATGACAGTGGAGTGTGAACACTAAAGCGACATGGCCTCTTTGTCTCTCCATTTGTCCCACCACTGCCTAGAGACGTAAACCTTAAGCCACTCACTCTCTGATTAATTTTTAACATTTATAATTACTAATTAAGTTAGTAAGAGACTTTTAATGTAGTCCTCCTTCAATGGGGAGCAGAGAGGACAACAGATCATTAGCTTCAATAATGAACCTGGATGAGACAGATAATGGCCTATGATAGGTGAATACTGACAGTTATATTAAATGAGGCGAGCATATGAGAAATGCTGTGCACAAGCAGCACTTCATGGATTGAAAGGAATGGGAAGACAAGGTGGTGAAGTACTCCACTAACTCCAGACAGGCCTTAAAGCATGTGGAAATCTTCAGGGGTAGTTTGTACTAATTAAAATCTGTCTCACGGCCACGTTTACATTAGCTTATCTGTGATATAATGTATGCCTGCTGTCGTAAGTGTGTCAACTCCATTCTGTTTCATGTACAGGTTTTATTTATTAATTCAAACTGTTTTCATGTAGTTTTTGGCCTCCCTAACGTCTTCGGTGTATCTCATTATCACATTATTACATTAGTGTCTGCATTATTCTGGTGGCTGTAAGTTGCTGCCCATTAAAAGAGTCATTTCATCTCAGTATTTTTTTTTTTTTTACCTTAACGACGAAGCTACTCTGGCACATTCCGTGTGCCTTCCCACTTTGGGGAAGGTGCTTATGCCATAATGATTATTATCATTAAGAAGATATTAATGTGCTTAGTGTTTGCGACCCAGCTGCTCATCATGGCCTGAGCTCCCTGCCGGGGAGGGAAGAGAGCTGCTGCCAAAACGGACAGTGCACGTAGGCCACCGCCCACCTGTCCAGAGGTTTCAGGGTCAGTGGAGGTCACACCTACCTACCTCCCTATCCTCTGCCGAACTGGAGGAGGGATGACTCGGATCATAAAATTATAGGAGATGAATTGTGGAGTGAAGTTAAAGTGTTACTCAGTGAGTTTAAGTGTTTTTTTTAACTCAACCGCAATTGTAAACATATTCGCCTTATACATTCTGCTGTGAGCCTAAATCTGTGTTTTCCCTGCAGAGGTTCATGCAACATAGTTATTCATTGAATTTAAAGGTTAATGCAACAGAGCACTTATACTATTTTTTTTCAGTAAATCTGACTTTTGTAAATATGTTTTTTAGCTTCCCTAATTGTATTAATCAGACTAAATCAGGCTTCCACAAAATCTATAATTATTTGTGTCACAGCTGAGGGACATTGGCAGGATGTTGTGTGACTCCTCCTGTTTTTAAGCTGTAAATGCACACGGAAACAGTAGATAGTGTGGGGCTGAGGGCAGCCTGGCTCAGCCTCATCCAGTCTCTCAGTTTCAAATTGGTGCTTCATTAGGGCTTGGAAAAGAAAGCCATGGTTACATTTAATCAAACGAATTGGTATGGCAGATCCACATAATCAATCACAATTCTTATCCAATATGCTACATTCTGTACCTACCAAGCTGGCTTGGAGAAAAGTCAATTATGGCCCCTCTCCCTGCTCCTCTGCTGGGTTTGCTGTGATATTATACTGTTTCTGCAGTTGTTTTCATTATGCAAACATGGACTGTGCGCATCTCAAACATACAGTTATTTCATATTCATACTGCTATCCCTATTTTTTTCCTTTTTATACTGCTACTTCTTGTGTGATACATGGACATGGTTTGTTGAGAAGTATGATGTACCATATCTGGAATAATCAAATTAACTATTGATGATTTTTGCTTTCAAACTAACATTTGTGTCAAATGGTGGGCTGCAGTTAGTAATGTTCATATTTCATATGTTTTGTGCCCATATGGATCTGTTCTCACTGTCTTTCTATGCATGAAATCACTTGTTTCTATAAATGTTCTACCCCACATCCCTGGATACATTTATCTGAATACAGATATACACACACTGTGCTCTAAGGCACATGCACAATCACAAACCATAACTGTAAACATGTTCACTTACTGTACACACACTTATCACTTTCCCTTTTCCTCGTCTTGTGAGTTTTTTCTCCATACCTTTTAACTTCGGTGCTCAGCTTCGTGCACAATGAACATGGTCCAAATAATAAACACAAGCGAGAAAGCACACAGAGGCACACACACAAGGTAGCTAGGTTGGTGGGGGCCATGGCTACAGCTCCTCTGCGCAGTCCCAGAGTGGCTCCCGGGGCTCGGCTGCCAGTTGTTTGCCGGAGTCTCCGGGTGGAATTCATTCAAATTAAAGCGGTGGAATGAGGCCCGAGTCCCAGAATGCCTCGTCCCTCTCCTTCATCAGCATTCCGCCGATGAGAGTAATTAAAGCAGAAATTAATTCTGCTGTAAGCAGAGGAGCCACAGAATAACTGATATTAGAGGCTGGATGATGAATGCTTGGCATCAAGGGATGTCTCAGGGGAGGAAGGGGAAATTTACAGATCTCTTTTTCTTTCTTTCTTTCTTTCTTTTTCCTTTCATTTTCTTTTTTCTTTTTCTGTCATTCAACTTTCCCTCTCTTTTGCTCTTGTTGCCCACTTGTGTGTTTTTATTTCTTTGGACTGTGTTGTCTGCATTTTTCTTTATATGTGTTTCTCTGTGGGTTTGGTTACTGCTTGCCGCTTCTCATCTTTATATTTCTATCATCATCTGTGGCAACACTTGTCCGTCTGCATCGCCTAAAGATTGCCACACAGAGCCGAAGCCATTGGCTTTAAGCGTGACTGAAAACATCGCCACTAAGCCTCCTCTCTCAGTAACAGTATTTCACATTCTGTCAGCATGGGTGTGCTTATTTTCAGTCAACAGGCATATTAGAGTGTACTGATGCTGCAAATGCTAGCACTTTGTTGTTTGTCAACAGAAGCCAAAATGGAGTGTGCTTCCAGGTGATTTTATAATACCTAGGTCATACTATTTAGTGTCACATAAAAAATATTGTATTATTGATTAGTAACTGTTAATCAGAATGTGAGCAACCATAGAAATGTATAATTATTGAATCAGGTTGTGTATATAGAGTAGCTTGGACCTAAACACTGCACTTTTTCTCAGGCAAAATTTTTAGACTAAACCTTGAAGCTCTCCAGATGATGTGATATTCTACCCAGGATGATTCAATGATCCCCCACGTCCCCTGATGCTTTATTTTTGGAATAGCACATCTTTAGCAAGAGCAGTCACAAGACTGAAAGACAAACAACTGAGCTCTTAAAACACTGAGGCTGGATGATGCTGTCAGTGAGACTGTTTTCCTCTCTTAGAATCAAATGGAATTGAACAAAGGTTAGCTCTTTGGGGCTTTATGGTAATGTGATATACGATGCTGCCATGGAATTTGCCAATGCATGTCTTAGCACTGTCTGACTCGAAGGAAGAAGTGAATGGTAATTATGCTGACCTCTGCCCCTCCCTCTCTTATTCTGCCCTCTGGGTAAAAAGCCTGAGGAAATAATAAACAATAGATAGATTTGTCTTGTTTGTACTGCAGCCGCCACACTCTTAATGACACACGAGATTGCTCTCTTTTTTAAAAATAATGCATGCCAAGATCTGCAGGTAGTTGTATTGCATTGTTAATTGGTTGATGTGAATTAATGGAAACTCAACCTGAGAGTTACTCACTGTTGTTATAAATTTAGCAGGTTGGCATGGAGTTGAAACACAGAATAAATCTTTAGCAACCATAAAAGAGCCCAAATAGTAGTGCAAACTAGAAACACAACTAGTTATAAACCTGTTGATGAAGCCAAGAAGAAGAAGACCTCACTGGCACGCCTCAACTATGCTAAATTTTAACAGGACAGACAGGCTGTATTTTCCCTGCATCCCCTTAAAGTCTGGGATTTTCACTATAGATGCACAGTACTTCCACATGGTAAAATAAAATGGAACAACTTGCCATTTTTCTACTGCAGGCTTTTTATATTATATGTACACATGTAAACACATGTTAAGGTTTCATTTAAAATTATTTTAAATATAGGATGCGTGTTTAAAAAAAATGAAAAGCATCAATTGTACTCTTAAAAATACATTTAATAATTAGCTTTGTTACAGTAGCAAACTCAATAGAAATCATGATGTGCTAAACCTTAAAACTTATTCGTATTCAATACAGGAGAGGAATATGTAGAGTATCTTAAATTGGTCGATGGCCGATATTGCAGTGAAAATCTGCAGTAAAAGCACTATAGTATTCCACCCCCAGTCTTCCATGTAATTTGGCTGTTTCTGTAACCAGTCTCCTTTTTGCCTTTTTCCTTCTTTTGGAAAGATGATATGAAGCATGAAGCAGAAATAGTAATCATACAGTAAAGGAATTGCTTCTAAATTATTTAGTAATGGTGTCTTTTTATAGACACAAGGTTTACCTATGGAGCTAAAAGCTTAGTACTTAGCAGCAGTTTTCAGAGTGTATCTCTACAGTGTATCATGTTGCTGTATGATATTTCTCTCTATTATTCACAATGGCAATGTCTTTATGAACAAGGAGGGCATATCTTGATGTCTGCCATCCTGGAAATGGAGGCAGCATTGTTTGTTTCTCTACTTTGTTCCATATACCAATAAAAAAACACTCAAAATGAAACCTTGGTGTAACGATGACCTTAAACGCAATGACACTCTTTCCCATAACATTGTCCTGTCCAATAGTCCAGAACTCCCCTAAGAGGCCTTACAGCAAGTCTAGGAGGAACCAAATGAGAGAGAAATCGATTACTTTCCTCTCTCCACTGTCTCTGTCCTGGCTGAATTACTGAAACAAGATGCTGCACTTAGAGAAGTCTTTGGAGAGGGAGAGGGAGAGAGATGGCGAGGTGGGGGAGAGAGAAACACTTTTAGGGACATGGGTGCCATTTAGACTAGGACCATCTTCTCACAGAAAGCCACTAAAAGCAGTGAATGATCCTCTTCCTGTCCCTGGCTGGGAGGCGGTTAACCTCCTGTGGTTAAGTGAATCCAGAACATACTCTCAGGTTTGAGGTCAAAGCAAGATCAATAAAAAGAATATTAATTTCTGAAGACTAAGTATAAGAATCATACACACATGACTATCAGTCACTGATGTATGTCCAACTGCACAAGACCAGGCCTTACTGACCCGATCTGGTGTTGTTTTCAGACTTCCTAATGTCAAATGGGTGTTGTTTAACATCCATACCAGGTTTTATTGTCTGAACTATGAAGATGAAAATGAATCCCGCTCATTTGGTAGACAGAACGTGGTGCTTAAGGGACCCAATTCCTGTAAGTGCCATTAAGTGGAAATTGCCGTTCACATATTCCAGTGGTTTGATTAATTACACTCTCTCATGTGCTTTCATAAAGGCCCAATGAAATATGGGGAGCAAATTGCATTGTGTTCCTGTATCCTGTTATGTAAAAGCAGTTTAATTATTGACACATGTTTTGCCACCTGGCAGGGGGAAAGATGGTTGGACATGAATAGAAATCATACAATAGATATTATGGACGAGTAGAGGTAGCACTTGAGATGCCATGTGTTTCTGTATCTGTGACTCAATTTGTGTCCCCATGTTCACCTCATCTCAGGTTCTCCTGCTGAATAAGAGCAAAGAGTAGACATGATCAGCTGGATGTGTCAAAGTTGTAAGGGAAACATTTTGTGAGAGTGACTGCACTTTAAGACATGTTCAACTTGTGCAGCAGGACTGCTTTCTGAAAGGTCCCTCCTAATAAATACGTAGTTAAGGAGATATTTTGTGAAGGCTACACAGTCTCTCTGGGGGATTAAAAGATCACTGCTGCCTTTATGTGATTTCTTAAGATAGCACTTTTTGATCAGAGTACAGGCATAGACTTAGGCTGCTTAGTTACTGACACACTGTTACTTTGAACTTAAGGAAGCAGTAAAAGGTAAATGTGTTTTAAAATAAATGTCTTTATTCCCCTTTTCTTTTCTTTTTTCTTTTTTTTCCTTTTTCAAAAACAGTGCCCTCTGCTGCCATGGAGACTAAATAACATAAAGGCAGTGCATCCCTTCTGTTGTAGCCAGTAGTACTTAGGCTTCTCTCTATTCTGTATTCTACAGTGTATGTGGAGGTATTAGCTCATAAAACCCTCCTACTGTCATATGAACCCACTGCTGTCCCTGAGCTCTATATGAACAGCAGGGCTCTGATACTTAGTCCCAAGCTGTTCCTGTTTGCCCAAAACGATCAGGCCTGGCCTCGTGCTCTCTACCTGATCTAGTTGACTGGGTTGTGTAAGTTAGGTAGGCAGTCCCTGTCTCCATCCCCCTCCTCCCTCCCAATATGCACTTGGACCCGGGCTCAGGCTGCACCTTTTGTGTTCCACAGGGATAGGGGGGCCAGATGGAGGAATTTGATTAACCAGCAGTGGAGGACCAAATGTTCAATTGGATACAGAACCAGTTGGAAGGCGGGAGGGAGCGAGGGATGAGGCGGGGTAGATGGAGAAATCTAAAATGGCTGGCCGTGTGCGCCGGCCAACACTTTCCAAAGGGGAGCCCAAACAGACACTGAGGTGTAGTAATGCAGAAGTCCTTTTCCAAGTACCAGCTGGGCCTTTTAGGAGCCTCTATCCCCACAGCAGACACTCGGCAGCCTCAGAGCAGCTTGACTTTACCATATGTGGAACTTTTTTATGCTCCACCTGGTTTCCCCAGGGGACCTGTGCCGCTGGGACGCCGGAGGCAGGTGAATTGCTCTTAATGCAAGGCACTGAATCACTGGGCCAACAACATGAGGGAAGTGCCTAGGGAGAGGAAATGGATCTGCAGAAAGACTGGCGCGGACTAGCGCGACCTTGGAGCTAGTGCCCACCATGGAGAAGAAAGTGGCTATAAGATGTGTCACTATGCCTTTACTCCACAATTCAAATAAAATTCACACTTATATTTCATATATAACATTGTGGAAGAAAGTGTTTTTTAAAACTGAACTGAATCCATTTGTAAACTAACTGCTGACTCTCAGATTTCAGTGAGAGCCTCTATACCACTACCTGAGTTTCTCCTGGTCTCTCCCATTTCCCTTTCAGTTGTTTCATTCAAGCTTCATAATAATTTATTGATATAGATTTGTAAACATTGATTTAGTGAATGCACTATGACCATAATCTGCTATATATCATTTTTGTTGCACGCTAATATTTGCATGTTTCCCATGCAATTACTAACTACTCAGTAACACAAGTGATTTTTCTTCTGTAGTTTAAATCCAGACTAACAGGACATGTAGGTCAGATGTGGGAGATTTTGGCCTGGACAGGGAGGTTGTGGTCACTCACCTGCCTGCACCTGCCTCACTGAGTTTGTGGCACAAAGCCAGAGGTCAGGGGTCACCACAGGGGGCTGTCAAGGTCAAAGGTTTATCACTCTCCGAGGGGTCCTGGAGCCATCACTCAGACCCTACAGTGCACACGATCTGCCCATTGAGTTTTTTCTTCCCCCACTTTTTCTAATCCTTCCAAATGGCTCGGGCAAAACTCCTGACAGCAGCAAGAGAAACAAACTGTGGGGTATGGAGCTCTAAGCCATCAGCTGGAGATTTCACTTTGAAAAGATTCCCTTTTACTCATTGCCCTTTCCACCAATCAGAGGGCCCACCAGAGTCCAGGCACCCAGAGCAGCTGCCCTCTGACCCTGCCAGCAGTTGTTGGTTTATTTTATTTGGGCATTTTAGAGAGGATAGGGCTGCTTTTGACAGGTTAGGCAGCAGGACTTGGATGAGGTCTTTAGCAAAGGCAGCCAGAGAGGGAGAATTTCACAGCTCGAGAAAAGACTCAAGCTACCCTGAGCTGGTGTTTCAGTTCCACTATTGTGCTCATATTGCTGGAGAGGTTGTCATATTCATTGAGACATGTGGAAAATGGCCCATTTAGGGGGGGAAGAGGGACCATTCATGCAAAGTCAATTCCATCAAGCAGACAGAAATTCCTCGATACCCCTGTTTATGCAGCTGTGCCCTCCGATCAAATTACACCAACCCTCTTGCAAAACCCACACCTCATTCTGCCCCCTTTGCTGGTCCCCCAACCTCCTCTGAATGTGCCAAGAGCCTCTGATGGGTCTCCCACTCATTTGGGAGAATGGGAGAGGTAAAGAGACATGAGGGTGCATGTAACCTAGAGTTTTACCTACCCTCAGCAGTAATTGGGGCAAGCCACAGTGCTTCCATGGGTCAGAGGAGGGGCCCGTCATGTGAGGGGCATGTAGGAGCACGCAAAGGAGGCACGTCCCCAGAGAAGAAGTACTAACCGTCATGCTGTAGCACCAACTCTGACAGACCGCAGGGAAAGGACCCGCCACATCGTGCCTGTCAGCTGTTCCAGCAGCGCAGAGTGATCGTGGAGCCCTCCACTGGGACTGTATTACTGAAGGCTTCTCTTCTCTGCTTCTGTTTTATTTTTTGGGTGGGGAGGGCAGGGCTGTGTGTCTGTGTGTGAGAGGGGGTTTTGAGGGGTATAATTGAGAGCACAGAGGGAGCTTCGTCTCTCCATCTTATGATATGGAGGTGAAGACAAGAGCCCTCAGGGGCCCCCTGTCAGAGCTTTTGGGCGCGCTCAGTGCAGACTTCAATAAAAACACACAAAAAGAATTCCCCCACAAGGGCGCCTGGCTGAATTGCTGACGCCAATGTAAAAGATTCCGTTTTCTGTGAATCATTTAGTACGCGACCCTGAGCTCTCCACACAACGTGACAATAACAGGAAAACCCCCTCTGTCCTCCTTAAAAAATGAGAATTGCAACAAACCCAGAGAATGCCGAATTATTTTTTTCACACAAACAATTTCACACATCCATCACCCTCTGCCACTCCTCCATTTTCCTCTTCCCCTCCCACTTCTCACTCCACTTTTCTTTTCTCCTCTCACTGTATTCTTGTCATGACAAATGTCAAATACAGTCAGTTAGGATAGTGTTTTTTTCTTTTTAGTAACCAAGAGCTTGCCAAGTTGACTGTGCACAGGGACAAGAATGCTGCGGAAGCATCACATTGGAACATCAGCATGAGATATTTCTGTGAAAGTAACAGAAATGTTTGAAGGTGTTGTCACAAGCTCACAGGTTCCTGCTGTTTGTGTGCACCTGAGGGAAATGGCACGTTCTCAGCCCTTTTGTCTCCTCCCTCCCTATTGTTGTTTTTAAACTTATTTCTCTGTTTAGTTGTTATCACTTTTATTGCGGTTAAGAATCTCAGCATGGCTGTTTTTTGTGGGTTTTGACAGAGGGGGTCGGTGTTGCAGTCAGAGTTAAAATTAGAGGAGTTGCTTTTCAGTGTGACTTGGAGACATGTCATCTTCTAGAGGCGGTGGGGAGTCTGTCAGTCACAGCCATGGTGTGTTTTAATCATCTCTGTCCCACTTGGTGAAGCGCTGACGGTTAGAGTGAGGGTTCCCTCCCCTGGACAATACCAATATGCTAGGATCTCATACACTCTGATGTCAGACGTAGCAACCAGTTAAGAAATATGAGACGTTTCTTCCTCATGTTAATCCTGCAAATTCAATAGGGGAATCAAGCAATGTCTGGTGAATTTGAAGACATATCACAAGTTTGTTTGAATGTTTTTGTGATCTTTCAAAAGATATGACAGCTGGAAGGAGATTGGCAACAAAATAGCAGGAGTTTGTCACTATAATAAGAGAATGAAGCTGATAGAATAATCAAAACCCACGACGTCTTAGAAGCTTAATGAGCGAGGGCTCCCCCCAAGCGAGCAAGAGTAATAGTGTTTTGTAATTCTATAGCCCTTTTAATAATACTCCCAGGAATTTTAAATAGACATTTCTTTGTAAAGCAAAGTAGGTTAGACTGCAAATTATATTTTCCATAATATTACACTGATGATGGCATGTGTGTCTCCACAGGATGTTGCTGCAGCAGAATGTAAATTGTAAAATGCACAATATTGTGCAGCACAGTCAGAGTACAGATTTTCTTAACTCTGTGCAGAAATGGCCACCACACTACACTACACCCATCCAGCTCACTCTCCTTTAACCCCAGCCTCCATCTGAGCATGCTCCCTGCAGACCTCTCCAGGGATATGGCCTCTCATTTCTGTGAGCATCCTCTGACAGCCTTAATGGACAAGTAGTCTCTCTACTAAGCCAGGAGAGCTCTCACTGAAAGACCATTCTGGGCATGTCTGGTATAAATACTGTTTTCTCCTCTCACATATTAGGCCCGTCTATGGTTGTATTTATGGGCACAAATTAAACAGAGCAATCTTACAAGCAAACAAAAGGCGAATGCATGCTTTTAATACTGTAGTCACCTTAATATAAATTAAATCTGTAAAACTTGTAAAACTGATGAAGAAGGAGAGATACAATATATAATTATAGAAAAAAAACATTAAGATAGAAAATTATGAATTGCACATTTATGTAAAAGTTGTGAAGGATGAATCTTAATCATAATACCCTTTCTAATTGCAGTTGGAGTTTGGAGATTTACATACATTTTAGGTAGTTAATGTTCACCACAGTGACGTAGGCCGCTTAATTGAGCTTTAAATAGAAGTACTTAGAAAAATATTCCTACAAGCCCCTAAGCAATTAGTCCAGCTGCCTGCCTTTGTCCACCTACCCATTGTGTTCTTTGTAAAAACCATTCTCTTATACCTCCACTTACTCCATCCTTTGAGACACCATTGGAAATCCAGGGCTCTGAGTTGAACCCACAGTTGGTTTAAGTGTAATGAAATGTATGTCATGTCTCTGGCTTTCTCCCTCTGGCTTCCCCTCACCCCTGCCCCCCTGAAAGCACTGCCTTTGACAGGAAGGCCTCTGTGGCTTCTTCTGCGGTGATCTTTAGCCCCTTCAGGTTCCAGTGACTATTTTACGACGTCCCTGCGATTTGAGGGTGGACTCAACCATTCACGCATGCTTCAGAGCATTGACTGAGGAGAAAAATAGACAGATAGATAGAGGGGAAGCCTCAGACAGCTAAACCAGCCCTAAGGGAAATCCTACTCTGATGCTTCGCCGTGTGAAAAAAAACTGATCTAAGTATTTATTAATATTTAACAATATGCTTATTTAAAAACACAGAGTTGGCAGTGCTTATTATACACACTGTGGACCTAGATACACTGTTTTTCTGTTATGTGTGTTCTGTCCTACATTGTACACATAATAGAAACTATGGCAACTGAGTCAGGTGCAGCTTCTGTAAAATGTCCCAAGCTGAGCCATTTCAGATCATGCACTTTTAAATTTGAAAATATATTGACTCGCTTGTCTTTTTGTTTGTCATATATTCCATCTTTATGTTGATGAGGGTGGACAGATCATGCATGGAACGCTTACGTGGCACATACATGTAAATGTTTATTAGGCAGTGTAGGGGATTTATGTGGAGCTTTTGTGAGTGTGTGTATATGCATTTGTGTGTTGTTCTCATGTGTACATATGTGAGTGTGTTTGTGTATACGTGCATGGAGATTGCAGCTTGGAGTGAGAGTGTGCATGTCCACTATATTAGACAGCGCGTGCGTGGGGTGCCTCAGCATGTGTGTACTGCTGTCTGTTCAGAGCTCTCTGCACCAGCAGGGTGCGCCATTCCAATTTACCCATCAGCCACAGAGGTAGGGGGTAAAAGTGCGGGGAATCACTGTCGGAGATTTCACATTCGAAGGACGAGATTACCAGTCAGGAGACCCCTGTGTGAAGGTGATGAGGGAGGGAGACTGCAGGGGAACAGTGTGGGGGAGTTGGGACTGTTGGGGGATGCTGGAGTGGTGAGAGGGGGGAGGGCAGCACAACTCAACACCACCCTGGAATCCGTGGGGCTCTCTGTTTTCTGAGGAGCATAGCCGCCAAGCAGCACATCTGTTTGACACCAGGCGCTGTGGTATGGCAGTCAGGGGCTGTCTGTCCTGATTCAGATTTCTTCACTCTGTAGTTTGTTCTAAAGATCTGGACAACTGGTGAAGTTCTGTCTCTTTAGAGATTCTGTGTATTATTTGTTGTTATGTTTTTTCATTCTACCTACTGTGTCCATATGGAGAGGAACGAGTATCCTAAAACACATGGCATTTTAAAATAATCTTGAATGGTTACCTCAGACCCCAAGACCCAGCCTGCTGTCGACCACACTCACGCAGGCTGTGTTTGAGTGTCGGCCAAGCCATGACTGCGCCAGAGGCCCTGAAGCCTGTTGGGGAGATGGGACATTCCAAACAGCATAACTCATTCTTTACACCCTCTCTGCTGCCATTAGTTAATTATATGCAGGTGTTTTCCTTTCTCAGGTTTTTTTGCTGTGGATCTAATAAAATTGTAACCATAAGTACATAAAGCCAGATAAACGGAATAAAGGAGGGGGAAATAGTGCAAAGGAAGTGGCTGAATGTGCTGTGTGAAGCAAATTATTGCCCCCATGTAGATTCATCAGTTCTCCCTGCTGGATTAAGGAAGGGCCTTTCTAATGAAGTTCGCCCCGTCAAAATGAAGGGACTAATTCTGATTTAGCTGAGGTAATGAACTTCCCCTCTCCTAGTGAGAGCAGCACCATGGGGCGAGGAGAGAGGGTGGTTGTGGGGGGCGGGGGCAAAGGAGAGTGGCAGCAAGAGAGAGAGGGAGGCAGGTCGAAGACAAGACAGGAAAGAGACATGGAGTAAGACAGAGAGATGGAAGCGAGAGAGGAAGCTAGGTGGAGAATGAGGAAAAAAATTATGCAAAATGCCTGTCTCGTATTTGCTGAGATGTATTAAATTTCCAGTGCGGGTGCCTGTGTTATATAAAATTATGCTAATGTCTTGTGGCCCGCTGTGAATGGCGGCTTGCTGGTCCTGAGCATGCGTGGCTGGCCGCTACATGGAGCGCACTCAGTGGGACTCAGCTTTTCTATTAAGGAAAACCTCTAGACACCTGATGATGAATTCTCTCTTACCAAATGTTCCCCTTTTTTTGTGTCGAAAATATGAGCGCTTTTCTAAATGACTTTGGAGAGCCCGGCATGGTGCTCGGCGGCCTGCGTCAAGCAGGGGGAAAAAGGGGTATGGGGGGGTCCCTCTGCAGCAGGCTAAGGGAGTCAATTAAGGCAAGCACTGATAATTATAAGCCGGCAGAACGCAGGGGCTGGCTAATTGTACAGTGTTCCATGCCGCGAGCCCAGCCAAGGGGCCTCTCCGCAATGCTCTCTTTCCCTGCTCCTTTGTGTGGACCACAGAACCCAAAGAGCCACATACCTCTGCCTGACAATGCCACAGTGAGAAAAGCAGAAAAAGCTGTGCATGTGCCCATAATTAACTTTTTACATTCAGGCCACTCACTCTTTTGAGACCTGAAAGAGATTCTGGTTAGATTCACACCTCATTTCTTCTGTCCTCTTTGCTTGCCAGAAAGTTTTTTTTTTCTGCCTGTTATACTGTGTCTTTTTTCGCTTGTCTTTTTTTTTTTCTCACTTTGCATTGCAACTTTCATTGAGCACAAGAGTCTTAGAAAGTCAAGGCGTAGTCACTTGACCTTTATTTCCTTCTAACAAGAAGAACAAGAAAATGCCCAGCAGTTTAGAATAAGCATGTATAGAGTAAATTAGAGTGTTTCAGAATGGTGGTTGTGTGGCTGCAGGGGGTCCAGCACTCTCACGCAATCCATCTCAACAGCCTGCTCTGTTTGTCCCCAATGGACCTCCATACCTGCCTGCAGCTGCAGCGCCTACACATCATTCGTTAACAAGTATTCGGTTCTTGCCTTTGTTGTTGTGGATTTCTCCCTTCTCTTTTTTTTTTCTTTTCCTCTGCCTCTGTGACCTACACACTGTTCATTTGACCGAGTTTTAGCCATTGTGGGTTTCAGCTGTAAGAATAGCAGGTAGAGTGGTTCAGGCAAAACACGAAATGGCAGAGTATATCCTAAAGTATTCTGTAGCACCAAATCTTGCTGAAACACTGGTTTAATCTGATTTTACTACCTAGTTTACCTTTGATAGGTTTCATATCAACTGTAAAAAATACATATACTACATTTACTATTTTATAAGGTGTTTGTATTTCAAAAGGTCTTCACATATGATGTCATACGTAGGGCTAACTTACGTATATACGTTCTATTTTTCTTTTACTGCGGGATTTGACTTACACTGTGTACACATCTTTGTTACACTTGTAGAATTTTCTCTTTGATATGAGGCTGATGTTTGTCCTTGTTACCATAACACAGCTGAGTCATAATTGCTTGTAAATGCCTAATGTGCAATGTTTGTGTTTCTCTAAGCTGTGCATTGATAAACACAAAGCACAACAGGTTCTCCATAAATACTGGCCTCCGTGTAGGAAGTTGCATGCGCATCTTTTCATTTTTCGTCCATCCACATGTATAACATGGTTTAACATAATAATAATACAAAGCAAAACTGTCTTTTCTTCTGTCTTACTGTATTTGTATTTAATATTAATGCTTCAATAATGACTACTGGCTTTATTTTCTAAATTTTCTGTTACATGGTAAAAAAATTGCATGAACACATGCACAGAGACTCTTGGCAAATAACTCAACTGGAAATATCTGCTCAGTGTGTTTATGTTAGGGACAAGGAGAAGTGTCCTTATGTTTTTGTCCCCCATGTTTTGTAAACTCCAAAAGGCGTTCTAGCCGGCTAAACCTTTTGTAACATCTATTCAAGCGTTTCGCATGTTTATCTCAACACAAAAACCTGTCAGTTTGGTGTTTCTACCTCTGGCCCTGTAGCCAGGGGAGCTGTGAGGCGGTTAATGTAGGCTCAGAGTGGCTGATCCTAGCAGGAGCCTAGCCCTGCTCTGATTAGCACCTCCAACGAGCTGCCATGCATCAGAGCTGACATTCTCCCAGAGACATTTTCACCCAGAATCTTTTGCTCTTGCTGTGCGAGGGCGTCACCGCTACTGACATGTCACAGCCAACAATCTTACGCTTCATTCTCCCTCTGGAGTTTGGAAAACAGAATCAGGCCTGCATTAAACCTGGGACCCTGACACGAGGGCTTTGGTATCTTGCTTTGCTTATATTTTACTTTCACTTTTATCCTGCAGATACAGAATATGTCTCATACAGGTACATGCCCACTTTACTACAGGCGAACTGGAGTAAAGTTTTTCCTTTCATGCTGTGCTAGTTTTCCAATCTCTTTTATTTTGTTTTCTAGCTCTCGGCCACATTTTCATCACTATTCATGTAATACATTAACTCTTTGATAGAATGGGGTACATTTTTAAGGTGCCATGATTAAATCTTATGCGTTAATTTTCAACATTTTGCACTTGATTCACTCTGTCCTTCTCAAACTGTGGAAGCAGGAAATAGATATCAGTAATGGTCCCCCCAGGCACCAGTTCTCCAATCAGCTTTGGTCCAGGGGGAGTCCATCCCTTTGCGCTCCCACCCACCACCTTCCTACCCCCATCCCCTGCATTCTCCAGGCCTTAATGGGCCTTGTAGTGCTTCTGAAATGAGTTTGTTCCTTATGAGCAGTGCTTCTACCTCAAGAGAGCACACCACGTGGAGGTGGAGTCAATTTGTATTCACCCATAATTCCCTGGGCCTTAATCACTCTGATTTTCCCCCCATTATCTGTTAATGGATAGTTCCCGCAGAGAGAAGAGAGTAAGTAAACCCACCTACTGTTTACAGGCCTGAAGCTGTCTGCTACCATCCAGAATCCCGCAGTGGGTTGTATATACAGCAGTGAGTCCAGTGAAAACCAAATCTTCTTGGTTTATTAACATACACCTCCAACATCAAGCTGAATATCATGAGACAGAAGCTAGAATGGAAAGTAAACTCTTACTAAAGGTGCAGATCCTCAAGCAAGTATTTCTGCTTTTATGGTTTGGCAGTTTAGAAACTTTTTATTGCATTGTTGCATTGACCTGTTTGGATGGACCAGCTTTGATTACTATGGTTGTTCTGTCTGTGGCTTTTTCAAAACAACCTGTCCCTGCCTACTAAATATTCTCAATTTGTTCCCCACACTTGTTTACTCATTACTTTCAGCAAAGAAGTGCCTTGATTGATGTCCTTAATATCATTTGTTAGAGTGTGCTGCTTTGGCGACACAAGCAGCATGGGTCCCGCTAAGAGTGAGCTTCAGAGAACCATTCACCATGCCCCAGAGAGGAGTGGAAATCTAAGTATCAGATTTTCTCTTCCAAAGCCAAATGCTAAAACACACCCTGAATTCTCCTCCAATTCAGACTGCTCCTCAGCAGACTTGTTTAAATAGAGTAAGGGGCAGTGGTATTGGGGGGAGTGGAATAAGCTTAGGGAGGGTTTTTAATTAAGCAATGCCCTGTGTTATACTTAACTACACACTTTTATCAGAAAGTTAGACTGTCTTTAGTTACTTTAGCTTCAGTATTTTACTGTCAGTTGATGGCTACATGCTGTATGTATTCACAGACACCTTTACCACACCTTATATTTACAGAATGCAATATGCTGTAGCTGTGTCATTACATATAGATTCACTAAACTATGCAAGCCAACCCTGCAAGCCCCAGCATCCCAAACAACCTTCAACAGTACATGAACTTCAGCCTGGATGAAAGTAAACAGCACAGAGAAATAAAGACCGTTCTTTTTGAGAGTAGTTTTTCCTCCCTCTCTCCCTCTCCTGTCCTCCACATGGGAGAGATATTAGGCGTTTGTGTTTTAAGGAGCTGTGAAATACATAAACCATGAGCCACAGGAACGCAAGGCCCTGTGGATATGCAGATGGGCTTACTTTGCTGGTGTCAGGGATGCTTAGAGGGAGCAGGCACAGGAGCAGTTTTCATCTAAAGAATTTTCTTAGGAGTGCAGGGGGACAGGGTGGTGGCAGCGGAGAAGACTCAGGAGACTCAGAAACAGGGAGTGGGAGGAGGGAGAGCGAGATGAGAATAGAGAGAGAGCTGACAGTCCCCTGTGGCCCTGTAACTATATCCAGAGTCTGCTCAGTACATAGAGAGGGGTGGGGGCTCACACAGAGCCATGCTGATTGGGCAGCCCTGGACAAGGACTGTGGGAGTGACAGGAAGTGACCTCAGCCCAATGAGGCAGCTATAGGGGCGAGCAAGCTGACTTCCTCCCTTGGCTCTCACTAAGAAACAGACTGCCAGCCTAATTCAACCCCTGTTATGCTGCTGAATACAAACCCAGCCCTACACAGGCTGCAATACAGGGACTAACAGAGCATAATATAGTCATGATAGATTTGCAGTCATACATAAACATTTGTAGCTTGTAGGTAAATTAAACTGAATAGAATTTACATGCAATACATACTTTACAGTATTAATATACATTTATAGATATATTCCAAATCAGTATCATATCACATTAAAACAAGGACTGTCAGTTTAGCCAAAGCCTGATGTAAGTTACTCCTCTGTGCCACGGACCTCCATACTTATCCAAAACAACACAACAATGGGCAACAAAGATGACTTCATTCTCTTTCATTAAAATGTGGCACTTTAGTTTATTTTGCTATATATGGCATCAAACATGTATTCAACCACAAAAAATTGTGTCCTGCAAATGTGTGTGACTTACAGCTGTTTTAGTAATGTCTGGTAAAAACTACAATGCCCAGCTGTATTAGAGTACGGACTTAAAAAAATGAAACTATTTATTTGTGACTTCTTCTTAAGCTTTACTCATATTGGGGTCAGGCCAGCAGCCATAACAGAAGCATTAAGAGACAGACTAACTCGCTGTTGGTTTTAGTCTATTAATGGGATCTAATAACATCAAGAAAACTACAGAATAACACCATCCTTATTCTTTATGTTTGAAGCATACTGTACTGTACTATCTCTTAGCCACGTTTCGTTGATGCACCTGCTCACAGACATAAAAACACACATACACACACAAGGTCAGCCAGGCAGGTGCAGAGTTATCTGCATAATGAAGCAGGCCAGGTCTCCAAAGGGACAGCATTGTGCACTAGGGTCAAATGAGGGCTGCGCATATGGCAGAGGAACAGATCTGTGAACTTTGCAGCAAGCCTGACCTTAGTGTACACCCTCACACAGACAAGCAAACTGAATGGTGATCAAAGAGGGCAGTGATCCTCCTCCACGGCTGTGTGAATGCGCTCGTGCCACCCTCCTCCCCTTACTCGCCTCCTGCTACACTCAGATGCATATGTAGACTAAAGAATATCTCATCTGCTGACTGCATCATTGCAGAACACGCCATCAACTTTTCCCTTTTAAAGTGCTATAAGCTGCTTTGATCGGCCTCCACCAGACAGTCATGAGGGAATGTAGCCTGTGCGCTTGTATTGATGCACATCTTATGGTTTGTTTTTATGCTGTAGACACCACCTTTTGTGATATAGCACACCATATGTTTATGTTACTGAGAAAAGCTGTATAAGAACATGTGGTAATATGTTAAAGTAAAAAGTTCAATATGTATACACTCCCACTGTTTTGCTTGGCACTGCAGGAGATTTCCATTTCCTTCTCTTCCCTTCAGGGGTCATTGGGTTCCAGATATCACTGTTACTTAGTATCAATCCAGGTGCAGAAAGTGAGACTGTACAGCTTATTTTTTTATACCTCTCATGATGTGACAAGGTCATGCATAAAGCAAGCAGTTTTCAAAAAAATATTTAAAAATGAAAACCGTTTTTTACATGTTAATACAGTACTGTTTTTATCACACTGTGGTTTCAGTTTGTCACACAGCTTCTGTCGTACCAAGTTTATTTAGAAACAATTCAAAATAGGAGAAAAAGAAAGTTGTTCAGAATCACAAAACACAAGGCCTTGTGACCACCGGAGGTTACTATTTCATTGTACAGCAGAGTTTTACAGGACTTTCTTTGCCAGATTGGCCTAAAGCACCTTTGATTAACCCTCTACTTGGAGCCTCTAGGATACCACAGCTGTTTAGGTGGTTTGTGAATTTGTGCTTTTGGTGCCCAGGGCCTATGTGGTGGGCACTGGGCTGTAGAGACCTGGGGTTAAACTCTAGATGAGTCCCTGGCGTATCCACCCCACCTCTTGCAGTAGCTGGCCTAATGTTGGGCTTGGCAAGAGTTTGATAGAGCACCATCAAACTCCATGGCCCCATGGCAGAGTGTAAAGGCCTTTTATTGACACACTGGAGATGAGCAGTTCTCTGGAAGTCTGAGTCAGCAGATCGTTGTGCTGCAAATGAGTGTGCAGGTTCACAGTCTGAACGACATTTATTTAAGCTATCTCTGGCCAGGGCTGAGGTAGTTTAATGTTGAGATAGACGTGATGGGAATTCTAATGCCAAGAAGATAAACTGGGAATCTGTCTTTCTCTTGAAATACTGTAACTGTTGTAACACTGTATTAAAAGTGTTGACATATGGGCATGTTGTAAAGGAGAGTTGTTTTGACAGCCATTACAGTCTGCGTATGTACACTGAAGAAACAATGAGATTATTTGGTGACATAAAGTGAAGGCCTTGGAAACTATTTTACAATAATGTGCTATACTTGCAATTATAGTTATAACCTTTTTGCACTGTTTGAAATGAGACTACTTGACTATTCTTTGTTTATAATGATTCATGTTCTGCAAAGCACAATTTACCTTTTACATTATTATGATTTTCTTCAAATATGTTTTAATTTGCAGATTTTAAAATAAATTATTTTGCATATAAGGTAATTGCTCACCATGTTCAAAGTGCAAGGCCTCGTCTGAGCGATTAGAACCCCGGCTGGTCATCCAATTTATGCCTGATGGGAGGAGATCACACGTTATATTATTTCCTGTCTGAGTCATGAAAATCGCAGGCAGGAGTCTTTGCCACAAATTTGTTGAATTTAAATTTAGTATGAAAGAATAAAGTAAAAAATATAAAAAAAGAAACAGAGACCATGGTCTGCTTATTTTCTCTCTTATGATTTTGTGTGTTTTTGTTGTTTCTTCTCTACAGAGGAAGGACTGAACCATGAATGCAAGCTCTGTAGTCAGTCGTTCGACTCACCAGCAAAGCTTCAATGCCACCTGATTGAGCACAGCTTTGAGGGCATGGGTGGAACCTTCAAGTGTCCGGTCTGCTTTACAGGTATATATTGTGCGTATGTTAGTGTGCATGTGAGCATTTATGCATCATGCATTTGCAACCCGATGAACAGACTGAAAGCCAGAGGATTCTTTTTGTATGTGTGTGTGTGTGTGTATGTGTTAAGTGAGACATTTACATTCTCAGTATGCAAAGTTCTGCATTTCCAAGCGATTTTTTTTTTCAGTGTGAAAAGGCAAATGGGTTCTAAATGAGTTGGAAAAGGTCAAGCAAGCATGTCGACAAAAACTGATAGTTTGGTTCATGTGGCTTTTTAGTTAGTCAAATTGCCTCCAAATCAAGGCCAAAGAAGTGTCATGAGGTGAAAGGGGGAGAAAGAAAGAGAGCAGGGGGGGAAGACAGTGTGAGCTGAGGAGAGATGGGGGATGGAGGAGTGGGGAAGGAAAAGGAGATGTGCTAATTGTGGATGGCAGTGGTGCTGATAGCTGTAATGATCTCATCTGTCTCTGTGCATGGAGGTGGAAGGACTGGACTCCTCCTGAGAGGATAGCGCCCTCCTTCAGTGTCAACAGGGTTAACTATCTCTATAATGAAATCTGCAAAGTCGTTAACTTCAGCTCTTCACTCTTTATCCCTTCTCAGCTCTTTACTCTTCCTCACACTTTTTGGGTCCTCAGCTCATTTCCCTCTCTTGCACTTCCTGCACCCCTCTAATCCACTCGTCGCCCAAAAGAACTCATTTGTCTCTCCTCCACTTGTTACATCAGTTAACATCATTAGCTAGCATTTTGCATTTTCGCTAAGATATTTGTTTCACATTTTTACCTCTTCATTCACCTCACTGCTCAGCTCCATATTAATTTTTTCTGATCTCTCTTTCTCTCCACTCCCCTCCCTCTACTCCACTCTACGTCTCTCATTGCTGTTTTGGCCTTATCTCTCTTTAAGCAGAAGCCTATTGATATATCCCCACCCCACACCCTTCTCCTCCTCTCACAGGGGTCTGGGCATTTAATATACAGAGCATGCCTCCTTCATCTGAGCCTTCATTTTCCACCGGCGGCTTTGACAGACAGGTCCCCCTTCTCCCTCCGCGTCCATATCGATCACGGCGCATGAGAGAGAGGGATGCTGGGAGGGAGAGAGGAGGAGGGAGAGACAGAGTACACCCTCAGGACAGTGGTCGCAAAGCAGACAGTCAGATGGGAGAAAGCCTGTGGTAGCAAGGAAGGCAGGCTAGAATGGACTGAAAGGCCTCCCTCTGTTGGGGATGCAGGGGACAGGCAGACTGAAGTCAGAGCACACAGAGGAAAAAGGAGGAATTGAGAGATTGGCTGACAGCTGTCCTTGAATATATTTCTTCAAGATGAACTTGGCATAATTTAGAGGAAAGACACTGGTTTAACACCCTGATATAAACCTGCTTGTAGTATATTGTTTTAATAAATGTATGAATTGTTTGTAGGCTTATTTCTTAGTATGCATTCAGTTTCATAGATTTGATTTTTAGATGCAGTGGTCGAAGAAGACTTCAGATCTTGTATTTAAATAAAAGCAGGACTACCGGAAAGCTAAAATACTTCATATCAAGTCCTTCAGTCAAATTATTACAAAATATCTCCTAGAAACTATGCAAATGCTAAAGCATAACTTTTTTATGGTTATGTGTAGGCACTTAAAGCAATTAAATGAAGTTATAGTCAGAGAAAGATGGTGGCCTCTGTTGACTATTTAAAATGTTAACAGTGACTTAAAACACAAGAAAGGATGTGATTATTTTATTAACACAGTCAAAAGTTCATGTAAACCTAATCACATCAGGACTGAGGAAACAGATCCCCAGTTTCCCTTCACTGTATACCTGACAATACAGATTAGTAGTAAATAAACATAGTTTCTAGGAGTAAAAGTATATGCAGTGAGTTTTGTCAGCACGTAAGTATAAAATAAACACATATTAATACTCACCCCTGTGACCTAAAACTCGTGGGAAGTAGCAAGTGATTGTCATTCTTTGACATATCTGATTATCTTCAGTCCACCCCAAAGGGAGTAGAGAGAGGACAAATCATACCACAAAACAGACTGGATGAATGTATAGGGAAAAGTAAGTGGTAGACAGTAGATGAGTAGAAACAAAATAGAGGAGAAAAGGAGACAAAACTTGGAGGAAGCTGAGAAGGTTGCAACTGGCAAGTTTGGATGTGAGATGAAAGGGGGGAAGAGGAGGAGGAAAAGAGAAATGTGTAGGGGAGGGAGGGTAAATGGAGAGAGGTCCATAAGCCCCTGGATGATGAGAGAGAGGCTGACTCTCCCAGGACAGATTTGACAGGTTTCAGAAGTGGGGGAGCCTGCAGCTAGAAGTGTCTGCCTGCACCCTTAGGAGCAGTAGTGAGGGCTGGTGTGGAAATTGTGATTGGGAATATGTGCTTAAGACAAACAAAACAGAAGAAAGTGTGCCTGATGAAAGTGTGTGTGTGTGTGTGTGTACACTTATACACTTTCTTTTTACTTATGTCACAGCATGAAGTACAAACTTGAAAAACTACAGGATGCACTGCTTTCAAAGCCCCAAGAGTTTGACAAGTACAGTAGTTTAATTAGTTTTTTGTTTAGTTGCTGTCCACGTTCTGCTAGTGCGTGACGTTAGAATTATGACACTTTACACCCAAAAACCCAGCATAGGCTTAGCCTCAACTCAGTATTAGTAGTCGTCAGCTTATATCTTATAGAATCAATTTACGCTGTCATCTTGGTTCCATTGCCTTCGATCAGGCTCTGCACTGTGAACTTTTGGATTAAGCAGAAATAAACACATGTAGGGTAGATGAATAAATAAATAAATGAAAAGAAGAAAGGGGGAAAAAGGATAAACTTTTTTTTCCTCTCTGCACAAACAGCTTAGTATTGGTGCAGTGCAGCCTGCAGAGAGCACCACCCTGCCAAAATAAAGATGAGCTGGGGCCTGTAGTAAAGGAGACGTCTGCCATGGGCGGCCCCTGAGATCTAATCAGAGGGCTTAATATCCCCCACAGCGAGGAGACCTTGGCCCCTCAGCCCCCTCAGCCCTGACACCCCTGATGCCCAACCCGGCTCTGTTCAGCTCTGCTCTGCTCTGGCTCCATGGCCAACAAACTCCACAAAGTTCTCTCTCTCTCTCTCTCCCTTATTCTCTCTCATTCTCAGCAGGGAGAGTCACAATGGCCAGCCACTGATCCTGTTTGGATGTGATTTTGAATTATTTCTTCTCTTCCGTTTCTCTATGTCCTCATTTTAACCCTCTAGGAAGACATGTCCCTGTTCCTCCTCTAAATGGCTAGAGCAATGGCATTTTTTATATTTCACTCATTCTGCCAAATACAAATTCAGTGTCCCCTCATTGCCAGTTTCAGCCTTATCCCTTCATTAAATGTTGCATGCTAATTTGAAGAATGATGAAGAAAGAAATTAAACTCTTACCGCTAATTAAATGGTTACCACCAATTACATTAGCAAAGGCTGA
This sequence comes from Sandelia bainsii, assembly GCA_032362345.1. Lineage (NCBI taxonomy): Eukaryota > Metazoa > Chordata > Actinopteri > Anabantiformes > Anabantidae > Sandelia > Sandelia bainsii. Next base: position 11,933,212 of record JAUMHL010000010.1, on the reverse strand, counting down.
ATTTTGTAATCATCTGTCGTAATCATATATATGTCCCACCCCTTTGCAGATGTCAGAACTGCACAATATAAACTAGCTAAAAAGTAGTTGAGCTCATCATTTAAATCTTTGCCGTAAATGTCATAACTCTAGTCAGTATTTATTATGGCTCTTTAGCCCACTTTAAATCAGTTGTCAATGTCCACCCACATATGAATAAATGCAGAGCTATTGCGAGCTAATGTATAGCTTATTAAATGTGTCTCTTAGTGGAACTTAGTGCAGCATTTCATACACATGTAAACAGTGAGCAACAGCTAACTTGACATCTTGTTGTGTTTAGCCCTATTGTACAGTATTTGAAGGCCCCCCAAGTCTCAAATCCATTTTTATTTTTGCTGTATTGACTTTTTCCTCCTCTAGCCAAAGACATAATGAAGGCTTCCTGCAGCTGCAGTGACCTGCTTCTGTACAGTATATGCAGACAAAAGACAACTAAAGAAAAAAGCTAGTGTTTATTTTTTTCTTTCAGAACATGTATTTCCTGCATAGAAAATGGTCATCATTTTAGGAGCATAACAGAGGCACAAATGTACATGATAACTGGGGCCTTAACCTTGAGCTGAAATGTTTTGTAACCAACTGTAAAATAAGCCATCTATCTGCAGTTATGTTTGTCTTCATATTGCTGTGGTCATTAGTTTCAGAAATGGACCATGGAGTTGTTGTTTGTTTATTAGTGGAGGTTTGTTCATTTCTGGTTAACATGCTGCCATGTTCCAGAGACAGCTGTCACCCAGACATTAGCAATCTGAAAGCATCACCACAGTGTGTCTGCTTTGGATCCAAACTTTTATTTCCCAGGTCAGGAGTGTGACATTCAATGAAGCTGAGTCTGTCTCATGTGTACACAGCTCAATAATTAATAACCTTTCTCCCAGGTGAGCTCAAATTGGGATGTGTTAATGTTGCTGAGCCCCGCCACAGGGCTGCACGACCCCAAAGCCATCTCCGACACCTCACCTTTTGTGGCTGTGCTTTTTTTTTCTCTCCCTCTTCTTGTGGCCCCACGGTGCATGCATTAAAAGAAAAGTTATTTTGAGCTGTAAGAAATTCAAATGAAGCCCCCACATGCTAACTTTTCCAGAGCATCCAGACCTTTGAGATTAGACAGCCATCCTTAAAGCACAAGGGTCTGGGATAACAAACGGCATGTTTGAAGTGCTCCTCAGAGAATGAAGAGAGACACAAGCACGCCCACACATGCAACACACATACGCTCAAGACACACACAATTGGGTCCCCCTTAGCTTTCCAGTGTGGACGATGGCTTTATTAATGCACAAATGTATAGTATGTTTTAAGTGCCAATGAGTTGTGTGTTTATATCTTGGTGAATGGAGTTAGAGTCTGCATGAATAACTAGTGCAACACCATGAATATTTATATTGTCAATATAATTAGAAATGTAGACTAATGGAGGCCATGTTTTGCACTTGAAGCCATGCCAGTTGTTTGTGGTTGTTTATTTTCTGGCTTGTTGTCCCCACAGTAGTGCTAAATAAAGAGCATCATTATTCCCAAAACATTATGCATTCTCTAGCTGTAATGCCGTGACCACTCTAGTTTCACTGTTAGCATCTGATTTTTTTCAATTATATATCTCATAACAATGTTTTTCCAATTGTTAATAGCGCATTCATTTGTTTGTAATTAAGTAATTTTCCTTGCCATTTGACATAGCCTGTCTTCAATTTTTATTCTGGCAAATGCAATTATGATGTTGCCTTTGTTGCCTTATGCAAGCACCAAGGCTTTACGCGGTTGTAGCACAGTCAGCAATAAGAAGCATAGAGTTGAGGCATTTACTGTGACAATTTTTTAAATACAGCATTGCCAACACTTTAAAACTCTTTTTCAATTTGCATTTATAGTATTTATAAATGTCTTCTCTGTCCCTGTGTTTTTTTTTTTACCTTGTATGTGAGCAGTGTTTGTCCAGGCCAATAAGCTCCAGCAGCACATTTTCTCTGCCCACGGCCAGGAGGATAAGATCTATGACTGCTCACAGTGCCCACAGAAGTTCTTCTTCCAGACAGAGTTACAGGTGAGCCTCAGGCTGGTAGAGCAAAGCAGCCACCAGCAGAAACTGCAGCCGCTAATCACACATGACAGCTTAACAAACACTAAACACCACTCATCACACTCCGGCTATCCCCTCCATCCCAGCTGGGGTGAGAGACTCAGAAGGAATTATTTCAGTCCGTTTCCAAAACTCATTTGTGATGTGCAGATATGATTTGATTTGCTTATTAGACCAGCAGAGCACTAAAATATCTGGAATTAGGGGATTAGTGGAATGCTCGTTTTTGAAGAGGTAATTACATACACTGCAGAGGCAAAAACACAGTTGAGTCAATATGCTTGCATCTCCCCTTCTAATCACAGAGGAGGCCTCATGGCTAAATATGAGCTTTGTCCTCTGGGAGATCATATCTGCCCTTCAACAAAGTTAGTAGTTGGACTTATGAACTTGCAATGTTAGAGAGATAATCCATTTTCTAGCAATCTTTTTCTTTGGTCCTTGGAGAACCTGAAAAAATGAAACAGACCTTATTATATTATTTCACTGTGGTGGTGTTTTCAAGCAGCTCTGTTTTGTTAGGGGGATTTTCTACCATACACATACCGCACTTCTCATATCCTGATCTTTTTCTATTAGCTTTTGAAACTGAATCATTAAAATATGAGTAATGTGCAATTCAATCACTTAAATTATTCTTAATTCACCTTAAAGCACAGAGAGAAACCAGTCACTCCTAACCACATCTTCCAAATGCACCTATCTGAATCTTGGATTAGCAGCACTATTTATTAGCAGGTAGCCAGAGGAAGTATCCAGGGCTTGGCTGCCCATTGATCGACAACGATTTTCATATTGAGATTCAGGTTGTAAACACAGAGGCATATGTCTGCCAGGAGGAAGGTGAATGTGATCATTATCTGCTGGTCATTTGAGCACTTCAACCATGAATAAAACAAGTCCTGATCCACCAATATGCAACTCTACCACAGAGCAGGGTATTTAACAAGCCTTGCACTCCACCAAACTGCCAACATGGAGACTTTTCATTCATACCAAGGCCTCCTATTTATCACATTTTCATCCCTCATTGGTACAAGTGTTCTCTATATAGCAAGGGGTTGTTGCAGGTACCTGTAAACAATCTCAAATAACCTGGGGATGTTTTCCTACTTTTTTTGTTTGACATTTTTTGGATTGAAGTGATCTCCACCTCCCGGAGGTGTTGTTTCATGCATGATTATATTGTTTTACACTGTGTGAAGAGACAAGAGTAGAACATGAAAGACCTGTGGCACTTTGTTGTGAAACAGGGGGTTATGAAAGGAGAGCAGGAATGAGCTTGGGGGATAAGACGATTATTATGCTCAACCTGTGCCATGCTCTAAAGGCAGTCCCACGTGAGAGAATGCTCACATTCGCTCACATATATGCAGTACATATAGATACAAGTACACATACTGTTTCTTATCGCATTTACAATTTATTTATGCAGTGACCAACTTGAAGTTTTCTTAAGTTTGTGGATTTCTCATGGGTCCATCTTTATTGTAGGATGCAACTCCTGAACTTAGTAATGTTAAATTTGCCTTTTTCACTATCTATAGTTAAAACCTTCAACAAATATTGAAGGTTTGAGTCTTGTTTTTAGTTTGTTTGCAGTTGCCATTTCCCATGCATCACACTTCAAAATATCTCACTGACACAGGGCAGTCGTTTGTCAGTCTGTCTGAAGTGAAGCTGTCTTCCAGCAGCGAGAGAAGTGGAAGCTCTCTCTCTTTGCCAGGTCTTGAGTTTGGAGTTTCTCCCTATTTCTCCCTGACACTCTGGCCCACTCGCCGGCTGCCTGGGCTCCTCATCTCTCACAGTAGACGGAGGGGTCAAAGGGCCAGTGCAAGCTGGGAGAAGTAGCGATGAGAGGGAGAGCTGCCACGGCAGGTAAAGGGAAGCAGGAACGATATTTTATTAATTTGCTGCTGAGATCCTGAAACAGACCAAAGGCCTGTGACAGGTATCCAGTGCACTGCACCACATCCTCCCCCTCCACCTCCCCCCGTGAACTCTACCCTGCAAGGGGCTAGCCAATTTTCGCCAGCCTGTCGAGATGGATGATGGGAGAGCATCCGTCTAATCAGCCCTCCTAGGACCCCCCGCCCAGCCACCCCCCTCAGACTAGCCAGATTGACTGACTCCTGGGCCTGTGTGCCCCAGAATCCAGATTCCAGAGGAGAATTATCTCTCTTGCTCTCCCTCCATTTCTCTCCATCCTCTTTCTTTCACAGACAAAAAATAAGCACTGAGATGCATAGACCACCATTCCCCTCAAAACTCTCCAGAGGACTTTCCACCATCACACACACTCACACAGCCTCTGCCCTGCACATCCCTCTCCCTTACTCCATTAAAATATGGTGCAAAGTCTAGATATTTCAAGAAGTGCTGATGGGGAATGCAAGCAGGCAGGCTGTGCAGTGCTCTCTCTGACCCTCGACTACTGCCCACCCTTGGAGCAGCTAGGAGACATAGCTTCACTATATACTTTCAGCCAAATAAGATCCACTGTCCTCTCATTTTAGAAACAGCTCCTTATGGGAAAATGTCCCTGGGTTCCTGTAAAGGCAACACTGCCATGTGAAACTTAATAATAAACTTCCTTTTCCCTTTGCATTGGCTTCAGATATAGTAGTTTTTCACATTGCAAAAGTAACTGAGCCACTGACAATGCTGCTAGGCTGGATTAATTAGCCGGATTCATTAACTGATGGAAGTGCAGTATTAGCCACAGCTTAAAGCTGGCATTTCTCTCAGTGCAGTTCAATTGTGAGGAAACACACAAGTTCAGCTCCTCTAGTGATGCAATGTACTGGAGAGCTACAACTGGAGGCTTCTCTCCCAACGATCCAAATTCCTCCAAAGACAAGACAATGAGATTGAAGTTACACAACAATGAAGATGGCATTTTCTCTGTGAGATTCCCTTGTTCCTTTTAAGCTGGTTTGTCTTTTCTTCCCTCCATCCTCCAATTTCATTATCATTCCTTGGAAGTGACATGAGATTGTAAGTCATGTGTTAAGTTGTACCACGATTGACAGTAGAGTGAAAGGACCGGAGTGCTGTATGACTTCTCCATCTCCTCAGACGCCCGCAGGACACGTACCTTAATTGGAGTGTCTTTTAAAAAGGATTCCTTCAAAGACAATCCAAAGCTCCCTGGCCTTAATGAGTGCTGAAAGTGACAAGAGCACATCTGCATCATGTTCTACTTCCCCACACAAATGAGATTCTCTTCTCCCCATGTGATAGCCATTATTGCCAAGCTGTGACCAATTCCACTGTTTTAATTAAGCATATTTATAGGCTTCACGGTCACCAGGTCAGTGTAAACAGCTATGTATGTCATAATGTCCATCTAAGACAAAGAATAGAGAGAAAAAAGGGGAAGATGGACAGTTGGAAAGAAAGGAGGGAGTGGCAGAGACAGAGAGCACAAGAGAAAACAAGTGCATGAAATTAGTTTAACATAAAATGCATTAAATTGGTGTAAAGCATCATTTGATGTTATTGTTTGGAAATACTAAACTTCACTGTATGAATGATGGCTGTTAAAAAAAATGTAGGTTTTTCATTCCCCCCTTGCTTTTCATGAAATCTCGTGAATGGCACTTAGTTTCAAGCACAGAGACTTAATTCCCCCAAAGTTTTTTCTTTCTTTCTTTCTTTTTATGAATTTTTAAATATGCCCTCAAAAACACCCTAACTGCCCCACGTCCCAAACATGTCGCACAAAAGCAAAGTTTCATGTGTTTGTCCCTGAGCGTCTCTCAAACACCCCATTTTCTCTGAATATCTTGATCTGCCAAGTGTGACAGCTCTTCATGCTTTTGAAAGTTGTATATATATATTTTTTCCTTTTATATGACAACTTGTTTTCTTCTTCATCACCCCAGGTGCTCTGAATTCTGTCACCATTTCAAAAAGTTGCACTACAAAATAAAAGAACAATGAATTAGAGAAAAAAAACAACTGCTTGTGAGGCACCATCATTAATATTTAAGCTTATTTATAATTATGTACAACACTGTACACACACTGCTCTTCACTGTAAATGGGGACATAAACCCTTAGATGACTAGTGATGTATCACAATAGCGGTGTTCTAGTTTTGTAGGTGTATCAGAATTAGACAGCATGACAGACCTAATGATCCTGGGAGGATATTCTCTTTCTCATTGTGTGAGTACGTGTTTGTGTGTATACATCTGTGTGTGTGCTGTATGTATTTGTCTTTGTCTTCGTCTCTCTCAGGGTCTGATATGTGCATGCAAACACATTGTCTGGAGGGAGACATGACAAAAACTCCCAAAAGCCTTTGAGCTGTTCTTTTTCTTTTTCCTCTGTTGCACCACTGGGGAAAGTTAAATCCAAACAAAGAGGAGACACTGGCTGTACTGTGCTAAAATCCATCACCGGATCTCTCTCTCAAACATGTCTCCTTTACTTTTCTTAGTTGACTTTTTCAACAACTTAGATAAATGCCATTTTAAGCGCTTCTCGGGAAATTCACTACAGGTTTAATTTACTGTCTGTAGTGATTTGATTTTCAAGTGTCTCTCATGATGTTGATGTTAACAAAATGCAGCAGAGGCCAAAATATACAGCATTAGAACAATTATTCCCTCTCGAATTTCATATTCACACATTGCAACAACAAAGTAATTTAACTCTTCAGTTTTGGAAAGGGATGTTAAATGACACCAATTGTCGGTCGATTAAAAGCTAATTTTCTGGTTTGCTCCTCCATTTCGGTGGGAAAACATGAGCGTGCAGATCAGCTCTCGCCTTCTCATAGAAGTGCGGAAAAGCAGGAGAAAATGTAGTCCTCAAAAATCTTCGCATTTGTGAAGTGGCATATCTAGCAGCACAGGAGAGGGTGGGGGTTTAGGGGCCGCTTGGTAGCTTCCCTAGTCAAAGTCTGTCTCTGACTGAAGTGGTTAAATGTGAGAGTAATTGTGTTTTGTTTCTGGGACTGACATGTGGAACCCCATGGACCCCATCTCCCTCCCAGTGACAGGCAGAGATCCTCCCCCCTCGCTCTGTCTAATTAGAGGATGTAGCCCAGGGCTCATGTCCCACGAAGACCCATCCCCCTCCCAAGATGGCTCCCCTAAGAAAGCCCTTAATTGGGTTCTTTAGTCATAGGCTTCATTTTGGCTGGAAAGGCATCTGTGTGTTGCTATCACCTCAGAATACAGTTTGTATCGCTCTCTTGTGTTTTTTTTTTTCTTCCTTTCTTTTTCTCCCTCTCGCTGGCCCTCTCTCTATTGCTTTCCCTCTCTTCCTCTTCCCATCTCCCACTCTCTCCTCACTTAATGAGGCCCCATAATAACACAGCAGTTGTGCAGTTGTTTTGCTACCTCAGTCAAACAGCAGGATCACTGCATAGTGTGTTTCTAGTACCATTCACTTGTCTACTTAGACAGGGTAATGAGTATCATTTGGAGCTACAAAGCACCAGCCCACAAAAAGGGTGGTCCGTCATCTCTGGTTACACCTCAGAAGTATTTGGTTGCAATAGTTAGACATCTAATCAAAGCATTTCAAGTATTATGGATTTATTATTTATATTTTTACAAGCAGTTGGTGTGAATATGACTGGACACAAAATGACACAGGCGGAAAGCACGGAAATTTATTGCTGTTGTCATGTCCATCGTAGTCTAGTGCTGTTACTGTATGACCATGACTCCCCTGGCACCTCACTTCAAACAAGACAGTCTGTTACCAAGGAGACCAGGCTGGTTGTGCCACAACAGTGTTTAGGGTCAGCCCTCCCTATGGCCTGATAAGTGATGACTGTGGAGAATGCAAACTGCTATATTATTTATTTATTTGATTGTGTTCTTCATTGGCTAACTATCTAGCAGTAAGCCTGGCCTGAGGTCAAAGCAGGAAAGGATTACTCCCTCAGTGAACTGGTCAACAGTAGGGAATGTATCAAGGGAGAAGTGAGTCAATACTGGGCCGAGTTCAGCACACCATTAAAGATCAAGGCAGAATGCAGCACTCTTGTCTTTCTCCACAGCAGTTTCGAAACACAAGAAAACACTGTAACTATAGATTTTTCACAAAATAACTCAAAACCAGAGATTACTGATTAAAGTCCATTGTTCATCTTTCAATAATTACAAATATACAAATACAACTGACCCTAAACATCAAAGTGACTTCCTTTCTTAAAGTCAATCTGAGGTTTGGTGCTTCAAAGACAGACTGCTGGTCCTTTGTTTTAGTATCATTTGGTGACGTTCTCTTATGTGTTAATTAAATTCCTGAGTGATGACTATGGGTATGCACAGGTCTCTGTGGTTTTGTGCACATCCCCGGTGCTCCAGATGCAGCTATGCAGACTGTATGTCAGCCATGCAAGGTGAGAGAAGAACTCAGACTGATAAGCCCAGACTGATAAGACTTTTAATCAGAGCTTAGGGTTGGATGTTTACTGTTTTGACTGTTCCTTCTAATGTAAATAAGAAATCAACTAACCCTAGATAAACTAACACACCTTAGCCATAGGAGTTAAACATTAATATGCTTAACTAGCTAATTTATGATTTATTATTAGTACATAACATGGATAAATATATGTCTTCTCTAAAAAATAATTAACTAATGTTAAATGCATGTTATATTTTTACCTTTTATTTAGCTTTTGTCAAACCTTTACATAATTTACAATTGCCATATTCACAGTGAATACCACTTTTTACATCTACATTTTTAAAGAGACAAATTGATCATAATAATATTTAATAATTGTGTAATTATCTGTTCTACACTTACAGTTCTTTCTGCTTTGCTGTTAGCTTTTTATACCACAAAATATATTAATCATACTGCAAGGTAAAGACAATTCTGTCATGCACCACATAAGTTCACAACTTCTCATTACAAGCACTAGTTACTAAATAAGAAAAGTAAGTATAGTTACATTTTAAATTAGTTTGTTTTTATTACTTTACGTTAGACTTAGTTTAAAAAGCCTTAGTAAACAGCATTTTCAGTTGCATTAAATAAGAGCTGTTTAAACATACACTACCAATCAAACGTTTGGACACGCATAGGAATTACCATGTTTTTCATGAAAAGATACATGTCTTCAGTTGTGTTACCATCATTGCACATGGTTTTCTAAT
>JAUMHL010000010.1:11911111-11923857 GCA_032362345.1 Sandelia bainsii | reverse complement strand
TCATTTACAATATGAACAATGTCTACACATTAATTCTGATCAATTTGATGTTATGAAATCTGCTTTTCTTTCACAAATATGGTCATTTCTATGTGTGTCCAAACTTTAGACTGGTAGTGTAAATGCATTGATTTATGTTTTTACTAAGTGTAACGTCATGGACTGATATCGATTTTGGAAAAATTATTTGCATTATATATAATATAGAATTATTAATAAATTATCAACATGTAAAGATAAAGAAGTTAGAACTTGAGGATTATATAATGCTAAACATTCTGGTCAATTCGCTGCTCAGTTCTACACTTGAGTAAAGTGCACACTGCCTTGTTTGTTTGAGAAGCCTTGAAAATGCAGTGGCTTAAAAAGTCATTATTGTTCACTCAGCTTTTTAACCATTCAATAAAGCTTGGGTTTTATGTTATATGCTGGATAACACCAGGTAGAACTGCAGACACAATGTACTTAACTTGTGCTCTGCAGGTATTAACATTATGCTAATCAAAAGTGTTAGTGTTGTGATTAAGCTTTACATCTTCTCTCTGTGATGTTGGGCAATGTGAAGATTATCTTTAATACAGTGAGATCAGATGAAAGAGAGAATGTGTCTGCAAGTCCACTAGCCTTTCTCTGCAGAGCTGATGTAAGAGATGCACCTCTGTTGCCTCAGTGGAGACCGGGTGCTATCGATGGAGACCAGAGCAATGGGGAACGACATAAAGAGTGATTAGTTAATAAATCAACTCCCCAGCCTACATGCACTTTCCCACTGTCTGCTCTTCCTCAATCGTTCCCCATTTTTTATCACCCTCTCCCTCTCTGCAGTGGTGTTAAATTCCTAAGACATGTTGCACCTGTTTGCATGGGTACACAAGACCCCTGCCGGGTGTTCTCCCTCCTCTTCCACTACCCCTGAGGGCGTTGCAGTAGCGTGATGTAATCAGATGAAAGTGGTGGTTTAATGGTGGCACAGAGCCGGAAAGAGAATAGGAGAAGGGGAAGAGGCTAGCTTCGAGCCAATGCAGCCCGTCTTCATAAGGGAGAAGTGGGTGCGCATTATTGATCAGAGCAAAATTTAATTTAGTGGAGAATTGACTGCTATGGTTTACCTGAACACTGCTGGTAACGGAGCCCTGCAGCAGGCCTGTGTGGCCAGCAGGTGGTTGAAAGGATCGAGGAGGAGATTAAGGGTTGGATAGAAGGAAAGGAAATGGATGATAAGGGGAACGGCAGAGTTTCAGGGGGAATAGGATGGTGATGAAGGAGGGAGCTAGGATGAGAGCTAAAAGGCTTAATGGAGGGCATCTAATCCTAAATTGCAATGATTCTGGTGTGACACCATTAGTGACATCCTCCCAGACAGGGTGCGGGACATTTTGGACATTTTCTTGTATAAGATGTGAATTGTGTGTTTCACATCTCATTTGACATTTGGGGTTGTGTACTGTATGTAGGCATTTAACTTATCCAGCACTGGTGCAGAGAAACTTGAAGAACTTGACAAGGATGAAGATTGGAGAGTGAATTCTTACCCTCCCTCCCCTCTCCCTCCCTTCCACCTTCCGTACTCATACACAGAACAGTTTATAGCTACTCTGTGGAGTTCAGTATCCACAGAGATAAAGGTATCAGTTTCATTTTCTTTTAACATTTTTTCCCCCTCTTTTCCTCTATTTCCCTTTAGTCTGCATGGCTGCCACAGCCACTGAAGTCGTTTAACACCGTCCTTGAGAAAGCCCTCAGTGAGAAAACTCCTGGCATGTTTAAGGAAAAGGTAGAATGCAGTGTGTGTCAGACAGAGCTGGGACATGCAGAGGGGGGAGCCATTCCCCAGAGGGGTTATTTTCCCCTCTAATAGCTGTTACGAGCCCTACATTATATCCAAGGAGCTATGTTCCTTTGGGGTCCACAGACACACACGCATACACACCTAGACACACTGGCACACTCACACAAAGGCATGCACACTCAGTTGAGCACAAATTTTCTCTCTCTGTTTCTCTCGCTTTCACATACATACAGACACACACACGGGCACACAAACTCAGTCCTAGCCGCTTTGCTCTCCCCGTGTCAATATCCTGCCATTTGAAGTCACGTACTGCAGGGGCTTCTGGGAGTCGCAGAGGAGCCAGGCTGACGGGTAATGGGCCGCATTCATTAATAAGGTTGCCGTGCTCCTGTCCCTCCTCAGCAACGCCAAAGATGTCTTCACCGGGGGGTAGGGGGTTGGTGGAGTGTGAGGAGGGAGAGGAGGTGAGGTGTGGGGAGAGAGAAAGAGAGAGAGAGCGTCCCATGGGAAGTCTCCTCCCAGACTCACTTAAAGGAGCTTTATTTCAGCAAGAGAGGAGAGAGGAAAGCAGAGGAGCTGTCCGGGGCCGCCTCTTTAAAAAAGGGAGAGCAGGGCCCAGGCGAGCCACGCTAACCCTTACAAGGGTCACTCTCCTGCTACCCCGTCAAACAGCTTATTACCCCACCTGTCGGGAAGTAATCGCCCTAGCTGAAAGGAAAGCTGTTGAGGTGTTTAAATGCTTTATATGGAGGCAGCTGAAAGGGTAAAGAGGGTAGGAATGAACGTAAAGGGGGGCTAATAGTCATCTCCTAGCACTGCCCGAGGGATTCTGCCTTAACAAGACTGATGGTGACAGCTTTGGTAAACCTTCTTACTGGGGTTGCAGTAATCATTTTCAATTGTATCTTTCTCACAGTTCTATTTTAAAACTAAATGCCATCTCATGTGCTTGTTCACTTAATTCCGTGCCTGTGTGCGGACTCAATGTATATCTGCACTGAGGTGTGTGGGGATTTGTGCATGCATGTGTGTTGATGACTCTGTGACAGGTGTGTCTACTCCATGCCAGTTTTGAGAGTCTAAGGCCGTGTTTTAAACAGAGCGCAGCAAGTGGGGCATGTAGTTTGCATTAAAGGGATTAGCAGTCACTTCAAAAGATGACCTGGATTCAGCCCACCAGGGACACCAGTTACACACCCCCTGGTCCACACTCTCTTTAAAGAACCTGGCACAGCTGCCCCACTACAACCAATCTCAATGGTCTGTGTGTGTGCCTGCATAAATTTGGAAGATACAGCAAAACAGAGGGATATTGTCAGCTTGTTATCCTGTCATAGTGAATTGTGCACTGTTACGTATCTAAATAAGTGTGGCGGTTCAAATCATCAGCAGCCTCACATGCACCTAAAGTGTTTCTCAACTCTTTTCTTGCATTTATACATTTGCAGCACACTCAATACATGTAGGCAGAAGATAAACAAGAATCCAAGACAGATATTCCATCAGGTGTGCCTTGGTATAGATTGGTTTCCATAGACACAGTCTTTGATCGAGAGGCAGAAATTCTGAGGAATGGGATGTTATCTGTTAGTGGTCTTGTACCTTTTGTGTTAGACCAGGACTTAACTATGCTTAATCCCAAAGCTAACTACTATTGATCCACAGACAGATTTCACTCCGCTGAGTTAATTGGATCTGTATAATGATGATGTTCAAATGTCAAGATTATCAAAAGACAGTCTCTGTCAATCATAACATTTCAAATAAATCGTGAAGTGCAACTGGCCTTGTTATGGAACATGACACGTTTGTTTAATGAAGGGAAAGAAAGCTGAAAGACATATGTGATCATAATGTTTCTTTTTTGTGTCCTTGCAGAACCACACGTTGACTCAGCACAGCAGCTAACATGGCAAAGATCAGCACCGTGACCAAGAACAAGGATCACATGATGCAGAGAATAATGTCTGACCACCAATTACTGTCAGTGCAGTTTCCCACTGGCTGTCTTGCACTGAACTTTCAATTCAGTTACACCACAAGGAACCATGCCACAGCAAGAAAAAAGAAAAGCAAAGAAAATAAAAGAAATAGGGGGAAAGACCATAAAAGAACCCTCTCTGTTCTTTACTGACCATTATTTCAAAAATAAAGAAAAAGCCAACTTGTTTGTACATAGAATTCTTCATGTGTTGCTTAACTACAGCTATATTGCAATCTTATACAGTATTTGCCAATGTACAGCTCAAAATGTTTGTCCAAAAAAGAGAAGGGGAAAAAAGATTAATGACATTGTAAAGCATTGTCAAAGTAGATGGAATTCAACCAGATGTGTAAAGGAGAAACAGGGTGCCACTGAGAGTGTAGGAATCTCTAGGAACTGGCAAGTGTTGTCAGGAGGACTCTTTTCATCAGTGCCACTCCTACTGCGCAGTATGTCACTCTATATCCTGACATGGTCAATCATTATGGGGTAGAAAAGGTTGATTCACCAGCATAGGCTAAGATCTTGTTTATGTGTCCATCGTTACTTTGGCTGCCAGAGGACCAGCTGAGAGTATAACGAATCTGTTCTGTCTGTGCTGGAGTTTAGATGGAAAAAAAAGAAGAAACAATACAGAGAACAGAAAAACAGGACAGGGTGCTGATATATGCAAACGCAGTGACACAGATTTGGAAAAGGCTAGTTCCTCTGGTTGGCTCGTGAACAGAGGCATGAAGCTCCCATGTGGCTCTCAGAGCATGGGGAAATCTCCGGCCCACTGACTCAACCTGTACATTTCTGTTGTTAATGTTTACTGCTCATTGAAGCCTGGAGATTACTGGAATATTTTTTTTATGTTAACTCTACATATTTTTTTGCAATGTGGGAGTAAATCCATTTGGATTTGGGATCATGAAGACCGAGTAAGGTTTCAGTCTGTCTCGGGGATATACTGTAGTTACAAAACTCCGTCCCTGGCTCTCCTGGAGAGTGCCCAAGTACTCCTCTTGTTTCTTTGCAGTGTTCCATTGCTCTCTGCTCAAGCTGGAAGCCACTGTGGCATCATACAAAACTTAAACCATTCTGTCATGTAAATGTTTTGCATTCATTGAACCTGAAATGCACTTTTGTATGAAACTTTAATGTTTTGACATTTTGATTGAGAATTGTTCGTACACAGTTTACAGGAAATCACCATCTCCTGCAGCAAAAGGACAGTTATCTCTATTGTTATTAAAATGTATTGTACAAATAAGGAGTTCTGTATTTGGCAGACCTCATTTTTTGTGTTGCACATGTGATGGAAATATTAAAAACTGTATGAGGAAATGGCTTCAGTGTCCCTTCATTATCTATCTAAAAGGCTGGTGAGTGTGTGTGTGTGTGTGTGTGTGTGTGTGTGTGTGTGTGTGTGTGTGTGTGTGACTAGAATTAACCCATCAGACAAGACCTATGACAGCATAAACACAATGATCATCAAAGCTTACACTGCTTTTTTTCATTGTATCAAATTGCATCCTATTTTTTCCTCACTCCCTCGTGGCTCTTGCTAACGAACATCTGAGCATCTTAAGGGAGGTCTGTGTTATTAATGACTCCATTACCCATCACCCTGTGCGGTCCCATTCTACACACCCTTGCACTAGGTCTATTTAGGGAGCCTCCAGCACTCCAGGGGACCGAGAAATTCTTCTGCCTTTGCCGAATGGGACGAAACCCATGCAATAACATCTGTCTGTCTTGGCAAATGATTCATCAATGGTGACACGCGGGCAGCAAAACATTTGTAGAAGCTTTCGGTTTTGTTTTGAAAAGGTTTAGAATTGCAGCTTATTAAATTGTAACCAGGTTATACTCCGATTAACACATTATTTTAATCTTCACTTGAAATGCATGTCATTATATACTGTATATAGATGCATAAATATTTACAAATATTCTAATATATACTGTTTTGATTGATTATGTACAAATATTTAAAAACCTATAGATGGGATGGCTCTGGATGATATTAAATCTCTTTTGTCACAGAAAATTATCACATACAGAATTTTACAAAAGGTTTTCTGAGACTTGTCTTATTGAATTTTATTATTTCATACCTAACTTGAAATGTGCCTGTTGTCTGTCATTGGATTTATTACACTACTTTAGTGACGATAAGATAAGGGACGGACAAGGCGTCTTGCTTTGACAGACTTCCACAACAGAGGCAGAACCCCTGGTCCAGATCAGAGATGGTATGGCCCAACATTAACTGTCATACTGAATGCAAGCTGGGCATCCATTAAACAACTTTGCTAGCATCTCCCTGTGCCAGGCACTTTTAATAAGCTTCAAGGGCATTTGAATGGGTCCAGAACTTTGCTTTGCCAGAGATGGACTGGCCCACATCATCCATTACATTAAATTGGGTGGCGGCCTCCAGCTCATATTTATGATTTAATTAAATTCACTTGTGAGGCGTATCAGAACCACTGTGGCCTCCCTTTTAACGCTAGCCTAAGCAGCAAAACACACACACAGCTACCCACATGAAGTGTTGTGTTTCTGACACTCGCCCAAGTGTGAGACTTTGTGGGTGCTTTGGCAGAGGCATTCTCAGGGGTTCATTTAAAGCAATATAATTACACAGCCCCCAAGTATTCTTCCATCAGAAAGCAGCAGAATGAATGGCTTGTTCAGAGATAACTTAGCATGGCTGATCCTCTATGGTGTGTTGCCTGAACATAACCTCAACACAAGTGGCACTCAGTGCTGCTAAGAGCCTGGCAAGTCCTTAGAAAAATGGGCAGTCGGGCCAGATGTTTGGGAGTAATTGTTCTTGTCCAGGATGTGTGTGAAATGACATTTTGTTGTTTTGTTTGTTTTTTATTTGATTTGACAGCTTAACAATATTCTCCAGAGGAAAGGTAGCAGTCTGTATTAAGACTTTATTATATGAGATTCTACTGAACCTGGCAGTAGGAAGCTGAAAATTTGCTACTTTATCCAGTATGAACAACCAGCACAAATCTATGCATTCAGTGCTTGCCCCTTGTGTTCCAGTGCCCTTGCTATTGCGCTGCTTTGGTGCAAAATTTAGTTTGGTGAAAACTCCACATTGTTAGGCTGTGCATTCCTCCCACTGAAGGAGACCTCAGAGACCTCTTATGGCATTCAATATGTGCACCCAAGCGTGGGATCCAGATCCATTTGGCCGAGAGATCCGCTGGGAGTGTCTGGGGTAACCCAATCTATCACACCGGCACTTCACATCCACACAGCCATCTTTTCACTTCAGAACTGTGTCAGCAAAATGGACGCCTCAACCTCAGTATGTAGCCCTGTCACAGTGTTTATGGATTGAGCACAAGGGCCTATGCTACAGTCTTTTGTGTATTTGTGTAATTCTGTCCACCCTTGGACCCTTGTCTGTTTAAATAATGATAATAATAATAGCAATTACACAGTTACAAAAGCTATGCTTTGTCCTAAGAGTAAAGTTGCTTTAAAGCATGTTGTCCTGCAAATGTATGGATGGCAGAGACAGTTCTCAGGTAATAATTAGAATAAGGAGCTGGATCTGTGAATATCACCTTCAGATTATATCACACTAAATTTTAAACTCAACCAGTATAATACTAGTTGACATGAATAAATCTATTTTAAAATTAATCATTTATTAAAAGTCAGTTTACTGTATGTAGGAAAGATATGTTTTTCATCTCTCAATCCATTTGTCCTGTTCAGGGTCGCAGGGGAATTGAGCTTATTACGGCACACACTGGGCAAGAAGCATGGTACACCCTAGACGAGTCACCAGTCTATCACCAAGCTTGCACAAATATAGACAAACACATTCACACATTTCTCTCCTCTGTAGGCCCCTCCTAATGATCCCCCCTGTCTCCTGAACTGGGAGAGCTGAAGGTGAGTATCCCCCTCCAGTCATCTGCCTCTGCCTCACCAAGACAGACACTTGAAATAGACAAGGCACTAGATTTTTTTTTTTTTTTTCTTTTTTTTTTGTGATGGGATGGGGAGAGTATTTTCAAAAATGTATTAAACACCAAGCAATAAAATATAGACCAGGTGGGGTCAAATTCACTGCAACTCTCCAGGCTCCACAACCAATGTGGCCAGTGTGATGAGCTGTGGACAAGGGAAGTCTAACAAGAGGAGAGAAAAGTGAAAGAAAATATCAATAATGCAGCGTACACTGTATACAGCTGATAATAAAAATGGAAAACACATTGTCAGAGAGAGACGAGGGCACACTGAATTCTGGGCAGAGCCCCTCGTGTCTCTAAGTGCCAGAACATGAATTTATTGGTTAAATGATTTTACTTTATTGTAACTAGTTCAAATGGTTGTAGATTGGTTGTGTGTGACCTCATCTACATAAATGGCAACACAGATTTCTGTACTATTTAGTGCATTACATATTTTTAGCCAAGTTCCATACAAGTAGAAAAAGAAAAAAACTAGTAAAAATCTCAGTAAATGTACGTGTTAATACTGATGTGAAATAATTTGCTCACATCTGTCATGTGTTTGTTTAATGAACACATGGCAGACAAACACCGGTACGGTATGTGTTGCAAAACATGTGGAGAAGGAGAAAATATAATACAAAAGGGTTTTTTATTCTATTTTTGTTCATGTTTAATTTATTTATTCTTTGAAAATGTCAATGTCAGTTAAATATGTCTCTTCATATTGTCAGTTTCATATTTGTTTTGTTTGCTTATTGGTGATTAACTAAAAAATGCTCCATAATGGAGCCCCATGGGATAAAAAGGTCTCATTCTCTTGGTATTCCCCTGCTATCTCCCCTATATTCCTCTTTTCTTTTTTTCTTTTATTCCTTTCTTTTTCTTTTTTATTTCAGGGCAACCCGTTCATTCTTTTGCTGTTTCACATCCTTCACTGTCATCCTCTCTCAACCATGTCAGTCTTCCTCGCTCTCACTCGTCCTCCACCCCTCCTCTCCCTTTGCATCTCTTGTATTGTAAACAGCTCACAAAAGCATGACAAGGTCTCTGCTCATGTTCCCCCTGCCTCCCTCACTGTTCTCCCAGCTATTTGTTATTGTCTCCTTGCTATCGTGTGTGTTTGTCTCTATCACGCTTTCTTTATTCTGTTTTTCCTCTGCGTCAGAAAAGCAAAAGTTAATTAAATATGGAACGAGCTGGAGCAGCATCTCTTTAAACCATCATGTCATTAAAATGGCATCCCTGGGAGATCAGCTTAAAAGGAGTCGAGAACAATGTCTTCTCAGTCAGATATTTATGGGCCTGGTTATGTAAACATGCTCCTTTTATTCTCTATGTATATTTCATGTAATTATCACTTTTGTAGTGTTTCCCCCCTGAGATTCATAGAGGCAAGAAGTTACTAGGGGAATGTCATTAGCAGAGTGTCATTGCAGCGCTGCTATGATACTACAGCAGGAAAAAAGGCTACATTCAAGTTCTGGTGAAATCTTTTATGTATATTTGACTTCATCATATAAAAATCATCAACGTCTTGTTACAGCATATCTACAGCTGAGACTAAAACTCATGGCCCGACAGACTAAAGTGCTCAGTACATTTTCCTCCTTCCAGTTTGCATCTGATCTAGATATCACGACATTACGAGATGATTTACAGGTTTGTAAAAACAATGTTGCTTACTCAGCGCACCCATGACTCCATCTGTTAGAAAAGCTCAAGATCTGGAGTGAACTGGATTCCATCAGCAGTAGAGGCCAGTGACTGGTGCTTGAAGGCCTGGGTGCCAGCTGACGGAAGCCGCTAATTAAGAGGGCTGGAGAGCCAGCGGGGTGTCTTATGAAACAGGGGCACCTGGGTTTCACAAGAGGGGGCCGGGTATCCATCACAACTCATCAGTGTTGGACTATAGTTCACTGCAGCAGTATGCCACGTAGCACTCTTTCAGTCAAGCGTAATGTCAAATACGGCTCATACAAAAGCTCCCCTCCCCCGTGCCCTCTCTCACCTTGTTTGCCATCACAGAGGGAGATGTTATTGCAATGCATGATGAAATTGTACATGTCATGGTGCATTTCATTCAAGCCAAATGCACTTAACTGCAGATGCAAAAAGAAACAGCTGTGTATAAACACAGGCAAGTACATACATACACAATATTTAAAAAAGCACACTCACACAGGATGTGGACTCCCACATGCATAACTTAATGCCCATCTCCTTTCCATTGTTCACTGAGTCTTCTTTGCTGTAGGGTCAAAATGTCTCTAAGTAATCTAACTAGCTCTGACTTAAGGGACAATATAAGGTCTGCCATGAGTTCTGCCATTACTCTTTTACACACCAGAGGCAGATACAGCTCTCGACCACCACTGAACCTGCCATATTGCTATCCAACCTGACCCCACAGATGCAGTAAACCAAAGTGAACCACAGTTTCGAAAGTCGACAGCAATAACCACTGCAGAATTGCTTTTAATCAACGTCTGAAATGAGGGTGACTTGAAGCGTCGCCCCATGCTGATTAAATGTAATTGTTTAATTGCCAAGTGCTGGGAACCCATCCTAAGAGGATTCCAATGGAATTATTTAATCTCTAGTCAGGAAGTACACTGCAGGAAAAAGCTGAGGGAAAAATTGAAGAATGGAAAAGGCAAAAATCAAGCAGAAATAGTTTGTTTTTCTTTTTGGATATGTTCCTCATAAAATATTAACTGTGGTTTACATTTAGCTAGCTGAGAAAGTGAACAGCCTGCATGGAGGGAAAATGTACGCTAAGTGATGCTACAACCTCAAAAGAGGTCACAGTTTTGGCCTGTATCTGCAGACTAAAGTGGTTTGGTCTTTTCCATTGGTCCACTTTCATGTTACCAAGCTTAACTTCAAAATACCACATCACAATAGTATATTGGTCACTGCTTTGTCATAAAGAGTCCTGGTATGTGAAAAATGCCACCATCTTTTGTATTCTTCCTTATGTCAAACATTATAGCAGTTTCATTCAACATCTGTCACCTTTTATTGTCTATGAGGTGTTGTCCAATTTAAAAACAAAGATTTCAACATTACTCATTCCAACAAAGTGCTAAAGGGGAACATGCAAGAGTTTAACTATTCAGAGATTCTCAGGGGGAACATATATAGGTCCTCTCCCATCTCTGCTAATGGGGCTCTATAAACTTAAGGGGCACAGGTGCACTCCATTTGGGGTCACAGCCTTTAGATACATTGTTTCACAAATATCTAAACACTCTATAAAGACATCCACATAAACACAGAGAATATGGTTACATAGGCACATACACATTCATCTGTTCACATAGTAATTTCTTATTATGTATATTTCATGTTGCTACACCTCATGGACTGGTTTAAACTGGCATGATACTCAATACAGCCTCAGTCAATAGTGTTCAGTTTGGCACACATGCCATGACATTTCAATCTATCAACAAAATCAATAGCAGTACTCCTCCTAATATAACTGCACACAGTGCAAGCAGTCCTCTTGCTGTTGCATTTAGATACAAAAGGAGTAAACCCAGTCTTGCCATTCTGCTGATAAATGCAGTTCTGTCATCCCAAGGGAAATGTGTCTGCATCCCTCTGGTCAGATGTGTGTTTCTGTCCCCCCACCACACCACAGGCAAAGAGAGAGATGGGGGGAGAAGAGGCCTGTTCCCTGCAGCTGTGCCCTTATTCCCAGCACCTGACTGGGGGCCCAGATGTGCACACAGGCAACAGCAACAATTTGAGCAATGTAAGTCCCCTGTGAGACTCAGGCACCTGCAAATGCAACCCCACTATCTAACATGATGGTGTAATTACAGGTCCAATAAGTCTACATCTGGAAAGAACTCATTTAATCTATCAAATCAAACCTGCCTAGACTGGGGAACAATACAGAAATGGTATTGCACTCTCAGCATTTCATCTGCACATCGAATAAAAGCCACTTGGCACTTGGCATTGACCCAGTTAGCCATCAAGTAGACAGCAACTACAGGGCATGCTGTCGTCTACAGTGCAGCACAGAAATAACATTTATTTTATTAATTTCATTCTGTCTAATTGTCAGACAGTTAAAGTTATGTGTTTAATTCCAGACGCTTAAAATAAAACAATAATTTTACTTTTTGATTTTATGCTTTTTCTTCTTAGCCAAAGAGACAACATTTGTACGCCTACATTTCAGTTACACAAACAGTTGCAGAAAATATAAGAGCAAAAGAGCACTTACATACTATATATTCATTTTGCTTAAGCATAGGACATACTGTAAGTGTTCAAGTTTTTAAATTAATAAATGACAGCATGTACAGTAAAAATAATTTTTTAATCCAATTTTGTAGACCCTTGAATATGTGATACAATTTCTGTATTACAGTTTCATGCCTCAGGTGTAAAAATAAATAACAATAATAATATTAACATAATAACGTAAAAATCAAACAAAAACAATCAAGTAAAACAGGTAATGAACAACATTAAACATCTCAAAGACTGGCTTCACTCTATGATGAATCGATGCTTAATCCTCTAACACTGTGCATATACTGCACAGGAAGCTGTAAAGGTTAATGGTGACATCTAGTGGGACATGAGGATACTTACACCTACTCTGTACAGTATTATCATGTTTTGGCATTGTTTATGAAAGGTTAAACTCTTTTTTCTATATGTGTATATACATATATATGCGGAAATACATATCTATATATAGTTCAAGGAACAGCTAAGATACTGTGAAGGACACTCAAGCTCCCAGGCCTCTGGCAGAGGACCCAGGCTAGAAGGACAAAGACCTGCAAGTGAGGGGGAAAGTGAGAAATGTGTGTATGTATATATATATGTATATAGGCTATGAAAACACATTTCATTTTGCACACATGTATGTATACCTACATGTATACCTACACTTGGTGTTTTTGTTGCTGTGCTTCTGTTTTACTGTGGTAAGAGCCATAAACGTTCTAACAGCAGATGGTGATAG